>JAIUPT010000022.1:0-604713 GCA_022315425.1 Pseudevernia furfuracea
CCTAACCCTAACCCTAACCCTAACCCTAACCCTAACCCTAACCCTACAATTCTCATCTCTTACTCTTATTTTTATTTTTATTCTTATCTCTTACTCTTACTCTTACTCTTATTCTTATTCTTATTTACTTTTATATTTATATTTTAACTTTTATTCTTCTTCTTATTTTAAATCTTATTTATTTTTATTTCTATATTTACTTTTCTATTCTCTCTTTTATATTTTCTCTTACTTTTATTCTTTTATTAAATTTTACTTCTCTCTTATATATTTTCTCTTACTTTTATTCTTCTATTAAATTTTACTTCTCTTTTTATTCATTAATACTTATATATTTTATTAACTCTAACTCTTTTACTTTTATTCTTCTTCTTATTCTTATATTTTTATTCTTATTCTTCTTTTTATCTAATAATACTTATATAATTTTAAACATATATACTTCTTATATACTTCTTATTTACTTCTTCTTTTATTTTTTATTTTATTTTATATATTTTAATAACTTTATAATATCTTAAATAAAATTTTAATTAATTATATAAATATAACTATTTATTTATACTTTAATTAATATCTTTATAATATATATTATATAATTCTATTTTTTCTTTTTCTTTTAACTAATTATTTAAATTATATTTTTAATTTTTATTAACTCTTTTCTCTTTTATATTTAAATTATATTTTTCTTTTAACTACTTATCTCTTTTATATTTTCTCTTATTCTTATAATAACTTTTATTTCTCTTATTCTCTCTCTTACTTTTATTCTTATAATAACTTTTACTTCTTCTTTTATTTATTAATACTTATATATTTTAATAACTTTAATTCTTTTACTCTTATTTTTATTCTTCTTCTTCTTTTTATTCTTCTTTTTTTATTTTTACTCTTATTCTTTTCTTTACTTAATAATACTTATATAATTTTAAATATATATATTTCTTATTTACTTCTTCTTTTACTCTCTTATTTACTTTATATATTTTAATAACTTTATAATATCTTAAATAAATACTTTATTAATTACATAAACACTAACACTTATTTATACTCTTAACATCTTTATATTATATATTATATAACTCTTTTTATACTTTATTAACTTATATAATTCTATTTTTTCTTTTTTAATTAACTACTTATTTAAACTTAATTAACTCTTTAAACTTTTAATCTTTAAAATATATATAATTATATTTTAATTTTAATTACTCTTACTACTATTTATTACTTAATATATATTATTATAAACTCAACTTTAAATTTAACTCTTTTTATTAATAAATTTTAACTTTATTAAAATATAATATATTTAATTTATAAATAACTTTTATCTTCTTTTATTATATATACTCTAAACTTATAATTGTTAATATTACTTTTTAATTAATAATAAAAGTAATTAATACAAACGTAGTTATAACTATATATAGTCGAACTATATATAGTTAAACTATATTATATTAACTAAGTGAAATATTTAAAATAATAATATTAATTCTTTATATATTTTAAATCTATAACTATTAATATTACTTTTTAATTAATAATTAATTAATAATATACGTAGTTAGAACTAGTTCTTTATTAATTATAACTTATATAGTCGAACTACATATAGTTAAATTATATTATATTAATTAAATAAGATATTTAAACTAATACTTTTTAATTCTTTATATATTCTAAACTTATAAATATTTTAATGACTTTTTAATTAATGTAATTAATACTACACGTAGTTATAACTAGTTATAATAAGTTTTATCTAGTTTTAAATTATTATAATTATTATTGTTATTATTATTATTATTATTACTATTATTACTATTATTACTATTATTACTATTATTACTATTATTATTACTATTATTATTATTATTATTGTTACTATTACTGTTATTATTACTATTACTGTCACTATCACTGCTAAGATTAATGCTGAGATTAGTGCTGAGATTATTGCTGAGAATACTATCTGCTAAGAATATCGCTGAGAATACTACCTGCTGAGACCATCGCTGAGAATACCGCTGAGATCAATATCCCTGAGAATACTGCTGAGAATATCTCTGAGACCAATACCGCTGAGAATATCGCTGAGAATACTGCTGAGAATATCGCTGAGACCAATACCGCAGAGAATACTGCTGAGACCACCGCAGAGAATACCGCAGAGATTACCGCAGGGAATACCGCAGAGAATACTGCCTGCTGAGACCAGCGCTGAGAATATCGCTGAGAACACTACCTGCTGAGACCAGCGCTGAGAACACCGCTGAGACCAATACCGCTGAGACCAATACCGCTGAGAATACTGCTGAGAATATCGCTGAGACCAATACCGCAGAGAATACTGCTGAGAATATCGCTGAGACCAATACCGCTGAGAATACCGCTGAGAATACTGCCTGCTGAGACCACCGCTGAGAATACCGCAGAGATTACCGCAGGGAATACCGCAGAGAATACTGCCTGCTGAGATCACCGCTGAGAATATCGCTGAGAATACTGCCTGCTGAGATCACTGCTGAGAATATCGCTGAGAATACTGCCTGCTGAGATCACTGCTGAGAATACCGCTGAGATCAATATCACTGAGATCAATACCGCTGAGATCAATGCTGAGACCAATGCTGAGATCAATGCTGAGACCAATGCGGAGACCAATGCCGAGATCAATGCTGAGATCAATACTGAGACCAGTACTGAGACCACTGCCATTAAGTGTCGCATTGAGTGTCGCATTGAGTGTCATATTGAGTGTCGCATTATTCTAATCACTATTTTTGTCAGCGATGCTCTCAGCATCATTATTCTAATTAAGAATACTTCTCAGCGACGAAGACTGCATACAAATCTTTATGATGAACGTCGCTGACGATCATTGCCCTGAGAGGCTTTGCACTGCAAAACCTGCCGCTAGCGATCGATTCGGAAAACGTTGTTCCACCGAAGAAAAATTTATTCGGATGGGTTTTGCAGTGCAAAGCCCGAGAATACTAGAGTTAATGTTCAATCGACGGTCTCAAAGTAGGTGTTTGAATGCTTAGATGTAAGAAGTTCTAAATAGAATTCAGACTCAGCCTTATCGAGGGCTTGGCGCTTCGTCGCACGCTTTCCTCACCAAATAATCGTGTCGACTAAAAATATTCTAAAGTCTTTTCAGACTGCATAAAGAGGCGACGATGACTTCGATTATGTCTTGAAACAGCTCAGCGACGAAGACTGCATACAAATCTTTATGGTGGACGTCGCTGGCGGTCATTGCCAAGGTAGGCTTTGCCTGGCAAAACCTGCCGCTAGCGGTCGATCCGGAAAACGTTGTTCCACCAATGAAAAATTTATCCGGATGGGTTTTGCCAGGCAAAGCCCGAGAATACTAGGGTTATATAATTTAATAACTTTATAACATCTTAAACAAAAACTTTATTAATTACATAAACACTAATACTTACTTATACTCTTAACATCTTTATATTATATATTATATAACTCTTTTTATACTTTATTAATTTATACTCTTTTTATACTTTATTAACTTATATAATTCTATTTTTTCTTTTTTAACTAACTACTTATTTAAACTTAATTAACTATTTAAACTTTTAATCTTTAAAATATATATAATTATATTTTAATTTTAATTACTCTTATTACTATTTATTACTTAATATATACTATTATTAACTCAACTTTAAATATAACTCTTTTTATTAATAAACTTTTAACTTTATTAAAATATAATATATTTAATTTATAAACAACTTTTATCTTCTTTTATACTTAAACTAATATTATTATTATTATATATATTCTAAACTTATAATTATTAATATTACTTTTTAATTAATAATAAAACTAATTAATACACACGTAGTTATAACTACATATAGTCGAACTACATATAGTTAAACTATATTATATTAACTAAGTGAAATATTTAAATTAATATTATTAATTCTTTATATATTTTAAATCTATAACAATTAATATTACTTTTTAATTAACAATTAATTAATACTATACGTAGTTAGAACTAGTTCTTTATTAATTATAACTTATATAGTCGAACTACATATAGTTGAATTATATTATATTAATTAAATAAGATATTTAAACTAATATTTTTTAATTCTTTATATATTCTAAACTTATAAATATTTAAATAACTTTTTAATTAATAGTAATTAATACTACACGTAGTTATAACTAGTTTTAACTTATTATAATTAATTATAACTTATATTATAAGTATTATTAGTTAAAACGATAATTAAAATAGTAAGATTAAGAGTATTATTAATTAAAAGAATAACTAAAATAATATTATAAAGATCACGATTAACTAGAATAGTAATACTAAGATTAATTTATTATTATTATTATTATTATTGTTATTATTGTTATTATTATTATTATTATTACTATTACTATTACTATTACTATTACTGTTACTATTACTATTATTATTATTATTGTTATTATTACTGTTACTGTTACTGTCACTGCTGAGATCAATGCTGAGATTAGTGCTGAGATTATTGCTGAGAATACTGTCTGTTGAGAACACCGCTGAGAATACTACCTGCTGAGAATACTGCTGAGAATACCGCTGAGACCAATATCGCTGAGAATACCGCTGAGACCAATACCGCTGAGAATACCGCTGAGACCAATACCGCTGAGACCATCGCTGAGAATACCGCTGAGAATACTATCTGCTGAGACCACTGCTGAGACCAATATCGCTGAGACCAATACCGCTGAGACCAATGCTGAGAATACTGCTGAGAACATCGCTGAGAATACTGCTGAGAATATCGCTGAGACCAGTGCTGAGATCAATGCTGAGACCATTGCTGAGAATACTGCTGAGAATACTGCCTGCTGAGACCACTGCTGAGACCAGCGCTGAGAATACCGCTGAGAATACTGCCTGCTGAGACCACTGCTGAGACCAGCGCTGAGAATACCGCTGAGAATACTACCTGCTGAGACCACTGCTGAGAATATCGCTGAGAATACTGCTGAGACCACCGCTGAGAATACCGCAGGGATTATCGCAGGGAATACCGCAGAGAATACTGCCTGCTGAGACCAGCGCTGAGAATACCGCTGAGAACACTGCCTGCTGAGACCAGCGCTGAGAATACCGCTGAGACCAATATCGCTGAGAATACTGCTGAGAATACTGCCTGCTGAGACCACCGCTGAGAATACCGCTGAGACCAATACCGCTGAGAATACTGCTGAGAACACTGCCTGCTGAGACCAGCGCTGAGAATACCGCTGAGACCAATATCGCTGAGAATACTGCTGAGAATACTGCTGAGAATATCGCTAAGACCAATGCTGAGATCAATGCTGAGACCAATGCTGAGATCAATGCTG
The DNA here is from genome assembly GCA_022315425.1 of Pseudevernia furfuracea. Classification (NCBI taxonomy): domain Eukaryota; kingdom Fungi; phylum Ascomycota; class Lecanoromycetes; order Lecanorales; family Parmeliaceae; genus Pseudevernia; species Pseudevernia furfuracea. The sequence continues at coordinate 5,401 of JAIUPT010000022.1, forward strand.
AGAACAATGCTGAGATCAATACTGAGACCAATGCTGAGACCACTGCTGAGACCACTGCCATTGAGTGTCCCATTGAGTGTCGCATTGAGTGTCCCATTGAGTGTCGCAATTTTCAGCATCACTATTTTAGTTATTATTCCAGTCTATAATACTCTCAGCATCACTATTCTAGTCAATAATGCTCTCAGCGAGGAAGACTGTATACAAATATTTATGATAAACGTCGCTGGCGGTCATTGCCCTGGGAGGCTTTGCACTGCAAAATCTGCCGCTAGCGATCGATTCGAAAAACGTTGTTCCACCAATGAAAAATTTATTCGGATGGGTTTTGCAGTGCAAAGCCGTCGAATACTAGGGTTAGTGTTCAATCGGCGATCTCAAAGTAGGTGTTTGAATGCTTAGGTGTAAGAAGTTCTAAATAGAATTCAGACTCAGCCTTATCGAGGGCTTGGCGCTTCGTCGCACGCTTTCCTCACCAAATAATCGTGTCGATCAAAAATATTCTAAAGTCTTTTCAGACTGCATAAAGAGGCGACGATGACTTCGATTATGTCTTGAAATTGCTCAGCGACGAAGACTGCATGCAAATCTTTATGGTGGACGTCGCTGGCGGTCATTGCCAAGGTAGGCTTTGCCTGGCAAAACCTGCCGCTAGCGGTCGATCCGGAAAACGTTGTTCCACCAATGAAAAATTTATCCGGATGGGTTTTGCCAGGCAAAGCCCGAGAATACTAGGGTTAGAACTACATATAGTTAAACTATATTATATTAACTAAGTGAAATATTTAAAATAATATTATTAATTCTTTATATATTTTAAATCTATAACTATTAATATTACTTTTTAATTAATAATTAATTAATACTATACGTAGTTAGAACTAGTTCTTTATTAATTATAACTTATATAGTCGAACTACATATAGTTGAATTATATTATATTAATTAAATAAGATATTTAAACTAATGTTTTTTAATTATTTATATATTCTAAACTTATAAATATTTAAATAACTTTTTAATTAATAGTAATTAATACTACACGTAGTTATAACTAGTTATAACTAGTTTTAACTTATTATAATTAATTATAACTTATATTATAAGTATTATTAATTAAAACGATAATTAAAATAGTAAGATTAAGAGTATTATTAATTAAAATAATAACTAAAATAATATTATAAAGATCACGATTAACTAGAATAGTAATACTAAGATTAATTTATTATTATTATTATTGTTATTATTATTATTACTATTACTATTACTATTACTATTACTATTACTATTACTATTACTATTATTATTGTTATTGTTATTATTACTGTTACTGTTACTGTCACTGCTAAGATCAATGCTGAGATTAGTGCTGAGATTATTGCTGAGAATACTGTCTGTTGAGAACACCGCTGAGAATACTACCTGCTGAGACCACCGCTGAGAATACCGCTGAGATCAATACCGCTGAGACCACCGCTGAGAATATCGCTGAGATCAATATCGCTGAGAATATCGCTGAGAATACTGCTGAGAATATCGCTGAGATCAATATCGCTGAGAATACTGCTGAGAATATCGCTGAGATCAATACCGCTGAGAATACTGCTGAGACCACCGCTGAGACCAATACCGCTGAGAAGACTGCTGAGACCACCGCAGAGAATACCGCAGAGATTACCGCAGGGAATACCGCAGAGAATACTGCCTGCTGAGACCAGCGCTGAGAATACCGCTGAGAACACTGCCTGCTGAGACCACCGCTGAGAATACCGCTGAGATCAATACCGCTGAGAATACTGCTGAGAATATCGCTAAGATCAATGCTGAGATCAATGCTGAGACCAATGCTGAGATCAATGCTGAGATCAATGCTGAGACCAATGCTGAGATCACTGCTGAGACCACTGCCATTGAGTGTCCCATTGAGTGTCGCATTGAGTGTCGCATTGAGTGTCGCATTGAGTGTCGCAATTTTCAGCATCACTATTTTAGTCATTATTTCAGTCTATAATACTCTCAGCATCACTATTCTAGTCAATAATGCTCTCAGCGACGAAGACTGCATGCAAATCTTTATGATGAACGTCGCTGACGACCATTGCCAAGGTAGGCTTTGCACTGCAAAATCTATCGCTAGCGATCGATTCGAAAAACGTTATTTCATTAATAAAAAATTTATTCGAATGAATTTTGCAGTGCAAAGCCCGAGAATACTAGAATTAGATTATAAATAACATTTATGAGATTTAAATAGTAACGCTTCGATTCTTCTGTGTAAGAATATCGTATAATATAACGTCGAAGTCGTGTTAAAGATTGTTAGAGACTTAAGTAAGAGCTAAAAGATAATAGATCGTCTAAAAGCTCTATATCTTCAAAAAAGTTATTCGATATAAGCTCTATATCTTCAAAGAAGTTATTCGATATATCTTTTAACGATTCTTTTATAGAGTCTATATTAAGTGCTTCTTTATTAACTTCTTAATTCTCTATAGAAGGATATGACGCGTCTTAAAAGATTTAGAAAGAGAACGACGAGAACGCGTCTAAGACTGAAATATTAATTTAAGAAGAGAATATAGATAAACTCGAGAGCTGCGAGTTCGTTCGAGATCTTTTGAAAGATCTTTCACGCTTGTTATAAAATATAATAGCTAATCTTTTATCTCGATTGTCGACGATGTTAGATTCGCTTAGAGATCGTCTAAACGCGTCAGTGAAAGCGTTAAAATAGAGTAGAAAGCGAAGTATTATATTTTAATGACTTGATGATATATAAAGATAGAATATCGACGACGAATAAGTTTATAATAAAGTGATAAAAGAATAATAATAAAAAGAAGAAATGAGCGAATCAACAATAAATTAATATTAAGACTCGTTAAGACTCTAAATAAGCGACTAAATAGTAATATTGAAATTCTACTTTACTCTATCGATAGTAGATCGAATTTAATAATTCTTATAGCGTTGAAATGCGCAAGTTGAGCTATATAATTGACGAAAATTTAAAGATATTATACTTGAAGAGAATAGAGTGTCTGAAGTTACAAAAAGATAACACTCATTTTTTTGATGAGGGTCTTCGAAAGATCTAAAAGACGCTATACGAACGCTAATCGAAGAAGGAAATCAGATAGAATTTATCATTAACTGCACATACAAATTTAAGATATTTTAGCTCAGCTCTATCTTATTCTTTTATATATACTAATATATAGTGAATAAGAAAGAAGAGAAGAAGAAGAATAGACAAGAGTCGCTCATTAGCGTCACGCTAAAAAGCACGCTAGTGCGAGCGAAACGATCTATGATTGACTGAATTCCATTGAAATCTAACAAACGAGATTTATCGAATATATAATATACTTGAAATTAGACTTCTTGACGCAATTGAACTTGCTTAATAAATAATATTAGCTCTAAATTAAATAAATTAAATCTCGTTATAGATCTATCTCGAAGTGATAAAATGCTATTATAAGATTATTCTACTGAACCCATTTGAAATTATTCGTGATTCTTATAACGTTCTAAATGTAGATCGTTACGTTCTTCTTATTAATTATATTCTTTTTAATATATTGAACTGCTTTCAATTAAGACATTAACTCTAAATAACTAGACTCGAATCACTCTATCAATGCTTGATATCATGACTCGATTAATATGCTCGTGTTATATACAAATTTGATATGCTTCTGAATCTCGTAGTGATATCAATTGAATGCTTTATCTTTGAGTAACGTGATTAGATTTGTTTAAATCAATTTAACACTCTTATTGACTGTAATACTAGTTATTCGATTCGTGAATACATAGATATTCTCGATATCGTTAAAGTATTCAATTTCCTCAGGTCTTCACTTCTTATCTTCTTGAGTGACTAACTAAGCTATGAAAATCAAAGTTGTTAAAAGTTACGAAGTAGGCTGTTGCGATTACGAAGCAGAGCTAGAAGACCTAGATCTGACTTTTAATATGTTTATTCTAGTGGTTAAGAAAGTCATCATCTCAATTAGAAGTATCATTTGATTTTAAAGTGTGACGTTGCTGTCATTTGAATGATCAGCGATATTCTATTGATCTGGGAAAGACTGCTGATCTGCGAAGGATCCTTGCTACTGCAATTGCTTTTAATCTTTGGTTTCTGACGAAGCTATAATAGTAGTACTATCGACAGACCTATCAAAAAATCTATTTGAGACGATGTCAAAAGGTACTCGATGACAGCGAGTGTATGAGAGGGCCGACTTGGAGCGTTACACTATTAGGATTTGATGTAGGCTTTACATGCAACTATGATATTAAGCAACTAACTGTCCTCCAGGTGTTGCTATCATTTGTCACGAACAAGTAATGAGATGACTCAATTATGCGGTGGTGGTGAAAGATGTCCATTATTCTATGTGCCCTGCGGGCAGAAATGTGCGGAGCCAAGCCGCGCTAAGCCTAATTGGGTGGCGTGCCCAGAGGATGTCTTGGCGTACCGTGACACTGCGTCTCAAAATCGACAAAATGAACGGTATTTTATATGCAAAGGGGTCTTATAACGATGTGATTTTTTATATGGTAGTTAAACCGGTAGGTACCTACGCTGAGCTGTGTGAGGGTTCGGGGCTTATCGGATTGGGACGCCGACTGTGGGGGGATATTGATGACTGAGTGCAACAGGTGCATGAGGGTCAGCCTGGTGGCCAATCAGTGTGAGTCCCAACTGAATCCAGGATCGATTTATCAATTCATGGCAAAAGTTAAGTCTTTCATTGGTCGATAATTGACAGACGCTTGCATGAGCGCACACCTTCAGCCCAGAGTCTTGTGCTATGACTTGACGGATAAGGTGATGATGATGTCAAAATGCGTTGAGCAGTTTTAGCTGCATGACCTGAAGCCGCACAACCGGAGTGGGGCGGTTCCAAGAAGGAGACCATGGGATACGCTCGTCTGAGACTACTGCTGTAAATTACGTGTATTCTAGGGGCATTTAGTTGCAAAGAAGATATGCCTCTGGACTAAATCTATCGATTATACGCATTTGTATCTTACGGCCCCTATCTCCTCGGTGCGTGTTTCGACTCGAGCAACCTAGCCGCAGTTATGCACTATCTTTCGTGTAAGAGACATCATCTTCTCGGTGTGAGCATGGTCAGCTAACCGCGCAAGACATTGGTTATCATCATTTGGTCATGACCATTATCACCATCCCGACCTGCTTATTTGCCCTTCTACTCGCTGGGTGCTCATCTAGCAGCCCAGGCCTGCCCAATATATATCTCTCTGCGCTTTCATATCAAGTGCCTGAGACCAAAAGCAATCCAGCAATTAGTCAAACACTCAACTCCACTTTCTCGAACCTGGCGGGGAGTGCGTCATTGACTGTGCGCGTTGGATACTTTGGACTATGCATCAGGTCCAGTGGCGATGACTGGAGCTGCCACAGAGACGCAAATTTTCTCGCAATAGGCATAAATGCCACCCAAGACCCGTTGAATCTGGTTTCGAATTCTGTAGCATTCAGGGACAAAATCGTCTTTTCAGGCTTAGTGTATTCATTCATGCACCCGGTAGTAGGAAGTGCAGACAATAGTAACGGGATAACAGATTTATCTCCATTGCCCTTGGCTTTATCAGCTTCCTTCTGTTAGCCACTTTTCCCGGCTGGCACGAGGAGGAGGATGACACAGGTTCCATCCGAGAAGTGAAGGAATTCCCAGATCGACTAATTAGTTTTTCTGTATGCGGTATGCTGTTGACGGCCTCCCTGCTGGCAATGATATCGTCACTATGGCAACACATCGCTGCAATAGCTTTTGCAACCACTGCGCAAAATACAGGTTATGGCACTATCAAGAGCGAAGTCGGAGCAGTGGCGATGGGTCTTGGTTGGGCGTCTTTGGCACTTTATATTGTTGCATTCTGCTGCATCTTGGTTCTTATTCTCAGCGTTTCAATCCTCGACCAATTGACAGATGAGTAGCAGAAGTCCACTCAGGGCGAGAATAGACTTGTTATCGCCTATTGCATTTACCTGACAGCAATTCGCTATTTGTGGCGGCGAAGCCGCCGCAGAAGCATTTGCTTGTAATATAATATGTAGAAATCAGGCCCCAGAGTAGACCTATCTCCAATGTAATTTAGATTAATCGAGATTTTGGATACCAAAGATACAGGCCCCGAAATTTAGCTCCAACGGCACAGAAAATCGACCAGAGGCCTACAAATTGCTCTCCTTCATCTCTCGAATATTTCCATCATCATCCTTTAGTCATTCTGCAAGACTAATTCCCAAGTCAAACGAACGTGCGGAAGCACTATCTGCCGGTAGAACCGACAATGCAGAGCCACAACCTGACCGCGGTGCCCAACGAACACACATTAGTAGCACCGTCGAACGATGATGATTCTCTCAGGAAGCTTCAAAAGGCACCGGATGAAGCACTGAAGACCATTGGGAGTGAGAGCGGCTTTTTCCGAGGCCTGCCTGAATCTTCGCTGGAGAATATATTGCATGTTGACGAAGGACTTAGTTCATGGTCACTCGAGAATCACAAAAAGACGCCATCTATTAGCGAAGATGCCTGCCATGTCCCTCTCCCTCAAACGCCTTTTGATGAAAATTCATCAACTCACCCTTCTTTGATATCGTTGCCAGCAAGCCTTTCTACGGCGAGTAGATCAGAAGAAAACGAGGTATCTGTCACCTCTTTTAGTGAAAATCTTACCGCATATAAGGCTCGCACCATACGCCTGTTGGATCTCTTGCCTCACCTCAAGTGCGTGTCCTCTGTGAGCCGACACGACAGAGCCAACATAAATATCATGGACTACGGTGGCAATGCATTGCGAGGATCGAAGCAGCTCCACATTGACTTTGGAACCGGAGAGAATACACTATCTGAAAGCCGGAGACATGCTAAGATCGAGAAAGGTCGCGACTTCATCTGCACCAATAGCCTGTGGCCTGAAGTCACAACAAGGCTTATCTTATTGGAAGACATCGGCCCGACAATGATCAATCTACTAGGCGCAACGTTCGGTCTTAGCCCCGAATTTTTTGCGCAACACCTGCATCGGTCAGGCTATCGCGGAAACGAATTGGACGATGTTCCACCCTCCGCTTGGAAAACGTGTAATTTACAAAAAGATTACGTGTCTATTGAGTGGCGTAGACCCGTCGAACGTTGGAGACAAGAGCCTATCACGCCTTCGCAATGGGACGAGCTTCTGGGGCTCGAAAGTTCAAGGCTCCTCGGAGAACTGGAGGACACCAATTATCTGTTGAACACAACGACCAATGTTTTGCGACCAGAATTTCCAATGTATATGGATCCTGATGGTGAATTGCCGGAGATGACCGCTTCCGGATGGGAAGAGCGAGCAACTGCATGCGTAGTGGAGCTTGATCATCTTAGATATGGTTGGCATTCCTCAAGCGTCTCTTGAGTCCTGACACTAACTTCTTTCTCAGTCATACTCTTGCTTGACCCTTTGCCACTTTTAAAGAAAACGATCGAGGGCAATCCCCACGCAATGAAAAAATTACGTGGACAACGGGCCTCGAAGGGCGAACCTCGAAACAAGATTTCGAATCTATTCAACGACCTTCATCGTCAAATAGAGATAGTCTCACCCTTCACGCAAATGCACGCCAGGACGCCGTGGACTTTAGATTACCATAGTCTCTTTTCCCAACCATCGAAGCAAACTACGGTGCAAAAGCTTCCTGATAAATTCTTTGGACTCCAGTCGACGAAGGAAGCCTTGGAAACATGGCTCCTCTCCGCACCGCCCCACGAGGTACAAGGCTATGCCAATGTACTGGGACCCGCGTCTATGATCTTTCGAATAGTACACCAAGATACTTTAGATCTTCTGCAACTCATGCGTCTAGCACTTAGCGAAGTTGAACTCGCATCCACTGACAATGTCCTGCAGGAACGGGCATTACATTGGCGTTACAGGCTAGACCAATTCCGTAACCAGCTTATAGTGCACGAGGAATCTTTGCAAGCATTCGTCAAGTTTGTACAAGCTGATGCAACAGGCGAGGGGGAGCAACCTCCACCTGACGTCGAGACATCCACTATCGATTACCTCCTCCTGAACGTCCTCGATGAAATAAGCCTACACAAACAACGCATCACTCAGGCATACACGTCACTGACATCAAAAGTACAAATCAGCGATAGCCACCGAAGTGTCGCAGAAGCTGAAACTGTAACAAGATTGACCGAGCTTGCCTTCCTCTTCATACCACTTTCGTTTGCCACGAGCATATTCGGGATGCAGATAATCGATGGCTCGACTCCAGCGTCAATCTACATAGCAGTGGCAGTGGCATTCACCAGTGCGGCGTACCTCCTTCGGTTTCTAATCTATAGAACTACAGAACGGAGATCCGATGCGGTACGGAAGGTCAGAAACAACGTTACCGCGTACGCAGGGTTGAAGTTAGGATCGTATATACCGAGTGCGGTGTTCATTAATTGGCTGTTCCACGTCTCGTTCCAAACATCCTGGAGACGCAACATTCTCGCAATCACCGTGATAGCAGTGGTAGTCGTGCCCTTCCCATTGGTCTGGACAAGCAATCTTGACACTGGTATCCAAATTGCTATTTCGTGTCTCCTTGCTTCGGTGCCAATTATTCTCCTGGGAGTACATTTGTTGAGGATCTACTATCGAAAGCTGCGGCCAAACTCGCCAGGTGGGAGCTCTTGGGAGAGAAACATAGAGAAACTGTGATAATGCATAGCGGCAGTACTGCTGCGCATTGATCGAACTCATCCTTCTTACAAGCATATTCAAGCAACAGCAGCAAGCTGCTCTGCGAAATGCGAACATATCATGGCATGTGATCATCAAAGTCCTAAGATTGGTTATTCGCGGTGAAGACAATTGAACCCAACCCCTGTCGTCATTTCTTGCATAACCCTAAGCGAAAGGCACCAATCAAAATATCTGTCAGAGCGGTACATGTCTCTATGATGCCGAGAGGAACAGCGTCAAAGAAGAGGACTTGTGAAATTAATCTCTACGTTGACGAGAAAATAAGAGGTTTCACAACCACAATGTACCGCTTTCTCCGAGGATATACCTGAAGCTAATTGCTTATTCATGCATAACGGCAGCAGTGGATGTACGGATCTGCTTCGAGTGGCTGTTTCGGTATCAGCGTATCATTACAGTAACATCAATCAGCCAGAAGGCATATTCGTAGGATCACTTTCCAAGCCCACCGTATATCCTAATAGTCGATCCAATTCCCAAAACATACAGAAAGGTTCGTGTGTCTCACCGGACGTACACCAACAATGTCCACTTGTATTGCCACCCCGAAGTCGCACAAAGCATTTCGAATTCAGAATAGAACAATACAATAATAGCGAAAAACACAATCTATAATGCCAAAACAAAGACTCAATGCAATTCTCGAAACAAGGAAATCCATTCATCATGAGGTCCCTAACCCTAGTATTCTCGGGCTTTGCACTGCAAAACCCATCCGGATAAGTTTTTGATTGGTGGAACAACGTTTTCCGGATCGACCGCTAGCGGCAGGTTTTGCAGTGCAAAGCCTCCCAGGGCAATGGCCGCCAGCGACGTTCACCATAAAGATTTGCATGCAGTCTTCGTCGCTGAGAAGTATTCTTAATTAGAATAATGATGCTGAGAGCACCGCTGACAAAAATAGTGACTAAAATAATGCGACACTTAATATGACAATCAATGCGACAATCAATGCGACAATCAATGCGACACTTAATGCGACACTCAATAGCAGTGGTCTCAGCAGTATTCTCAGCATTGGTCTCAGCATTGGTCTCAGCATTGGTCTCAGCATTGATCTCAGCATTGGTCTCAGCACTGATCTCAGCATTGGTCTCAGCAGGCAGTATTCTCAGCGGTATTCTCAGCGGTATTCTCAGCGGTATTGGTCTCAGCGGTGGTCTCAGCAGGCAGTATTCTCAGCGGTATTCTCAGCGATGATCTCAGCAGGTAGTATTCTCAGCGATATTCTCAGCGGTGTTCTCAGCGATATTCTCAGCGATGTTCTTAGCGATGTTTTCAGCGATGTTCTCAGCGATATTCTTAACGATAATCTCAGTAGGTAGTATTCTCAGCGATATTCTCAACGATATTCTTAGTAGTAACAGTATCAATAACAGTAATAATAATAATAACAATAATAGTAATAATAATATTAATAATAATAGTGATAGTAATTAGTAATAACTAATGATAATAGTAATAGTAAGTTTAATAATAAGAATATTAATAAGAATATTAATAAGAATATTAATAATAATAGTAATCTTAGTATTACTATTTTAATTAATAATAGTTTAATAACATTATTTTAATTATTATTTTAATTAATAAATAATTTTCTAATTATAGAGTTTTATAACTTTATATTATAAAACTTATTTAAATAAGTTTTTAATTAATAAAATAACTTCGATTATATATAATTCGACTATTTATAATTCGACTATATATAGTTATAACTACGTAAATCTAAAATTAATTATATATATTATTAATTAAAAAGTTTAGAATATATGATTATATATAAAAGTAATAATATTAGTTTAAGTATAAAAGAAGATAAAATTTGTTTATATAATAAAAGAAAATCGTTATGCTCGACGAATCAAATTTAACGAATAATCTCTAAGAGTAATAAATGTTCGAAAAGATAGAGATAACTCTATACGAGTGACTCTCGTCTTATTTTATAAATATAAAATGCTTATTCTTATCGTCTTATATCGTTATTAACTATATATATATTATAAGAATCGTACTGTGATGATAATCGTAGTGTAGTATATAACGAAGATAACAAGCTGAGAAGCAACTATAAACTAAAAGAAACGTCATATATATATAACGAAGTGAATCTGTTAAGACACGCTAAGTCTAAAGGAGAAGTGTTAAGATAGATATATTATTACGAAGAAAAGTGAAGTGTTATTCTAAACTTGAAATGATATTGAGTAACTATGATCTAGATCTATTATATAAGACGAACGCAAAGAGAAAAGAAGAGAAACAAGTTCGCTATAAGAAATTCGCTTCTTAAATACCCGTACAAGCCTTGCTAGCAGTAGCGCCCGAGCGAATACTAGTCAGCCGAGCGCCGGGTAGCGAGAGTGAACTTGACTTGATGAAATTCAGATTCTGACTTTGACTTTCGAGTTCGGATACTTAGTCATCGTCAGGTAGTTGAGGTGAACTTGACATTCGAGTGGTTCAGGTGAACTTGACTTAGGATTTTTGATGGGACGGTTTTACGATCGTAATAGTATCTCCCTTCTTCAAATTCGAGCTTCTGCGAGATCAATTTCACTTTTTAAAAAAATACGATTATTTAAAAATAAAATTTTGAAATGAACTAGTATACATTAAATTCAGAGCAAATCGAGATCGTAAAATATATGTGAGAGCGAATAAAATTCATTGACTGAAATTCTTCTAGCTGCATATTTTTAAGTGCGTGCGTTCGATCGTAAGACCTTTCGAGATCGTTTTAAATAACTGATTCTTGATATTAATGATCGATGACGTTATGCGCTCGAGAGCTTATGAAGCATATACGCTATTTCTAAGAAACGAATAGCTCGTCGTCGTCGCCGTCGTCGTCGCTATCGTCGTCGCGAAACTTAGAATTATTCGAGTCGTTCTTAAACGTTATTCAGATGAGGTGCTCTGCGACGATAGTGTACTTCTTATAAAACTCGTTTATGACTTTAATTGCCATACAGACGTTGTTAAAAGATTCAAGTCTGAAAGACGCGCCGAAATTAATTCACTGAATTCTATAATACGGGCGATCGCGTCTTATTCTGGCGCTGATGATTTTGTCGATTGAGAATACTTAATATCGATCGATTTCAACAGAGGAAAATGATATCGAGGGCGACGATATCTGTTCGAATAAGATATTATTAGATTCGAAGCGCAATAGAATAATGTCGAACACATTATAATAGCTTCAATCTGTGAGTAGTTCGAAACGATAGATATAAGACTTAACGACTTTTATAATCTTAAAGAGATCTTCGAATTTGTTGATTAGTTTTCGAGTACGTCCCTTCTCGATTCAGAGATTTCGAACGTTCAATTAGATCTTATCGCCCTCGCGATACTTAAGATTGTCAGGACCAGTACAGAGTCAAGTCATGTAGGTGTATAGAATGAGACAACTAGATACAGGACAACTATGTACTGGGAGGGAGGCCATATATGTATGGCGGAGTGAACCTGCCAAGACACGCTAAGTCTAAAAGGGAAGTGTCAAAGGAAGGCTGTGTCAAAGGGATGCAGGGACGCCGGGATGCGGGGTACGCTCGTAACACTACCCCCCCCCTCCGAAAAGACATGTCCTCATGGCTGTAGTCGCTCGCTCATAGTCGCTCGCTATGTATGTGAAAGAAAGAACAAAGTAGAAACATGGTGCCCGCCGGCGCAATCCTCAGTCGCAGTGCTGATCCCAAGTCGCTCCGGTGACGTCTTGGCGATGCCATGTCGCTAGCATGACGTCATGCGGTTGCAGGGGTCCTGGAATGGCCTCCATTGGTGAAGAATTGAAGAAATGGTGGTCAAAAATGGTTTTTGATGTAGGCTGGGCAGCTGATATTGGATTTGCGGCCGGAGAAGAAAGTTGCTGAATGAAGGCCTGTGATTGGCTGAGGCCTTCCGAACCGTCCGAACCTTAACCTTAAATCAATATCAAATGACCTTGGCGCAGCTGAGTTGTGTTCTCCTTGGGACCAAATCCACCGAGGGCGACGACGTCATCAACAACACGCTTCGGGCCTCCGGCTATGGCGTCGTCGGCAGCCATAGACTATAGCTCGGGGGGAGGCGAAGAAGGTAGCTGTCATATGGCGTTGTTGTTGAATGAGAAGTCGCTGAGCATTCGAATTTGCCATGGTGAAAAATGGAGCCTTGGCGCTTTTCTGGAATGGCCTGGAATCGCTCAAAAACACCATGTCCGAGGTTTGGCCGGATCGCATGCTGATTTGAGTGCGCTAGGCCGAATGCAGTCTAGCCAGAGTTGTCCATGTTGTTCAGCAGGCAGCAGCCACATTGCTTTGTCGTTCATGTCAGCATTGTCCATGCCTGCTGCAGCCACATTGCTTTGTCCATGTTGTTCATGTAGAATCGAAAAAATCCATCGCATGCAGATATGTTTTCCACCTCAACTCCCGCTGGCAGCCTGTCCTGGGAGTACCATTGTAGATTTGCCCTGTGCCTCCCAAGCTCTTGCCATCAAATATCCACCTCCTATTCATTTCCTGACCATAGCCTCTTGTCATTCGACGCCCGTCGCTGTGTTGTTCTAATGCTATCCATTGCATCCATTCGCTTCGTAAGCCTACCGCTTCGACTGTCGATGTCTCATCAATACTAAGTTCTTGACACCCGTCCTAAGATCGATAGCGAGTACTTCGCTATCAATGACCTGTCTGACATAAAGCTCCCGTAACTCAAGCGTCTGATTCGTAAAATTTGTGTTGTAATTCGTCATGTCGTGAAAATGATAGAAAGGGGAAAGAAAGAATCGAATGTGTTATGCCATTGTAACAGGCTCACTTGCCGACCGTTTTCTTTGTTCTCACATAATTTCTTTGCTTGCCCGTTTGACATCTCGCAAAGAATATGAGTGCTCTGAAGAATGTTGTTTGCGGTGGTGTGTTGAGAAATTCAGATGTGAAGCCCTGACGGGGTTAGAATGCGGCTTCTTTTTCGTGTTATGTGGCCGACATGCTCAATGAAGAGGTCGTCCGTTTGCTGTTTTCGGTGTTTCGGGTCTGATCCCGTTGCCTTGTAGCAGGCTCGCTGTGGGGAGGTGTGTGTTTTGACGATTTCTTTCTGATTCGCTAAGTCGTACGAATGGTTCAGTGACTTCTTTATCCCTTGCTCACTGTGCACAAGGCGGTTCCGCTTTTGATCCCCCTTGTCGTCTGGTGGCCAGACCCAGAGATGTATCTCAATGGTCGATATTAATCTCAACCCGAAGGTGTCTTGGTCTCACTTAGTCTCTTGATACTTAATCCTCTGCCCGTATGGTGGGTAGACCCAGGGATACGATGTCTCAATTGTCGATATTGACCTCAATCGGTGTTAATGATATCTTGATCTCACTTAGTCTTCTTGACAAAGCTCCTGTTAGCAACTTCTTTGAATTCGCTTACTATCAAAAAAACGAATAAAGTGAGAGTGATCTAGTTATAGTGTTAGAATTAGTACAGAGTTAAGTCATATAGATGTATAGAATAAGACAACTAGATACAGAACAACTATGTACTGAAAGGGAGGTCATATATGTATGACGAAGTGAATCTATCAAGACACGCTAAGTCTAAAAGGGAAGTGTCAAAGAAAGGCTGTGTCAAAGGAATACAGGGACGTCGGGATGCGGGGTACGCTCGTAACAAAGATCGAGTTAACGATTTCGATTGATAAATTTCTTTTAATTGACTTGAGCGTATGTTATTTGTTTTCTAAAAATCTCGTCGATCTTAAGCATCTTAGTTATAAAGTTCTTTATAAAGTCTCAAAGCTAAATATCTTCGAGAATTATAAAGTCGTCAAAGTGTCTCGAGGGCTCGAAACTTATTTGAGAGTTCTGACTCGAGTTGACGAAGAATAAGCTAACGATAATAGTTTCTAAGATATGATTATTAATAAAGAATTCTACGAAAGACAATCACTTAGTTCAGTCGTTCTAAAGAAAGACGATATACGCGCGAAGATATTACTTTAAAACAGCGTTGAAGCGCTCGATCTAATCGTCTATTTCGAGGTGAAATGCTATCGAAAGAATAATCTTAATGCTCGCGAGCTTATATAGCTCGTATTAAAATTCGAACTCGAACTGAGTATCTCGATCGAAAATAATAATGATTAAGAAGTCGTGATTCTTTTAAACTCACAGATAGAATACTTTAATGATAGTCTCGACGTTTATTTTGTTCATGAAGATATATTTTGTTACGAGCGTACCCCGCATCCCTTTGACACATGCCTTCCTTTGACACTTCCCTTTTAGGCTTAGCGTGTCTTGGCAGGTTCACTCCGCCATACATATATGGCCCTCCCTCCCAGTCCATAGTTGCTCCTCATCTAGTTGTCTTATTCTATACACCTACATGACTTGACTCTGTACTGGTCCTGACATATTTTATTATCTTAAAAAGTCGATCGACGACGATAAGAATATTAATATAGTTTCGCTTAAAGTGATCTAAACTTAGAGAAAGATTAACGATAAAATTTATCGAGATATACGCTCATCGTCTATCGAACACGAAAAGAGACTTAAGCAATTCGTGCTTCTTATCTTAAGAGATCTTGAATCGAAAGTAATCGTGACAATTTCGTACGTATCGTCGAACGTCGTTATTAGACTGACTTATATAATATAGATATATATAGACAGACTAGGATTGTGTAGCAATATGAACTTAGCGAAGATATATATATTGCGTATAGTATATCTAATAGTAAGACTAATTCTTAAGAAAGGAAAATGAGAAACTTCGAGATATGACTCTCTTAAGCTTCTCACGTCAAGGATTCGCTTGATATGCGTATATCAAGCGATTCGATTACGCTCGACAACTCTCGAGCTTATACGATAGCTGTTCTCTTGATCTCGCTGTTAACATGATCTTCTCCCTTTAAGAATTCGTTCTCGAATTTATTGCTCTAAATAGACTCATTAAAATTCTTTAAATCTCAGAGAGAACATAAGAAAAAGAGTTCTTTCAGATCAGCTTCGCGCTAACATTATAAATCTCAATTTGAAATACGTAGATTGTGATATCTCTGCGCCTTGCGCATAAGAATAAAAATGTTCGTATAATCGTAGACGACGTGAAGTTTGTCGACGTTGTTAATATCTCTTATTGTTTGAGTTATAAATCGCGTAATCGCGTCGTCGTCGTTATAAATGCGCGACGTGAATAATTGCTATGCGCTAGCCGTGAGTTGTGTATAAGTTTGTTTTTTTAAACTTTTTGTTTTTTATAAAATATACTCCTCTTTATTCTAGTTTATAGTTATCAAACGTAGATATTATACTTCTTACATATACACTAAATATTATTATATTATCTATTTGATTATAATAGCTTTAATTGTTTTCTCGATTCTTATATTATTAGTCGTAAGTCTAAGCTTCTCGGTTTTCGTATACGTTATTAACACGCTTTCAGCCCGTCTCCGCGACGCTTATCGTACGATTCACTCGTACAATAAAGCGTCTCTTAAAGAATTCGTGCTGTCGTTGTGCGCGTCGTGCTTAAGAGCACGACGTAGAATCGTACAATAACAAGTTCGATAGCGAAGATAACAATTTGACACGATATGATAATTGTACGAAGGGGAAAGTTAACTGCGTGACTGTATGTATTTTTATTCGAAACGCATTAATAGCGTAAACAAAATATGAGTTAATCGAAGTACTAATAGATTTCAGCAATTGCCGCGATTCGAGCGTTCGCGAATAACGTGTTTCGTCTTCGAGTCAGATACGCTCGATCGATATAACGTTATTAAGATTCGTATTATTATAACTACGTCAGTCGTGCGACGTTAATGCGTCAAGTTAAACGATTTGATAAGTTATTTTCAGCGCATCAACGGATATAGAATCGTTTAAATAGATATAAGAAACTCGATATATTAACGACGATTCTAGATTAGATTAGAACCCTACGCAATTTGTCGAAGACTCTTCGAGATATGTATAATGTTATGCGCTTTTCGATATGTGCTTCGGGTTCGTTAACATCACGCTCTGATCATATTAACGTTACTTTTAGACGAGTCTTTCGTCGCTTAATTTGATCTCTCTCTCTTCTTCATTAGACTTCTCTTCGTCGTCTTTTAACGATAGTAATAACGAAGACGATAACAATCGTAACGATAACGAAGATAACGACGATTACAATAATGAGAACAATAACGATAATGACTAAGAGAACGAGGCTCTCGTCGACGAGGTCGACGTCTTCGAGTCGTTTTTTCTCGACGAGGCTCTCGCTTTCTCGACGTCTCTCGTCGCCTCTTTTATCGAATTCGTCGCAGCTAAGACTAAAGAGTTAAAGAAACTAAATATAAATATTATTATTTAGAGAGTTGATGCGAACGACGAGAAGAACGAGAATAAGAATAATAACGAGAGAGATTAAGAGAATAAGAACGAGATAATATAAGAGACGAAGTAATCTAATCTTACGTCGACATCTTTGATACGTCTAATCTTCGAGTTAGATATAATAGATATACTTTACGCTGCTTATAAGTTGTGTTTTTTCGATTCTCTTTGATCTTTAAACATCTTTTTTTTATTACGATATCTTCGAGCAATTTTAGAATCGTTATTCTTCGAAATATTATCTTTTATATATCTATTATACTCTTCGTCTTCGCTTCTTTAACTTCTCGAAAGCGTCTCGTAGCTTCTACGAATATTTTATATCTTTCTCTAATACTTATTAATTATACTTATAAGAATATTTAGTTTAACGAATAAGATATTTCATCTCACTCTTGCGCTTTCGCTTATTTAAGATCTTTTCGATCTCTTATTCTTCTTTATTATCTATTAATTTCGCTGCTATATATATTAATATCGTGTTATTATCTCTACGACGATAGAGTTCTAATAGTGACATATAAAAAACGTTATATATACGATAGATTAACGAAAGCGCTAATCGATAAGCTTGCTTGTCTACGACATTTCGAATAATAAATAAATCAATTGTCTTGTTCGAAAGCTTCTTATTTGATCGTTTTTGTTTGAGATTCTTGATTAATAACATTATCAAGTCTTCTTTCTAAAAGAATTGTGCTTAATGCTTTTTGTTATACGTTTTCGCTTACGATTCGAATACTTTTTATTAACGTTTCGTAAGCTCTTCTCGTAACGTATAAATTTCTTTCACACGTTCTTTCGCTGCTGATATCTTTTCTTAAGAAGAATCGTTCTCGATTCTTAATTTAAAGTCGAGATTGTAGTTATATATTATATAAAATAAACTACAATTTAACGTCTTATATTAACTTTATTGATAGATATACTCGACTATAAATAAGAGATTCGCTTAGTTGTTTTGTTGCTCGTTACAAAAAACTCGAAGATAGTGTTTCAAGATTTGATTTTGTCGTTCGATTTGATTATTAGTTTAAGAATAAAAGATAGTGCTTAGTCTACGTTTTATCTTTATTTGATAACAGACTTGCGATCAAAACGCACTCGTAAATATAAAATCACGATTAATAACTATATCTTCTGATGAATCAAATCGAAGAAAGATTTCTTTTATAAGCAGCTATTCGAGATCGAAGATATTGATTTTCTTTGTGATTAATAGATATCTCATTATTTTGATGTATCTATCGACGATTATAAGAATCGCATCGTAAACGCAGTCTCTGCGTCGACTTGAAGAAAGATTCGTGATGAAATTCATTGTGATTTTCTTTTAAGAACGACTTGATTAAGAAAGCGCACTCAGCTCGTCATGTGAACGATGTCGCTTCACCTTTACTCTCTGACAGATATCACATATATTTATATATGATTTCACGTCTGTCTTAATACTATTTTAATAGTATTTTCTAGTCATTAGTTTTAGTGTCTTATCGATATCGAAATGTTTCGTTAAGAGATTATCATAATAACGTCTTAATAGCTCTTCGCGAACGAAAGTCTCTTCGAGAACGTATAACATGTTCTTATATCTTAACAGTCTCTGATTATTTTATATTTAAGCTTCGACGTCACTCTTTCGCTTGTTTTACGCTTCGTCTTTTCTTCGCTATTGAACATAAGAGTCTTTTAACTAAAGTGCTTTGATAAGCTCGAAGATGAACTTGTTACTAAGATCATATATCGTTTCGCTTATTGTCGCAATGTGAGCTATTGAGCGTGAGACGAGTTATTTATAATTAATAGTCTCAGCAATAGAATTAAGCTACGCGACAGCTACGTTACGTGTACTCTAAGTAAGTATCTCGCTTGAACTCTCTGCTCTCGCAGTTGAAGATTCTCTAAGTCTCGAAGAATATATAACATTAAGATAAGTCTCTTGAATTGCAGCTGTTATTAAATTTATAAGTGTTATCTTCTAAGCAGTCACTTCTTCTCTATTATTAGTTATTAGATTATATTATATATTCACGTCTAGACTATATATCGCAAAGGGGGGCTCAACGTTTGAGCTGCGCTTCGTATACTTATAACTCTTATCTTGTTTATACGCTATTCGAATAACAGCAAATATGAGACTTATTAGATCTTTTATCGCTGTTAATTTCTGTTATAACGTTAACAACAGTCGATTTAGCGACTCGTTTTCACCCTTATAATTAGATCGCCTTGACGACGTATCGACTGAGTTTATCTTCTCTGATCTGTGTGTAATGAAAAAATCAAACATTAATAACTTTATTGCTCACCTGACTTGTCGTTCATTCAAACTCGTTATTCTCATGAAGTACTTTAGATTGTTATAGTTCGTAAGTACTTTCATAGAATAAAAACTCTCTTTCAAATAATAACGTCACTATTTGAAGATCGTTACGATAACGAGTAGCTTCTAATCATGAATCTTATAATTTCGCTCTGCAGAAATTATTTTTCGAGAATAAAATATAACTAAGTGTTATTGCTTATTGTTATTTTATAACTGAGTTAAAATGTCTGTTAAGTCGAAATCTAAAGTATTCGTTTTCACTCTAATGAGAAGTTCTAAATCAAAGTAATATAGAAGAGACGCTTTCGTAAAGACTTCGCGAAGTCGTCGAAATGTCTTCTTCGCCTCAATAGATCAATTAAAAGATTCTATCTTGATTCTCTTGATACTTTTCTTAAGCAAGTTTGTGAGTAATTCGACAATTTGAAAGTAATAATGAATAAATCTTCGATAGAAATTTACAAAGCTTAAAAAGATTTATATCTCATAAAAGGACTTAGATCTCGATTACTTCTGAATTGCTTTCACTCTACGTTTGTTCATTGCGACGTTATCGATAAATATTATGAAGTCTAGAAATTCGACTTCTATGATGAAGAACTTACATTTCTTTAAACTTACATATAGACTAAAACGTCTTAGTCTCTCAAGCACTTGCTTGACATAATCTAAATGTTCTTCTTGCGAACTCGAATAAATTAGAATATCGTTAAGATAAACAACGCAAAAATTGTCAATTAGATTCGTTAACGACTTGTTAATGTAAGTCTGAAAGGTCGCGAGGACGTTAATTAGATCAAATAACATTATCAAGTACTCAAAGTGATCATAACGCGTACGAAACGCAGTCTTTCACTCATCGCCCTTGCGAATTCGAATACGATAATACGTATTCTTAAGATTCAATTTTGTGAATCTCTTGACTTCATTTAGACGATTTAGAGTCTCACTAATTAAAGATAAAGAGTGACGATTTTTTATCGTGACTTTGTTCAACCCTCGATAGTCGACACATAGTCGCAAGTCGTTATTCTTTTTTGATACGAAAAGAATAAAGAATTCTGCTAAGCTCGTTGAATACTAAATTTAGTCTTTCGCTAAGATATCGTCTAGATATGTTCTTAGTGTCGCTAACTCGATGTTAGATAGATTATATAGTGAATCAAATAATGATTTCGCTGTAGTCTTAATAACATAATCACGTTCTTCGTGCGACGAGAGTCGATCGACTTCTTCGATTAAAAATACGTCTTCGTATTCGCGTAACTTCTCTGACAATTTTGAAATAGCGTCTGCGATCTGCGATTGTAATATGTTCGCTAAGACTTCGTCAATGTGATGTTTTCTTACTGACGCATCAAAAATATCTGTGATCACTAAAGTATACACTAACTTTTCTCTCTTCAATGCGTTAGCAAAATCTTAAGATGAGAATATCTTATACGTATACGCATCGACATTAAAGCGTTAGATTCTCTTAGCAATATTAATCACGATATCTTTATTTGTTAATGTTAATAGTTTTAATATAAAGAGTGAATTATCTTCTTTTGCGATAACATAAAAGATATATGAACATCGCTTTATATAACTTCAACTATCTTATAACTTATAGTGTATAAGATAGACGATATAACAAAAGATCGTGTTATTATTTATTCATTTGACACTTGACAAAGACGCTTCGACTAATTCGAGATTATGTTCGAGAGCAAAGCGCTGATTAATCACATTAACTTCGACCTCGTTGTTAAATTATGTCGAAGTCGATATTAGAGTTACTTCTCGATCTTCTGTAATCACTTTCTTTAAGAAAATTATATTAGATATCGAAATAACTTCTTGTTTTGCTCTCGTCGTTAAGAAGTCTTCGACGAGAGTCTTTCTTTTCTCGACGAAGATGACTCGATAATATAAGCATTAATGTTTTTAACGTTATCGACAGACACACGATTGACGTCGTCTATCTTAGATTGTCGATATTCGTTTGCGTAATGTCCCTTCTTATGACAGTTATAGTATTCGACTATCTTTAGATATTTCTTGCTTTTCGACGTTTTGTCTCGAGATTCACCTTCGTTTGAGCGACGCGAAGTATTCGCTTTCTTATTCTTGCGAGATTACGTCGCTCGTTTATTGTTATTGAATTTGTTCTCTTTCTTATTTTCTTTGTTTCGTCTTTGATTCGTATTCGAGTCGACATCGTTTATATCTCGTCTATTATGTGATAAGCGTGCGTTGACTCTCTTATTCGTATTCTTTAGACGAATAGTCTAAGCGATAAGATCTTCTCGCGTCGAGACTATTTGTCTCGTGCGAGTAATGTCGTCTTGAAGTTTCGAAAGAAGTCTCGTTATCAACGTCGCAACTCGTTGAATTTCGTTCGACGACGATAACTGTGTCTCAAGGCTGAAAAGATAGATCTTAAATTGAGTTACTAATTGAGATGATCTTTGTCGCGTATTCGTATAGATCATGTTTATCTTTAGCTATCGATTGATTGAATTCTATATTTTGTTAAGCAGAAAAGAGACGAAGTGATCTTAGCTTTTTATCTTGATCGAGTTCTTTTCTCGTTCGTTATGTCATTATTTCTTGAGATCTCTCGCTAGGAATTGCATATATTAAACAATTTTATCGTGATCGTTCAAGAAATACGCTGAGATATTCATAAATGCAACTTCGACGTCTCGTATTTAGTCACGATGCTCTCGTCTCGATTTGTCATGATAATCGTCAAGATTCTTTAATTTAACACTTCGTCGTTTTGTGATATATGTTAATTTAACATCTAAATAACGTTTTGACCCTGCTCGGACATTAGAAGAGTCACGACGAGTATTCGACGTGTTCGATTCGATATCGTCTTGATTTCGTTTATCTGACGATTTCTCTCGTTGAAGGGCATTGATCTCTTCGTTGATGTTATTTAGTTGTCGTCTTTTTAGTAGCTAATCTCGACGTTGAGTTGTCTGAGTTAATCGCTCGTTCAAAGTTAGATCGATAATATCGTCTCTCGAAGCAGATGTCGATTGTCTTTGACTCTCGAATTTCACGTCAGAGACATGATCTGATTCGTTTAGATTCACTGTCTGTGACTGTTCTTCAGATATGATATGCGAGTTAAATGAATCTGCTTCGTTTCTGATACGTTGCGATTGCGAGCGAGTGATTGTTATTATACTAAGTTCGAATCGCTATCTCTCGATGAGAAGAAGAATTAGAATTGTTAGACTGACTTATATAATATAGATATATATAGACAGACTAGAATTGTGTAGCAATGTGAACTTAGCGAAGATATATATATTGCGTATAGTATATCTAATAGTAAGACTAATTCTTAAGAAAGGAAAATGAGAAACTTCGAGGCATGGCCCTCTTAAGCTTCTCACGTCAAGGATTCGCTTGACATGCGTATATCAAGCGATTCGATTACGCTCGGCAACTCTCGAGCTTATACGACAGCTGTTCTCTTGATTTCGCTACTAACAGTCGTTTCGAAGCTCTGATTATTAATAAGCTCTGAATATAAGTTCGTACTACTTGATCTTTCTCGGGTGATTAGCGTTAAGAAAGTCGTGAATAAGACGAAGAATTCTTAGTCTCAAGTCGTTATTGTCGAAGACGAGTATTCGATCACTGTTAAAGTAAATGCGTTCGTCTCTCTCGTCGAGTTTCGTTAGAGACATATTCTTAAGTTTGCGAACGTCGTCTCATAAAGCTTCAAAGATGATCTTAATTTAAGAATCTTATCGATAAACGCGATTCAAAGCGAGTTCTAAAGCGATTATCTCGTTTATTAAATCTTCGAGATCGCCTTCAAAGTCTTCAAAGAGAGATTTCGCAGACTGCGAGAGTTCGAAACTTAATTCGACTACGAACATTGATGCGAGAATAATTAAGCGTATCTTTAAGACGAATTTTAAGAGCGCAAAGATCTAAATATCAAGATTTTCAGATTTTAAGATAATCTATTATTAATACTTTTGACGATGATTCTTCTTTTCTCGCGAAAGATCTTCTAACTATCGAATAAGAGCGTCGACGCGACGATTCAGATCGTTAGATCGATACGTAATCTTGAAGTTGAATCGAGATAGAAACTCTAATTAGCGAGCTTGACGTCGACTTAAAAGCTTAATAGTTATAAAGTATTCAAGATTCTTATGATCGAATAGAATTATAACGAGCTCTTCGATATCTTTTAGCTCGAAACGTCAAAGCTCGAAAGTTCTAATAATAATTAAGAGTTTCTTATCGTAGATTTCGTAGTTATATTTCGCGAGGCTCATCTTAATGAAGAAGTAAACGACTGATCTTAGAGATTCGTCGCTATCGTATTGCGATATGACTCTCGTTATAACGTGATTCGAAGCGTCGGTTTTCACGACGATCTGCTTCTTCGAGTCGAAATATAATAGAATTAAGACTATAATAAAGACTTTCTAACACTTAAGAAATCATATAAAGAATTGATTCTTTTTGATAAGCTACGTTAGGGAATTAACGAGTCGAAAGAACTCTTAAATAAAGCGTCGATAGAAATTAACAAAGTCTAAAAAGCTCTAAATATTCTTAACGTTTCGAGAGATATTTTATTTTAGAATCGCGAATATCTTCTTTATATTTATCTGAATATCTCGAGTAATAATAATCAAGTCTAGATACTTGACTTCGATGACTTCGAAGAAGCATTTTTATATATCGATCTGAAGTCTTATCTCGCGAAGACGCTCGAATACGAGTCGAACGTGCTTAATGTACTTCTTGTCGTTATCGCTATAGATTAGAACATTATCGATATAGACGATATAAAAATCGTCTAGATACTCGTAAAGTATATCGTTAATGTAATTCTAAAACGTAGAGAGAGCGTCGTAGAGCTCAAAGTTTATGACTAAAGATTCGTAGAGCTCGTATCGCGTGTGAAAGATCGTCTTTCATTTCTCGCTCTTAATTATGCGTAGCTTATTGAAGACTGCGATAATGTCTAGAGTAATGAACTTCTTGACCTTACAAATGCGAACGAGAATCTCTTAAATCAAAGAGAGTGAATAATAATTCTTGATAATAATAACGTTGAGCGCTCGATAATCTACGTATAAACGAAAATCGTCGTCGAGCTTTCGAGCGAAGAGTACGAACGAGGCGACTGAGAACTTGCTTGAGCGAATGAATTCTTTGATCAAGTTGTCGTCTAGATACTTCTTGAGTATCTATAACTCGTCTTATAATATCGAATATATAGAGTCGAAATTAGACTTCTTGTTCGATAATAGATCGATTTTGTGATCATAGTCTCGATAAGAGAGAAGCTTCTCGACTTTCTCGCGCGAGAACACGTTTAGAAAGTTCTAATATTTGTTACGAGCGTATCTCGCATCCTTGACACACCTACCTTGACACTTCCCCTTTAGACTTAGCGTGTCTTGGCAGGTTCACTCCGCCATACATATATGACGTCCCTCCCAGTCTATAGTTGCTCCTTAGCTTGTTATCTTCGTTACATACTACACTACGATTATCATCACAGTACGATTCTTACAATATTCGACTAAAACGATAATGCTCGAGTCGAGATAAGACTTTTTCTCTAAAGTCTTTTCGATATCGTTTATCGTAATCGCGAATAGTTGAATCTCGAGATTCTTGACAAGCTTAATAAAAGACGTCGTCTCTATTATACGAATCTCAAAGGGCGTCGCGAACTTGAAAACTGGGACTGAGAGAGATGAAGAGCTCTTTCGTGAGTGAGTTCTAAAGTCTCATATCGTGATTCGTAGAGTTTCGACAATGAGATTCTTTAGAAACCGCGCTCGACGTCGTTTCGTTTGACGACGAATAATATAATAGCTGAAAGAGTGTTCTTTCTTCGAGTCGAAGATATTAAGAGCTTCGTAGTCGTTAGAGAGCGTAGATGAAAATTTGACCCGGCTTGACAGAGGGTTAGTGGGCCTTAATCTCGCACTCGCGTATAGCATGTTGATTGTATGCTATTTTTGAATTTGATAGACGTGTTCTTTGCAGAGAACAGGTCTTATTTGAAAGCAGTATAAGTAGCTGCATTTCATCTGCGTTTGACTCTTTATTCGAATTGATCTCTTTCAGAGCAATAGTATTCTTTCGTAGACACGCAAGCAACACGCTGTCACCTGACCTCGTATTCTACTCTTATTAACACATTCTTCTATTACTAGATCACTCACATCGTATTTCATCGTTCAATGACTCTCGCAGCTATAACAACTCGTTCTAGAGCGATCAACCTCGCTCAAAAGACGTCTCAGAAGACGTCTTTCTCAAAGAAGATCACATCAAAGACATCGATCAAGAAGATCACTGCCTCAGTGACATCAAAATCTTAGGGTGTTACGAAAAAACGTTCTGCCCGTCGCTTAGCCGTTTTAGAAACCCCATCACGTGATGTTACTTCAGAGGCGTCGACCTCTGAGATCTCGACCGAGACAGTTAGTTTATTCGTCGTCGAAGAAGCCCTCTCGTCGTCACATCGTACTTCGCTGAATCAGCAAATCGCAGCCTTGATCAAGAATTATGAGACTAATACGCCGCGATTCAAATCTCATCACGCGTCTCATCGTTCCAAGTCTCATCGTCGATCTCATCATCGATTCAAATCTCATTATGAGTCTCGTCACCGATTCAAGTCTCATCATCGTCGACACGATTTATTCTTAGAATTCTCGAGGTTCTTCTCGTTAGATTCGAAGATAGAGAACGAGTCAAGAGTCTCTTTTTTGCATAAAGAAGATAATAAACTCTTTCTTAAACTTTATAAGCGTTTTCGAATCGTTGATATTAAATACTTCAAACAAATCTTCTATAAAATCTTCAAGTTCAAGAATCTAATCAAGTTAACTCACGATTATATCGATTGAACGTGAAGTATCAAGAACGATAAGAACAAGAAGAATAAGAATACTTAAAAGATCTTCGATCTCAATCAACTTCTTCGCTGCTTTGACGTGTATTGTCAAATCGTTTATTTCTTCGCAGCACGTTCTCATATAGTCTTAAAACTTTATAAGACTCTTATTGACTATCGTATTCGTCTATCGAACTTTTTAATTCACTATCGCTTCGACTTCATTAAGCAGTATTACTACTCTTTTATATTCGCGCGTATGCTCAACGAGCAGAACATTTCTCTGTTATGATTTATCGAGAATATGCGTTGTTTTAACTTCCTTATTCGAAAGACAGTCTCTGCGATCAACGACATCAAGCAACATTCGAATAATTAGATCATCAAGTTCTTCTCTTCAGAGAGCATAATAATCTATAACAACTTCAACGTCGGCAAATGCAATTACGAGCAATATAGATACGTATATGTTTGCTTCAATTGCCAGCAGAATCACGCTATCATGACATATATCAAGTCCCAGACCTTCAATGTCAATTCGATCCCGCTGAGACAACGAGTCACTAAATTATCCGATTGACTCGCAACGAGCTATTTAGCCCCGTCGTCGCTGATCTTCGTATTCGAGAGATTCTCTTACACTTTATTCGAGACGTTCGATCCTAATTTGCCTCAGCAAGACCCGTTGAAAATAGAACGATAAGAGACCTAATTGAAGAATCACTCGAATATCACTTATGTCAAGACGCTAGTGAGTATTCTTCGAAAGGGGGTCAAAATTGAATATCGAGATTCACCTCTCAATCATAGAAACAAGAATCATTTTTCAGCCCTCAGCGCACCTGATATACTAACGACGAACCTTCAGAAACAGCTTCAGTAGAATCGATTGATCATAATAGACATGGATTTCGAACCTCAATTCGTTTGCTCCTCTCTGAGACTCGTATCGAAACATGACGACGATTAAAGACGTATTCACGATTTATTCTTCTCATATGACTATTTAGTCAACGACGACATACTCCAAGCGTGGGGTGCACTGAAATATACGATATTCGATAAGACAGTGAACGCACTGTTACAGTAGAGTCGAGAAGCTCGACTAATCAAACGAGATCTCAAGAATACATTTCGACATATCTCGATAATCTCTTCAGATCAATAATTGTTAGACTTCCTTTATAACAATTTCTACTAACTAAAACGTTATCTGTTATTCGAGCTTCGAACGTCATCGTTTCTATTCGATCTGTTCGTCAAGAACGTTAATTGAGTGCTCATTGCGATGTTACATTGATTCGTGATACTTCACTATCTAAACGACTTCTTCGCGATTCTATTCTCGTGAGTCGATACAGAGACATATAATCGACAGTTCGACGAGCTATACAGCGATTTGAGTCTCATAATCAATCACACGAAGAATATTCTTGATATTATAGTCGATTTTCTAAGAATCGAACTCGATAGTATACTCATACAGACGAGACTCTCTTCGAATAAGCTCGATCGAGCGAGAAAGACGATGACAGATCTTCTAAAAAGGGCGACAATCTCGCATCGTGAGCTCGAGTTAGCGATAGAATTCCTGTCCTTTGCGGCGAAAATCGTTATTCTCGAAAGAGTATTCTTGAGAAGACTGTTCGACGTCATTCGAAGATCGATAACGATTATTCGACTATTCATCGATATGAAAGTCGATCTGCTATGATGAAAGATCTTTCTCAAAGACTGAAATAATCTCAAACTGCTGCGTAACGTCGTCAGTCGACGATTATAATACATTTGAACTAATATCTCGAAGAAGCTTGACATAGAAGACTATATTCTGAAACATTCTAATCTTCTATCACACGTTCAGAACGTCTTCAACACACGCGTGATCTCGCGACATACTCGCAAAGACATTTAGTTTAAGAAAATAACAGTTATACTTCATATAATTCGCGTATAAGTGAATAGACTGTCAGATACTCGCTTAATACTTCACTATGACAACGAGAACTGCGTTCATGAACTTCGAAAGTTCTTTATTCGTGAACCTGCGATAATATCGCTTCGAACGATAACTATGTTGATAGTCAGTCACGATATTCTTCTGATCTCTATATGAATTTCGATCAAGATAAACGAGCTAACGAATAATCTTTCTCGTTTTCGATATCGAAAAATTGCTAACAAATATTCACAGCTGAATCACCTATCGAGATATCGATCTATTACTTCGTCTCGCTAGGGCGAGACCCATCGCGATGATGATACAATTAGATCTCGATGTCGCGAGACCTCGCTCGTCTTCTCTGATGAGGGTTGACACGAAACATTCGTCGAATCTATTCGACGTCAATCAAGTTCTACAACACTCACTGTGCGATAAATCGCATTCAATCCTTCTTTTCGACGATCTTTCTCTCGTTGAGAATCTGAATAGCGACCCTGAGTATCAGACGGGTTAAGACGAAGTTCATTAAGGCATATCTAATCGATGTTAGGTCAGCTCATGTGAATATGAGATTTGAGAACTTGATAGTCTTTTATAGTGTATAGCTAAAGAGAGTCGTAGACGATACTCGTCGTCTACGAGACGAAGACGAAACTCGAGAAAGATGTTTAATTACGAAGAATATTCTTCTACGACTTCTGAAATGCTTTTATAAGATTATTAAGCATAATGTAACGATACAGATAGCATTCTATCTCGTCTTTATAGTCTTTCTTAGAGTGAGCGAGTTCATATACGAATCGAAAGATCTTCGCGACGAGGACTTCGACAATTGATTTCTAACACGTCGTCACGTGAGACTGTACGAAGATCATCTCGAATTGACGTTGTTAGTATTCAAGACGAACTTCTTCAGACAAGACGTCACGCTATTCGTATCAGACACGAACGACGAGATATGTGTCGTGCGTGCATTGAGATATCTATTTAACAAGTAATCGATATCGCTATTCTCGCCCCTCTTCGCGATCGACGAGAACTTTATTAAAAGAACGATCACTCACAATCTACGTCTAACATTGAGATTCAGCGATCTTTCAGATCACTATTCTGATTATTTCTTTCGTCGAGGGACAGCTATCACTGCGAGATTAACAGATCTAAGCGAAGACGAAATCAAGCTATTAGACAGATAAAAATCGAACTCCTATCGTCTCTACATCAAGACTCACCCAGTCTACATTCTCGCCGCGTCGCGTCGACAACAGCGTGTCATCGATTCATTTCTCGAGAACGAATCGAATAACTAGTCGTCATCGCGTTCTCTGTTTCTCAGCGCTGATGCGATCGTTCTCTTCGAGGTCGTTGCTTGAGATTTGAGAGTTTTTCTAGCGCTGGGGTACGAGAACACGTCTGCTCAGGCCTCTGTTGACTTAGAATCCTGGCGTTGACCAGCGTTTGAATTTCCACACTCGGCTTTCGAGCGTTTTCCTCTTCCAGTCTTCGCTTCAGCAACACAAGCTGAGCGAATACAGTACCGTCCCCCGGATCGAACACAAGAGCTCTCTCCATGTTTTCTACCGCATGTACTGTATCGCCCATATGGTTGAGGGCAAGAGCCTTGCAGTAGTGAATCCTGAGACGATCAAGCTTGTGCTTCTCCACCCAGTTGCGGTCCCCGGAGCCGTAGACGCGGCAGTGATTGTTCGAGTAGACATCTTTACAATCGCAATACGTGTAGCTGCATGTCAGGGCAACATCAGTCGATTCGATGACCTCCTTGTACATCCGGGACATTAGAAATGCCGCAGCGACAGATGCCTGTACCTTAAATCTAAGGGCTTTGGTGGCATCCACAATCCGGTAATCTGTGAATGCCCCGGAGTTGAGCGTGAAGTTGCGGTCCACCTCTTGATCGATTAGATCCATCCTCAAAAGAGTAGACTTGTACTTCGAAGAGGCCAAGTCTGATCTACCGCTTCGGAGAAGTTGATCTCCCTTGCTTTGCCAATTGTATGCTGCCAGGAACAGCCCTACGATCAAGAGTGTCAGTCTTTCCTACTTAGAGAATAGGAGATCTTAGTCCGGGGATTCAATACCTTCAAACTTCTCGTTTTGCTTCTCACGATGCAATTCCCTTGCTTTATCTCGTTTGGCTTCTCGGCTGAGAAGACTATCCGAGTGAATCTGCCACGCTTCGTATCTGGACTGTTGCTCTTCGTCAAAAGGCACAAGCTGGCCGGCATCCCTAAGATCGTTCCTTGCCTCATGCACATCCCCGTGAGTATAACTGATCTTTGCCGCGACGTGGAGGACTTCAGCGTACACAGGGCCCTGCCAAGGCTCGATAGACAGATCGTAGAGTTTGTTTCCTCGACCATCATAACCCCGACGAGGATCAAGAGCGCGCTCTGTGTAGATTCGAGCCATTCTCAGTTGTCCGTTTTCAAAGTACACGGCAGCGATGCGGGCTTGAAGTCTAACCACGATGTTGCCGATATTTTGGTTAGCCGTTAATCCAGGAAATGGGCCACGGTTCATGACGAAGTCTCGCTCGTTGTATCGCCAGCAGCAGGACCGGACGAAACTAAGTGCGGCCTTGTACCCTAGATTCGCCTGTAGGAGTTGGCCTTTGCTGGCCTGTTCATCGGCTTGCTTGATAGAGACAATGGTGGTGTGGATGATCTCTATGGCGGTGGGGCAATGCTTGCGGACACTGGATATGATCTCTCCTTTATAGCTGCCAGTCAGAGGACCATCAATCTGTGCTGCTCCAAGACTATGCAAATGGTGCAATGGACCAGTAACTTTCCGCAGCCGCGCCCGGCCGGCTGGATAAGTATCAATCTCGTTCGCCTCTCCATTTCCAATCGCAGCATTGAAGTCAAGGTAGAGCACGGTTTTGCAGAGGATGCTGTCATCAACCCTGCTCATCTCCAATAGGATACTGCAGAACTCAGGTAGCTCGTCGCTAAAGAAGATATAACTCCAAGGTCTTCCATCCTCAGAAGCGTCCACCCAGCCGTTAGTGCGGCAGTAATATGAGCCTCCTTCAGGCCAACCACGTAACGACGTCGGATCTAGTGTAATTGTCATGGAAGTATTCCAGAAGCCGCGAGCCTTTGAGCCTTTGGCTATCGTCTGTAATCCGCGCTTGCAGAGCTCATAGCCAAGACGTGAGGGCTGCTGAGAGGTCAAGCAGATGAAGTTGTTTTCGCGCCAACAAAGATCCCTCGCTTCTTGGTGAACCTTGCGGTTCGTGCCGAGAATTGCGGTGTGAAACTGGTAGG
The DNA here is from genome assembly GCA_022315425.1 of Pseudevernia furfuracea. Classification (NCBI taxonomy): domain Eukaryota; kingdom Fungi; phylum Ascomycota; class Lecanoromycetes; order Lecanorales; family Parmeliaceae; genus Pseudevernia; species Pseudevernia furfuracea. Next base: position 37,030 of record JAIUPT010000022.1, read on the forward strand.
TGTAATCAGGACCATTTTGTATGTTGCGACGATTGCTGTCGTACTATGAAACAGTTGGTCAGTATAGATAAAACATTTTGCCATAGAAAGACTAACCTCTTTCGTGGTCATGCTGTGCTCCGTCATCGTGTACTTTGCTCCCAGAAGAGGCCGATATATCATTTCTCGGATTTCTGTAGGCAACGTCATAAAATGAGAACCCTGTTCGGCATTGCCACTTGTAGCCACAGGGGAGGAGTCTGAAGGGCCCATGTTGACTTGAAGCTATGAAACGGGCGTTAGCGGATCGTGTTGCTGTTAGTAGCGGAAACCCTCTGGTATCTGGAGTATCGAGAAAGGCCAACTACAGGTAGACTGTTCCAAGAAGACTGGTGCGATACTGGTTTCACGTCTCTATGCCTCAGGGGTATGACTCACCTTGTTACACGGTACTTCTTTCTTTAGAGCCGAAGTGGAACTGTTCAAAGGCAAATAGTGATGTGTTGGAGTACCTGTGAGTGTAAAAAGCTTGAGCCTGTGAAGAAAAACTCTTTGTCCGAGATGTGAGGATGGAAGAAGATGGGTGGAGCGAGGACCCTTTATAGATCCACTGCCGATGCGTGTAATTAGCGCTTCGCCATTTCTGAACCTAGTCTCATAGTGACCGTGTTTAGAGCTGCTCCCTCACAAAGGGATGATAGGATACCACCGGATCAACATTAGTGTTAAGCGGTCTCAGTGTTGCGTGCTGTCAGCGCTAGGGGAGGTCTCAAGGAGACATAACACAGATCTTCCGCCGAAAGCTTAACATATAGACTCAACAGAAATGCTTACCACAATTGCTTAACACAAGTATATATTAATAGGATGCAAAACCTTTGCTAGTGTTATAGTTCATACTCGATCTACTTTTTTATGGCTGTGTAGAGTAAGGTGAGAAAGAAGGAGTAAGTCAATCGTGGTCGATAAGTAGGAAATGATAATCGTCCAAATTGTTAAGGTAAAACCGAAGAGCGACGGCCCACTTATAGTGAACTGTCATGTGTGTATTCCTTGTATCATAGGGATTTTTTGCGCATGTTTGCGTTTTTTAAGAACGGGTGAGTCCTTGTATCATAGGGATTTTTTGCGCATGTTTGCGTTTTTTAAGAACCGGTGAGTCCTTGTATCATAGGGATTTTTTGCGCATGTCTGCGTTTGTTAAGAACGGGTGAGCTGGCAAGTTTGCTGCTATAAATGAAATCACGACTTGCTACCGTACGATACCCTTCCGCAAGAGGCAAAGTGAGGCAGAAGAAAATATCGGGAGCCATCGGGCTGGACGAGTCTGACCGTCCCGATAATGAAAGCCATGAGAGAAAATGGGGTTATGGCTAGGTCGTGGCTATCTTGTCATATTCGGTTTTTCTTTCCCTTGCGCCGCACTCTGCTGCCCTGGAAACGCAAGAGATGACTGTTTATGGCAAAGTTGTTTTGCTAAAGAAGAACATGAACAAACGGCTCCGTCTAAGTAGACAAAAGAGTGGGGAGGGGCCTGTCATTTGTGGCTTGGTGTTGATATCGGTCATCTTCGGATTGGTGGATCTCCATCTCTGTATTCGTATGACTCAAGCTCGGATGAATGGACAAACAGAATTTCACGGAACACTCGAATAGCAAATACACACTGTTTTAGAAATCTAACGGGCTACAAGCTATTGGCGACGCCTCTCACCGACCTAACTCAGAGCTGTATAGATTCCTGGAGATTTGGCGCGAGGCTACTTGTCAACCTTATAGCCTTACTCCGTGACAGTACTTCCTCACGGGGTTGAGGATTTCTTTCACCTCAATTCAACTCAATTCAACTCAATTCAACTCCTCTGCGGGACATGACACCCTCGCATTCGAGCCGGTTGGATCTTAATGGCATAACATGCCTAGTGCCAGTACATTTGCTGCTAAAATCCTTGACGGTTTGCCCAAGATGAATAGAATTTATAGAAAGGTGAAGTTCTCATCTTCCGCCGATCTTACAGTAGCGCTAGCAACCCCGAGTACCGAGACCGGTTCAAACCTTAGGCCGCGCCCTAAAAGCGGCTGTATCGTTGCTGCCTGCACCAAAACATTCTCTGCAACCTACTTAGGAGCCTTGTACCTAGCATACAACAACTCGTAGCCCCTTTATAAGTAACAAATATACATTGCATAACGGCATTACAGCCTCTCAGTCGTCATTTCATTCCGCGCAGTCTTATTGTCAAATGCGGGTACCTCAAGGTTCAATTCCGCAAGCATACAATACTCCCCGACCCCAATTCTGGCGCGATGAATCAAGACTACCTCTCTTTGTTACCCTATGACGTCCTACATCAAGTATGCACCTCTGCATCGAGCGACCCCAATCTCATCGTACCCTTAGACGGATTATCAAGAAGCAGCAAACATCTTCGAGACGTCTCCCTTCCAGAGGTGTTCCGCCATGTCGTCATACGGGGCGACTGGGACTTGGCGAGCAGCCGACTGGAGGCGATGGAAAAATGTCCCGCCATCCTCCCATGTTTGAAGTATCACATCCCCATGGGTATTTAGTCTAAGTACGGACTTCTAATGAAGTTGCAGGATCTTTAAATTCGAAATCCACGAAGAGGAAGAGGACGTAGCGCTATCCGCACCGCGGTCTATGGTCTTAATGCTGATCAATGTGTTAAGCGCCATGCCTCGGCTCGAGAAGCTAGTGTTTGTCATACCCGACTATCACACCGAATGGTTCGAACAAGCAATCCAGCACGCCGAACTAGTGATGCCAAGCGTGGATGCTCTAGTTGTGGGGCCTTACTGTGAATTCATGGTCGCGGTTTGCCCAAATGTGGATGTCATTTCAACTAATGGGTCTCGATGGCTGCATTCTCGCACGCGTTACTTTGGTCGGGAGCATTATTCGATGAAACTCATCAAGGCCGCGGGGACTGCTGTGAGGCTGCGCCATTTCGAAATGACGGAATGGTGGGAAATCATCTTGCTAGAAGGTACACTTCTTTTACTGTTATTGAGACGTATTACCTACATTTACTGACATGGCCAAGCTCTCCTGGAAGCCACGCCCAACATTACCAGCATTGGTATGAATGGCAGCATTTATTGCGCCCCGTTAGTAGTAAGAATGTTGCCCACTACCAGTGTTATTTCCGAAGATCATAAGCTCTAACGATGCAGGAATTCTTACCGACCTTATCACGCTTTCAAAATCTACGAAGGTTGGCGCTAGCCGACGCGCAATGTCTCAACGTGGGCTTCGACCCACCTCAATGTGGAAACGCCTACATGGGTCCTGGAGGCGATGCCGTGCTTCAGCGGGTGAAACGTGAAGGAGAGGAAGCCGAGAGGAAAGTCGCGCATATGGTATTCCCCGTGTGCGCTAGTCTTGAAGAGTTGTGGATTGGCGATACCACAAAAGCCATGGCAGGGCGATCTTCTGATGGCAGCTTGCAGAAGTTGAACATGTCTGAGTGTGACAGAGGCAAGATCGTCGAATGCCCTCACCCCTAGGCGGGTTGAGACAACGCACCAGTCTTGGGGATGGTCCTTTCCGCCCCCGGGCCTGACATTCACGCGCAAAAAGGCATATAAAAGCCTAAAGATTGGGAAAACGTCAATATACTACGTTTCCCGTAGACATTTTCAGATAATCGGATTTTGGAATACATTACATAGGATGTGTGTGTGTGTTGAACCTGAACGATAACGGGAAGATTTGGTTGTGAAAAAGCGCATCGCAGCTTTCAGCTATTAGCGGAAGGGTTGAGAGAGTGAGATCAAATCACCTTTTGGGGACTGTGAGTTAGTTGGTTTCGTATTCGGGTGTATGTTCGCCTCCCTCAGGGTCCATGACGAGTTTGATAAGATTTCTATATATGATAACCAGTTTATAGAATTCTCTTATATTTATAAAGTTCCCTTACATTACAATAAGTTTATAGAGTTTTCTTACTAAGTTATAAAAGAGTCATTCTTTTATATATACGAGTGAATATAGAAGATAAATTATTCGTTGTTCAGATATTTCTCTTTCAAAGCAATATTATTTTTTATCTTATTCGCTCACGTTTACACGATTATAAACAACTTTAGATTTAATTTTAAGTCTATGCTGCTATAAGCATGAGAGTTTTCTAACGCTAAGGCACGAGAATGTATCCACTCAGGCCTCTACTTGCATGTAGCTCTGGCGTTGAACCGGCTCAATCACTATACAACATTTCAATAGCCCCATGAGTGACCGAAACAAACAAATAACAGCAGTGTATGACAGTGGTTGTCCGCTAAATGAAAGCGTGGCCGAGGCTTAGAGTGGGTGTTAGGATGGATAGAATTGCGAGACTGGTAAGAAATGATTTCTAGACAAGGTCTGATTGACGCTCCACATAGATGCAGCATGGTATTGATCTTTTCAGTAAATCGACTAACAGCAACGCCCTGTCTTCAGCGTTGCTAACAGTAGTTGGGATTTGTTTATTAATAGCAGCCTTGTTTTTTGGCGTCCATCTAGCCACCGCTAGAAGGATGCTGGTTACACACATGAGATCCCGTTTTGCAGCCATGCAGATAGCATTTTCAGAAGCTACGGAAGGCGTGGCAAGATTTATCGTCTCTTTATCGTAGACGACATTGTCAATGTCACGTTTTGATGGCACAGGATATATAAGCCCGTCGCCACCCGGGCAGAGACGAGTTGCAGTTGCCGTTGGTCTTATCCAAAGACGCTATTTCACATTCCTATCCTGCGATGGTTCTCTCCCATTACAAGAGCTAGCAGAAACTGTTGGAATGCTGCAGCAATGTGTTAAGACTACCCCTCAGGTGGCAAATGACTAGTCTTGGCATGGGCTTCACATGGTATTTAAGTAGCTTAATACCACTCCATAGTTAATCAATCAATCCTCCTCTCATATATCCCAACAGAAACACTCTTCTTCTAAACCATGATAGCCAGTGCTTGCCAGAGTTGGATTCCTGTGTGCCGAGACTAGGACAAGATTAGCTTGACAAAATGCCGATAATCCACTTCAACGTGACAGACATTGCGCATGACGACCATCGAATGGAGGACCAATTACAGCAGGAAGTGAGTTGCACTATCATCCTCGATCAAGATGAGAATAACGTAAGGAAGACAGGGAGGAAAATTGTCCTAGACCCAAGTTGGACCACTCTTGCAGCCACAGCGCAAGGAGTACACAACTTCCTATATCAGTCGGACATTGAGTTTATACTCATCAAAACGGAGTGCGAAACCGAGTTTCGGAGAATCTTACCCATAGACACAGAAATAGAATTGGCTAGCATCGAATGGGACAATCGGATTAGCGAGCAGTATTACATTTTCAAAGTGGACCCTGCACAAAAGGTCATCATCCCTGGCAGTCCGACCGTTCGTTTCTTTCGTTGTCCGCATGAGGGAGAGGAAGTGTCAATATACGAGGAATCCAAAATCAAGGCGCCTTTGGGGAAAAGGGAGAAACATGGATGTGCGTGGGAAGCAGAGGATGTATATCAGCAACGAGACCGGACCGAAGATAAATACCTTACTTCTGAACATCTTGCCGAGGTGGCGAGAAGGTTCAAGGCTTGGAGGGCAATGAACACTGGGAGTTTGTTCGTTTACCTGATGGTGCCGAAGCAGTTGAGCGAGAGCAAGTTCGCCGTGTTGAGAGAAAAGGGGGTGGAGCTTGTTGCGGATGTGTCGTGGGTCTTGTGAGTGAGGTGACCGGTGGGCGCATGCTTAGGGAATCTATCGTGTTGAATCTGCATATGAGAACGATCAAGACAGATCAAAGTTCTGCAGTAGACGCAATGTTTTTGAGATATGCGCTGATACATATGTTGAATCGCTGCCTAAGAACATGGTGCAGAGTATCCTGTAAATTATCGATCAAGAACCGTTCCACCAGTCGTGGCGCATTCACTATGCTCGTTTATAGGTACCTAGTAAGTTTCAATTTTACATAAAGACGATAAGAGATACATACACATACTGTCATCCACGCTTCTCATCCTCATTCCGCTGTTTCTTCTTCTCTCGCCACTCATTGCATTTCCACTGCAGGAGCACCACCGGCAGCACAGCCACCACAATAATGATAGCAACAACAATACCGGTTGAACCTTTCAGCCCAGCAGACTCAAACATATACGGATACCAGAATGGCCCGATGAAGCTCCATGTCTGACGGACAAGGGTGATGAATACACCGATGCTGGCCGAAAGCGACCAATGTGAATCTACAGCATCTGTAGGATCGGTGTTAGTCTTGCTAACGAGAGAGCAGATATCGAATTGTCAGATGGTACTTACAGGTCACCAAGACTGTCGTCACGACCTGGTTGCCAAAAGACGCAATGCCAACGCCTATGATGGGCGTGACATTGTATTGCTTTCGTATGTCATTTAATTGGATGAAGAACACGACTTGGCCGACGATCGCGGTCAGAAAACCGATATAGGAGCTCCAAAGGCGATATTCGGGTGCTGGGGGATGGCCGAGGGAGCGGGCACGGCGATTCATTGTTAAGTCGGATATGGGGCCGCCAAGAATTTCGCCAAGAACGGAGCTGACCCAGTTGAAGGATTTATTGGTACCATGACATTGCAGAGATTCAAAGCATGGGGATGAAAGAAACGTTTGACATACCCGACAATAAGGCCAATGAATTGTAGCCCGATCTCCTGCGGATTGAATCCAAATGTCGGGGCAAATAATTGCGGTATCTCTACCGTATTGAGGACACCGGCGAATGCGAATACGATGGAATAGCTGACTGCTGGTATAACGATAGACGCCTGACCCGCAAGCAGTATGGGCTGGTAGAAATCGTAAAAGTGGAGAGGCTCGGGGTCGATACGGCCGAAAGTGAGATACTCTTGTTGGAAGGCCGACTTATGATGAGGGCGTGCACGAAGGTAAAGTGTTTCGGGAAAGAAGAAGATGTAGAGGAGGAATTGGACTGCGTTAGTCTGGGCTCTGTCAATTCGAGGATTATGAAAGGAATTATTGACTGAGACGTACGACAACCAGGATCCAGTAGATCCAGTGCCAACTTTTGTGGTAGGTCACAAAACCCATCAAGAATGGTCCGGAGGCGGGTCCGAGTGTCACCATAAGGCTGTAAGACAACCTAATTCAGTAGGGCGGCGAGCGAAGGTCTAGATTGAACACATACGTCCAAATTCCCATCTTCTGCGCTCGCTCACGTTTAAAGAACAACTCCGTTACCACAGCGGTACCGATGCCAATAGGTGGTGAAATGAAAAAAGCTTCTAGAACCCGACAGACCATCGTAGCCACATAGTTTGGGCTTTCCGCACACCCAATGTTGCAGATGGCAGAACAGAAAGTCGAAAGGAGGAAGATTGGACGGCGGCCATAGCGATTCGAGATAGGTTTCCAGAACAGTGGTGAGACACCAAGTACTACAATCTGCCAAAAGTTATAGAGGCATATCCGCAATCCGTATGGGCCTGACTTAGGCCTACCTGAGCTGAAGTCAAATAGCTGACCCTTGGCAGCGAAACGTGTAGCGCTTGTGACATTGGTAAATATGCTGGAATTGTCGAGGCCGCAATAAAGATTGCCATGTATGCGTGGAATGCAACAAGAACGAGGCTAAGGTTTTTCTTCCATGCTGGCCAATTTAGTGGATCTGCTTCGTCTGCTGAGGGTAAGGGCTCGAGGTCCAGTGTGCCGTGACGGCGCTGTAGGTAGTCGCGATGTGCTGCTGGAAGATGGGAGGCGAAATCCTGTTCGTGAGCAGCGCGATCTTGGTGATGGGCAATAGCGTATGGCGTGGTGGCTGTGGGGACACTGGTGAGTTCGAAATGCTCGTGGCCAGTCTTCGCTTCCTCCATATTGGAGGCCCCTGAGCGTCAAAACTGTGAATTATACAACGGGACAATGGCAGCTGAAGCTCGACCGATGAAGCTTTTATTCCGAGCCCGAGGTGGAAATTACCCCGCGCCAATTGAGGCATTAGCAAAATCCTGCGATCGACGACAAGGATGAAAACGGGCTATAAGTAAACCAACTCTCGGTTACAGCCCGGTAGGAGTGGGGAAAATTCCTGCAGATAGAGCGCCGATCACAGCATATGTTCAGTATATCGACAGTAGATTTGTAAGCGCTCACTATGTTTGTAAGCATAGACTAAGCATGCTATACTCTTACGCGCGCTCTATCTACCGAGCTACACTCCACTCCTGCCGAGCTGTAAGCCCTATAATCTTTATCCTGCTTATTTGAGATAAGTAAACGGTCTTGAGGGAAGATAGCCGGCTCAAATAATCTTCAGGAATGGGTTTGTTGCCTTTGACAATCATGTCTATCACGCCTGAAGAATATCAGCTAACTCTCCAAATCCACACTTCTCGTCCCCACTCGTGCCATCGATGAAGAAGTCAACGTCGTCCCGCACTTGATCCATATCCTCTGTTAGATCCTCGGTCGTCCGCTGCACATAGATCGTTTTCATTCCCCTAATTTCCAATCAAACCTGCCAAAGCCAAACGATGACCGAGGGACGGGAAACACTAACGCTGTCTTAGCTGCCCTCAAATCATATGCATGCGCAGCAACCATGATGGCTTCTGAAGGGGCCACTTGCATCAACTCTAGCGCTTTAGTATAAATCTCAGCATCTGGCTAAATCAAGGTCAGCTGGAAAGCCGGCGCAGGATTTCCAGACTCAACCGACCTTCGTCTTCCCCAGCAGTTGCGATGAGAAGAGCGTGTGGAAGGGAAGATTCGAGGATTTCATGAGATCAAGCTGCAAGCGCGTGGATCCATTTGCGAGCACCACTCTATCCCCTTTAGATTGGCGAGTCTCCGGGCTAAATGGTAGGAACTCCTCACATGAAGTATTTCTGCTTCAGCCTCTCAAGTGCAGATGACACATCAGGCCACCCTTCACTGCTTCAGCCTAGTTCTCATCTTGTGCTCGATAAGGACCCACCTCTCTGCTCATGCCAAGCGCCGACTAGCTTGTTCCTTACCCCATCATCCCATTGCGTAGGCGTCACTCCTCTCGCAAGTAATAGCCAGTTCAGCACTCGCCGATGCGTGACATCGATATCCTCAACAGGCTGAGAGGCCTCCCTGCGCATCTGAGTCTCTTTGAAGAACCCAGCACGCCAGTCAGCCGCCAATTTGGGTAGTGACTCTGAAGGGAGGGCTGGAATTGAGGGCGCGTTCTCAAGTGCTGGGAGGATGGAGGAGTACCAATCGACACAGGTGCCCATGAGGTCAAAGACAATGGCCTTGGGAACTGCTGGGGATGTGGATACTGCTGACATTTTGATGAACACACATATCACTGTGAGTTCGCAGAGAGGAAATCGTTGCCTCAAGATAAAAACAGGCATGATCACGTGACATGGTGGGGCAAATCTTAAAGGCAGAGCAACACTTCAATCTTTCACTTTCAGCGACAACCCAGACAAACGAAAGAATCCGCAATTTTGTTTTCGGATTCGGCTCAAATTAATCATAAGAGCGTACGCCTCTCGAACGATGTCGCATTCAATGAAATGGCTTCATGCTCAACGTCCGGCTGCAAGAACCATGTTCTGAACCTCCCCATCGCCAACCCCTGACAAGCAACCAAGGCCTGAAATTCCCGCACCTCACTTTCTATCACAATGCTATACATAATCCCCAGAGCTGCACACGCCAGATCCAGACTCATAGGATGTTGTGGAACGAGTTCCATTTTAAATCCAACATCGTACCTAATAACATCGAATGCCGCGGGAATGCTACCTGTAGGCTGCGCTCTGATCTTCACTACCTGTTCGAGGACTTCAAGGATAAAAAAGTGGTTCTCGGCGTTGTTGCCGAGCCTATCACCGACATTTGGGAAGGAGACGTAACAGAGGTCGTGGGGGTTAGGAGTCGAGATGGGGACTGCGAAGGGTAGGTCTGGCCATCCTCCTGCCAACCTCGACCTGAAAACCACATTTCAGTTGATTTTGAGTGATTTGAGGTCTGTCGAATACGTGCCTGCTTGTAGTATTTAAGTTGTTCAGACCTGGCGGTAATACCAGCGACTGTGGAGAATTGGCCAAGGACAGAGGCGACGCAATGCTTAAGGGAGGCAGACTGAGGGAAAGGAGAATATGGACAAATCCGAGATGGACTGCAGATGCTCGAAAGTGTTCTTGCATGGTCATGCAATGCAAACTCGAAGATCGGGAAGAGTAAAAGTACAAGAGGACCTCTTAGGCTCTTAGGCAAGTCTTTAGGGCACGGGCGTTCTTGTCGTCTATCGCATTTACCTCACGTTTGCCGTGAAGCGCTCCTTGGGATGTGAGCCGACAGCCTATCCGGTACGCTTTGAGGAACACTGTCCATGCAGTAGGAAAATCCTCTTCGGGCCTCGAGAGATCCTCTACGTTATCATTCCGGATTGCTCAACATGCCCCTGAGCTCAATCTGTCTTAGCATTATATCAGAGAACAAAAACCCCACTAAACCACGGAGACATTGAGTATACAACTAGTGCGATGGTGTAATGCGAGGCTACTCGAATATTTCGTCGCCATGTGTGTGCGGATCGTTTTTCTCCGACAATCCACCAGGGCGGTTATTACTCTCTAACCATTGAACCAACTACTCTTTGGCGCTTCTATCGATCAGCCACATCTGCATTTCATAAGGCTCAGAAATAGAATGATTGCCCGCCTGCATATGCTAGTGGTGCAGTTCCCGTCAACTGGAAGAGGACGTGCATCAATGCCAGGTCTACGTCTTCCATCTCCTACAACGAGACCGAACTCAAATATCCCAACATTCACAGACCTACCACTTCCCCTTCTCACCCTCCTCTACAGTCATGGCGGCGCCTTGCGGTGTTTCCTTTTCCTCTAAATGCCGTCCGATCTGCATTGTAAGTCTGATTTTGAAGAAGCTGTGCTGACTTTGAAACCTCCTATAGCGACGCTCCTGCGATGTCTACCTCCGCCTCCGCTCCCTTCTCCCTATATCCACACTATTCCACTACATCGCAGCTGTCGCAAGCCTAAAGTAGCAACCCATACACCTTCCCTATCCGAGTGGGCTAGGTATACCCCAGAGCACAAAAACGAGGTGACTCGACGACATCAACAAGAGCGCGGTGCTTTCTGGTAGCTCAACAAGGAATATGGCTCGGGTGAGGGGCAAGAGTGGACCACCAGTGCTCCAGCACACGCGAGGCAGGTTTCAGTGTCATGATCGTATATGAAATAACAGTTTCGGAGTGGGAAGACATTGCAAAATCGCTGAATGCAGATTGGATGCTCTATCTGACAGCTGAAAGAGTTTTCTGAGCGAAAGCTAATACGGTAGTGACGGTGGTACAAGTACTGATGGTGTGCAGGAACCTTGTATCTGGGCACGGATTTACCGACCAACTAGTATCGCCGCTCGGTGGAGGATCTGATTGGTGGCCTTCGCCACGCCGGTGTGCCGACTTCTTGTCCCCAAGGAAGAACTGCAGGCCATGCTCACGTTACCTCGTGCTTTCATAGTAAACATATCCCGCGGATGATCCAATTCACCCTCCGTTATCGACCCCCGTTTCAGAAATTATGCTCTGGCACGATTTTTAAATAATGATATCGTCCATGACACAGACTACCAGGCTCTCGGCCGCTGGCTCTCAACTTCTTCGCGGTCCTGCGAGTAGCACAAGAGGGGACTAGGTATCATCTGGAGAAGCGATGGCAGTGGGATGCAAGTCTCCTAAGAGAAGACGCCGGGCCTCTATGTTGATGGTCAACGATGTTCAAAAGGAGCAGAAGCTGCCGTTGAAAGCTATCAAGACCAAGTATCAAAGTAATCCAGATTGATTATTGTGACGTCCATCTTTTTATCGCTGATTCTATTAATGGTTTTATTTCCCTTGCCATCAGATTGATCCTCACCTCCACAATGAAAATCATCATCAGCACAACACTCTACAGCCGCAGAAATTGGCTTTCACGATGTGGAATGCGTCTATGGTTCGGTCGTGAGGACTGAAAACCCAGAGAATCACACAGCCACACCCGGAACCTTCGGTTTGACATTCTGCCACTTTGCGAATAATGCAATGGGCAGGGTCACTCCTGCCAATGCGACTGCCAACGCGAACGTCAGCTTCAGTCCATCCATGTAGGCAAGCACGATGCCAGGGAGCTCCTTTGCTGAGAATACTACTCGCAACTCGGTTGCACCCGTTGCTAACACCAAGGCGGGACTGACACCTGGGACGAGAACTGGGACCCGCGCGAGCAGTCGGTTCGTGTAGACTGATTGACCTGCCGATACGAAGAAGGCGCCGCCGATCGTTTGGAAGACTGAATGGGCTTTTAGTCATTGGGTTCCTCGTTGGCGACGGTGTTCAAACGACAGTGTACTTACAAAGTGTAACCGCAGTGACAGAAGAGATTTCAGAGACGTTGACGAAGGCCTGGTTGGCAATGATGGGTACTTGAATGGACAACCCGATGCCTATACCAACCAGGGCTTGATATCCAATCCAGTGCGAAGAGGGCGAGCCAATGTCGAGCGTGTATATTAGTCCTGCACCGATGGTGGCAATCACACCACCCGCAAAGAGGAAAGGGACGTAGACTCCATAGACTGTGATGAGTCCACCCGATACAATAGTGAAAATAGCTAAAATTCTTAGATCTTGTGCATATTATGACTTCCTAGCTGAGGAGCTCACCAACACCGAGCACGAGAGGTATGTTGCGAATACCACTCTCCGAAGCCGATACATTGTCGACGGATTGGAAATATATTGGAAGGTAGTAGAGCAAGGCGAAGAAAGACCCAGCAAAGCTTGTTACTCAATTAGCGATGCCCTATTAGGGACAGGGCATGTATGCTTACAAGAATATGTAAAGGCAATTGACAAGGATCTCCCGTCTCCCAAGGAGTGCTCCTTGCAGAATTGCTCGGTCACCCATATACCATTCGACAGCTCCGAAGACTATCAAAAGTAACCCGAAGCCGACAAGTGTTCCAATGACCGATGAGTCGCTCCAAGCTTTGGTCACCCCACCCCATTGAACTGCCAGCAGATAGCAAACAATGGCTGCCATGATGGTGAAAGAGCCCAGTGGATCCGTCTGAAGGAGCTTCTCTCGCCATGAGGCCTTAACCGGCTTTAAGGCTGCGGGTGTTTGGAAAAAGACGAGGATCACAAGTGCTGACGCACCACCGATGGGTAGGTTGACATAGAAGCACCAGCGCCATGTGGCATGGGAAGTGAAAACTCCCCCGAGTAGAGGGCCTATAACACTAGCGCATCCGTATGAGGCTCCAAGAAGGCCAGTAAATGCAGGCCGCTGTGCCGGTGGTACTGCAAAGGCGATGATGGTGTACGCGCCAGAGGCGATGCCGGCTCCGCCCATGCCTCGATACCGTCAGTCGCCAAGTCAAAAGGTGAGCGGTAGAAGACTTACCTGCAATGGCTCTGCCTATGATCAAGGTAGTACTGTTCTGAGCAACGCCACAAATCAAGCTACCGACCTCGAAAATGGCTATAGCAACGAGAAAACTTGGCTTGAGATGGAAATATTTGTAGGCTTTGCCCCATGTCGATTGGAAGGCGCCGAGGGTAAGGAAGAAGGCAGATCCGTACCATCCAACTTGGTTTAGGCTGTGGAATTCATCAGTGATGCGGGGTATTGCCGTTGCAACAATCGTCATGTCGAGAGCGACAAGAAAGATGGAGAGGACGAGGGCGACGACGATGAATGTGAGCTTAAGCCAACCGGGATAATCGGAGGTTGCTATTCTCGTTAAGCCTTCCATGTCTTCGGCGTTCTCTACAGAGGTCTCTTCCAATTTAGTTCCAGGTGATAATGGGTGCAAATTGTTTGCTGGAGAACTTGTGTCTTCTTGATTTTCCAATGATAGCTGCGAGATTGGTGAGCTGGCCGCGCTGTCGGCCAGAACTGGAACAGCAGTCATGTTAGAGGCAGCAATTTTTTTTTTGATGGGAGTGAAAGAATAAGGCGGATAGAGAAGTGTTGTTTTATATATATATTGGATTAGCAGACGACTGTTACTCCTCGTTGTGCGTTTTCACTTTCGTGGGGGTCGGAGGTATTTAGTTCGTATTAGGTCCGATTTCTAATGGCGCTGGTACAATGGCGTTGCGGTGCTTTCTATTTTCTGACCTTACGTAAGGTAGGTACCTTATGCCGACTATTGCTAGCGTCGGACTATCCGGGCTACCAAAAGTGTAAGACGAAGCGAGCAAGCCGAACCCTTACCAGAAGTAGTTAGTAAACTCCCCGTTTCCCTTACTAATCGTCGGGCGAAAACTCACCTGTTTCGTCCGCACTTCGTCCGAATCTCCTATCCAATTTCCACTTCTAAAAAAACCCACTTTCATCTTTGCCGGAAGCAATTCTCATTGACAGGAAAGCAAATATATCCAATCTCTGCTAATCGAAGGAGAATTTTAGTAGGAGTAGCGATGTCGGCTTCGCCTGGTATTCTGTCGGTATCCGACAAACCTCCTTACAAAAGGTTGAGGAAGGGAACCCACAGTTGTATCGAATGTGGGTCACTAACGGCACACCTGGCCTTCATCCCACGCTTCCTATCTCTCTCTATTGCCTTAGTTGCGAGTATTTCACCTCGAGTGACTGATCATACTACAGGCAGACGCCGCAAGAAGAGCTGTGTCCCACGGCCAGCCACCCCGGGTTCTTGTGAAGAATGCTTCACTCGTGGGGTCCAATGCCGTACTCAGGAGGTCAGTCTAGGTACGAAGCGCCGTCCTCAAGATGGAAAGCAGGACCTTCAGCAGAGAGTGGCTGAACTCGAGACTGCTCTACTGTCGATTTCCCAGAAGCTGGAGTCAACCCCAAAGACAATTGAGTCTAATGGTACTACCAAGACGCTACAGCAGCCGCGTTCGGACACTATACCCTCTACACCTGTAGCATCACCGGGTTCGAACCCCGACGCCCTACTGGAGCATGCGCCTGTGCTTAGTCTCTTCGACAACGCTATCCTAAGTCGTCGACCAGATGATAGTACTAGGAAAGATTCGCATGATACCAGATTGCTGCGATCGGAGGTCAAGGACGGTTCAAACTCCAAATTTGATAATATTCGCCGGGCACTTTTGTCTTTCTTTCCCTCACAGCAAAGGCAAGAAGCCATCTTGAACACATCCTATACTTGGTGGTCGAGCTGGCAGGTCTTGTATCCCCAGGTATTTGGCCTCGAATCAGTCTCCAATGTTGTCCAATTCGTCGCAGATTTGAAAGCCAGTGGCAGTGTGCAAAAGGTAGCGAAGGCACTTCTCTGTCTCTTGATCATCCTGCAAGAAGGAAACGTCAGTCTCAATACCCGTTATGATATAGCGGATGCTACGGATCAAACAAGACAGGCCTTGAGCATCATTGACGATATGGTGCTGGCTGACGACCAGGTTGCTGGGACAATCGATGGCGTTGAATGTATGATTTTACGAGCCAAATACGAGACTAACAGCGGTCGTCTCCGGAGGGCATGGCTTAGTTTTCGGCGCGGGATATCCTTTGCCCAGCTTTTAGGCCTTCACAAACGTCTCGTCAGTTTGGGGAGCAATACGAGCCAATCACTTCGCAGAGAAAGTCTTTGGGAAGCTCTATACACAGGCGATCGACTCTTGAGCCTACAACTAGGTCTTCCATACGGTGCATCAGAGATTCATTCCGATATAGGTCGTGACAGTGAGCTGTCTGCGAAGGGGATCCAGGTACCAAATACTGGTAAACACTATCTTTTCCGCTTAGCAAGCATTGCCGGCCACATCATCGACCGCAACCAACAACTGCCGTCCAACAACATGCTGCCTCTGACCTTCAAGATCGAAGCTGAGATGATGGAACTCGCAGCGTCTATGCCAAGCAACTGGTGGGACTCATGGCTTCAATACGGCGCCGTGGCAAACCAGACGTATAGCCAGCTTCTTCCCCAATTCTGGCATCATCAAGCTCGCACCTTACTTCACCTACCATTCATGCTCAAAGCCACAACAGATCATCGCTTTGAATACAGTAAGAAAACAACGTTAGAGTCTGCGCGCGAGATGATTGCACGCTATCGTGTCATTCGTCCTGTGCAAGGATTCGGCTCTCTCGTCTGCAAACTGATCGACTTTCAGGCATTCACTGCTGCAATGATCCTAGTAATAAATCTGCTAGATCACTATCGGAGGAGTGAATTATTCGACCATAGCGAAGCAGAAAACGATCAAGACTTAATAATAGTAATGACTGATATATTGCGGCGAGCCTCTGTCGAGACCGATGGCAACGTGGCGACCCAGGCAGCCCGGACTCTGGAGATATTCAGCGAAGTCAAAGGAATGTCTTGCTCTGTTGGAAAGTCTGTAGGGGAGTTTACTACGAGAATCGTGATTCCATACTTTGATACCGTGGTAATTGGACTAGGCACGAGCTTCAGAGACCAAACGCAAGCGCAGAAGCCCGAAGCAATGCCTCAGCCTCAGCAATTACCAACCCCAAGCGAGAATTCACTTGATGGTCCCACCCCGGAATCTGCGCCGGCTGGCAATTCATCGATAGCACCAATGATGCCGTTTGACTTTAGTTACGGGGAAGACATGCATGGGTCAGGCATGAATGGCGATGTTTTCGCGGACGTCAACTTTGATGTTGACCAAGATTGGAGTTGGTTCTGGAACAATATAGATATACCTTCGGTAGATCTGCAGCGAACGGTCTCATGAGCTGCAGTATTGTAGTGGTGGGCGACAAATGATTGAAATGAGAACCGTAGCCGCCGCATACGAAGACTTTTTCAACGTTGCCGCAGATAGATGGTAGTGCGTTGGCGAGTGTCGGACATGACTCTTGTAGATGCGGTGGATTGCCCACCGTTGTTGAATCCGACCACGCTGCTCCAGGGACAGCGCAAACCATTGTCCACTCGGGGTCATCTGTGCCACTAATTAATGTTATGAAGCGTCACTTCAAATCGCGGCTTCTCCTAATATGCTAGCAGCAGTCACTCTCATCACATCAGCTCTTTCAGCAAGGGCAGCCCGGCTACTATCAATCTCTGGAGATCTTGTAGCTTCACCTTTAGATCTTGTTCGTCCGCTCTCACCGAATTTCACGTCTATCGCCCGATGCTGGTTTGCCTCACGCAACGGGTTGAAATCCAGCTTGCTAGCATCTTGCATTCTCGCGATTGACCACGGGAGCGCCCGGATAGCGCACCTAGCATCGTGAACGGGCCGGCCCTAGGGCTCTCGAATCGTGACATGCAATGACGTAAGAATCAAGCTTATCATCATCTTATCGTGTCCACCTTACTCTCACCACTCTCACCTAACAAAAGCAATGTCCACCAGCAACCTCAAACCCCTCATCCTACACGGTCCGCTTCTCTTCCCCCTTCGCTTTCCCTACTCACTCGGCTAAACCTTCATTCTAGCCCACAGCGTAGGCCCCAACCCGTACAAAGTAGCCATAATCCTCTCCTTCCTCAGGCTCCCTTACACCACCAAACTATGGGAACTCGGTGACGCGCCCAACGGCGTCAAAGGCCCCCGCTTCCTGCGGATCAACGAGAACGGGCGCGTGCCGGCCCTCGAGGACCCCAACAGCGGCGTCGTGTCCTGGGAAAGCGGCGCCATCATCCACTACCTGCTGCGCGTGTACGACAAAGGCAACGAGTTGGGCCCGCGCGGGAAAAGCCCCGGCGGCGGCGAACCACCGAGCGAACAAGACCACGTCGACTTCAACAAATGGGAGTTCTTCCTCGTCAGCAGCCTGGGGCCCATGATGGGACAGGTGGTGTGGTACCGGCACCTCAACCCCACCGAGAACGAGGATGCGCTGGCGCGGTACGAAGCGCAGGCGTACAGGACGTTTGACGTGTTGGAAGGGCAGCTCGGGAAGAGTGGTGGGGAGAGCGTGTTGCCGGGTGGATTTAGCGCCGTGGATGCGCATTGTTACCCGTGGGTCAATCGGTACACTTACGCGGAGCTGAAGCTGGACCGCTACCCCAAGATAAAGAAGTGGTTGGAGGTGATCGGGAAGATAGCGGCGGTGAAGGAGGCGTATGAGAGGGTACCGAGGGGAGAGAAAGCTTAGTAGGGACAATTCCAATTGTACGTATGCTAGGAATTGAATGACGTGTTCTATATGACCCAGAGACTTCTATCAATGTGGGCAGCGTCAGCGCCTATATACATGGAGGGGATAGAGCTCATTGGATGGTGTAATATTTAGGGTTTGTGGGACGTTGAAGCGTTGGAAAACCTTGAAAGAAGCAGGTTAGATGGCCAGAGCCTGAGTGAACGGCTATGTCATTTCACGAGGCTGCAATTTACGGTAGAAAATTATGCAGAGAAGAAACAACGCCCTGCTAAGCGCTTTTCTTTTCGTACCCTGATAAGGTAGTCTCACACGTATGGGAAAAAACCTAAAAATGCATTGCTCGACAATTATCGGCATCGAAGTCTCCACCACAACCCTTGAGCCACTCACTGCTAGGGCTGATCTATTGTTCCTATCCTTCTGATAGCATCACACTGAATTTTTTGTGGCTCTTTCTCCCCGGTATGACTGACACCTGAACGCTGTTGAAGCCAGTGTGGTAAGAGCTCATTGAGAAGCTGATTAGGTTGTATTGACAACGTTCTTTTCAGGTAGCAGAGGCAAAAGATCAGCTAAGGCGATGCCCTTCGCTCTTTCGATTATGCCCCTTACGTAATCTTCGTGAAGAATGAGCTGATGAAGCGGAGATCACACATGCAAAAGACGTCCAGCAGGTGCATGAATGTTGGCCCGGCTTGACAGGGGGTTAGTGGGCCTTAATCTCGCACTCGCGTATAGCATGTTGGTTGCATGCTATTTTTGGATTTGGTAGACGTGTCCTTTGCAGGGGACAGGTCTCATTTGGGAGCAGCATAAGTAGCTGCATTCCACCTGCGTTTGGCTCTTCATTCGAATTGATCTCTTTCAGAGCAATAGCATTCTTTCGTAGACACGCAAGCAACACGCTGTCACCTGACCTCGTATTCTACTCCCATTAGCACATTCTTCTATTACTAGACCACTCACACCGTATCCCATCGTCCAATGGCCCCCGCAGCTATGACAACTCGTTCTAGGGCGACCAACCCCGCCCAAAAGACGTCCCAGAAGGCGTCTTCCTCAAAGAAGGCCACATCAAAGGCACCGGCCAAGAAGACCACTGCCCCAGTGGCATCAAAACCTCAGGGTGTTACGAAAAAACGTCCTGCCCGTCGCCCAGCCGTTCCAGAAACCCCACCACGTGGTGTTACTCCAGAGGCGTCGGCCTCTGGGGCCTCGACCGGGACAGCCAGTCCATCCGTCGTCGAAGAAGCCCCCCCGCCGTCACACCGTACTCCGCTGGACCAGCAAATCGCAGCCTTGGTCAAGGATTATGAGGCTAATACGCCGCGATCCAAATCCCACCACGCGTCTCACCGTTCCAAGTCTCACCGCCGGTCTCACCACCGGTCCAAATCTCATCATGGGTCTCGCCACCGGTCCAAGTCCCATCACCGTCGACACGATTCATCCTCAGGATCCTCGGGGTCCTCCTCGTCAGATTCGGAGGCAGGGGACGGGCCAAGAGTCTCTTTCTTGCATGAAGAAGGTAATAAACCCTTTCTTAAACTTCATGAGCGTTTTCGGGCCGTTGATATCAAATACTTCAAACAAATCTTCTATGGAACCTTCAAGCCCAAGGACCTGGTCAAGTTAGCCCACGATTACACCGATTGGACGTGGAGTACCAAGAACGGTAAGGACAAGAAGAATGAGGGTACCCAGGAGGCCTCCGGTCTCAACCAACTCCTCCGCTGCTTTGACGTGTATTGCCAGGCCGTTTGTTCCTTCGCAGCACGTCCTCATGTAGCCTTGGAACTCCATGAGGCCCTCATTGACTACCGTATTCGTCTATCGGACTTTTCAGTCCACTACCGCTTCGACTCCATTAAGCAGTATCACTACTCTTTCATGTCCGCGCGTATGCTCAACGGGCAGGACATCCCTCTGTCATGGTCCACCGAGGATATGCGTTGTTTCAACTTCCTTGTTCGAAAGACAGCCCCTGCGGCCAACGACACCAAGCAACATTCGGGTGGCCAGGCCACCAAGTCCTCCTCTTCAGGGGGCACAATGACCTGCAACAACTTCAACGCCGGCAAATGCAATTACGGGCAATGCAGATACGCACATGTTTGCTCCAATTGCCAGCAGAATCACGCTGCCATGGCATGTACCAAGCCCCAGGCCTCCAATGCCAATTCGGTCCCGCTGGGACAACGAGTCACTAAATCATCCGATTGACTCGCAACGAGCTGTTCAGCCCCGTCGTCGCTGACCTTCGTATCCGAGGGGTTCCCTTACACTCCATTCGAGGCGTCCGATCCTGATTTGCCTCAGCAAGGCCCGTTGAAAATAGAACGATGGGAGGCCTGGTTGAAGAATCACCCGGATACCACTTATGCCAAGACGCTAGTGGGTATTCTTCGGAAGGGGGCCAAAATTGGATACCGAGGTCCACCTCTCAACCATAGAAACAAGAATCATTTTTCAGCCCTCAGCGCACCTGATATACTGACGGCGGACCTTCAGAAACAGCTTCAGCAGAATCGATTGGCCATGGTAGACATGGATTCCGAACCCCAATTCGTTTGCTCCCCTCTGGGACTCGTACCGAAACATGACGGCGGTTGGAGACGTATTCACGATTTATCCTTCCCATATGGCTGTTCAGTCAACGACGGCATACCCCAAGCGTGGGGTGCACTGGAATATACGACATTCGATGAGGCAGTGGACGCACTGTTGCAGCAGGGTCGAGGAGCTCGGCTGGTCAAACGAGACCTCAAGGATGCATTTCGACATATCCCGGTGGCCTCTTCAGACCAATGGTTGCTAGGCTTCCTTTGTGACAATTTCTACTGGCTAGAACGTTACCTGCCATTCGGGCTTCGGACGTCACCGTTCCTATTCGACCTGTTCGCCAAGGGCGTCAATTGGGTGCTCATTGCGGTGTTGCATTGGTCCGTGGTGCTCCACTATCTGGACGACTTCTTCGCGATTCTACCCTCGTGGGCCGATGCAGAGGCATATGGCCGACAGTTCGACGAGCTGTGCAGCGATTTGGGCCTCATGGTCAACCACACGAAGGACATTCTTGGTACCATAGCCGATTTCCTGGGAATCGAACTCGACAGCATACTCATGCAGGCGAGACTCCCTCCGGACAAGCTCGATCGGGCGAGAAAGACGGTGGCAGACCTCCTAAAAAGGGCGACAATCCCGCATCGTGAGCTCGAGTCAGCGGTAGGATTCCTGTCCTTTGCGGCGAAAATCGTCATTCCCGGGAGGGCATTCTTGAGAAGGCTGTTCGACGCCATTCGAAGACCGGTGGCGATTATTCGACTGTCCACCGGTATGAAAGCCGACCTGCTATGGTGGAAAACCTTCCTCAAAGACTGGGATGGCCTCAAACTGCTGCGTAACGTCGCCAGTCGACGGTCATGGTACATTTGGACTGATGCCTCGGGGAAGCTTGGCATAGGAGGCTACATTCTGGAACACCCTGATCTTCTACCACACGTCCAGGACGTCTTCAGCACACGCGTGGCCCCGCGACATACTCGCAAAGACATTCAGTTCAAGGAAATGGCAGCCATACTCCATGCAATTCGCGTATGGGTGGATAGACTGCCAGGTACTCGCTTAATACTCCACTGTGACAACGAGGACTGCGTCCATGGACTCCGAAAGTCCTCCATTCGTGGACCTGCGATGGCACCGCTTCGAACGATAGCTATGCTGGTAGCCAGTCACGATATTCTTCTGGTCCCTACATGGATTCCGACCAAGGCAAACGAGCTGGCGGATGACCTTTCTCGTTTTCGATATCGAAAAATTGCTGACAAATATCCACAGCTGAACCACCTGTCGAGACATCGGTCTATCACTCCGCCCCGCTAGGGCGAGACCCACCGCGATGGTGGTACAATCAGGCCTCGATGCCGCGAGACCTCGCTCGTCTTCTCTGGTGGGGGTTGGCACGAAACACCCGCCGGACCTATTCGACGTCAATCAAGTCCTACAACACCCACTGTGCGATGAATCGCATCCAACCCTTCTTTCCGGCGACCTTCCTCTCGTTGGGAACCTGGGTAGCGGCCCTGAGTACCAGGCGGGTTAAGACGAAGTCCATTAAGGCATACCTAACCGGTGTTAGGTCAGCCCATGTGGATATGGGATTTGAGGACTTGACAGTCTTTCACAGTGCACAGCTAAAGAGAGTCGTAGACGGTACTCGCCGTCTACGAGGCGAAGGCGAAACCCGAGAAAGGTGTCCAATTACGAAGGATGTCCTTCTACGACTCCTGGAATGCTTTCATAAGACCACCAAGCATGGTGCAACGATGCAGGCAGCATTCTGCCTCGCCTTTGCAGCCTTCCTCAGGGTGGGCGAGTTCACATACGAATCGAAAGACCTCCGCGACGAGGACTTCGACAATTGGTTTCTAACACGTCGCCACGTGAGGCTGTACGAAGACCACCTCGAATTGACGTTGCCAGCATCCAAGACGGACCCCTTCAGGCAAGGCGTCACGCTGTCCGTATCAGGCACGAACGACGAGGCATGTGCCGTGCGTGCATTGAGATATCTGTTCAACAAGTGGCCGGCATCGCTATCCTCGCCCCTCTTCGCGGTCGACGGGGGCTTTACCAGAAGAACGGTCACCCACAATCTACGTCTAGCATTGAGGTCCAGCGGTCTTCCAGGCCACTACTCTGGCCATTCCTTCCGCCGGGGGGCAGCTACCACTGCGAGGTTAGCAGGTCTAAGCGAAGACGAAATCAAGCTGTTAGGCAGGTGGAAATCGGACTCCTATCGCCTCTACATCAAGACCCACCCAGCCTACATTCTCGCCGCGTCGCGTCGACAACAGCGTGTCATCGATCCATTCCTCGAGGACGAATCGAATGACTAGCCGCCACCGCGTCCTCTGTTCCTCAGCGCTGGTGCGGCCGTCCTCTTCGAGGCCGTTGCTTGGGGTTTGGGAGTTTTTCTAGCGCTGGGGTACGAGAACACGCCTGCTCAGGCCTCTGTTGGCTCAGAATCCTGGCGTTGGACGGCCCAATCACATCTACGAGTTCTGTATAGCCTCATGTTGCCCAGTTGAGTCTTTGTCACGTGCGAATTAAGGACACTAATTGGCCCGGCTTGACAGGGGGTTAGTGGGCCTTAATCTCGCACTCGCGTATAGCATGTTGGTTGCATGCTATTTTTGGATTTGGTAGACGTGTCCTTTGCAGGGGACAGGTCTCATTTGGGAGCAGCATAAGTAGCTGCATTCCACCTGCGTTTGGCTCTTCATTCGAATTGATCTCTTTCAGAGCAATAGCATTCTTTCGTCCCGCCCACCCACACCTGTTTTTACATGTATTCACGGCGTTTCTACATGTATATAGCTTCGTTTTTCACTCCAGGTCTATGCTTCTACAAGCATGGGAGTTTTTCTAGCGCTGGGGTACGAGAACACGCCTGCTCAGGCCTCTGTTGGCTCAGAATCCTGGCGTTGGACGGCCCAATCACATCTACGAGTTCTGTATAGCCTCATGTTGCCCAGTTGAGTCTTTGTCACGTGCGAATTAAGGACACTAACCAGGAACTCATATCTCCTCATTCCGCTCTTCCTTGCTAGGTATACTATGCTCATAGCTCGGTACAAGCCCTGCAGGAAGTGAACGCGGCTGATTGGTTCGAGGATACGATTGCCGCACTGGTTTTTGCAAATCCCGGTACAACCACATCGACCTTGCATACGATTGAACTTGCGCCTCCGCTCCCATTGGGAACGAACCCCTAACTCAAATTACTTGAAGGCGAGACGTGCGAGATCAGCGTTGATAAAGAGTACCTTTGCGCGTATAACAGCTACTTCGGTTTTTCCCTCGAGGGATGAGTGACTGACAACTGAGTTTCACTTTGCTGCAGCCTGGAGAAATTCATATGCTTGATCCACGATCTTAGCACTCAATCATTCTGGAAAGGACCGCATCGCAGATCGAGAGGAGGTTGTGGCAGATTGTGTGGAGGTGGCGAGAAGAATCGCTGAAAGCGGCAGCGGATCTGATGTTGTCGACAGATCTAAAGAGGAGGGCGATGAGGAGGACGATGAGCTCAGTTGGTAGCTTTGACAGCGACATCTTGAAATCTGACGTGAGAAGCTGGAGGAAATGAGGTTTGATTCACTGTGCCTCAAGACTCAAGGGTTTGGGTGCTGATGACACATCAAGATATTGGCGGCTCTGTGGAGACACTGTTGTGTTGACAAAAACTAGTGTTTTCCATGCAGCCTCCCGCGAATACATTCTTCCTTTGTTCTTCGGTCATATAGCTTCGCTTAAACCCCACTTCACCGAACAGTTTTTTTTTCTGCATTAGTGACAAAAAATGTCACTTCCTCCGCCAAGAACTTTATCAACGTCTTTCTACCAAGTATCATTCCAAGCATCATTACGTTGACAATTACCTCACCCCAATAAACTGAGCTTGTGCTGTCACACTTGAGTGAAGCAAAAAATTCCCTTGACCTACTGATCCAATACGCACGACCACGGAAGTCAGTCTCGAGTGAGATGGCGCAACAATTTCTCGACCAGCTACCAAAGATACGCAGGGGGGAGCTGCCTAACGGCGCCGAATGCATGATCTGCCAGGAACAATACGGTACTGTTCCTTCCGACAACGGCGTCATCGAGCATGCTGTTCGCCTACCGTGTCTGCACCATGTTGGTTCCGAATGTATTGCTATTTGGCTGTCATCCGAAACTCGCCTTGGGAACTCGTGTCCGATGTGTAGGACGGTCTTCTTCCCCGCTGAACTAGCGGCTTACGACTCTGAGGATGAGGATGAGGATGAAGATTATGAGGGTGAATACAGCGACGAGGATGACGAAGACGATGATGATGAAATGGATGATGACGAGGCCGGAGAGGACGGTGATGGACCCGAGGAAGCAGAAGACTGCACGGATGGAAGAGAACAAACTCCGATGACCCTCCTGGCTGCATACCAAAACGCGAGGTCTCCTCCTCTTAACACTTCTTCTACACGTGAAATGGAGGGACAGCGGTGGTTCGAACGCTGGCCCCTTCCCACAAGCCAGCAAACGGAGGACAGCCAAAAACGTGCGCGGCAGGCCCTGATGAGCCCGCCACCGAGCGGATTCATGAACCGAAGTCTTGCGCAGACTTATTTGCCACCAACTGATTTAGAGTCCAAGGTTACAGAGCTAGCTTCCGCTTATCGTACCGTGGCATTCAGAGAGACGCTGCTGTACTTGAATCTTAAGGAGGCTGGGGCTCGGATTCCAATGTTGCAGTCCCCGCACAGAGGGTTATCTGCTCATCAGGAAGAAGTGCTACTCTGGGAGCTAGGCCAACGAGGCGCTTTCAGGGGTACGCCTGTCAGACCGGGGCATATGGCAATGACGAATCGCGAATTGTGGTATGTGCATAGATCAAAGGGGGAGGTATACACTTATGAGATACCGCCTGCTGGTGGTCGGGGTTATTGGGCTACGGATCTCGGTCCCCAAATGGATGACTAATCAATGGGTGTACAAGGTGATATTGGACATGCATCAATCTAGTCATCTGTAACACTAATGCATGCTCTCCATCGCATGTTCACTAAGCCATTTGCAACTCATTGCAACACTAGCAAAATCTGCATCGTAATATCTTATCAATCCTTGTTGCCTTACTAAGTTACTGGTAAAAATCCTTCATTCTGCTAAGCAGGACTGCCTTCAGCCAATGTTCAAGACTGGTCAGCCATGCATCGCTTAGCCAACAATTGGGAAGTTCCCAATGGTACCCAGACCCTACCGGATACCCATACGTGTCATCATTTTGCCACCTCAGCCACCAACAATTTTCTTCAACTCACAAACAAGGTCAATGTTTTATCCCTAGACTTCCAGCTCCCTGCATCAAAAGCCCAGTCATCCTCATACTTCCTATGATAATTCAAAAACTAGCCAGTCAAATTCCCTTTGCGATAGTAATTATGGGAACTCGACACCTCGAATCAAACCAGTAACCATTCAAGTGGTTAGTGGTTCTTGGAATACAAAATCCGCACCGTAAACCCCTGGATATTCTGCATTCTCTCTACTCAACAAGTTGCTAGTGAGCCTATTACTAGGAAAGGTCCTAATAGTCGCGCAATCCTGCCACGCACTGATAAGTAAATTATTCAGACTTACTGATGACCAAATCATATTTGAAGGGGGCTAGAATTTTCAATGAAGCGCAATGCTGAATTTGCTAGCGTTGACAACCAGATAGAGTACAGCACACAAAGAGTGTAATACTATTGGCGTGCCCCATAGCTTCGGAATTAAAACAAACGAGCCAAACAAAGCATGGTCTCCTCTTGCTCCAGCTGCCATTACAACCTCCACCGTCTGCATCGGACACCTATTCCTAGGACGAAACCATCTTCATGCACGAGAAAACTTCAGCGCCCGTAGTTTGATAGCAACCCGCCTTCAAATTGCTGACGGGGTACACCAGAGTGCCGCAGTATCCTGCGGAACTCGTGCTAAACAGCTGAAGGGTCTCGTTGGCGGCAAGATCTCGGCTCAGCGAGTAGGTGTTGTAGCTGCCCCCGGCGGGGTTTCCCCAGGTATCTTCGTTGGGACCCATCTCTCCTATGCTGTGAGGGTTGTCCCAGTTGCAGTCGAGGGTGGTTGCGTTCCACTATTGTTTCTCAGGGTCAGTATGTTGTACGCATAGACAGCATTCAGCGATTTGATATGGAACTTACGCCTCGGATCGTTATTTCGGTCGATGGCGCGGTACGCGCGTGCACAGACTTTGACTCGCTGACCGGCACTGCGAAAGCGGATGCCGCGAAGAGTAGTGCTGAAAGAGCGGAAGTATGCATGTTGAAGTAAGTTCTGCAAGTGAATGTTTTTGATAATCAAATGTTTGAGATGTTTGAGGGAGTGTAGATTGAATGGCTCTCTTTTCCGAGCGCAGACCGTCCTCTTGTAGGCAAACATTCGAACACTACAGGCTGTAATGAAGGAAACCGAATGACAATTGTCTCATTCAAAAACTCTTTCATGGATATTTCTGGAGTTTTCTATTTCGCCTTTTACCTTGACTTTCATTGTTGGTTTCGATGGAGCTTTAGAGTGTTGTCAAAGAAAAGACCAAGTCTGTTTCTGTTCATTAATAGAGTCAATGATAATTATCGCTTCTTTGTCCCAATTTTGGTCTGCTCAATCTTGAAAGACATCATTGATGGAATCCGCGTATAGCGTCGCAACTCAAAGAAAGGAATTAAAAGAAGCGAAATTAATCCGTGATTCGCTCACCTTCAGATCTTGTCTAACCTGCTGATAGGTTCAGGATCCGCTTACTGTAAGCATAGCCTACCTCGGGAGGCTGCTGTAAACAAGAGCCAAGTCTCGAAGATTTGCGACATCATTCTCGATTTTGACCTTCAATAGCAAAGCCAAGCGCAAGCAAATGATATTCGAAAAAAGATGTTTCGTTTCCTTTGAGTCGAAGTTGCGAAGATACCGGCTGAAATAAATTTTCGAGAAGCAAGACCAAAATACTGTTGCGCTAGTGCTTACCGCAGCGCTCACGTCAGCAAATGCCTTTCTACAAGTATCTTGAAGTAGATGTCTCAGCCTACCCCAGCAATAGATGCTTTTGAGTTCCCTGAGGCTCAGCATGACCACCGAATTTTGCGTGTCTCAAAGTCAAACTTTTCTGGACCAATGAATTTGACCCAAGAAGTGTAGTACCTGGAGCAGGCCTCTCCGAGTAATCAAAAATAAGCATGCGCACAGTCATGTCAGGGCTTAGCGGTGAGGCGCATGGTGCCTGGAGAATTCCTACAGAAACATAAAAGTGAAACGTCGCCGTTGTTTCTGCTCCAGTTCAAGCAAATTTTTTTCTTCTGCATATTCGTTTTCCCTGGTGTTTGATACCGCACGTCGATCGTCTTATTATTCAGGTTTTCTTTACTAAACCAACCCTTTTTCATCCTCATTAGATCTCCTTTTTTTTCTTTCAAGATGTATTCCACCCTCGCGACCGCCCTCTTCTCGCTCCTACCTCTGACTCTCGCCGCCAACATTCCCATCACCGTCGGCGATGGCGCATTAATGTTCAACCCATCCGTCGTCCCAGCGGACGTTGGCGATACCCTCACCTTCAGCTACTACCCAAGGAACCACTCCGTTGTCCAAAGTAGCTTCGCAAACCCATGTCACCCTCTCGCAAGCGGTGGCTTCTTTTCCGGCTTCCAGCCCCTAAGCGCCGGACCCGGGCCTGTGGAATTCGTGGTGCGGGTCAACGATACGAACCCGATATGGATATACTGCTCTCAGAGCAAGGGAAGCCATTGTCAGAACGGGATGGTGATGGTTGTGAACGAGCCGTAAGTTCGGACCCAGCTTTTCGTCTCGTGTGGACTGGGAACTGACAGAAGAACCAGGGCCCCCGGTTCCCCAAACACATTCGACGCATACCGGCTCGCAGCTGCCAAGACCGGCAACAGCACATCACCACGTCATGTCGCAGGCGGCATCTTCGTCTCTCGCAACTCGACGTCCACCACCGGCCGAAACTCAACTGCATCTTCCACTGCTTCCGGTAGTGTCGCTTCATCGTCAGGCTCGAGCATATCATCCGGCACTGGGCCAAGCGGCGGTACTGGCTCGGGGACCGGCAGCACCGCTGGAAGCGGCACGAAGTCTGGGTCTGGGTCCGGCACGAGTTCAAGCAATACAACCAGTGGTACCAATCAGCCTAGCCCCATTGTGGGGTTCAAAGGCGCCGGAAGCAAGACAGTCACTGGAATTAGTGTTGTCTACGGAGCTGCTGCGTTTTTGATATTTTCTTTGGTCTGAATTCCAAGGAGCATATAGATAGGCGGATACTTTGTCCAGAGCGATCGTATGTGTAGGGAGACAGACCATGTGTTAATATCATAGACTTCTTATACCTATTAGATATTTTAGCAATCCACGATCTTACTCACGAGTGCTGAAACAAGTGTTTAGTGAAGTGTGAAGTAGTTCGGTGGGACTACAACCGGCAATGGGTTTCTGCCGGGGGCGAGTGCATGTGAAACGACATCGCTTCGTCGCAGCCGGCCAGGGATTTGTGTAGTGTCCCAAAACAATGCATCAACACAGTCACTTTCCAAAACTCCATACCTGAAACACGACAAGCGTCGACCAACAAAATCAAGGCGAAATTGATTCTTTACCACCCTCATCCCAGAGTTACAACCATCCCAAACTATCCCGATAAGAATGCCATTCTCGTCAAAGATCCACGCCCCCGAGTCACCGTCTTTGCCAAACGACAAGCTTGGATGCGAACCTTGACCCTTTACGACCGTCTGCTCGATGATCCTCCGCGTGTCGTCATGTTGTACTACATGGACCATGACATTGGCCACCGGACGTACAATCCCGACCGACAAGCCCGTCGTACGTCCAACCATGGAGACGTTTTGGCTCCGGAAAAAGCGGACAAGGGGAAAGACATGATCGACGAGAGTCCTTCCCATTAGTCTGAATTCCATCACCTAGCCTCACTTACTTGGGAAGCCGGTATATTGTCGGGTTTTTGTGGAGCCCTTTGGAGGGAGATTGAGACCTACCTGTTGGTTTTCACCGATGCGGATCGTTAGATAGCTTCGCCGAATGGCCCAATCTAGCACACGGTCTCCCACTCGATGCGGAGAGGCCATTCATCATACCTTTGCCTAACCGGAGGGGGGCGGGTTCGTTATTGTAGTGTAATCGAGCTGGTGCAACTTTGGTTCGCCGCTGCAGTCCCTCATGTCTATCTTCTAGCCGCATAACGTTGGCCGCGCCCGCTCTGACCGTCTTCTCGGAACATTTCGTCTTTTTTCCGTGGACAAGAGTCGGGATCAAATCCTCATGATGTGCGATCTCGGCGTCTACATCGGCCTGGGCAGGTGGTCGAACGACCAACTCATCAATATTCAGCGGTGAGCACACGATTACAAGTCAAAGAACTTTAAATACTAAACACGTCTATCAACAAAGGTAATTGTGAGTGCCATTTCATGTACACGTATCACGTATGCAACTCGGATTTTTGAATACTCAGTTTGATGCACGGTCAACAATGCCCTTGTAACATGCCAACCTTACATATGGCGCTTGCTGTCTGTTTAATCAAAGACTTTAAGAAGATTGCCAACTCTGTCTAGTCGGAACAGACAACCTGAACAGCCGAGCTATTGATCATTACTGAGTGCAAACACAAGAGCTTCTCCCACCTCGACACCACGACACGAAGGGGAAAATAGCCCCATTCCGTTATGCTACAGTTTCCAAGCCTGCACCCAACTTCGTGGACTTTTCAAGCATCTCTCCTCTCAGGTATTTGAACAACCTCCCCAAACCAGGCTGAGCCCCTTTCAAGTCTCCATCGACCACATCATCCGGTCCTGGCACAAACTCCTCGTATACACCATCGAAGACCCATATGTACTTACGAGGTCGCAGAATCTTGAGACCATGTCCGTTGAGACTGACATGATGCGACAGACTTTGTAAGCCCTGGATTCGCACCAAACCCTTGACCCATTGCAGCTGCGAAAGATCGACAGGAAGGTTTGCGAGCTTGTGTTGTTTCATATCGACATTGATACTGAGCTTTTTGAGGTGGAGGTGGTCGGCCATGTATGCGCAAGCTTCGGCCCAGTCATGCGCGTTCGCATTCTCCTTCACGTTCCAATGAATTGGGAAATCGGGCTTCTTTATCGCGGGTGTTGGGAGGGCAAAGAACTCCATGTGGATGTTTTGGACACACCGTCGAGCTAAGGGCGTCATTTTATGCAAGAAGGGAACAATGCCGAACACGTCCACCCCGAAGTCAAAAGTACGCGACTGGTAGAGTATTGGGACAGTCTCGGCATACAATGCTTTACTCACGAGGAGCAAGCCAGTAGTAATATCCTTGCCATAGATGTCAGGGATTGCATTATCGAATGTTGACACTGAATTCTTCCGATGTGGCGAGGCTCGATCCCCATAGAAGGTTTCAACACTACGGTTGTAAAACCCCTCTTTGAAGGCCGAGATTTCAGCAGACGTGACGACGATCTCGCCGTTTGTGCCTTTCAGCACCTCGCCATAGATCTGCTGACGGATTTCCAGAGGTAACCGTAGTATTGGGAATGGTTCCGGATTTGTGTGAAGACGTTGATTCTCCGCCAAGATTGTCAAAGCTCGACGAGAATTTGCAGAAGCTTTCCTCTAGTAGCAGCAATATTAGTGTCATGTATCAATACTACAAGCCATCTGCCCAGGAGACTCACCCAAGGCATAACCTCATAATTTGTTTTTTCATTGTAGATTGCATTCGGACTTTTCCTCCGATGTTGACAGGTCTCATCCTCAAGCTTGTGAAGCATCAGAAGCCTGTTACGAAATTTAGTAACATCGTCTTCGATGGCTACACTCCGCAAAGTCTCTTTGTTGGAAGCTATTCTCTCCAATTGAAGTCTGTATTTGGGGTCGTGCATGGCTTTCTCAGCCATCAACTGGCACACCGGGTGATCGGTGTATATGATGCTCGACATGTTGACAGTTAGGGGGTAGTGGACGTAATCTAACTAGCGTCAGGATAAGAAGATTGAAGGAGTGGTGAGCAAGGTATGGTACCTTAAGTATGGTAAAAAATTTAAGCTAGCCTTTTTGGTACTGACGCCGGGCTCGCCAAGACAAAAGTGGTAAGATGATATTCAAATCTCATGTTCTTTGGTAGGACAGCCACGGGAATACAGTATGACGTTCCTTTGGCTTAGTTTTCATAGGACGTGGTCCTAGGGAACTACCTCGCTGGCTCAGTTGTTCTCTCTGACTGTCACTACCCGGCCCAGGATACGTACATCTCCCAGTCTCAGCTCAGCCAAATTCAGCTTTGCTTCTCCCATGAAATAGTCCCACCACCAAACGACATACGTGATACTGAACATTCACATAACACAATTTATCCCTCTCTAAATCCCTATTTCTGACCACAAGGCGCCAGCAAGCCAACCCCACACACCACTTTATTCTCGCATCAAGTCGCCTGCCTATACTTCAGTGAGTTGGCCATGGCTCCTGACAATACATGGACAAATTATACTGGCAAGCTCCCACCCGGTTTTCCCACTGCTTGTGAGTATGTTGATTGTTGACTCTCGAGATTTGAGTACACCCTCGGGAGTCGGGACCGGGTAAACGGCAGTCACGTCATGCCAAGACCTCGATCTACACTAACGAGATCTCTCTTAAAAACAACAAAAACAATGGGTTAGCGAGTACGTTTTCATTCTCCCCGCATTCTTCTCTATACCTTGTGTATATTGTGCATTTCCCGCACATCATTCGAGTACATACATTAGAGTATATCACTTGAATCTTGTAATGTCGCCGCGATGGTCACCCAACATGCGGACCCTTACTCCTTCGACAACGAGATTGGGTGGCGGCGGTACCGAATGCTGCGGCCAGGTCGGGGCATGTATCACGACGTCAAGCGGCGCTTGCCATACTACTGGAGCGATATCACCGACGCCATGAATTACAGAACTTTTGCTGGTACCGTTCGGATATATTTTGTAAAGTCTGTACTAGTCCACTCTCCTCGCTCGGAGATAATCCAAATCGAGTAAACATTGATACGGTAGACAGTATTTTGCCAGCGTTAGCATTCATCCTAGACATGAACCGTCACACCGGCGGCTTCTATGGCGTAAATGAAGCACTCTTCTCCTCTGCTTTAGCCTGCATCGTTTTCAGCACCATCGGCGCTCAGCCCCTGACCATTGTCGGAGTCACTGGACTAATATCTTTATTTAATTACACCATCTTCGACATCATAAAGCGACATGACGTGTCTTTGTACCCACAGTTCATGACCTGGGTTGCCATCTGGGCGGCAATCTTCCATTGGCTGTTTGCGATCTGGAATTTCTGCGACTACATGCGTTATGTGACGGACTTTTCCAGCCAGTCATTTGGCGCCTACGTGGGGATTATCTATTGCAGTAAGCTCGGCTTTCCTTTTTTGCCAAGGGCGTAACAGGCTGATGCGTATTGACAGTCAAGGGCGTGGAGCTACTCATCGCCGAGTTCGAAAGTGGCGGCCCAACTGACGGCTTCATGAGCGTGACCGTCGCCTTAATGTTTTTCTTCACTGTCTACGCTCTCGAGATGGTCGGCAAAGGTGTGTGGTTTCGGCTATGGGTCCGTGGCTTTCTAGGCGATTACGCCTATCCTGTGAGCCCACTTCAAACTACACATAAAATTAGGCAGCTTACCCAGATCTGGCAGATCGCCACAATATTTTGGACAGGATTCGCTCATTTCCCTGGCCAGCTGAGAGCAACAAACGTCAGCAAGTTGCCACATACTCGAGCTTTCTATCCGACCGTTGACCGAAGCTGGCTTATCGACTTTTGGAACCTAGAGGTCAAATGGGTCTTCGTTGCCTTGCCAATTGGATTCCTACTAATGCTTCTTTTCTACTACGACCATGTACGCGCCAATCCGATCGTATTGCGTTGCAGACACGGTCACTGACTATCATCTTCAGAATCAAAGCAGCGTCGCAGCGCAAGCTCGGCAATTTCCTCTCAAAAAACCCGGCGGCTTCCATTGGGACTTCTTCCTACTCGGTTGCACAAGTTTCATTGCCGGGATAATCGACATCCCCCTGCCAAACGGACTGGTACCGCAGGCGCCCATCCACACCGACTGCATGACCAACTACAAGAGCGTACTCAAAGTCGTCAAGACAGAAGATGGCCGCGAGATCTACCAGCAAGAAATTATCGCCGAAAGCGTGGTCGAGCAGCGCGTATCGCATTTCCTCATGGGCCTTGCCATCATCGGAACCATGACCGGACCGATCTTGATCGTCTTGAACCTGATACCACGGGCACTGTTCGCAGGGGTATTCTTCATCGTAGGCTGGGGCGGTCTCGAAGGCAACGGTATCATGGCCAAAATAATCTACCTGATCCGCGAACCCCGTTTCGTGCAGCCGGACGAGCCACTCCTCCAGGTACCCAAGAAGCGGATCCTGCATTATTTATTCTGGCAAGTCTTTGGCATCACAGCCACAGTCGGCGTCTCGCAAACGATCGCCGGAATAGGTACGTCCTCAAACCCAAAATCCTCCCCCGCTTACCCACTGACCATTTCGTCAGGCTTCCCCGTCCTCATCATCGCCCTCATCCCTCTCCGCTGGAAAATCCTCCCAATGATGTTTACAGCTAAAGAACTCCGCATCATGGACTCACCAACCGCGGACAACGAAGTCGTCCTAGCCAGTATGGGTGGAAAACCGCAAATGCCCGGAGATAAAGACCAAGATGCCGAAATAGCAAGCCCCGGTACGAGTGCCAGTGCCGAAGCGCGGGAAGAAGAAAAGTGGTCGGCAGCGGAAAGGGGTGTCCCTCGGGAAGGCGCAAGACAGCGTGCCGGAGGCTGGAGCGAGGCATGAATTTGAGGTGTTATCCTGCGACCAAAGATTCATCCCACGTCTGATTCAATCTGCGCATAATCTGATGATCATACATATCTTAATCTACATTCAGTTCCCTAATGTAGGTCAGCCGCCCAACTCAAAACCATCGACCTCCTCCATCAACAGTCCAATTCTGCGCATCTAACAGTAACGGCATCATATCCGCTTCGTGTACCTTACCCCTACCCACCGAACCCAGAAACCCACCAACTCTATACGTAGGCAGGAAGTGGACACCCCCCCTCCTCCCCCTTTCCCCCATTCACAACCCACCCTCCCAGCCAACAGCGGCAGAACCCTCCACCTCACCAGCTCCAACACCCCAACCCTCCTCCAAGCGAACCCCCTCCCATTCCAAAACCGCATCAACACAGCGCAAAACATCCCCCTCAGCACCCCCCCCTCCCCCCCCCAAACTACGCAGCCCGCAACCGCCATTCCCCTCACGGGCGAACCACAAACCCACCCCGCAACCCAAGCAACCCGAGAAACCCGAGCACCCCTTAGCGAACGCCAGCACACTGCATTTACCCAAAAGACAGACAGACAGACAGAAAGATAAGAAACCCCGTGCCCAAAAACCAGGGAGGGGGGAAGGCGGTAGGTATAGACAATTCGACAGTCACAGTCACAGTCACATATATTATTCATTCCCCCTTGCATGCATGCAACCAACCCTAACAAACACACACACGCACACACACACACAAACACAAGGCCGCCATAACCGCCCCGATTACCTCGCGGCCAATCTTTGCAGAAAAAGCAGTCGCGCGCAAAAACAAAAAACTGCCAGCTACCCTACCACGGAAAGGAAAGGAAAGGAAAGGAAAGGAAAACAGGGGAGACTGACTGACCACCTATCTATCTATCTATCTATCTATCTACCTACCTATCTACATACCTATCTATATACCTACATATATATGCATCTACATATATATGTATAGACATAACATTCGCAGACTCAGACTCACCCTCACTCTCACCCTTATCCTCACTCTCACCCTCACCCTCACTCTCATCCTCACTCTCACCCTCACCCTCACCCTTACTCTCACCCTTACCCTTATCTTCACCCTCATCCTTATTCTCATTCTCACCCTCACTCTCATTCTCACCTTCACCCTCATTCTTATTCTCACTCTCATCCTCATCCTCACCCTCACCCTCACCCTCACCCTCATATTCACACTCACACCCAGACCTCCGCTCACTTATTCACTCACCTATAGAGAAAGACTAGATTAGGATAACAACGACAGCCATAGAGTAAAGTAAAGCAAAGCAAAGATGTGATAGATAACCACGAAGCTTCCTTTCGCATCGAAAGAAAGGTAGATATCACATTACGAGGTTGCGCGAGCGAGAATAGGGTAGAATAAAAGAAAGCGAAGGAGAATAGAGTAGAGTGGAGTAGGGTAGGGTGAAGTGGAGTGACGTAAAATAAAGTAAAGTGAAGTGAAGTTGAGAGAGAATCGAGATGTAAAGATAAAGACAAAGATGTGCGGGAAAGGAAGGGATTTGTTTGGATATGTATGGAATATGAAGATTGAAAAGAAAAGAAAAGATGAGTGAGTGAAGAAGTGAAGTAAGACGAGAGTGCAGTGAGAGAGATTTGAATAATATAAATAAGAATTAAAGAAGAAGAAGAATAAGAAGAAGAAGAAGAAGAAGAAGAAGAAGAAGAAGAAGAAGAAGGGGAGTATAGAAGTATAGAAATATGAAGATTTGAAGAAGAGAAGTATATAAAGTAAGATAAAAAGAGAGATAATAGGGCGTTCGTTGTTGAGACAAGTTTTGAAATAACGACTCAAATAAGTTCAAACATAACGATAAGGGAGTGAGAAAGAAGGATTTGAATAAGGGTGGGAGAGAGAGGTTAAAGGAAGAGACGATGTGTTTAACAAGAATGTTAAAACAAATGAGAGGTTCGATGAAGAAGGTTGAGAAAAGAAGAGATAAGATTCGATACAATAGAAGTGAATGAATATAGACTGGAGACGAGTAGATTACTAGGATACTTTGATAGCGGGTTGGGTTTGTGAGATAACGTCACGAAAGAGAACGGACGAACGGATGATGTATGATCGATTAGTCCAATAATTGCGCTTGATGCATATAATAGAGAAAAGAGAAAACAACCAATAATACGAGCGCAGCCGTCGCCGAGGGTATCCGTACAAAAAGCCTTCCAGACACCAAAAGAATGAATCTTCTCCCACTCCGAACGCTTCGAACCCCAATCAAAACCAATCACGGCGTTATCCCACCAATCACAACAACGCAAGACCCGCCGCCCCCACCGCCAACGCAGCCCCCACGACCTTCACACCAGGCGCCGTCGTCGGCGCCGGCCCTGTCATGTCCTTGGAAACAATACTCGCCTCCGCGACGCCTACACTCGACAGATAATTCTGATAGCTCGTCGGTATAGCGCTGTACCAGCTGGGAGTGGCGGTTTCGGTCATGACGGATTGGAGGTAGTCAGAGAAATCGTCTTCTATTTCGTCGAGGACGGAGTCGGGGAGGGCGGATTGGAGGGCGGCGACGACGGAGGTGTATTCGGGTTGTTGAGTCAGGGAGGAAAAGTAGGCTTCAAGGTCGTGGAGGATATGGGTAGCCTAAGGGTAGATAAGGTTAGAGGGGGAAAATCAGGAGGGTGGTGTGGGGGAGGAGAAGGGAGTACCTGGGCGCCGTTGATTGTGCTTGGGATGGTGGGGGTTTGGGCGCTGGTGAGGAGGGTGAGGGTTGAGAAGATGAGTGCTCGGCTGAAGAGCATGGTTGCTGATGTTGGTTGGTGATGGGTTTATGGATGGTGTTTTGTGTTTTTTTTCTTCAAGTTGGATGTAGGAATGGTAAGGATAACACAGATGAGTGGTAGAAGAGAATGGTTGTGATGAGATTGGAGTAAAAGAAGAACGAGGGGGAGTCTGACTGGACGGAAGCTGTAGGACTAGTTATAATAATGCAGAGGGAAGGTGCGAGCTGGATGTCTTTATGTACCTTTGCTCGGTACTACTATGTTTTTAGACGTAGTCAAGACCGCCTCACGTGTTAGATAAAACTCGCGATAAACAGCCAGGATTGGCTAGACATGAGGTGGATTTGGAACAGTTGCTATTTCTAATGTTGGAGATACGAGCAATGCCTGTCTGTTAGATCGTAACTCAGCCTCACGACGAGGCGCCCTTGGTGTTGGTAGACGAGGCGATGCTTCGCGACAGCATGATTCTGCCTCGCTACCTTGCACATGTTGTCGAAGACAGATCTGCCCAGCAGAGTTTGAATGCTGATCAAATGGGATCATGCTGTTGCTGTGAAAATGTGAAGATGTGAAAATCGCGAGTCAAGAATAAGCAAGATTTGGCGGGAGGCAGGATCTTATTCTTCCTGGAGGTTGGCCCCCATGAACTAGAGTTGGCGCTAAATGCTGCGCCAAGCAAAGCCCCCTTAGCGCGCTGTCACCCAAAATGTCATACACGTACATCAGCTTTCCCTCATGTTATCTAACCCTTTGATAACTAAAACACCCATTCATCCATCATCAGTCTTGCTACCTTCCATCTCGGAACAGTCGAGAATTCCAAGGCCAGCTCTTCTCCCTTTGGTGCAGCAACGAATGAATCCAATTGCCCGATGCCTTCGTCGTTAACGACAGAGGTGGCGAATTTGGTGTAGAAAGCGGTAACGAGCAGACATCTCGGTTTGCTCAAATAGTCAGCTCAGGCCATCATTGCAGCTACAATAGAACCCTTGAAGGAAGCGTCGCAGGGTCAAAAAATGTTATAAGAATTATAAGACCGATGTTGGGCAGAAGCGGACATGAAAGAGGCTGCAGCGAATCAGCTACGTGTGATCTCAAACTGCTTTTCAACACACATGCGGCCCCGAGTCCCAAAAGCCCAGAATTAGCGCTTCGTCGTTTCGCTTTCCTCAGCATGGCCGATCTCGCTCCCTTGAGACCGCTTTTTAGGCCCGAAAGCCGCCGAGTCGGGAAACAAAGTTATAGCTTCGAGCTCTTGAGTCGCGTTCTCGTGACCGGGACCCTGACAAATCTTGGTGTAGCAAAGGCCGCAGTATCTGTCACGTGCGGCAATGTTGTAGATGAAGTCGCTGCAATCCATGATACGGGCGTGTGCGGATATGAAGTCTATGTCGGACGTCATCAAGAGGTTTTAGATCTTCAAAGGCATATCACCCTAAGCAGCCGAAGCGAGGACAAGAAGCAGTCTCTCGAGAAGTAATGCAGTGATCAAAATCAGCACATCCAGCGAATGGTACAAGAAAGGTTTCGAGTACACCT
The DNA here is from genome assembly GCA_022315425.1 of Pseudevernia furfuracea. Classification (NCBI taxonomy): domain Eukaryota; kingdom Fungi; phylum Ascomycota; class Lecanoromycetes; order Lecanorales; family Parmeliaceae; genus Pseudevernia; species Pseudevernia furfuracea. Next base: position 75,958 of record JAIUPT010000022.1, read on the forward strand.
GCGACACTATGCGCTTTCTCTCGGCGTGTGGCTTGCGTTACACCATGAAGACCATGTTGGCATGCCATATCTCGTGAATACGTCAACAAACCATGGATCCTTTCCGAAGCCGTTGAGATAGATCTGCTAGAGGTCGTCAGGAAAAGCAACGCTGCGCTCGCTGGGGCCTTGACGGACAATTGATCCATGTATCTGATGGGCTGAAAGGATAGAGCGCGAAGTGCCGGGGAGGTTCCTCCGCCACATCTCCGTCGTCACTTCCTCCATTAGAAATCTCCACGCATGATGCTTTCGATGAACATGACTAGGGGGATAATCATCGGCAGGCGCTCAACAGATTACTGAGATCCCCTTGCTCCCCATTAGGAATTGAAGCATCGGGTGAGAAATTGATGCGCAATGGACGCCGTGAATGATTTCCGTTCCATCCCATGTCCTTGCGAGTTGCGTGTCAGCTTTGCAGTCGCCGCCCTTAGTACCTCATCGGATGCTTCGTCATTGACTCAGGACACAGCTCCAGTACAACTCCGTGACAACGCCCATCCTCATCTTGAAAATTTGCATGCTGCCAAGAGATGGGATGCTCTATTCCTCAAATGGCCCGGCTCACGCGTTGACAAATGCCATGCAAAACCTGGGTCCGATTTTGGTGGTCATCTGGTGGGAGATCTGGAGAAGGGTGATGCTATCGGCTCCTCTAAGCCGTGAAATCTTGCTTCGTGCAGAAATGCACTCTTGTCTTCAGCAGAGAAGAACTCCATTGATAGGTAATCAAGATGTGTCATGTCATTTTCATCATCGGCCCGCTCTTGAGTAGATAGCTGATCTATCATCACAGGACTTTTGGAACTCGATCTACGTCTGACCATGCCAGGCAGGTGGACTTCCAGTCTAATCGTGGTTTTTGACTTCGATTTCGACTCGGCAGCGCGAAGGTTCTCCATTTTGTATTCTCTGTACTTGCCTGGCGCTCCGTCCTTGTCTGTCAAGTGATTGGCGAAATACATCAACGTCTGACGCCTACCCGACTGCCACAAGCGTAGGTATTGCAACTCGCTCTCTTTGTTTTTGCTCTCCTCATATTTCTTGACCGTGATGGAGTGAACAGGTATTTGAAGCTGCAGCCTCATGTCGGCACCCATGAGCAGTTCTTGGAATCTCCGATAATCGTCTTTATTCTCGAAGTCGTACGTCTGGCATCGAGACACCACTTCGCTAAGCGCACCGCTATTGGCTGTAAGGACAGGGGAACCCAGACTCCGTGAGCTAGCCACACTCGCAGCCGAGGACGCTGGAGTAAGCGAAGGCGATACGATGACTGAAGCATCTAGAGGTTGCCGCTCTGATGGTATTCTTTGAGACCTTAAAGAGTATGGCTTGACGAACTTAACTGTATGCTTGGGGTTAGAGCCGTGAGCTTGAGGAAGTTCACTGTGAGCTATGATGCGCTCGGTCGGAGGTACTGCAATGGAGAATGATATCAGCATATGGACAATGCTTGGAAACAGAAGTTCGACGTACCGAGATACAATTTGATCTTGTAGATGGTGGGTGGTGAGATGACGATGTATCGGTGACCAGTCTGCTTATCGCGGAACGACTCGATCGTCGCAACAGGGTACGATCTTAGAGACTTTTCTTTGTGTAAATTGGCTTGCACTCCACTCAGATTATCCATTACCGTTTCCACCACGGCAAAGTCTAGGGTAAAGATGGAGTCGCGCCTCGAGGTGTTGGTCGTGGCTTCAGATATTGTGGGGCTTGGAAACACTTGGGAAGCCGCGCTCGAGCCCTCTGACAATGCACTGGAAATCCCCAACCGAGTCGGAGATACAGCAACCTCATTGTTTGTATTCCGGCGCCGCTCCGATGGCCTCATTGCCTCATTCGAATCCAGCCCAGATCGCTCATCCTGTTCTGTCAGCGGGCGCAGTATATTCGGGCTAGTCTGTGGCGACGCAACCGTCCCTTGGCCATCGTTACGCTCTTGTTCTAGCTGGAAGGTAGGTATGTCTGTGTCTGATGTCCTCGTGTGTTGAACCTCAAGTCCTAGAAGTTCCGCCGGGGTTTTTGCATGCTGAAGACTTTCTCTAGGGATCCAGTTGGGCTGTGGAGAGGCATATGATGGGGGTAAGCTGGTAAGGGTTCCGGATCGAGTAGGAGTATGGAGGCCTTCCGTTGCCGAATGGGAGCCTTGCCTCGCCCGACCGTCTGCACTTTTGTTTGTCAGTCTTGATTTGTAAAGTGTATGAAAGCCGAGCCAACGCACTAAGTGTTGATCGCAAGCGTAAGTTGAATACTCTTCATCCGCCCATCAATATCCTCTCTCAACCTCGCCACCTTCTCCTTTTGCAACGTCCAGCGTGCCGCTTGCCCAGCACCATCCATCATCCCCCTTCCATCCTTGGTGAGCTTTCTGAACCCTTCACTGTATTCCTCGCAACGCTTAACGCAGGCTTCACATTTACGAACGGTGGCGCTCAAGTTCTGGAGGGCTTCAGTGGGTTGGGGAGTAATCTCGCTTTCCAGGACTTTTTGCAATTCCTTGAGGTTGCCTCGGAACTCATTGATCGTGTCGACGAAGGCTCTCGCGCTTTCGGGTGCGCTTCGAAGGGATTCGATGACTTGATATAATTTGATTGCGAGGTCGATGGGCTCGGAGACGTTCCAGCCCGGGAGGACCATCTTTGCTGACGGACTCCGGAGTGTGGGACTTGCAAGGTGGAGATGAGAGCATCAGGAATCAATGAGCCAGTCGAGTCTGATGGCATCAAGGCAACATAGTAGCCTGACTGCCTGATCCTATCTTGCATGTGAGCATGTGATGTCACAGAGTCATGGCTGTGTTCAAGTAAGAACAGGTTGAAGAGTACTCGTACTGGTGTACTCAAGGTTGAGGATAGAGTAAGGCTGAGGAATCGCCAAGACAAAAAGATGTGATGAGATGAGATGATAGTCGCCGGAGTTATTTGAGTTATTTAAGGATGTCGAATCATTGGTTTCATGTCTAACACGTGTTTGACTTTTGATAGGCCAAGGAAGATTAGTAAGCAGTTCCCCCAAAACAAGCGAGACAAGCTCGTCGAATTCCTCCACTCCTCCACTCCTCCAAACCTAGGCACCCACAGGAAGACCCAGGTGGTGCAGGTGCATTGATTCCATTGAGATCAAATTAACCCTTCAACCCTTCAACCTCATACAAGAGCGGGCCACCAAGCATCTATCATAGGGGCCCGTCTTTGCTCCATCTTATTCTTCACGGATCCGAGAAAGTAGTGCGTAAGGCTATGCACCAGTGTGGCTCAAGCTCAAGCTCAGCGGCTAAGGAGAAATGTTGGAATATATATCCCTTGGGCTATCTCTTCTATCACTGCTGCGCTAATATCTCATATCTTAGGTTCCCACTTTGCGATAATCCTCCTTTCTAATACGTCAGTCAAATCAACATCTTCCATCATCTTCATCTTCACCCCTGATCGATTCTTCGGAAAATACTTTATCCCTCCGTGCTAAATATAGCAACAACTTCCAAATCATGCCCATCACATGGCCTCGATTTTGGGTGGATCATTCACAAGGCTTCAGATACAATTTGGTAGGATGAACGAACAGCAACAACAACAACAACAATATGAGATGAGATGAAGCTGACCAGTCCGCTAGACATGGCAAGAAAGGCGAAATTTGGTCCTTTATTCAGTCGAGACAGCAGGCTTCGGATGGTGGATTGTCCTGGTTGCAGGCATTGGCTTCTTGACTGATGCTTACGATGTATCTCATCCGAGCCTTGTTCGATGTCTGGTCTAATGCTGTCTTGTTGTCCCAGATCTTTTCCATCAACACAATCATACCCATGCTTAACATCATCTACTGGCAAGGCGACATGCCCACGAGATACACTCTGGGGATGAACATCGCGACCCTAGTGGGTTCCATGGTCGGACAGGTAGTCTTCGGATTCCTAGCAGATCGCTATGGTCGCAGAAAGATGTATGGACTGGAGCTCATTGTCACAATCGCTGCTTCCTTGGGATTCGCAACTGCTTCCACTGGAGTCAACGGATCTATGTCTCTCATTGCCTTGCTCATCTTCTGGAGGTTGGTCATGGGGGTTGGCATAGGGTAAGCAATTCTTTCGCGCCATTCTCTCGGGGCTTGGCACGCCCCTGCACTCCGAAAGGAAACACTGACTCAAACCTAACTAGAGCCGATTATCCTCTCAGTGCCGTCATCACTGCAGAGTATGTCTATCCAAAACATCCCATCACTCAGCTTAGCTGATCATCTTTAGGTTCGCCCCCACGAAATACCGAGCCCGAATGCTAGCCGCCGTATTCTTCTTCCAGCCCTTGGGCCAACTAATCGCCGTCTTGATGGCCTTTGCCGCAACCGCCGGCTTCCGTTCCTATATCTCCTCGATACCCACCTCATCACCCCCCGATAGGGCTTGCTCGGTGTTCATCACCACAGATCTCGCAAGTATAGAATGCGCACGCACAGTCGACAGGGCGTGGAGACTGGTCGCAGGCCTTGGCGCCGTACCAGCAGCTGTCGCCATGGTATTCCGACTCACGATTCCAGAGTCGGTGTATTATATGCTCGATATCAAAAATGACAGCAATGAGGCTATGCACGCGAAAGATTACTTTGGGTCTAGTGAAGACCTAAGGCATGATGATAGAGACTCAATACACATGGACGACGAATTTGAACATAACCAAAATGCTGCTGCGAACGGGCATTATATCGCCACGGAGCTTCAACTACCTCAACCCGCCCTTCGATCCAACCTGCATGGGCAAGGGCCATCCGAAGATTCAGCCTCTAATTCTATTGGACCCATTGTCGAAGATCTCGAAGACCCCCATCCATCTCAGGCATCACGCGCCGACTTATACAAATACCTCTTCACGGACGGCAATTGGACCGATCTCTTCGCCACAGCTGTAAATTGGATGCTATTAGACTTTACCTTTTACCTTCTTGGGGTCAATAGCTCAAGCTTCATCCCGAGAATGTTTGGGCAGACAACTGGAAACCAATTAACGCCATACAACTGGCTTATCAGCAACGAGAGACACATCATGGAATCGACATCCGTTGGAGCTTTGGTTGGTAGTGCTATGGCCATTTTTGCGATGCAATTCTACAGTCGGAGAAGGATACAGATGTGGGGCTTCTTGATACTGGGGGGATTATTCGTTCTGGTTGGGGCGTTGTATGTGACTCTGCAGAGCACCAAGGCGCATGTGGCAATTGTGGTGTTTTATGGGATATGTCAGCTGTTCTACAATCTTGGTAAGTCTTGTCCGCTCACCAGCTCACCGAAATGCATGGGCTTGCTAAGACTACGACCCAGGCCCGAATACCACAACTTTCATTGTGAGTACCAGTGAGGTTCGGAAACTTACTGCAGGCTTATTGACAACATCCCCAGATCCCAGCCGAAGCATTCCCAACTCGATACCGCTGCACCCTCTACGGCATCTCCGCCGCCAGCGGCAAGCTTGGCTCCGTGCTCGGTCAGGTTATTGTGATCAAAGTTCAAAGCAACACACGGCTAGGAATAACCCTGATATTGTAAGAACCGTGCAACCTACAACCTCGCACCCTTCTAACGCTCAATCAGGTTCGTAATAGTAATGCTCGTCGGCGCAGCGCTATCTCGATACCTGACCCCCGAGACCAGCGACATGCACGGCAACAGTCGCAGCCTAGAAGATCTGGCTAAAGGGAAGTCACATCGGAGAGAAATGGAGCGGGGAGAACGGGATGCTGAGGAGTCTCGGCGGAAGCAACAATGATAAGACAAGAAGAAGGTCCAGACCACAAAGACCCATGAGCTCTATGCGACCAATTGACGGTCCGTGACCACCAGACATGAAACGTACGTCCAGATCATCATCCTTGGTTGAGATGATCTATCCTAAAATCCATTTGAAAATTCCAGCCGGACACGCCAAATTCGCTCACAGGCTCTTATTCAGCGTAAAGTCTACCGGCCCGCTTGCTCAACCCGTCGGCACCGGCATCGGAATCGGCGACCGTTTAGAACACAATTCCTTAGCCACCCGACCACATCCGCATGTGCTGGAAATCCGCGAATCCCCCATCCAGCCGCCCCGTCATTACACGCAGTGCCCGGCCCACAGTACTTTAAGGTCAGCAGGGGGTTTTTCGGAACGATATTAGTGGCCTTGTCGATACGCAAAGGCTGCTAATTGGGTCGTTAAGAAACAAGGCACTCAATAATATCATAGCTTGATACGTATCTATTAATGCACTGACGATGTTTTCGAAAGAATGTTTTTAGCTCATGTTAAAAGTGCGAGAGAGACCGAGGGGGCGAATCTTTTAGAAGATATTTCTAATGATATAAATGCCAAGCCTGTTCTTCGAGGTTCTAAATATCGTACGAGTAATGTACATCAACGTCGCTGTACTTCTGACTTCAAATTTGAACGATTTGGTCAAAGTTTCCCGCGGGGATGACATCCTTACGACGTGACCCGATCTATAAGAATACCCTCACACTTCGTAAATAAGAGAAGCGTCGTAGGGAGTATACGCTGTAATACGTTAATACTACGCTCTGAACTCTAAAATTCGTATAATACGGCTTACTCTAGGTAGTCATTAGTGGAATTCCTAGAGTAAGGATCTCGTGAGCAGAAAATCTTCTTGAAGATTTAAAAAATGCTCCTAGTTTGGTATATTTCAAAATGGACGATAATCTTACCGCCCGCACTATAGTTATTTATGCGAAATAAGATGAACGTTTCAATAGTAGGAGAGGAAAATATATGACGCTAAATGACGCTGACAAGACTCTCCAGGGCTGGAGGATCGCGAAAACCCCCCCACCCCCCTGGCGGCCTTAAAGTACTCTATTCAGCGGATCCAATTTCCCGGTCCCGCGAGTCCCCCGTTTTGAATAATTCGCAAGACAAATATGTACGGCAATGCAAGTGGAACTGAGGTAGCTCAGCGGCCATGCTTCATTCGCAGGCGGTGGCGTTGTGCGCGCGCGCAGGAGCTGCGAAATGGGGCGGAGCAAGGCAAGGGGCGGAGGCAGCGGAAAGCGGACAGTTTACTTAGCGGCCACTGGGCGCAGTAAAGGACTGCAGCCCATCGATGTCGATGGTAGGGGTACGTACCTAGTACAAGAGCCCGATGTTTTGTGCACCGGGGGCATGAAATTCAGCCCGGCTGGTGAATGTGATTAATAAAGACCCGGATGCTGCGCGTACTCTAGACATACATTTCTCCCTCCTTCGGTCGCTCTGAAGAGGAGGAGGGGGAAAGTAAGCCGGTTGGTCTTGCGCCGGGCAATAATAAGTCTCGTATGTATGTAAAGGGGGGATACAGCGGTGCGTGCCCCTACCTTTGTCGCCGTCCCATTGCATCCGGACCGGTTGATTGAATTGATTGATTGATTGATTGGTTAAGTCATACCGGACACCATATGGGTTACCCCGCAGAGGGGCTTTACAGGCGTCTAATGGTAAGGCCCAGCCGGATGTATCAACTCCCGGGAGTCCCACCCCCCGGGCTGGATCTACTACTCCATCTAAAACCTGCCCTTCCCAGGGCACCTGCCCCCACATGATGATGATGAAAGAAAGCCCCCGTGCCTCGCTGCGTGGTTAGTGATCCCACAGTGCGCCCCATAAGAAAAACCGATCCCCCCGTGCCAAAACGATACGCTCATGGCGTAAGATACAAATACAAAAAATCACGCTCCAGAGCTTGAGACCCTCCTGAGTGCGGCGCCGAAAAATGATGAACTTGATTACTTGGTTGCACACGGGGGAGGTCTTCGGCTTGACTGAAAGCCCTCAAGGGTGTCTGTCCTTCTGACACCCTTCTCTCATGCACGTTGCATCCGGGACCGGTGAGATTAAGGTACTCGAGAGGTCGGGGATCTGGTGTCACGTGACTTGCCAAGCCTTGGCGCCTTGGCAGATTTTTATACCTTACAAGTACTCTATAGGCCCACGAATTAAATTCGTGAAAACGTGTTGTTGGAATTGTAAAGCTGCGGATCAGTGCCACCAGTCTACAGTAAAGGGGATGGCGGGTTCCAACAGCATCCGTGTTAAGATGGCCGGTCGTGTGCGACGGGTGCTACAGAATGGGGCTGTCACAAAAAAGGGGTCTCGATTGAAAACGAAACCAGAGCCTTCTCTCATCGGCGGTAAGGCTGGGAATATCGGCCACCTTGCCTGCTCTTGGGGACCGATTTTGGCAGAGTTTGCCCAATATGTGATCATCTGCTTACCTGATTGTCGAAGCCTACCCCGCCCATACCTGATAGGCCTACGTAGGATCTCGCTGTCGCCTCCGTTGTGGTTTTTTCAGGGAGGCTTTAAGGCTGAGAACGGGGAGCTGGAAGACGAGGCTATGAATAAATCGCAGATGCTCCAAGGCATCAGGCTTAGGGGTGGGTGAATTGTCCTTGATTCGCCGGGTTTGAGGCCCATAGAACCTCATCGGTGGGGAGGATACAGTATGCACATGTACAAGATTTGGTTCTCTCCAATCATGGGACTATTTTGAGGTCCACTTTATCCAGGGTCTGCAATCCCAGGCTATCAGGCATACTCGTCGGGCACTCGACGAAGACGCGCTAATGCGTGTCTTGCCTGGGCCCCCACACAGGCCCACCAGCCCAATCCTCAGCCTCGTTCGTTTCCTTACCATCGCCTCGGATTGTTGCGGTTCTCGAAGTTGCTTCAGTCGAGCTTGCGACACCATGGAGGCATTAGGTGGTGCTGCCAGTGTCGTTGGTGTAGTATCACTTTCTCTCCAGGTGTGCGAGGAACTCAAGAAATTTCAAGACTTCTGGCAGTCTGTGAAGGAAGCTCCAGATGACACTGTACACATCTCTACCGGATCCATCTTTTCACAACCTGGCTTACCATAATCGGAAATAACTATCAGCGGCATGGTTTCAAACACGGAGGTCCAGACGAGATCGCGGCAAACGATACGATGAAATTATGTCTGGCAACGGTTCACGATATGAGTGACGGAGTCAAGGATCCAGAGCGCGGCTTATTCAGGGGCTCTTCGCCTAGACGGTGGGCGTCAGCAAAGTTCGTCTTTCGGAAGGACAGGCTAGAAAAGCTCACGAAACAAATCGAGCGGATGAAAATGCTTCTCGTCATTGTACGGAGTTGTTACATCGGTTCAGAACCCGGTTCGATTGAAAGGCATTAGGATACAAAGACCAAATCTTAGCAGAGAAATGCAAGAGTCATACTTTAAGAGATTGAGGCCTAAAGACCCAGCGCTGCAAGCCATAAGCGATAGGCAGTATTTCGGCATCCCCACAATAGCTTCCGCAGACGAGGATCTAGTCATTGAGACTCGGCCGCTACAATCAACACCAAAATCACCGGATGAGCTGGAGCCATTGAATCCAACAGCATTGCCGCAAGCTCCTCGTCGGCCTAAGCATGGCACGACGCAGCAAGAGAGAGTTTACAACTTTGGTACTGCCGTGCCCAGACTCGTCACCACGGAACAGGAGTCGGTCATTACAGACGAGTCTGGAAATGAACGAAGTATACCCGCACGTCGGACTCGCTATGATTTTCGCACAGCACAATGGCTGTGATCTCGCGGTTTCTCATGGCAATCATTCGGCATGTACGGCAGCTGGCAGCACAGTTTTCCGTACAGTCCGGTACATCTCCGAGGATGCACTGATTGTGGACTTCTGTCTTGAAGGAGATATCGCAAATGTTCAGAAAACGTTTGACGAGGGTTTGGCGTCGCCATTTGATCGGGTGATGTATAGACATGAGAATAAACGGAAGTCTTTGGACGGGAGTGATAAAGTGAAGTCTACCTGCGAAGACTGGAGTTTGCTACATGTAAGTGGCAAAACCCTGCCAACAGGAAATCAACACTGACGGGCTATCGCGCTTCTAGCTTTCCATCGCTAACGGCCATGCGCAACTCTGCAAGTTCCTGATCGAGTGCAGTCTAGGGCACGGTAGTACGTCTGGTATGTCATGGTTAGGATTCACTGTGAAAACATTTCTTAGCTTCGATGTAGTTTACTGTACTGAAGGGATCCAATACCCTCTCTGGTGGGATCGTGGAGGCGGGATTGGACGGCATCTAATTCTGCGGCTCATCTTGACACCTTAAGGATTATGATCCATGAAGGGCAGTATGATTCCATCCAACGACACCAGCGTGATGCATCGTTTCCGGGGGTCGTCTACAGTATCCCAAGGGCTTCTCGATCAGGATGAGTTCTTGATTAACCTTGAACAAAAGCGATACAACTCAAAGACCACCGCTGCTGCTCTGATCGCTTGAGATCATTCGAGTGCATCCAAATGCTTAGAAGCGGTAATCGCACGCGGGGTCGATGTGGAGGACGTAGCTAGATCTAGGATATTCGGTTCCGGCCTGTCGCTCGCTCATAGAGCTGTACTTGCTATGATGCTCGTGGCTGACAATTCTCGATCTCCCCACCCAAACGTATCAAGGTGCTTTGTTGGAGAAAAAAAAAAAAAACACCGGGCGCGGTCCCCTCACTTTCTTTACAGGACCGTGGAAACTTGCAGGATGCGAGGATAAGAATGAACGGACGAGGAGGAAAAACTTGCTACTCTTGAAAAAAAAAAAGGGGGGGCCGCAAACGAAGGTTGTTGTTAGCCGAGGAAGGAAGGGAGGAAGCGATGAAGGGTCTTCATCCTATCTATCTCTCTGATGGGGCCCGGGGGGGGGGGGGGGGGAACCAGGGTGCTGGATGGAATTCGGAGGTGGGTTCGAAACGTGCGCGTGTTATGTATGGGGCCCGGAATAAAGGGGTGCGCTGTGGGTGGGATCGGAGTCATGAATCTGAGACGGGGAAGGGGGGATGGGAATGGGGTAGATAGGAACGGAGAGGAGAGGGGAGGATGACGGGAAAGAATGGAGGGTCGATTGGAAAGGTTAGACGTGCTCGAAACCAACGAATGTACACATGCCCGAGATTTCCGCTCCTCGAAACGAACTCTCTTCAAACAAAACAAAAGCTTCCGCCCAATCAGCCGTGAACAATGCTCACGCGTACCCGAATCCTTTCTCTCCACATACATATCATATCGTTCTCATGGCCTCCACCATCCCCTCTCTCTCTCACAAAGTAGGCAAGAATCGCCTCCTTGCAACGCCCACCCACGGATCCTCCTGATGAAAAAAAACGCGAGAGCACTCTAGACCTCGATCCTCTCCCCTCTCCCCTCGCCCTCGCCCTTTTCACCCTCAAAACCCTGCATCCACGAGCGCACCATGCGGCGTCCTCCTCCTCTCGGCCTTCCCATCCGATTTTCGGAGTCGAAAATTAATCCTCGACCGATAAGACTTCTTCTGGACCACTGCTCCTCTCAACAAAGGGTGCAAAAAAGAAACGACATCGACTCCCCTCCAGTGCTTCACGGAGAACAGTCTCGCCCACACGACGATGCGGATAACCCGAGCCTTAAACATGCGGGGCAGTAGATTTCGGCATCCGGAACCGGTTTGATGCGACCGCGACTTCGAGGGGGGTTCCTTCCCGGATACGTGTGATGGGGCGGCGCCAGGGGGTTGGAGATGTGGTAGCGGCGGGGCCTTAAGGAGACGGTGTCGCATTGGGGGGGGGGGGAACAAGCGTGACGTGACGGCAATGAAACGTGCATTCGATGAATGAAAACGGCCTGGATCGAACATTGGCTTCGGGTGGTGCGTCGCGCGGGCGTTTCGCAGCGGCTTCCGGGTGAGCTCGTGCGCATGGTTCCGGCGATCACCGCGCGCGTAGTTCGAGGCAGAAGGGGGGAGCAGATGGACATTGTGACGACCCTTGCTCGAACTGGAGAGAGAGAAAAGTTCTCTTGGCCCGGGCTTATGGGAAGGCCTTGCCCAACCCACAAGATTTCAATATTGGCGGAAATCCCGTCAAAGGGTGGTAACGAGAGATCAAGTCTGGATCCACCATCGACATTTTCTGCGAGTGATCGTTTCGATCCCAAAACCAAAACAGGTGACTGAAGGGGATCGTCTATCATTCGGGCCTTTGTCGCGGTAACAAGGTACTCTCACGGTTGCCGGGGGTCATGAAAGGTCTACCAATTAATAACGCTAGAACAGCACATGTTAGGCCGAACGCGCGAAGCACCGTCCAACCGCCTCTGCCCTCGTGACACGAGGAGCGATTTTGAAATGAAAACTTGTTGCAAAATTGAAGGAAAACTATAAATCGGATGATCTATGCGGAGTAACTAAGACGTAAGACGATGCAAATGCGGGGGATCCAAGAGGGACGTCAAAAGAGAGCAAGAGGACATGGCAAAAAGAGGCCAACCAATGATTTAAACCAAAGCACCGCCACATCACCGTGTCACTCCTACCAAGGAATGTTTTTTCTTTCTTTCTTTCTTTTTCCAGCTCTGGCCGAACGTGTACTTGCCCTCCAGATCAAACAAAGCGCGAGACTCGGGCACTCGTCGCAGAAAATCAGGGAAAAAGCAGGGCCTACCCATCTGCAAACCCTTCCTACCTTAAGTCACAATTGCGACGGGTATGATAGAAGATTTATGAGACGTGGCGAGGCGAGTCGATGCTAGTTGGGTATAAAAGACGTGTCCCACCAGCTCTGCGGAAGCGGCCGGATGGTACGAGTAACCTAGGGGACAAGACCACCACCACCAGACACCGCGGCTGAAAGGCTGCCGTGTGTACGTTTTTTGCTGCGCCTTCCGCCCACCATTCAGCCATTACGAAATGAAAATGTCCGAGGGCCACGTTTTTTCTCCCGCCACTTGGAGAAGGCGATTTATTTATTTTTATTTTTATTGTTATTGCCGGTGAAATACGAAAGGGAATTGGCTCGGCATTACTCCGTACCCTTCCTTCCTCTCTCATTGAGCCCCTCGAATGCTACTTATGAGGCACACAGCCCTCCAGGTCTTGTCATGGTTTGGCAGCGACGAGGTATATGCTCCATGTCCCAATCCTGTTCCTCGCCTAACCGCCCCAAGTCGTGGAGCTAGAATGGTTCACCTGGAGTCGCATAGAGGCAGTGAGGAGTGGAACATGGAACAGCAGTGACTTTGAAGTTCAAGACATAGAGCAGTGAGTGAATCGGGTAGATTCCCGGTATTGTAATGGGGGGGTTCAGAGTACGAGTACGACAGAAGAGCAGGGGGTGGGTTGTATGTATCATGTACGGAGCCTTCCGCCATCCGCCATCCGCCATCCGAGAAAGATCGGTCCCGACTCCCAGCAGCACCAACCACACCTCGCACGGGGTCGGAGTGGCGGTCGTACCTAAAGTGACAGACGCTAATGCAAGCCACCCGAATATTCAAGCCCAATACAGAACATGATGGACAATTATCCCCCCTCACCCGTGACCCGTTTACCGAATGCGCAGATTGTGCGAGCCAGAAAGGAGCGGCACGTGATGATTAAGCAGGGGTCTACAGGCCGCGCATCTCCGAGGGAGGTCGCTTTCGTCTCTAGCGCAGCCCTGTCATGTTTTAGCTGGCACGCTTTTACACTTTTCCGCTTTTTGGTCTAAACTGTAAAGACGGGTGTGGTAAGGTGTATTATTAGCTTTGCGTGAATTTATCTACGAGTATCACTGATGAAGTTATGAACTTATGATCAAGACGCATGGTCGAATAATACGGCGATATACCGAGTACATGAGTACATGTACATGTATTAATATGCACGGGTCATATCGATCATGCATCATGCCAGGCAGTGCATAGAGGTACAGTATCAGGGTAAAAGCAAATCGCGGCGGAGCATTCATCCTCCTCCCTCCGACTTTCCGATGTATTAGCTATGACACAATGTCTCGTCATTGCGTGATATAATATCAATTCAATCTCCAATTTCCATTCCCATTCCCATTCATTGCAATTTTACTGCTCCCTCTCCTTCTCTACCCTTCCTCCCCCGTCTCCATTCACATCCCCAGTGATTCATCGGATTCATCTCCATTGACCACGGTTCATCCTCATCATGCATTTCACCTCATCGTCAACATTGCTAGCTCTCTCCATCGCAGCAGCCGGTGTCGCCGCGACTCCCTTCAAGTTCCCACTACCAGATGGTTTCCCGAATCCCAGCCCTGCCCAGCTCGCCATGATTGAGAAGGAAGCCGGAGGCTCACTACCCAACGGTCCACTCCCGACCATGCTCAAAAGCGCCGGAATCACCACACTGCAACTCCTCGCACTCAACGAGATATTCGAAGTCGCCTATTTCACCGAGCTGCTCGCCAATGTCACCAACGATGTCCCTGGCTACGACGCCAAAGCCATCGCACCCTTGGACAAAACGTACGTGGTGGATACCCTCACCACGGTCGCAAATGTAAGCAACATGGACATCTAGCCCGAACAGCATTCATGTGCGCTTGTTCCGTATGCTGACCGTGGCCCACAGCAAGAGAAACTGCATGCCGCAGGCGTAAACGGCGTCCTCATGAGCGCCAACCAATCCGCCATCAAGCCCTGCGAATACCAATTCCCCGTCACCAGCTTCATCCAAGCCATCGCCCTCGCCCAAACCTTCACCGACATCGTCCTCGGCACCCTGCCCGAGGCCCAAGCCATCTTCGCCGCCGACGCCGGCGACGAGAGCCCGCTGGTCCCGCTCTTCGGCGCCGTGCTGGCCCAGGAAGGCGAGCAGGTGGGCTTCTACCGCTTCGCGCAGAAGAAGGTGCCGTCCGCCGCGCCCTTCCTGACGGGGGGGTCGCCCAGCTTCGCCTTCACCGCGATCCAAATGTTCATCGTGCCCGGCTCGTGCCCGCAGCCGCTCTCGGCCGTGAACCTGACCACCTTCGGCCCCCTGGCCGTCGTCAACGCGCCCATGGCGAAGAACATGACGCTGCAGTTCGCCGTGCCCGGGCCCGTCAGCCCGTTCAACAACTCCATCGTCTACCTCTCCGGCGCCAACCTGCCGGTGACGGTCCCCATCTCCAACGTGAGCGCCACGGCCGGCAAGAGCATGTTCAGCGCCAGTTTCCCGTTCGCGTCCGGCTTCGCCAACGGCTTGACCATTGCGGCGTTGGTCAAGGGGGCCGGTCAGACCTTTACGAGTAACGACGCCGTTGCCGCGGCCACGGTGTACGGACCGGGTCTCATTGAAGTCAACTGAGGGGGGGGTTTTTTTCATAATACTGCTGGGTGCATAGCGTGGTTTCATCATCACACGATCCCTTTTTTTTTTTCCAAAAAGCCTTCTGTGTAAAATAATTCTAATATCCATCCATCCATCATCATCATCATCATCGCTCCATCCATCAGCCAGCCAGCCCAAAATCACCAGAAGCTAAGCTTAATTCCCCTGCTCGCATGCAAATCGGTGTTCCACACTCACGGTGTCCCTAATTCTAATTCCAAGAAAGAAAGATGGGAGTCACAGTCTCACTTTGTTTGTGCGCGCACAAACGCCGGGCCGGGGGCAGGAACAGAACAGAAAAACCCTCACTCACGCATCAGCTAGCTAGCTAGCTAGCTTAGCTGGCTGGGGTTTCGATTTCCATAAATTGATTGATTGATTGATTTGGGGGACCGAACAGAAACGGGGAACGGAGTCACAATCCGGAGTCACAACAATAAGTAGGAACTAAAATCGCTAATATCAATCAAAGCAAAAGCCCCAAAAAGCAAAAGTTCCCAAAAAGAAGCCAAAAAAAAAAAAACAAAAGGTCGACCGCAGAGCGCGCCGAGCGCCGTACGCGCATGATGGTTCGAAAACGGGGGGGGGGGGGCCTTCCCTCCCTTTCGGTTTCCCCCGATTTGTGATGAGTGAGGATTCTCGTGCGTGTGTGTGTGTGTGTGTGTGTGTGTATAGGATACTATGTACAGTGATTCATTCAGACTAGTCGAGAAAGATGCTGTCTGTCTACATTTTTTGTTGTTTTTTGTTTTTATTTTTGTTTTTGTTTTTGTTTTTTTTTTGCTGGCCCAATCGAAGCTGTTTCTCTAAGTGAGTAACATACACAATGGTAACGGAAAAGCCGGTAAAAGTAGTCAGGTAGTTAAGGTAAGGAAGGTAAGGAAGGTATCTTCTTTCTTCCATCTTACTCCGTACATATGCGGTTGGTTAAACTCTGAATTTAATATCAATATCAACATCAACATCAACATCAACATCAACATCAACGCTGCTCAGCTCAGCGACTGGGGGGGGGGGGGGGGGCGGAAGTGATTATTATTGTCGGGAAACCCTTGATGACTTTATTTATACTGTGCTGTGCTGTGCTGTGCTATGCTATGCTATGCTGTGTTGTACCTGTAACTTGTTCTGTGAAGACCACCCGAGCGTCTCGAGGGAAAGGGCAAGGGCAAGAGAGGTACGAACTACATAGAGTACTCATAAGGAGGCCCCCCCCCCCTTCCTGAGCGGGCGGAGGGGAAAAGTTCAGCGCTTTGTTATGTCGTGAGGCGCGGAATTATACATGGACTGAACGTTCTATCTAGAGTAGAGTAGTCTCCCTTCCATAGTCTCGGTCATTCTGATTTGTCCGGAGATGCCGCGCATCTTCAGTCACGCTTGACGGGCGGACTTGGCTGCGTTCCCCGGGTGGCACCGTGGCACCAGTGGCGTTTCGTTTCTTGCCTTCCTCAACAGGCAGGTGTATTGATTGCATTGCCCCCCATGTGCTCACAAGCTCGCGTCTTTTGGATACGCTGATAGGACGACGCCTGATGACGTCTCAGGTACGGATGTACTGTATGTCTCTGTCAGGCACGTTGAAATCGATTGGATAAGAAGAGAAACATCTCGGACCTGATCGGCAATATCTCTGCTCCATTAGTTCCCACTTGGACTCGATGAGTGCCATCATGACTGCGCATGTGGAAGCTCCATCCTTCATCTTGGAAGCTACCGAGGCCATAGGCGAGCATGGCCCAGATCCTCTCTTCCGAGCACATGTGCCTCCCGCATACCTCATGGAGCGATCAAAATATCTATATCTATATCTATATCAATTGCCTTGCATATCCTCCCTTTTCAATACCCTCCAATTACATCTTCATCTCATCCAAGGCCACTCACAGCAATGCCTTCCTACACTTCATTCCTCTCTTCGGCCCTTGGGGCGCTCCTCCTGTCGAGTCCCGCTCTCGCTTTCTCGGAGCAATGCACCACTTTCGAATACCCCTTGAGTTGCCACAACAAGAGCGCCGTCGCCAACACATGCTGCTTCAACTATCCCGGTGGTCTCCTGCTGCAGACGCAGTTCTGGGACACGGACCCCGCTACAGGTCCAGCGGACCATTGGACAGTCCACGGCCTATGGTAACTGGTCACCTCCCGCCCGCCCCTCTCTCTCCATACTAACAGACCGCGTGTCTCAGGCCCGACGAATGCAACGGATCCTACCAACAATACTGCGACGAAAGCCGCCAGTACAAGAACATCACCCAAATCCTCGAACACTTCAACCGCTACGACCTGCTGGACTACATGTCCGTCTACTGGAAAGACTACGGAGGCAACGACGAGTCGTTCTGGGAGCACGAATGGGGCAAGCACGGCACCTGCATCAGCACCTTCGACACCACCTGCTACACCGACTACGTGCCCACGCAAGAGGTGGTGGATTACTTCCAAAAGACACTCCAGCTGTTCTCCGTGCTGGACACCTACACTTTCCTCAAGGACGCCGGCATCGTGCCCAGCGCCACGCGAACCTACACCTATGCCGAGATCCGGAAAGCGTTGGTGCGGGATCGCCACGTCAACGCGACGATCGAGTGCAGCGGTGCCAACTCGACCGAGCTCGATGAGGTGTACTATTACTACAACGTGTACGGAAGCGCGCAGGATGGGACCTATATACCGGCGCAGCCTGGTGAGAATATCCTCGTCTCTGATGTAATAATATATGTATGACTGACGTACGTATGCAGATGCGAATTCCTCCAGCTGTCCTACAACTGGGATCCACTACCTGCCCAAGAATCTCACGAGCACGCCGAAGCAGAACGGGACCTACAAGTTCCTGTAGAATGGCGCTTTGATGTGAATCACGTGGTGGGAAAAAGCAATTATGAAATGAGTTGGCAACGAGAAGGTATATAAAAAAGTGTGATGTAATACAATGTAACACAACAAAATACAATACAATACAATACAATACAACAGTCGATCGGATTGACAATTCACATCGCAATACCATCAATCCAGCTATGAATTACTACAACGTCCAATACTACCAACTCATTCACTCACTTCAAGCCTCGCCACGGATCCACCCTCACCATCCTCAAACAAATCCGTCCCCCTCCTCACCTCCCTCTTTCGAAACCCCAAAAAAACTCCCTGGCGCCAAATCAACACAACCCCCTGTTACGAGCGTACCCCGCATCCCTTTGACACACCTTCCTTTGTCCCTCTGACACTTCCCTTTTAGGCTTAGCGTGCCTTGGCAGGTTCACTCCGCCATACATATATGGCCTTCCCTTTCAGTCCATGCCTCGTTGCTTCTCATCCAGTTGTCTTCTTCAATACACCTACCTCTACATGACTTGACTCTGTGCTAATTCTGACACTATAACTACATCACCCCCAACTCACTCCATTCGTGACAGCAAGCGAATTCAAAGAAGTTGACTGACAGGAGCTTTATCAAGAGACTGAGTGAGATCAAGACACCTTCACCGGTTAATATCAATATCGACCATTGAGATAGGATACCTTTGAGTCCGGCCACCAGACGACAAGGGGAATCAAAGAGCTATTTAGACAGCGGCACCGCCTTGTGCACAGTGAGCAAGGATAGAGAAGTCACTGGATCATTCGTACGGCTAGGGAATCAGAAATCAGAAAGAAGTCGTCAAAACCAAAACCACACACCTCCTCACAGTGAGCCTGCTACAAGGCAACGAGATCAGACCCGAAAATACCAAAACACAACAGCAAACGGACGACCTCTTCATTGAGCATGTCGGCCACATAACACAGGGTTTTCACGGCGCCCAATTCGGTCAACAGACCCTCTTCACAGGACCCTCCGCAAGAAAAACCTTCTCTGGGCGGATCCTCCTTCACTGCCCGCAAATTCAACCCCGCCTGGGCTTCACACCTGAATTTCTCAACACATCACTCACCGCAAACAACAATTCTTCAGAGCATTCACATTCTTTGCGGGGGTGTCAAACGGTCAGCAACCAAGGAAATTTGGGTGGAAACAAAAGAAAAATCGGTATCCCCGCAGCATCTCCAACAATGACTTCTTTCTTCACTCAGCCATTTACCTCTACGTTAAACACCCAAATAATATTCCCCCTCATCGACGTCGAAATTCTTCTTCTTCTTCTAGGCCTGATTCGCAGGTCACACTCTCCTACATATCGCCGCGGCCAGCCCTACCTTTGCATTCGAAGACCTACATATCAAAATTCTCACGACTAAATTCGCCTTCGCTCCGCATGTTCGGACACCCAAATACATTCCCCCTCATCGACGTCGAAATTCTTCTTCTTCTTCTAGGCCTGATTCGCAGGTCACACTCTCCTACATATCGCCGCGGCCAGCCCTACCTTTGCATTCGAAGACCTACATATCAAAATTCTCACAATCAAATTCGCCTCCGCTCCGCATATTCGGTAGACTCTTTATCCTAGTCTACTCATATCTCTATGATACTCCCAGACCTGGTCCTGACAGTTCACTTCGTTATATTTATATCATACTTATACTTATTATTTATACTTATACTTGCGTAATTACTTATTTATTATTTATATTTATACTTATTATATATTATTTATCACGTATATATATTATTTATTTTATATATTTATATTTATTATTTATTTATATTTATATTTATATTTATTATTTATTATTTATACTTATACTTATTATTTATATATATATTTATATATTTATATATTATTTATACTTATATTTATTATTTATACTTATTATTTATTATTTATTATTTATTACGTATACGTATTACTATTATTTATATTTATACTTATTACTTATTATACGTATTATTTATTATTTATACTTATATTTATATTTATACTTATTAATTATTAATTAGTAATTATATTTATACGTATTACGTATACTTATTACTTATTACTTATTATATATATTTATTATATATATTTATATTTATATTTTTATTTTTATTTTTATTTATATTTATACGTATTTATATTTATATATATTTTCTTAAAGAGTTACGAATTAAGACGCAGCAAATTAATAAAATAGTAAACTAGTAAACTAGCAAACTAGCAAAATAGCTTAAAAGCGATAGATAGATAGAGTTAGTTATCTAACTACTCATCTATTCATCTATTCATCTATTTATCGTGCATCGTGCATAGATAGATATATGCTCCGATCGGATTTTCACGAATTTGAAATATAGTGTAATATGATTTGATTTGATATGATACGTTTGCGAAGCATAACGTGAACAGAAGGAAGTGAGAGAAAGAGAGAGAAAGGAAGAGAAGAGGAAAGAAGCGAGAGAAGAGAAGCGAAAAGAATAAGTGAGTGTGAATGTGTTAATTGATTGATTGAGTTGAATTAGTTTGATTGAAATTTGATTCACTGTTGAATGATGTTAAATAATGTTTTTGTGATTCTTGCGTGCGGATGGGGGAGTGGATTGGAGTGGAGTAAACTATGTATATACATATATATATGTGTGTGTGTGTATGTGTATGTGTGTGTTTGTGAGGGAGATGAGGACTCAGATGTAGGTGGAGATGTAGAAAGGGCGTTGATTTCCTTTCGCTGCGGCTTTGGTTTTGCCTTTGGTTCTTTCTGGTTTCGGGCTTTGGGCTTTGATTTCATCGATGCTCCTCTTTAGAGAGAGAAAGAATGGAGAAGGAGAGGATAAGGAGGATATGGAGAAGGAGAAGGAGAAGGAGAAGGAGAAGGAGAAGGAGAAGGAGAAGGAGAAGGAGAAGGAGAAGGAGAAGGAGAAGGAGAAGGAGAAGGAGAAGGAGAAAGAGGAAGAGAAAGAGAAAAAGAAAG
Source organism: Pseudevernia furfuracea (assembly GCA_022315425.1). Classification (NCBI taxonomy): domain Eukaryota; kingdom Fungi; phylum Ascomycota; class Lecanoromycetes; order Lecanorales; family Parmeliaceae; genus Pseudevernia; species Pseudevernia furfuracea. The sequence goes on from JAIUPT010000022.1 coordinate 96,976, forward strand.
AAGAGGGAGATGAAAAGGGAAAAGGAGAGGGAGAAGAAGAATAATAGCATCGACAATGCGGTAGCTGAAGCTGATTGAGACGGGACGGGATACATGCGTTCGATGGGTCGTGAGAAGGGAGAAGGGAAGAGAAAAGAGGAAAGAGAGAGTTGGGGATTGAATGATTAGGATGCAGGGTGTAGCGAGGAGGGATGGTCGATACGTGATTAAAGAAGAAAAGGCGATAGGCGATGTGGCAGGATGATGAGAGGGATGTTGAACACAGAGAGAGAGAAAAAGAGAGAGATGAATATACATACAAAAATACATATATATCGACCATGGCAACAAGAACGCAAAGAAAACCAAGAATCTTATCCGATTAGCCGAACCGAACCCATCAACCCCCTCCCCACCCCCCCCCGCCACAGTTCCTCGCCAGAAGACGCGGAAAAGAAAGCAAGGAAGAGTAAGTAGGAGAAAGGGGGAAAACGGGGCACGCTTCCCTCATTCAACGCCCGTCAAAACCCCCCTCTCAAATCCTCTCTCTCGTGCTCTTAGAACGACATAAAAAGAGATCTACAAAGTTAAGACAAAGATATCCCTTGATCGTAGCATAGAAATCCCACCTCTCTCAGCTCCAGCAGAGAAGTGTTGAAGCGTGACGGAGAAGATGGGTAGTCAACTCTCCGAGATTGAAGTTCTAGGATTTGTAAAAAAGGATAGGTCGGTTGTCGATGTTGATAGGTGGGTTCTAGATAGATATATAGATAGAGAGATAGATAGGTAAATAAATCGACAGAGAGATAAATAGAAAGATAGGCAGAAAGATAGATAGATAGATAGATAGATAGAATAGATAGATAGATAGATAGATAGATAGATAGATAGACAGACAGACAGACAGACAGACAGACAGACAGACAGACAGACAGATAAATAAATAAATAAATAGACAGATAGATAAATAGAAAGATAGACAGGAAAACAAACAGACAGACAGACAGACAAACAAACAGACGAGACGAGACGAGACTGCCCAAAGAAATGAATAGAAAGGCCGGGCTGGGCTGGGTAAGGAAGAACGAAGAGGGGGGCTGTGCAGGAGGTAGGGAGGGAGGTAAGGCAGATTGGCTGGTTGATTGATTGATCAATTAGCTGAACGGTAGCCAGCCAGCCAGCCAGCGACAAGGACTCGCTCCACGAGCGTTGGAGGGTTCTGATGTTTAACATTTTACCTTTCTCTACGACTAGGGAGGGAAGGCGGTCAGTGATGTGAGATAAAGGATAGGATAAGATAGGATGTTCAAAACCCCCCCTCAAAAAAAGAAGAAAAAACATGACTTGCTGCTATTCGTTTCATCATTATTGACATAGTGATTAACCGCTGGTGCCGCCATCCTCACAGACCCGGTCCAGCAAATTTCAGACACACACACACGACCCACCTCCCCCTGTATCAATTTACTCCACCCACGGCTTTTAAAACCGCCACTGCTCCAACCAAATCCCCATCCACTCCTTCCCCACGGGCGTCAAAGCCTTCATGTTCCCACTCGTCTGCACCGTCACCTCCGTCTCCAGCAAGACTTCATCCTCGGCGCCATCCTCGCTCATGCCCGTGAAGAATTCCAGCAGTTTGATGCCCGGGTTCTTCGCGACGTCTTCGGTGCCCAACGCCGCCGACGCCTGGAGGGCGGAGAGCCAGTCGGCGAAGGGGACGGGGTCGATGGAGGTGCTCTTCGTGGCGTCGCCGTCGTTTTGGAAATACCGAATCACTGCTGGAACGAGGGAGTGCCAATCGCCGGGGTAGGGGTTGACGAGGTTGTAGTGGTGGACTTTCTGTGACGGCACGGCTGATGCGTTGGCGAGGACGAGGTCGACGATGATGCCGGCGGTGATGTCGACGGGGACCCAGGGTACCGTGTCCATACTTGGGAGAGCCGTGGGGATTTTGCCGAGGTATTTCGAGCTTGCTATGAGCTAATGATTTGGGGATACCAAAGTCAGCTCGTGGTGGAGACAACACTAGACCACCATATCCACGCTTTCTCTTGTAGACTCCACATGGAGAATCACGGATCCTTGATGCACACGATAAAGAAGGCTGGAGACACTTACACTTGGGAGCCACTCCTGTTTATTCCACATTCCCCCTTTCTTCGTCACCGGACCCGCCAGCTGTCCCACTCGACAAATGACCGTCGGGACTCCACTCTTTTCAGCCCCCGCTTCGAGCAGCAACTCCCCAACGTATTTCGACTCGCCGTAGCCCATCGGGGAGGGAATGGTGAAGTCATGAAACGCCTTTTCGGGAACTTTCTCACCTGGATGCTTAGCGTGCCACTTGCCCAGCGTGGAGACACTGGAGGTGAATAGGATTGGAGGTTTCTTGGCCGATTCACTTGAGAGGTTGATAAACTCGCGGACGCCGGCGATGTGGGTCTCGAATGATTCGAGGCTGAGGTTGAAGTCTACCTGCCATTGGTTGTCTGAGTGATTTGAGGGTTAGCTAGAATTTCGGTGGAATGGGACACGATAATTGACTTACGGATTATGAAGGAAGCTTCTTTGACAAGGAGATCATAGTCGTCTTCGTTCAAGCCGAGACGAGGTTTACTGAGGTCTGTCGTAAGGAATTTGACCTTGTCTCCTCCCCATTCAGTAATAAGGCCTCGAGAGGCGTTCGACTTTTCTTGTTTATCTTCGCTGTGGGCTCCACGGTTGAGGCAAATGATATTCGACACTCGATCAGAGACTAGCAAAGCGTCGAGAAGGTAGGATCCGAGTGAACCTGTACTGCCGGTAAGGACAACAGTCAGCTTGTCGTCGTCTCTTCCGCCATCAACACCGTTGGTTGAGGCTTTCGGTAGGTCTTCCGAGTACTTGGCGAGCATATCTTCCATCTTCTTGATCCTTTGTTCCTCCAATTTCTCGGAAGCTTCTGCGCTGTGACCCGTCATTTGGTGGAGAGCGTTGGCCAATTTGGCTGCTGTAGGATTTGAGTAGATGATCTTTGGCGTGATTAAATGAGGCGGGATTACTTCTTCTCCATGCTGAGCTGTGAAAGAAGTTCGAAGCTGTCGCACCAGATTCATGACTTGTAAGGAGTCCGCTCCAACGGCGAAGATATCCTGTTCAGGTGCGATTGCTTCCAGTCCGATAGTCCCTACTAGCATCTCTTGCAAACCTTTTGTCAGAGTATCTCGATCATGAGCATCTAGCTTGATAGTTGGCAACGAAGCGTCGTCAGCATTCGCATAGAGTTGATCAATCTCCTCCGCGTACGCTTTCGTAGTCGCGGCTCGCTTGACAGTACCTTTGTCCGCCATAGCCATTGGCTTGTCTGGTTTGGTGAAAGCGATGTGATCCCGTTGAAGCTTCGCGTACGCTGGCGCGGTCTCGTTGACCTTAATGAGATACGGTGTGAAACTATCGAGTAGGTCCTTCTTTCCCTCTTCCGACGGTGATCCCTTCTTGAGTTCAATCAATGCAGCTGGCTCAAATCTCGCTTGACCAACAACGATAGCACGACTGACATCCGGGTGCGTACGCAATGTTGCTTCCATTGCGCTGGGATTGAACTTTTCACCATTGGAGAACACAATCACATCGTCTGATCTGCCCTCATAGATCCATAGATTGGGTTTCGTCGGATGCTTAGAAAAAAGGTCTTTCGTCGAGTACTCTGACTTGTCCGGAAATGTGTACCACGTGGCGTGATAGGGATCTGTAGACGGATGACGCACCATGAATTGTTCATAACGCCCGTCACCGACCTCTCGAAATTCGACACCTTTCGCATCAGGATTGTAGCGGAAACACATCCAGTCTTCCGGTTCCTTGTCGTAATTAGGCGAAATTGCTACTTCTGAGGAGCCCAAGATGTTGACGAGTTTGGTATGTCTTGCGATTATATCACCAGCACGTCTGGCAAGAGGCCCTGATCCTCAGTCAGCATGGCGAGAAGGAAAGGACGCGAGAGACCCAACCTCCACCAAATTCCACAAATTTGACTTTCTTCAGCCTCTCCAGAGAGCTCTCCGATTGACACATGTCCTCCAACACAGAAGGTGCAAGGAAGCAACCGTCCACCTCCACGTTGTCAAGAAGGTCATCGACCAAGTCTGCGCTGACTGGTCGGCCAGCAGGCGGCCAAATGATCGTTTGGTGATAATACAAGGGAATTATCATTGCTCCCAGTATGCCAGCCACCTGTGTCTTGATATCAGTACACGAGACTGTCTGGGAAAATGTGGATATGCACAGAGAGTGACCTACATGAAACGGGGGTAGACTAGCGAAAATACATGTAGCGCCTTGACCTGTTGGAACAACGACCGCAGGATCATAACCGTCAAATGAAGGCATCACATGATGCGCATCTGGAGTCGCCAGCCCTCCGTGATAAAGTGTAACAGGCTTTGGTAGACCAGTAGATCCCGACGTGTGTATGACGATAAATGGGTCATGGGCTGCCTCCTCGAAGCTCTTCTCATATGGATAGTGTTTATGAGACTCTTGAGCCAACCACTCGTCAAATGTTCTAATGACAATATGCCGCATGTCACGCTTTTCCAAGATGTGGTCAACTTTAGTCCCGGGTGCGCTGAGCAAGGTTTGGCACTTGGTTGATTCGAGAAGATATAGAATGCCCTCAATGCTGTTGCGTGGAGATGGCAGTAATGTCTGGGGTCGTCTTAACTTTGACGGTAAGGTCTCTAGGGTTCACAGGCATAGACTGACCTTATAACCCACTTTGGCAGCAGCGATGGCAATGACCCAATACCTGAGATCCGCTACTGGAGTCAGCTCTGAAACGGTCAATGGCTGTTAGGGTGGTGACTGACTGGGACCAATGTAGGCAATCGTGTCAAAATCAGTACTCTTCCCAAGCACGGAATCGCACCGCCAAGCGATATCATTCACTGCCCGAGCGAAGGTGCTGATAGTGATGTTTTTCAGGCCATCCGCGAAGTTTGTTGTGCTTGGAATCTTTGCAAAGACATAATCTGGATCCTTCTCAGCATATTCGTCCACCAGATTGGGTATCAATCTGTGTCCATAATCCACTGGAGGAGTATTCGTATGGTTGGTAGCCATGATGGTCTAAGGTCAGGTGGAGCTATCACGGGTATTTGAGAATTAGAATGGAGAAAGAATTTCAGAATGTTTCTATTGATGAAAAGAACGTGAGCGAACCTGTGATTTTATATTGGACGACGCGCCTAGATCTAAGGGTCAAGGAACGGACACCTTCCGGCATTTCGCGGAACGCGCGCAGGCAAGAAAGAGACTTGGGAACGCAGGGCAAGTCTTGGGAAGTAGTGAAAGCGGGGTTTATTCACTGAGATTGGAGCGGTCTTCTTGACTGAGGATACTAATCAATCAACGGTTTATGCATTCGGTATCGAGGAGAGTGGCAACGGATTATCACCACTATAGACCATGTCGGAAAGACGCGGAGGCGAAATCAAAATTTGTTGTAAAGAGATATTGAATGAGACAGAATATTCCGCAGTACGGAACAGCTCACATGTGTCCTACTGCTAACCAAAGTTGTAAGGTGATGAATGATTGAGAGGTGATCAGCCTCGGTGATCAGGAATGAAGCTCCGGAAGGCGATGGGGCCGGACCTTGAAGAAGGCTACCTAGGCAGATGTTGTTAAATTTTTACCTTGTGCATGACTGTGCATTGATTGAATGGCCAAAGACATTGGATTAAGAGAGAACAGGTGATGATATGATGTATGGTGATGCAGAAAAGAAGGAACGAAAGGACATTTTGTCTTCCTTTTCCGAGATATCCTCGGCATCGTCTCTGCTCGGATACTACTATTACCGCGTGGGATCTCCCGGCTCAGTCCGATAGCCCAGTACGGAGAGGTACTTACTTTATCTGTGTGAGTGCGGTCATGTTCCGCTAAAATGTGACGTCCCTGACCAGCACCTTTCAAGCCGACATTGCGGCATTTTGCCTCTGCAACAGACTCACAGATCCACTGAAGAAACAGGGACGGAGCGAGAGAAGAGGTCCGCACTCCACAACACAAGATAGGTAGGGAGGTAGGTAGGTACCTTACAAGTATCCTTGGCGCGCTAAGCCTTACCAAATCCCGAGGTTCCACGAAATTGAAAACCTCCTCTTCTTCATTCTTTCGCACCACTGGGTATGCGCCTCTAGCCGCGCTCTATTCAATCATCCAAGTCCGGGGGCTGCGGATAAGTCCCTGCCCACTCGAAGGCACAGATTTGCGCCATCCCCTGTTGCTATTCGCCACACACGACCTTCCTGAGATGGAGGGGTCTTGCCAAAGTGAAAAAGGCAGCCGGCAGGAAGGAAGCGCATATCTGCAGGAAGGATACTTTCCGCGAAAAAGGACGTGAAGCCATCATGCGTTGAACCATTGCGTCCATGAGTAAGGCGGTACATCTCCCATTGATTGACTGCATTGGTTGCAGCTTTGATAATATTGCCAGTCCTGTTGTTCTATAAGCAACACTTCATACCAACTGCTCACGGAAGTTGCTAATTCCTACATATCTTTGTCATTGTATTTCTTAGATTACTTGTTGGCTCCGCTCGCTACAACTCGCTTGTCATGAGTAAGCTGAGTAAGCTGAGCCTCAGGGCAGATTCTGTATTTGGAGCCACTACAATTAAGAACGGCTTGGCTTATTAGCAGCAGTAATTCGAAAGGTTATAAAACGAAGACCGTCGCCCAAAACCCGTCGAATAACCTTCATACGATATCCCAAAATCAGAAAACTCGATTTCCACCCAAGGACACTACCGGACGATGCCTCGAAAAGCCCCTGCTCCAATAGCTTCCGGCTTCGTCGCACAGGTGACTGCACCACTCGTGAGTGCAGTTGCATCGAGTGCCATGGGTGCTGGTGCTGCGAAACCACAGAACTCAGCCAAACCCTCTGGTTCGAAAGCTGGTCCATCCACTCCACAGCCGACGTCGGGTGAGGTATCCTTGCCCGCGCGCTACCCTCTCATCGCAGCCCTTCAAGCTATCGGCGGACCCGATAATGTGTCGTCGGCGAACAATCTCATGCTCGTGACCACTACATTTCCCAAATCGTAAGTCTGAATGAACGCACACGTACTCCGCTCCGTCTTGACCTGTCCTTCAGGAAACCCGGTGTGCCCGGGATGGAGAACCGTTACGTGACCGGCCTGCAAGGAAATGTCAGCAAAACCGTCAACAGCGTCTTCAAAGGCCAAAAAATCCAGCTCGACGCGGGCGACCTGTTCCGCATCCGCTGGGACTTCGACCCCGGCAACCCTCCGGATCCCAAACAAAACATCGAGCAGGTCGACGGCAAAGGCGTCCACCTCAACGCCGAGTTCTTTGGCAGACGAGGGACGACCAAGATAGCATTCACGCCGAGCATGGATACCATTGTCAGCAAACCGGGTAATCGCAATTCGGACAGGTACGACATGACTGTTGGGGATATGTCGACTTGGTTGGATTATCAGACGAAGATGAATACGAGTAAACACGTCTTCACTATGAAGGAGAGGACGGGGGAAACGAATGCAGACAAGGCTAATGACGACAAACCGGACAATGACCCGACGGATAACGACGTAAGGGCGAAGGCTTTGAAGGCCATGGCGCTGAAGTTGGCGGGGAGGTGGAAGGATATGTATGCCAATGCGCCGAAGGAGTGAGGGGACGCGATGTGCCATGCAGAGACGTTTTGTATGGATGGAAGCTATGGTCGCATTGGTGGTATTCTGAGATTCTTACACATTCCTTCTCCGCGGTTCAAGCATCTTTCTCCTACCGAATCCTGAAGCGCTGCGAAAGAATTCTCACGCATCTGACGTTTCGTCATTATTTTATCGTATCTGAAGCAAGACATCTCATCTCAGACGTGGCATTCCCCCTCATCCCCTCCATCACCATCCTTTCTTTCTCTCCTCCACACTCCTCCCTCAATTCCCCTCCACACGCTGAATCTCCACCAAACTCAAACCTCAATAACCTTTCCATGCCCACATTCACTTGCTCCCACAACGAACCACCCTCGGGCAAATATCACCCCCCTACTACCTCCTCCTCCATCGCTATCAGTACAACGACCAATCATATCTCCGCTGGAAAAGCAACCACAGTCCTCCAAGCACCAAACACCATGGATCCTATCTAGACAAACCAGCCTTCCCCGGGGCTCGCAACGTGCCAAGCACCTCATCGGTGAGTTTTGCAGAGCGAACGATACATGAGCGGCAAGCTAGCTTTTTGCAGCATGATTGATGGGGTTTCCGACTAGTGGTCCGACAGACTTGCGCCTGAGTGTTTCATAGGGACAACCAAGAGCCTTTAGAGGGCCGGACTAGACTAGATCTGTCCCGGCTGGCTCCAATATGGGAAAAGGGGTTCGAGCTGGGGGGGGGGGCCTTTGGTTGAGATATTGGATGGTAGGCCTTTCTGCTGCCGAGCTCTAGGTGACCGGGTCCGGCTTTCCCATCGGACAGATGGGTGTACCGATAAGCACAAGCACAAGCACAACGATGACGACCAAGATGAAGACGAAGAACCAAAAGAAATACTCGCGATCAAGCAAGCTAGCGACACCAGGGCCAGAATTCCCTCAAGGAACCAACAGACCACCCAGTGCAAATACGCCAGTAAATCCCCAGTGATCGCGAGTGGTATCGACATCACCAACAACGTACAACGTACAGTCGATCATGCATAGGGAACCCATCAAGCCCGAAGCGCGCCCACGTCTCTATATCATACCAGCGTGCCTCCAACCCGCAACCTCAACCCAACTCCAGCAGACGCGCGATATCGTGAACGTCAGACTCGCAAACCCATTACGACTCACGGGGCATCCAGGGGGGGGGGGGGCCTTTAAGTACAGAACACAGCCTCAACCGACTTCCGTTGCCTTCCTTATTCGGTTTGGTCTCCACCGGGCATTTATTGCTGAACCCGCGCACATCCCGCCGGCGAGTTAGTCGGGCGGCTGCCAGGTGCTTCAGGTAAGCACCTGCTGCACCTCACGGCCCGGTCAGGAGTGTGGCGGAGAAGGTGACAGGTGTCGGCTTTTGACGCATGGATTGCCGTCGAGGGGTCTCTGCTCACACGACCACGACGACGAGGACGACATACCCCGGACGTGGGCGAGGCCGGTACGGCAGATTCCGTCCGAGAGCACAAACCGGGCCACCTGGCAGCTTTGGTTCTATAAAGAAAAAACCACCCCCCCCTGGGAAAGATGAAGGATGTGATAAGGGCGTTCCACGGATTCCGCATTCGTGGGTGCATATGTATGGCCACATGATCAATCAGGAGCGCCAAAAAAAAAAGCTGGAAATTCATCGCCTTGAAGGGATCAAGTGTGTTCGCTGGTTCGCACAGTACAAAATTTCCAGAACTCCGCAATAAACGAAGCAGCGGTGGTTGCTCCTACAACGCGGCCGACCCGTCGTTCAGGAAACGGTTTGCCCGGGATACCACTGTGACTGAAGTAAGTCGACCGTGTAGCTTCCGGCCGAAGTGCAAAAACCCAGCAGGGTCGGGATTACCAAAACCGTACAAGAAGCGAGGGAGCGCCGAGAAAAGACTCGGCTATGATTGGCTTCTCCTTCTAGCCAGCTTGAACGGTGTGAACTGTTGGAAACCGGAATAATCCCATCACCTACGTGACTAGAGAGAGAGAGAGAGAGAGAGAGAGAGAGAGAGGGATCCTGATCGGCGTGGGGTTTTTGCGCAGAACAGTCGGGTATGAAGAAGAATCTCGTGGAGAGAGTGGGGAGGGAGGGAGGGAGCTTATGCGGGGTGGGTTCGCGCACACGATGTCATTTTGGCATGCAGGAATCAAAAGGGGCGTTTTTATTAAATGGAAATGGAAGGATAAAGGGAAATGTTTTGGGAGCCTCGCCACTCGATGATGGAAGGGCTCGAAAAGATAGATGGGGCATGGCGGTCGTGCAAGAAGACTTGCACCGTGTAGTGCGCACACGAGGAAAAGGTCCAACAGACCGAGCTCCTCTTCGGCGAAGTCAAAAAAAAAAAAAAAAAAAAAAACACCTAAAAACAGGCAATCCGGCGAAGCGCGCGAAACAGCTGGGGCTCGAACCAAATGGGAGACTTGGCCGCTTTCGGACTGCGAGACCAGGCCCCATGAGCCATGAGGTACGACATTTCGCATCCGTTCGGTGGACAGACATGATAGCTACGATGAACCAGGGTCTCAGGTACCGACAGCCACCGAAAGGATACACGTCCATTTGCTCTCAGCGATTCCCAGACATCTAGTATGTTCCACTGAACTCAGAACCCAGCTTGCAGCCCGATTGACATCTTCGAACGCATTCATCGATAAACGGATCTACTCCCAGAGCAGTACGCCGACACGGAGTACGAGTCATGCGAAGGCGAGAGTGTACAAGGCGAGCGAATCATCCGCTCCTTTTTCCAATCACAGTCCAATAGAGATGACCGTCGCGACTGGATCTCCCTGTCCGTAGTTGCACGATTCCCGGCCCCCCTGCGCGGACGCCTTGGCGGACTCGCTGGAGGAATGATTGAGCCAAGTCCTCATCACTCTGCGAGATCGCATTGCCCGCGAAATAGCCCTACACGTGAACCGCGATAATCTCCTCCGCGCGTCCGAAACAATGTCTTTATATTATCCGCCGCATATGTTACATACATACATACATATATACATCCATCCATCCATCCATCCATCCATCCACAGCAACACCCCCAATATCCCCCGAACAAGAAAAGCTCCAACGTCTCCAAGCGGCATCTCCACCTTACTCCTCGCAATCACCCAATCAGGGTTCTCATACTCACCACCACGAAATGGAACCGAATGACCGGATGTGTACGATTGATTGATTGAAAGGAGCCGTCGCAACACGAGAACAGGATAACCCGGGTACGTAGCATAGCGGCAAGAAAGAAAGACAGAAAACCCCCCCCGTCCGTGCTTCTTTTCCAGCAGCATAGATAGAGAGCAGGAAGCGAAACAAAGAAGCGCACCCACACGCCCATACGATACGATACGATACAAGTATACGAGCCAGAGAGGAAGCGAACGAGACGGACGCAAAGAGAAACGTCACGCATGGGACTCTCCCTCGAGAAAATAAATCTCACGAAGGAAAAATCTCACGAAGAGAAATCGAGACCGTGAAGAGTTTCCCAAAAAAAAAAAAAAAAAAAAAAAATTGCGGGTGGGGTGCAAAGAAAAGAACAGGTAAGGTAGGTAGGGTGTGTATATCCAGCATTCGAAAACCGAGACGACAACGAACGTGTCAAGGGAAATGTGACTGTGGGTCATATATTCATGTGTGGTGGAAAAGATGCATTTATTCTATGTGCCCGCAGGGCAAATATGTGCGGCGCCAAGCCGAGCTAAACCTAATTGGGTGGATGCCCTGAGGATGCTTGGCGTACCGTGACAGAACGCGTCTATCGAAAAATCCACCCATGAAAATAGAAGAAGAAAAAAACCAGCATCGAACACGAACGGGGCCTGAAAAACACTTGCTCCCGACCCTTCCCCCCCTCTCATCCAGTCCCAAATCAAACCAAGTCAAAAATTAAACGAACGGATTGAATTGGATGGATAGGATAGAATAGAATAGAATAAAGTAAAATAGATAGGATAGAATAGAATAGGATAGGATAGGATTATATTGGATAGAATAGCATAAGATTGAATAGAATAAGATTAAATAGGATTGAATAATGGATATTGAAACATACCTACCGTATCCTACCGTATCCTGCCGTACTCACGAAACGAAACGAACAAATAGCCACCAGCATAGCACACCACCAGCACAACACAGCACACCCCACACCACACACCACACACCACACACCACACACCACACACCACACACCACACACCACACACCACACACCACACACCACACACCACACACCACACACCACACACCACACACCACACACCACACACCACACACCACACACCACACACCACACACCACACACCACACACCACACACCACACACCACACACCACACACCACACACCACACACCACACACCACACACCACACACCACACACCACACACCACACCACACCAACAGCACAAACGACCGAATCGATGCCGGCCAGAGTCGACGCCTCGAACATCTGTCTTCGTCAGCAGCAGCAGCAGCGACGAGTAAGTAAGAAAGTAAGTGTTGCGAGGACAGGTAATTGCCCCGCTTGATCCTCGAGGACGGATGTCGGAAATTGCACCGGTGGAACCACCTCGTATTACGCGTACGTTGACCTGTGTCTAGATGGTTCAAAGGGGCGAATTTCCGGGCATAAATAACTGGTCTATGGCCACCTCCATAGCTTTTCCTTATGCTTCTCATCCTTCTCTGGAATTTATATAGCCATATAGCACTAAGCCTATTTGGTCATCGGATCATTGTTCTTCCGCCTCCGGCGCATCCAACATTGCAACAGTAAGTAAGTAAGTAAGTAAGTAAGTAGGAATATCCCGGTCCAGTCCAGTCCAGTCCAGTCCAGTCCAGTCCAGTCACTTACGGAATCCGGAATGTGACTGTGACTGTGACTGTGACTGTGACTGTGGGAGAGACGGACAATGTTCAGAGTTGGACTTGGTTTGTATGGAGCGTTCGTGAGCTAGCTAGCTACATGCATGCGCGGGGGGACCGACGCGCACGATGGCGTGGGCGTGGGCGTGCTCGAGCGTTTTTTGATTTATTGATTTTTATTTTTAATTTTTATTTTTTTGGGGCCCCGGGGGGGGGGGTTGTTGGTGGGGGATTGTTGGTGAGAGAGAGGAAGAAGGGCCCGAGGGAAGAGGAAGGAGGGCCGAGGGCGAGTATGAAGAAAAGAAAAGAAAAGAAAAGAAAAGAAAAGAAAAGAGTGTCGTTGAGCTAGAAAGGAAAGGAATGGAATGAAATGTCCAGAAAGGAATGAAATGTCCAGAAAGGAACGAATGTCCAGAAAAAAACGAACATCCAGAAAAGATCCCATGAAAATAGAGATAAAGAAATAAGAACAAAGAGTGCTCTTTCCATTGCCCGCCCGCCCGCCTCGGGTTTTTTTTCGTAACAAGTGGGAGGGAGCGAGGGAGGGAGGGAGGATGGGATGGCGAGAGAGAAGCCTGATCGAACGTTCGGCCGTCGAGAGAGTATTGTGTGTGTGTGTGTGGGCGGACTACGATGATGAGTTGTTGTGCAATGGGAGGGAACTCCGTTTCGGGTAGCAAGGTGATTCTTTGAGTTCAAACATGTTCAGACGTTTGGGTTGAATGGAGACGAGACGAGGCAACGCGAGGAGAGGATGTGAGGAGAAGGGGCGTAGATGATGTAAGATACATTCCTTATGCCTAATGTTATTCACTCGGCAGCAGTACTAGTACAGATGTACAAACAGTATACCACCTGCAGGACGTGTTGGTTTGAATAAGTTGATTCTGAGCTCATCTGTCCCGTACCATAAGTAGCTATATCTACAACGGTTCCTTCATTCAGACCTACGTCGCTGTTGTTCGCCTCATTGGTCCCCGGCGGTGATCCTCTCTTCTACCTTTTTCTCGCTCTACCACCAATCACCCTGCGCATGCATGGCAGCCGCGACTTTGGAGAATCCAGCGATGTTGCTCCCAGCAACCAAACTTGGGAACTCTCCTTCAGCTGGCTCGACGTACTCCTTTGCGGTTTCGAGACCATTCTTGAAGCAGGATTCCATGATGCTCTTCAGCTTGTTGTCGACTTCCTCGGATGTCCAGGCTATGCGTTGGGAGTTCTGAGCCATTTCTAGTCCGGAGACAGCAACACCACCTGCGTTGGCTGCTTTGCCTGTGATGAGGATGGATATTAGGAAATGATGCCTAATTCGCAGAAAGTGCATCCGACATACCTGGTCCATACCAAATGGCCTCCCCCTTCTTCTCTTTCCTGTGCTTCTCAAAAACACCAATCGCCTCCTGCGAGCAACCCATGTTGCTTCCCTCGGCAATAAATTTCGCACCAGCGTCAATCAGCGCCTGTCCTTCCTCGCCCGAAACCTCATTCTGCGTCGCGCAAGGCAATGCCACGTCAATCTTGCCAACGTTGGTCCATGGCCTTGCACCCTCAATGTATTTGAATTTGCCCTTGTAGCTATCCGAGTTGGCCATTTCCGTCAATTGCTTTCTCTTTACTTTCAAATCGGCAATGTAGGCGACTTCGTCGGGGCTGATGCCTTTCTCGCTTTCGGCAACAATGGTGCCTTTGCTGTCGGAGAGGGAGACTATTGTGGCGCCAAGTTCGATGGCTTTGAGGGCAGCATACTGGGCGACGTTCCCAGAACCGGAGATGGCGACGCGTTTGCCTTTGAAAGTCTCCTTGCCGCCGGAGGCATATTGGATCATGTGGTTGACGTACTGTGCTAGAGATTAGCGGTGGCATCCGACTTCGAGGCGGACGTCATACGTAGACGAGGCCGTATCCTGTTGCCTCAGGCCTTATCAAGCTACCACCGAATGCTAGGCCCTTGCCAGTCAAGCAGCCCTCCCACAGTTTTGTCTCAGCCTTGTATGCACCGAACAGCCATCCAATCTCACGAGGTGATACCCCAATATCTCCAGCCGGCACGTCTGTGTTGGCTCCGATGTGTTTGGAGAGCTCTCGCATGAAAGCCACGCAGAATTTGCGGATCTCATTGTCCGATTTGCCTTTCGGGTCGAAGTCTGCTCCTCCTTTACCACCGCCGATGTTCACTAGGCAGGAAGAGGTCAGCCATTCATTCATTGATCAGGTCGAGTTGAAGCTGGAAAGCGTAGGTATACTTACGGCCAGTCAAAGCATTCTTGAAGATCTGCTCGAAGCCCAGGAATTTGAGGATGGACAGATTCACCGTGGGGTGAAAGCGAAGACCTCCCTTGTAGGGACCCAAAGCCGAGTTGAATTGCACACGATATCCTCGATTGACCTGCACTTGTCCCTTGTCATCCTCCCAAATCACTCGAAATTGAATGATTCGTTCGGGGATGGCAGCGATCTTGAGGGCGGTCTTGTATTCCGGGTTCTTTTTGAAGAGGGAGGAGTTTTCGAGGGTTGAAACGAGCTCTGTTCATTCATTGGAGACAAGATCAGCGGGTGATTGGATGAAGAAGGCAAGGTGCAACCGAGGGGGGCTCAAACCTTTGTAAGCCTGCTCGAACTCTGGCTCGGAGGGTAGGTTCGACATGGTTGTTTTTTCTGGTGATATTGTTTCAAGCTATAGGGTCTAGAGTGGTGGGTTCTTCGAGTCAGTCGGTTGGTTTGGAGGTTGGTTGAGAATTGAAGAAAGAGAAAGAAAGAAAGAAAGAAAAAGAAAGAAGAAAGACGGTCGAGGTGATGAGCATTTCAGATGAATGGCCTTGTGCTCCATAGCGGTATGCGGACATGGCAAAGTAAAGTCAAGTCAATTCTCCGAGGATTGATCATTGGCCATTTCACAGGTGTCTCCGATCTGCGGCCGCACAGATTCCTTGGCTCAAGGCTGGGCCAATAATAAATATTAAATATTAAATATTAAATATTAAATATTAATACTAATTAATACTAATATTAATAGCCATTTGTACATTGGCGGGGAATGGTCCGAGGGGAAGCATGAAGCATGAAGCATGCCCATAACTTTTTGCTTTTTGGACGCAAAGCTTTGAACAGCTTCAGGGATATGCATTACCTCGTTACCTCGTACTACCTTATTTTGTGACTCGATAGAGTGACGTTAGAGTGACGTTTTGCGATAAGTCGCAGCTTTCCTATTGGCTCCTGATCTCCCCCCGGCACTAGACTCAGCCTCAAAGCTTCCCCTCCGGCTTCCCCTCCACCCCCACCTTGCCCCCCCCCCCCCGCGTCAATTTCCTTGGAGGCTTCAATTCGGCGAACAAAGCACCTCTCTCTCAATTGGACAGGTACAGGCGAGAATGATGTGGATGATTGATGATGGATTTTTCGATGGGATTCTTTATTCTTTGATTCTTGTATCCTTGTATTCTAGTATTCTTGGTCCGGAAGGCGACATCGGCAGATGTAGGAAAGAATGGGACCTGCTTCGGCCCGCTTCTAATCACAGTCCACAGGGTCCCAGTCGGTCACGAGATATTCATCCAGACCATCCATCGTCTTCATGTCCGCCCTGTCGATCTCGAATCCGCCAACTTGGCCATTGGCAACAATGCGCGACTTGGTCACACTCTTGGGTAAGGGCACAAAGCCATGCTGCAAGCTCCATCGGACCATGAGCTGAGCGGGAGTACACGAGTACTTCTTCGATAGCGACATCAGGGTTGGATGCTTCATCCTCCAAGCCCGAGCGAGAGGAGCGTATGCTTCGACGACGATGTTATGCTCGTGGCAGAAGGAAGTGATCTCGGTCCGGGTGTTGAAAGGGTGAACTTCGATCTGGTTGACGGCTGGATGCAGTCGAGGTTTCGATGCGAGAAGCTCTTGCAGCTAAGAACGGGTGCATAAGAGAACGATCGAAGCAGATGGGTTTCATTGAAGAAAAGAAAATTGGTTGGTATGACTGACATGCTTGACGCCAAAGTTGCTAACACCTCCCGTCTTCACCTCTCCATCCTCAATGGCATCTTCGACAGCCTTCCAGCACTCCAGTCTCTTAGTCTTTCCACCATAAGGACTATGTAAAAGAAACAGGTCGATGTAGCCAAGGCCACTCTGTCTTACAGACTGTTTGATGGACTTTCTTGCCGCATCGTAGGAGGTATTGGATGCGAGCTTCGATGTGAAATGGATGTCTTCTCTTCTCAGAGATGAAGTGTTGCCCGGACTAGATAGAAATCCCAAAATAGATGATCCAACTTCGCGTTCATTATGGTACATCTGGGCTGAGTCGATGCTAAGAAATTTCAGTCACATGGCATTTTTGTATCAAAATTTTGCCACCATTACGCTCGATAACCAGCCTGAAAGTGTCGTCAGCAAAGTCTCTTCTCTCGAGCGATAGGACGACTTTGATCTTTACCTCAAGGGCCCATTTAACAGCGTTGATTGTCTCATCACCGCACGTCAAGTACACTCCGAGATGTATCTGTGGCATGCTCTGGCCATTGGCAAGCTGGCGTTGTTTTTCAGCCTACTCTCTGAAACACCTCGGAGCACGGCGCACCTTGATGCGAGAGCCCAGTGTAATTGATTTACCCGCCATTGTGAGGAGTGCCGGTGATCTAGACCACCCGGAATACTGTTATCAAAAAAGAAATTGGATGAAGTCTTTCAAACACATTTAAGACGATGGATGATGTTTGACCTCGGTTGACCGCGGGTGGGTCGGAGCCGCCAACAATCGCATAAGTATTAAGAACGACAACGCATCATAGAATTTGTACTTTAGTCACATGAATTCCACAGGCGACGTCACCAACGTGTAGAACCCAGTCAGCTCTACTGGAACTATGAACGAAAAGCAGCTGATCAATTGTGGTCACTCAAATGTAGTTCTAGGAAACATCAGTTTTCGCCGTACAGTCTATGAGGCAACCACTTCTCCTGGTGATTCACTCAAGAGTGACATGGAAGAAACCGGACACGAGTGCCGATTCGAGAGACTTGCTCTAAAAATACAGTATAGCAGCGTCACCAGTGTCGAGCTCCGAGACGCAGCCGGGTCCCATATTCTGTAGCCGCTGCAAAGAGCCGCAGGTACTCGTAGATCTCGTCTTAGACTCCAAACAAGCAAGCGGCGAATACGAGTTCATTTTTGTCCTTGACGTTACGTTTTCTGAAGATGTACGACCTGCCTTTAAGGGTTTAGAGTAGAGGAGATGTTCCACTACCTCGGCAAAAACCCATGAAATACTTTAGAGTAGTTCCATGAAAATCTTTGGGGGCTCCAACTCCAAGCCTGCGTGATAGATGTACCCAAGGAGAAAGTAGTGAAAGATATGTAGGTACCTACCTAGTAAGAGGTACAGGGTCTGGACCCAAAGAATGTAAGGAGTGCAGTAGTTGGCCATGTACTTGACCCGGTCTGGACGAGGAACTTTATTACCGGCATGAAATATATGGCGGCTTCGTGGCTAGCTGAATGCCGGGAATGCGCGAAAGTTGGTGGCTGACACGCACACACACACTTTTCTCCTTTTTGCAAATCCACCAAACCTTTGGGACAGGCTACAGCATGGTTCCTATAACTATCAATATCATGCTGCTGATGTGCAAGTCTAGCCTCAGATCTCGATGCCCTCATTCGACGCTTGGCATCATGATTGGTGGAAATTGGAACTTTGAAACCGAGGCAACCTTGCAATAATCATGGATCGGGATTATGGATAACCTCGCGTCTCATCATATTGTTATTCTCAATTCTCATTTCTCAACGCTTGCTTCACCGAGATGACTTGATGGCTGATGGCCGATGGCTGATAGCCTGATGCCCTCCGCCGCTTCCGAAACCACGGCACTCGTAAGTTGTTGGCCTGTCTACCTTACCTATCCAACGCCCAGGACCCCCAAGTCCCACAACCAGCCAGCTTGAACCCTGAACATGACTACTCTACTCTATCTTATTCACTGCCGACCTGAATTTTGACACGTCAAAGCCCACCCACCACAGACGAAAAACGAGAAACGAGTACGAAACGCCGTCCGTCAATCCTGGCGGCTCCACTCTCAAGCACCAAACCCGACATCGAAATTCTAAATTCATAGCTTCCTATAAAATATCGCCACCAGGCCTAACGGCTATATCCCCCCACGCCTCAGAAAAGTATGGAGGGGAGCGAGAGAAGCGGTAACAGCGGTGGTAGGAGTGAGACATCAAGCTTCGGTAAGGCATGCTGACTGACTGCATAATGAACTTTCTCGCTGACCTAATGCACAAGGCCTCATGGACTTCCCACGAGGCTCTGACGGCGAAGTACAGCAGACTTTCCAACGCGCCACCTCCAATCTTTCTCCAGACTCGGGCCAACGACCTCAAGCAAATAATCCTCAAGTACCTACTATCCATCTTGCATCCTTGTCGCGAGCTGTCCGCTTACTGTGGTCACATCCCTAGTTCGATATCTTCGAATGGTACCCCAAATACCAATCCTGCCAACGATACTTTGTTGACCATGCACAACAAAGTGTCCAGGTCCAAGCAGTCGCCGCATTCGTCAACATCTATCTTCCTAACCAACGGCCTCCGAACCTCATATCAGACGCCCCACCGCGACCACCCCTAGGTGTCTCCCTTGGCCAACCCGCCCCTCAATTTCATCAAATACATACATCAGTCGCCCTCATACCATACCTTCGTCGCCTGGTCGTGACGGGCCTTGACTTTCCTGGCGTTCTACACGGCTTCTTCGGTGACGACTGGGCAGCGGGCGTCGGCCCTCTACATGAACAAGAGCGGAGAAACTACCTCTTTGCGGCTAAAAGCGGGGGATGGGCGAGTGTGAAGAGAGATTATGATATGCTGCCACTGGAGTCGGTGCCATTCATGCGGCCGCTCCAAGCGCCCATCATCGCAGAGATTGAGGCGGCCGAGAAAAGCTGGAGCGAATGGCTGGCTATGGAAGATTGGATGGTAGGGCCAAGAGCCCCGGAGAATATGGCTGGCCGTGGGGAATCATCCGGGGCGAGAGGACAAAGGTAGTCTGGAAAAGGGATGCGAACATACCACTGGGTTGGGAAGCCCGCCAAGCCAAGACTATAGGGACCAACGGGGCTGTGTGCAGCGCTTGCCCGGTGGAATTTGGTGGGGACCTGACGACATGAACAGAAGACAACGGAGAGATACATGATGGAGGAAGGGATGGAACGTGGATGTTCTAAGCTAAACGGATTCGTCGTTACTGTCGCCTAGAGGCAGCCTTTCGTCAGGACCAATTCAACACCAAAGGTCGCCGTAAGCCTACAAAAATCTCCCATATCTTATTCAACAACTACATCCTGAATCCTAAACCTTGTTCTACTCAGACTGCTGTGCTCTATGTGATGCGTCATCGTCATCGTCGTCTGCTGACTCCGTAGATGGGGCCCGTCTTGGCAGATCTCCACTGTGGGTAGCACTTGAGAAGGTATGAGATATGCCTATCTTTTGTCCAGTTGTGTGATGCTTAGCAAACGCCATTGCAGCCATTGTGATATCCAGCTCCACCCTTTCTCTGAATATATGTCATGTACGAAAACTAATATAGTCACGATGCTGCTGATGCTAGGAGGAACCTCCCGACTCTTGGCAGCAATTCCCATCTGTAGACTTCACATGGGACTCGTAAGGCAATGCTCCGTCGTCGTCGAGAGTTGAAACACACGACAGGTGCAAAGGCAGAGAAAAGACACATATTCTCCAATGCCAAGGAGAAACTGAAGGCCTTTTTCCATCTCGAGAGGCCCTTGACTGCTGAAATTCGTGATGCTCGATGCTCACCGGGGGCGGTAGAGCCATACTGCGGGGGCCAGTTCGGAACTCCCACTCGTGAGTGTATCATACTCGACGGCGACACCAAGCTGACCGTTCATATACAGCCAGCCACCCCGTCGGTACTTCTACCCTTCACGGATCTACCAGTCGTCCTACCAACCATCCATCTACCTTTCCTTTCTATGCCCTTCCACCGGAAATAAGGAATGAGATTATTAGATATGTGCTCGTTCCAGGATCAATCTACCTTGAAAGCCTATCCGGACGTTGGGGCTTGCGATATCCGTATTTAGAGAGCAGATACAGACGTCTCACAGCAGCGCTCCAAACAAACGTGAACAAAAAAGTACTGCATTGCACGCGCCGAATCGACCAACGACACGTGACCTTCCCCCACCCACGCTTTCACAAAATAGGCGGAAGCCCCTCGACGCAACAACCCGGCATCCAACTCCTGGCAACCTCAAAAGAACTGTATGCCCACGGCCACTTCTTATTCTACACTCGAAACCATTTCCACTTAGCACCTGGTCCCATCGCCGTCTCATCCCATTACTTCAACCGCCTGCAACCACGGCATCGCTCCCTCATCCGATCCCTCGTCCTCACCTTCAGCATCGCCGACCTCACGCCCGAAGGCTTCCAATACGTCCACGACGTCGCATCACGCTACAAAGAATCCCTCGGCCACACCATTTCTTCCCTTCCCCGCGACGAGCAAATCGCAACCTGGATCACCGCGTCCATCAACGCGCTCGACATCATTTGGCGGCAGAAACTGGCGTGGTTGAAAGCGTGGCCGGGACTGGACGATCTGACCTCCGTGACGCTTGACGGTGGCGGGTGGGAATACGACATCGACGGGAAAGATTTGGTGACGAGGTTGGAGCGCGTCGAACCGGGCGACGACAAAGACCACGCGTGGTATTTCCGGAGGCTCTGTGCGGATGTGGCGAGGCCGCTGCTGCAGAAGGTGTTTGCGCGAGGCCGATTGGCCGTGGAGGGCAGGAGGGTCGCCGATGGGGGCACGGGGTTGGGGCTAGAAGGCGGATGTGAGCCTGCTGCTGCTGCTGTAGTGGTCGAGGAGCAAGAAGGGGTGGATTTGGAGGCGGCGAAGGATTGGTTGAGTGAGTTGGGGCCTGGGCTGAGATGTAAGCGTTAGCAAGCAGGCTGTTTGTCCTTGGTGTGGAGGAGAGGAGAGGAGAGGAGAGGAGCAGAGCAGAGTCCCCGAGTGTCGGCCTGAGAGAGCGGCGGCGGCGGCGTCGAATTAAACAGCTTCGTCGAAACCGAACCCTGTCTAAGAGCACAGCACGGAATCCCCGCATGCAGACATGGTCCCAGCACCGCACAAGGCATGTTCGCCACGAAGGCTAGGCAATTGAGAACCCCCCGTCTTTTCCACAGATCCTCACCCAGTCCTGGGGGGCCACACGGGGTGAGGTAGCTACTTTAACACCCAAACACCTAGCCAGCCAAATCGAATACTCGGCAAATCAAAACCTCCTCTCCTCTCCTCTCCTCAGGGACTCCCAAACCCCACATCTCCACCATCCATCTACCCCAGTGCCGTTGGTCCCTCCAGCGCGCGCGCCTTCCGCCCTTGGCATCTTCCCTGCCTCCATCGTGCGACATCACCATCAAGAACGCTGTTTGGTTTGTTGCAAGAGGAACAACCCGACAACCAAACCTATAATTCTTGTTTTCCCTTCCCTTCCCTTCCCTTCCCTTCCCCTCCCCAACCAACCGCCCTCATCGACACGAGAAGAGAAGAGAAGAGAAAAAAGCAACCGCTCGAAGAATTGCTGCCCGCGGAGCGTACCCCCCCGTTAGGAACCGTCCAGAGGGATCTCCCCCCGCTGTCTCCCGACATCACTGCGGGGGGGGGGGATGGATGCAGGACAGCACATACACACATACGTCATTTCAGCTTCATGTCAGAAACGTGCAGAGGGGTTCCGACGCCGCTCCTTGTAGGAAAAAGGTCAGGTTGTAGCTGTTTGTTTTTTGGAGAGAGGGAACCGTGTGGCTGGGTGGTGCGAGAAGAAACAACTCTTCCATCGGAGAGGGAGAGGGAGAGAGAGAGTGTGTGTGTGTATGCAAGATTTGTGGCAACCGAGATGGAAGCAGCGAATGAGTTTTTTTCAGGGTGGGGAAAAGGGGATGGATGGTACGTGGCGAGTCTCTCGGAGTGAAGGAAGGGGCTCTATGTCGTTGGTTTGTTTTGATTCGGTCACTCATCATGAGGCTTATTCAAATTGTTGTATGTAAGAGTGGTTGGTTGGGCCCGGGTCCCAACGCCAGGGCTGCTGCTGGCATGCAAAATAGAGAGGCCCTGAACAGGGCATATTCTCTCGTGCCCTGGCGCTAGAAGAAAAACTCCCATGCTTGTGGCAGCGTGGACCTGGACCGAGTTTTGCAAGCTATATAAACCGTGTAGGCGTGGGGGGTTGGGCCAAAAGAAATGAATGCTATTGCTCTGAAAGAGGGAATATTCGAGTGTCGAACAAGTCCACCTCCTGCATCCACCCGTGTATATAAAAGAAACAGTCCTTCTATGACTCAGCAAGAAAAACCTCTGCGAACTTCGTCATGGACCCTGAAGGGGGGCGAATATACACCCCGAATACGAAACCCACTAAACCCCACAGTCCCACTGTTCCCCAGTGTCAAATTTGTTTTCTCCTTTTCGTTATCAAATTGGGTTACGGACGGCCTGAGATTGACTTTCGCCACGTTTGGCCGCCTCATTGATTGATGGATCCGGATGGTACTCATCGAGTTCCTTCTTCACCTCGGAGCTTGCGGTTGGATGATCCCTTGGGGTGGAATGTAATATGGCGTTGCCCGGAAATTACGAAGTCCGTGGAATTTTCGAGGTGAGAGTTCCGCTCATCGCGCTCCTGTTGCCCAGAGTAGGCTCGATATCCTTGCTCATTATTGCACTGAACAAAGATTAAAACCCCGCATACAGCTTCTCCCATTGCCCGGCTTCCATGCACTCCCTCCATCACGGTGGCTTTGGTTGTCCCTTGGCAGTGGGCAGTAGGTGGTACAACTGGCGGAGAGTCTTCATGTCACCGTTTGGAGAACCTGTCAACTGTCTGATAGTCTGTGATTCTCAGCATCACGAACTCTCTATGAGGTTATCTGATTGACAGTGTACTGTGGGGAAAGAACACACCCTAGTAAGTTTTAAGGTCTGGGACATGCTGTGTGCCAAACCCTCTCCTGTGTTTCCCCCCGAATAGTGGATGCTCTGCCTCCAGGATCTCTGTACATCCGCAAGTTGGCTGTTTGTGCAGCAGCAGGCCAGGTCATGAAACTTACTGTATCTGGGTGTTCTGTCAATGATGCCCTCATGAGGGTCCGTGAGGACACCGGCGGGCTAGTCCGCTTCTATTCTTATAGATTGCCCTCCTTCGTCACCCTCCCGCACTCCGGAGACCGAGCCAGGTGGTCCCTCGGGTGGAACACAAGTTGAATAAATAGGGGGAAACGCACGAACCGATCCTCGCCGAGTCTCAGCTCGCTCATAGCGCAGATTCCCAGATTTGGTTCGAGTGCTACGATGATATCATTCAATAAAGATTCTAAGCCCGCGCACAGCTCTGCGCATGCCTTTTCTAGAGCCCCACAATGTGGGAGCCGCAAGTCTTAGCATAACGGTCCTGAATCCGGTCAGCTGCTTGATGGCCCCGAAGAGGAGCGAACAGATGTGAATAGTCGTGTAGCTCGACCATTCAAACAGCTTGAACTTAATTGGCGCCGAGTTGTGCTGAGCGGAACCCACTCATTGCCTTTCAGTCTCGAACCCGGTTAGTGTTCATATAATAGGAAAATTCAGCGTTCATCATGCGATTCATCTTATAGGTGCAAGAGAATTCGACGTTCATTATGCGGGTTATAGTACTGGTGTTTGCGAAACCACCCGTACGAATGAAATGGTGGAGAAAAGCCAAAGACCATCAGTATGCGGTTTGTGATGGTGTTTGGAAAGTCGGTGATGCGATGATACGGTATAGAAAAGCCAAAAGCTGTCCAGGAGTAGAAGATTGTTATGGCCTCCTCATGGATAGTCTTTGACAGTCGAAAGATTGCAACGTTGAACCCAAAGTATTTTGGCATTGTTAAAACCATGTATTGCGGTCCGCTGATCAAGAGTATGTGCAAGCGTATGGTATTGGGGACGAGGTGCGCGTATATCTCGTCTCTTAGTTCACGAGAGTCTGCTTTGGCTTGGTCGAGGTGTGGTCTATGAGCCAAGACAAGAAACATGACATATTGATTAGAAAGACTCGACTGATGAAAGCCAGCCTGCCAAGACTGACGCTTGGCGGCATCTCTCCTCTGATTAAGGAATAGTAATTAAGCAAGCGAGTCTTTAAAAGTCTTTCCATGTGTCGCGGCATCTACACAAGAAGTGCTAATGATTGGCGATGACTAGATAATGCCTTTGACAAGTCAAGGTTGCCAAACCCCCCCCCCCCCAGCAGCTCACGTCTACGAAAACTCAATGATGATTAACTAATATACGAGAACATTGGTCTTTGGGTTCCAATTGCCACTTTTATAATGTAGCGTCGCCCAGTGTGTATGAGACTTGTGACTCATAATGGAACTTTGTCCTCTACTTTCTGCACCACACCTCTATCTTGTAACCTCCCCACCTTAACCACGACTACTTCCTTTCTACTACGATCATAGTTTCTCCACAAAATTGGCAAGAAGTGCATCTTCAGACCGAGGAATTTGACAAATCAATCCAAGATGACTTTGAATCGTCAGCTTTCAGGGAGGTGAGATTAGGAGGCTATTCTCTCAGTCGTCCTCAGCTCCCCCATCTCTCTCCAACTCATCTTTCCACACATTCTCTCCTGAATCACCCTCTCTCTCTGTCAAATCAACCTTCTCCAACCTCCTCCCACGGATCAACTCCCCAACCATGCTCTGACTGAAGTCTTGGCCTTTCCTCCTAATAGCCAACCACTCTTGCATAAAAAGAAGAGGATTCTTGGAGAACGGCCCTTGCTTTATTTCTTGCTGCGAGTCTTCAAACGGCAGCTCATTCCAGAGATCCATTTCGGTAAGCTCGACCGACAGATTTCCAGTCGCAGAGGCAGGAGGCGGTAAGCCCAATGCTTGATACACTGCATGCGCTTGGTCATCGAAGTCGAAGTATAGACGGCCAGCGAAAATGCCAAGATCTCGAACCAACCAGGTGGGAGCATGCCAGTCAGCTGGAAGACTAGGGACCGTGTAGAGCTTCAGTGTATCGAGGACGAGCATTGCTCTCGTGACAGGTGCGGCATAGGTGATGAGATGGGTTGCAGCTCGTTTTTGCTCTCGAACTTGGGGCAAAACAGCATCTGCTTCGAAATCAGAGAGGATGAGTGCTGTGTCTGTGGTCGTGCTCCATAGTATCCAGTGAACTGGACGGGAATATTCATCCAACGGTTTCCCCCATTGTACCACAATAGCGTTGCTGAAGTCGTGAGTAACATACAGTCGCGACTTTGTAGCATTGTCTGCGATCTCTAGGCGTCGGCCTAAGGCGGTCTGTCGAAGCGCTACAAAGGCCTGTTGATATGCTTGCGAGCCGAAAACGAGCCTGCCATTCTCTGCAAAAGACTTCACATCTTTTTGAAGGGGCTGCTGCTTCATCGGTGTCACGTGGAGCGGTTTCTTGACCTCTCTCACGGTTTCCACTTCAATCTGGACTTCCCTCTCTTGCTCAACCTCTATACAAACCTTGGAGTCAGCCTTTGTTTCTTTTGGGCAAACGTTGAATGAAAGACGATTTCAAGTGTTTGTATTAATGATGGGCATGTATATTCAGTAAGTGCGAAAGAATTACCAAGCGTGATATCACAACTTCGTCTGTATCCTAGATCAATATCGTGACACTCAATACATGGATACAAACAAACCACTAGTAGAGTATTATTGTGGTTGTATAATCAATAAAGGCGAAAGAAAACGAGTAAAATCAAGAAAGATCACTTCAAAAGATGTTCGAGGCTTTTGTAGTTTAGCGTAAGAAGGTCAATTGACGAACTATCAGTAAGGAGTAAAGGCACAGCAAATGATATTTCAATAAACGAAATAGTGTTAAATCTCAAGAAGTAGTTTTACAATAAATCCTGCAAGAATTAAGGCTGCGTATAATCGTTGGTGTAGATGACTCAGTGGAGTTTCAGATCAGATCATGTACATACCCTGATGTGTCAATGCCTGAACAGTGTCCCCAGTATTTCTGAGCCCCTTCTTCATGGCGTTGAGCTTTTCGACGTAGCCAGCTATCTCTGGAAACCCTTTGGTATCGACCGGCCGAGATTTTGTCTTCTGGTCTGGGGCGTACAATTTTTCGAGTGAGTATTGTTCCGGCTGCTCCAACACCTTGAGATATGCTTTACGCTGGTCTTGTTGAGTCGGTGCATCTGGACTCCTCTGCGCGGCGAGTCGACGGCGGCAGTATTCCAATCCCTGGGAGATGTAAAGGGGCTGGAGCTGTTCGATGCTGCAGCACGTCTGTTCCAAGAGCCAGCTGATGACATCGCGGGAATCTATGGCATCCTTGGCCGTTTTACCTCTGAAATTTAGGATGCTTTGGTGCACTTCAGGAGGTGCGAAGAATACGATGGACTGGGAGATTGCCAATTGTCGTAGTCGCATGGCAGCTATGTGGCAATCCTGTCAGCAAACGTATATCCCCACATTAGGAGGATGAAGATAGCGACCTACCTTGAACTGTGTGATCTTTCGTCTGTTGGACGCCCAGGGTCAATGCCGCAACTGCATGAGCCGGCATTTTGAGGTCCACCCCTCTAGTGTGAGCCTCATCGAGATAGACGACGCATTTTCCAAGGTTATCAAGGAATGGGGACCCGGCTAAGGGCTGACTCTTCCCATCTCTGTAGATGACTCTGGCTCGATCGTCTTCACCAAAAAATACAGCTGCCTCAGCTTCATGATCGACTTCCAACCAAGCCTGCGCCAGCGAGAGGTTGTCCATTTCCAGGATTTGCGCTCCGGCATCGAGCAACATTCTGATGCCGTTGTCATGAAGCTGATATAAGAAGGCTCTCTCGGTTAACCTCTTTCCATCCTTTCTAGAGGCAGGAATATACCTCCGATTTCTAGGCTGCAGCAAGTATGTCAACACATCCGCATTGGTATGCGCAAGCCCTGGCAGGTCGTCCTGCACAATGTTAAGAGGTAGGAGTGTCTTATTATCGTTTGTTCCACTAAACCCTACCGTCAACGACGTTGACCGGCCGACAGATAGGCCGACAGATAGCTTAACGGTATCCTGTCCAGGCGGAATGTCCTCCTTTGAGATCACAAGAGATTCATCACCAGCGGAAGACGCTTGTGTAGCAATGTCCCAACCCGAGCTGACGAGTTTCCGCTCGAAGACACGCGAATGACGTGGAAAAACGTGGTGATTGAGAAAATAATTGATAACCGTCATTTGCTGGCGGAGATAACCCCAGAGTTGCGTGCACTGGGTTTCATCGTCCACACTAGATAAACAATTTACGGATCAGCATTCCGCCTTGAACATCATGACACTAGAATGGAAAGCAAAATAGTAAATCTGAATTTTGTGTCGCTATCACGTGCGCAGTACAGCTTATGAGAAAAATATTTGGAGGGACGACTCACTTGATCGAGCTCCATGAGCGCAGAGAGTCAGGAAAAGACGGAATATCCCGTATCCAGGAGTCAAATTCTCGCACAGGCTCGTCGTCGGACTTTATAAGCTGAGTCAGAGCCTGCTGGAATTGAGGCAGACTGAGGCCCGAATAGTAGAAGCTGAGGCAGGTTAGTATAATACTAACATCAGGGTGTCCAAACTCGGCCTGATCTGATGCGATTCCCTTGGCTTTGTAGGGCACGGCGATTGGATCTCGGCGAACGTCTATCCCGTATTGGACGTTCCAGCGTTTGTTCAAGCCCAGAAGTAGTATTTTATGGATAAGTTGGCCGCGGAGGAGAAGTAGCCGTTGGCGAGCATCTGTGTTTCCCTTGAAGAGTCCAGCTATCTTCAACGCAGTCGTCTTTGGGAATTGAGCTTCTCGAAGGAAGCTGTTCATAAACGCTACTTCATCAAGCGAACAGCCGTCGATAGAGAATATACCTCCTTCTCCTTTGACAATACTGTCCGTCAAACGCTGCATCAAAGCATCCTTAATTTGAGAGTTTAGCAGATAAATCACAGGAAAAGTCCCGCGAGATCGTTCTATGACCTCAATGCTCCTTGGGTGTTGGCGCCGCAAGGGTCCTAGATGTACTTTGACTAGCTTCAGTAGATCCTGTACTAGCTTCCAACGACCCGGATGACCATCGACCATGGTCTGCGCTCCGGATGGGTATATCAACTGGGTCTTGACTGCTAGCATGTGGTCGCACTCGTCCAGAATGTTCCGACATGTTCTCAGGAGCCATTCTTGAATCCTCATCATCAAAGTAGCTTGCTGGATATGACCGTTCGAGAGCTCCTGAAGCCCGCTGAGTTGAAAGGAAAGCATATGCTCTGGTAGAGTCAATATTGTTCCACCATTGCGTAACATCTCAAGATGGAGTTCGTGATAATCTTTTAGATCAGTGATCTTTGTTGAAGATCTGCGGGAAAAAGGGATGTGCCTGATCTTTCGACCGATCAAGCCTCCAAGGCGCGCCTGAAGCAATTGTGCCGTCTGCAGTAACAATGGTTTTGGCACCACGACTCTGACTAAATTTTTGGTATCTGCTAGCTGGGCCACAACCATTGGAATAACTATGCTTGATTTTCCTTGACCCATATTCATTTGTAGGCAGAATGAGCTGTTACTGGTGGGTGAGGTCATCGCTAGAGCTACTTCATGCTGGTCAGGCCGAATGCGAACATTAAAGTCAATTTCAAGCAGTAGCCAATCAGGATGATTTCTAGCCTGCCAATTCGTATGGGTGGCAACTTGGTTCTCGTTTGCAAGCTGAATACTATCTTTCCGCAGTGCCGCGCCTTGAACACGTAGCGTATGCTGTAAGCGAATGATGAGTTCTCCATAGTTGATGATGACATCGCGGGCGGTACTCGTAATCTTTGGGATGACTAAGGGACGTAACAACTCGAGCAAAGAAATCGGTGTGATGTAAGGAAGCAGTGCACCTGCCTCGAGCCAGCCTTCATCTTGCGTCAAAGCTATACGAATGGATTCAAGCTGGCTCTTGACCGCACCCAGTAAAGACCAGATAGATGCGGTAATATCTGCTAAGTCGATAGCAGGCGCGGCTTGCATGAGTTCTTTGGATGTTCCGGATTGTGGCTTTTCGAGAGCACGCATGCTACTCTGTAAGTCTCGGCCGTACGCTCGTCTTACTGGATCTTCGCTATCAGCGAAAGGACTAATTATGCTTTGTAATTGATTTATCAAAGCAGAGTTACCGCTTTGTGCCTTCACAGGATTGTTGTATGTCGCGCGCAAGCTGATTATTGATGGCGTTGAAGAATCTGACACCGAGGCGCTGCTGTCCGTCATCATGCGTCCTTTCAGCCTTGGCTGCGCTACATTCGAGCAGTCTCCGAGTGGTGCTCGGGCTGCTATTTGCGAAGACCCTAAGAGTTTGCGAAGAAGTAGCTGCAGTGTCGGGCGGGTACAGGAGGAGACTAGCGTTGAAAAGAATTGTTGCTCGCTCTCACTTACTGGCAACACCGGGGAAAACTCGGCCGCTTGGCAAGCCTTTAGTATATTCTGGACACAGTGCAAATGCTCCGAGAGCTCATAATTAGCGAACAGCCGTTCCCATTCTGGTTTCATTGCTTGGTATGCCCTCTCAGCATCGAGCAGTGGCACCTCTTCCAAGCGCAAACTGCTCATAGAAGGCTCATGAACGGGCCACTGGGATAGCAGATAGCGCGCAAATGCTTTGCAGCTATCTTCCGATTGCTGCTCGTGCTTGAATTGGGCCATCTCTAGTTTCCGCCGTTGCTTACTGTGCATGGTCACTGAAAGCAGAGCGCGTTCATCTTCGGGGTAGGGTGTACAGTATGGCTTCATCAGTTGTGATAAGAAGTCTGCATTCGGGAGTTGACCCCGGCGGAAATGGGCAAAGGTCGGGTGGCGTGGTGGCTGTAAAGTCTGGAAGTCCTCCATTATGGCAACTGCAATGAGTGTCCTTATGACAGTCATATCAATCTGGGTACCGAACGACATGGTTGCAAAAAGAAACATAAGCCTGGATTTTTCTTGAGTCTCTGATGCCCTCTGACAAACAGTGAAAAGCGAGCCCCAGTTGGCAGCAAGATCGACATTGATCAAATCAGCAAGGAGATAGAGATCAAACTCCGATTCGAAGCCTTGAATCAAAGGCCATTCCTGGAGAACAGCTGACAAATCCTGATTTATCCCTATGCGATGTGACCAACTCTTGATAAGGGACGCGGACTCGTAAGCATTTCTGGAGCCGGAGGTTTTCGCATAGTCTCGTGCTACATATTTGCGGTCCCGTACCGTTGGGAGAGTCTCTTGGTATTGCAAAGCATGGAATGCATTTCGTCTGGTCTGTGCACGCGCAAGCAGGTGCTCATCGCCGCCTTGGTCGTCCGCCGGTGGTTTGACGGATCCGAGATGAAAACGGTGCAGTTCGCGACACTGTTGCATGATGTCTCTGATTAGTGGCCGGAACTCGTCGTGTTGTACCGCAGACAAGAAGTGATCTTTCCAACTGACTTTCTGGAGCGCTTTGAGCTTTTCGGGATAATAAACTCTCTGCGGAGTGAGGTCGGCGATTTTCGATAGGAAGCCATACGCTACTTCATCAACAGGAGCCCAAGGCTGAGCGTTGCCGGATTTTAAGCAATGAATAGCTTCATCTGTGCCAGTTCTTCCGGTAAGTGGATCTGGCAAGATGAAAGCTGTAATAGCATGGCAGTAAGCCTTGAAGTAAATCAAGCGAGGCTCGGATGCACATTCCAAGCGACCAAGTACTTTGTTAACGAAAAAGCGGGCATAATAGCCTGTGTGACTGATGCTAATTCGGACGTGAGCCCCGTTTCGCCCGATTTTAGCGGATCCCATAGCCACCATAACGCTTCGATCATCTGGAACCATGCTGTCACGCAAGACGAGTTTGCTTTCTATTCCGTACATTGTTCCCACATCCTGGTCGCTATCAATTACGGCACGCAGTTGCTGGGATTCGAACAGTCCCTCTGAATTCACTCGAAATGACAATTCAAGGTCGGGCAATTGCAATGAGATATTGCTCCTTTGCGGTTGGAAGACAGTCATCCTGCTCCGATGCTCGAAGGGTTCTATTATAGTAGCGATGCGATTGAAGATCGAACTGCGTGGA
Source organism: Pseudevernia furfuracea (assembly GCA_022315425.1). Taxonomy (NCBI): domain Eukaryota; kingdom Fungi; phylum Ascomycota; class Lecanoromycetes; order Lecanorales; family Parmeliaceae; genus Pseudevernia; species Pseudevernia furfuracea. Next base: position 128,682 of record JAIUPT010000022.1, read on the forward strand.
TCCACAAGCAAGCTGAAACCTCGATGAGCTTGTCTTGTTCGAAGATTGATAACCCAATTCCTCTCCTTGTATCGCCACATCGTCGCTGATGATCGGATTTCTATGCTGTAAGAGGCCAGGTCTAACCAATGAGCGCAATCATTGATAAGAGGCAAAGGTAGATCAGGCGCTTCGCCAGGTGTCCTCGATAGGAACACAGTTGGCGGTACCAGCTCTAGCGTTTTGTTGTTGGATAATCGTGCCCGCATGAAGGGCACTCCATCTCGGAAGCCAAAGTGAATCTGGTGCCCTTTAAAGAGGCTGGCAAGTTGATATGACATCCCTGGTATGCTTGACGGATATGTTAGGAAAACGTGATTGCCAAAGATTTGATGGAAGAACTCTTGTTTAGTGTATTCGTCAGGTAAACGGCCAAGAGGTTGGCCATCAATAAGCAATGTTCCATCAAATATATCAAAGAATACACTCTGCTCAAGGAGACCATCAACACTAATTGACTGGGCCGTTACCCACCCATCATGAGGGTCTGAGAGAAAGGTCCATGAAGAAAACACTCGTGTAGGATGACCTTCGGCCTCTGCCCAGACGCTATTGACAGCCTGGTTGACGGCGTTGTTCAACGATTGGATGGAGCGCCGGAGCTGAGACTCGAGACGATGCACAAGTTTGAGGTCACTAATGAACAACTTCCTGAGGAACGCCGGCAGCTTGCCGATAAATCCAGCCTCCTTCGCCGGTAAATTGTCACTGAGCACGAATGAGCATTCGAGGAATATTGCGAGCATATCAGTCTGGAGGAGTTCGTCGGGCTCCGCGGCTTCAAGAATGAATGTTTTACGGCAGAGCAAAGCCGCAAGCAGGGCGTCTTGTGATCTTTTCTGTGCTGTTTCTGTACTAGTTGCGTTGCAGATCTCGAGACGCAAAGCTCTGGTCCAGTCGTGAGTTACTCTGCGTACATGTAGCATCAGATTTTCTGCTTCCTTCTTGGCTTCGAAAGACTGGGCGAGAGACCTAATACGCTGCAATAGGACGAGAAGACATTCGACCGTTTGACCTTCGCGCCAATTTGCTGCAACACTCTCCAGCCGTCGCTTAATCTGAGCAGCAAGCGCGATACAGAATGACAGGTCTTGGAAGACCCAATGACCGGCACGAAGAAGACTTTGCTCATCGGGCGGACCGACTACGAGAGCCAATTCGGTGACCAGAATACCAACTTCCAAGGTGCCGAAGTTGAGGTTTGAAGATGCGAGCTCGCGTAGGAGCCTCATCCATTGATTCCGGGTTCCAAGTCGGAGGTCCTGAAACGTAGTGAATTCCGTCATCGTGAGGGAATTTGGGCAATGGGTCTGGCTTGCTATAACGTCGTTGGCAGATAGAGGCTTCCCATCAAACGTTGGATGAAGGTATCTTCTCAGGGACCCGTAGACTGATTTGGGAGGCAAATATGGGGCGCAAAGATCGGCGAAGTTTGGTTTCTCTAGATTCCTCGATGTCCAGAGATTCCTCGAATGATCAAACAACCCGTACTTCAATCCATGAGGAAGACACACTTGGTCCAGCGTTGTGGGAAACGAAACCTGTGCATAGTGGGTGTTCAGAAAAGATTTGGTGCGCGAGGCAAGCGTGATGGAGCTTCTAGTAGGCCCCATGTAGGCCCTAAGACCCTGGTAATCGCGAAGCGAAATCTGAGGCTCTCGATCTGTTATGGTATTTCGCCGGCCCAATTGGACTAATTGCCAGGTAGCGTCCCGCCACGCTGCGAAGCCTTTGGGAAGAAGGAGCTCAAACACAATGGATTTCGTGTGGGTATCGTCGCTTGGTAAGATGGCTTCATGTATTTGAATCCTCATTCTTGCACCTCTCCGCTCAAGCTGGTGCTTCAAACAGTGGCGATCGTCATGGTGACGCTTCAGCGGGGCGAACACGTCTTCGATGAACAGACATGTCGTCTCTGCAGCTTGCTTCATGATAGCCTCGTATTCAAGGCTTTTCTGAGTCCATTCATCCTCTTTCTGTATCTTGGCTATCTCGTCGGCATCTGCGATAGTTGCAGCGAGCTTTTGCATCTCTTGAGATTGATCGAAGTAGCGCACAGCAAAGGAGTCCAGCGACGCATCGCGAAAGACCGATGAATGAGAGGGTTTGGCAGTGCTACGACGATTCCCGATGTAGTTTTCAACGTCTTGAACCCGTTGCAAGTCGGAAAGCTCAGCGACTTGCAGAGGATAGAGTAGATCTCGAGGAAATTCTGGCTCGTAGTCAACCAGTAGAGGATAAAGCATGAGGGCAATCGAGTCTATTACCTGCCACATCTCCAAGAGCGTGATCAGCATGAGAGACAACTGCTCAGGATCAGACTTGTATGCTGAGGATGCAAACAGCTGATATCGCTGCATCATGTGCTGAAACTCTACACAAAATCGGTCCAGGTCCGTGTATGCTCCACGCCCAAAGGGTTTCTTGACATCGGATTTGAGCGTTCTTTCGCACTCGGCGAGAAAGAGGTAGTCCAAAACAGAGAAATCATCGCGTGGTTCCATATTTGCCCATGTAGAATAGTGGGAAGACTTCCGGTATCGCTCCTGGAGATTAATCTCTGTTGGCCGTCTGCCTAATAAGGCTTCTTCAACTATTCTTCGCAATATGGCTTGACTATGAGATAGTGATAGTACTGTACTGTCCGTGTCAGCGCGCCATGGCAGGGGTAATATCTGCTTTGTAGCACGGGACCTGGCTAGGCTCCAATCTCTACTGAGTCGGTCATTGAGAGTTCGCAAGGTATTGGTGAATTCTTTGCCGTAGATTGAAAACAGGGAATCGATGGTGTTGGCTATCTGTGGTGTTGCCAGGTCCTTTTTTTGCTTCAGTTTGGCCACCCGGCGAGCAAGTTTGGTTCTGGCGAACGCAAGTCGGTCTGGCGTGAACGAGCCTTCGGCGCAGATCTTTCTAGAAAGTGAGGCGTGGGTAAAGCTCATAAAGAACTTGTAGTGCATTGTACCAAGGTTGCCACCAAGTAGGAAGCACAATGATCGTTGGATGCCAACTCGTAATGCGAGCCAAGTCGAGCTCCGTCGCCAGGGATTTTCTGCTCCGTCGCCCCAGCAGACCTCGTCATGTACTCTCTTTCGAGTCAGCATTGTGGTGTACTTCCGGCCGTTTGCCTCTAGTAGAGCCATCAGTAATTGGCCCACTACCGCCGGAGTTGCAGTATCTCGGCTCTCAAATGCATGGGATCCGGCTTTGAGCGTCATTGCCGCGAATTGCTTGACGGGCTCAACACTAGCTCTTTCGAGAAAATCTGCGAGGCATGCTTCAAAAGAGGGTTCTTCGAAGGTATCGGACGGAATAGCAACGGCGCGGCTAGGGAAGTCCCATTGTAGAGATTTCTGAGCTGCGAGAACCTTGGCGGCTGGAGGTGAAGCCTCAAACGACTCAACGATGTAGTTGCCAGCGACCTTCCGAATGATGAGTCCAGAATTCTGCATGGCGACGTGGAGGATTATGATAGCTCCGTCTCTGGCGTCGCGAAAGGCACTCTTCAGAGCATTCTTCGAAAGGGATTTGTGGTTTCTGTGCAAGGTTGAGAACGTACGGAGTGTGCGAAGAACTGTAGACCACTGCATGTAATGTTCAGTGTCATTTAATTCGCGAAAGAGGTGACAGGATTCTACTAGGTGCTCAATCAGAGCTCTATCACCGGCGCCATCCTGTTGGTCATCGCGATGAGGTAGCTGTGAAGGTAGGAAGACATGGTTGAAAAGAAATTCTAGCGTTTGATCCACCATGTTGATGGAGATGATCCAACTTGAAAGCTATGATATAGGTGCAGTGGTCGACTTGGTTGCGAGGAGAAAGGCGCCAAGCTGATAGTGCGCTAGCCTCGCTTGCACCCTTTCCGTTCCATCAACAGGAGGTTCGGTCCTAGCCTCCCAGTTACCTCACTGTGGTAAGTAGAAATTCCTATATATATCGCGCAGCCCTGTCAATGAAACATTTAAGTTACGAAACCCATTTTTATCAACAAAGGAGAGTGAAAACTGGCCGCAACCTGGTGAGTTGGCTTCAGCAGTTGGCAAAAAAAGTAGGCGAATGATCCCTTCCACAGGGGATTTTATACCCAGAGCCAGCGAATCTATGCAGGTTGCCGTCCTGCATATGCAGTCAACCAAATCGAGGCCTCGTTTACGGAGAATGTCTTCGCCGAAGGTCTTGGCGATCCTGATTGAACAGGAAACTCGAGAAGCGGCGCCCACTCTACGAGCAAATTTCGCAGTATTCTAACGTTCTGGTTGGATCCATTGCCTCTAGAGAGCTATCGAATGTCACACGGTTCAGCGCTCGGCATACAATTGTGCATCGGAATGTCAGAGTCTATCAAAAAAAAGCGAGCCACAATCATCATTGTCGAAAGATCTGTGAACAGGGTTTCAAGCATTTCAAGGGTACTTCATCCTCGGGTTAACACTGATCGTTCGACCACAGGGCGATTAAAACCCAAGATTGATCCTAGCACATGGTGTTCATCCGCAGTTTCTCGTTACACTTCAGGCGACATACCATCACAATGCAGAGAAAAGTCAGTCGAAGACATGATCGACCAGCTTTTCAGCAGGAGTCCTGAGCCCGAATCTGATCAAATGCCTGTCATATTTTTAGCCTGAGTACCAGTGCTGGGCGGTAAGATGGAGGGCAACGATTCAAGACAGGAGTCCTCGAGTGCGTGCTGGGCTCAAAGCAATCGGGGACTTGCTATTGGGAGCATTAGCCGGAAGAGTTTGTAAATTTGCGAAGGAAGCAAGCTGCACATATACGCCTGTAGAGAAAAAACCATACTGCTTCCCATATCATTCGGCTCAGCCGACAACGCTCAACCTTCATAACACACCTACTGTTTTACCCTGCCCTGCAATGGCCAAGCTCATAGTACCGCCCTTTTCATTCTTTATTTTCCAGACCTCATTTCCCCGGCTCTCTATCCAACAAAGTCACGCTACGGAAGACGCACAAAGGGTTGGAACGTCGTTGTTTTAAGTGGGGAAGAACTAGAGTCACTGAGGTGAGAAGGGCCGACTCATTAATATTCCCGAGGTTCCTCCGAAAGCGCCCTTCTACACCCCGCTAGTGCTGTCTTTCTTCTCAAGACCTAGGTATTTAAATCTAATTGTATATACGTAGTTTCAACTCATGATACCTCATTATTACTATTGTTGAAGGGAAAAGCTTGCCAAGAAATTTTCCCAACTTGGGGTCGATGATCGAGGGACCATGATTGTTGACATTGATTATCTTATCTTAGCGTCACCACTTTACGCGTGCGCGCTAAATGCGCGTTCAGACAACACATCATACCGCCAACTTCTCTCCCTCTCTTTGTCTGCAGCACACCCAGGCTACCAACCTTCGACCTGCATACTTGCCCAGAATTCTCCGACGAGATGTTTGTCTACAAGCGTGGTAAGTAGCTGACACTCCTGAACTCGGTGCACTACACTCTGTCGCCTCCAAATGACGTCTGCCATCGGCTTCCCATATCGCTGGACTTCGAGGCGCCATCTTCCTACAACGGGAAGACAGTGCTCAGACAATCGGTAGCTGACTCGCAATGTACTAGACAACCGCAAAGAGCGAGTGCAATTCGACAAGATCACTGCCCGCGTTTCCCGCCTGTGCTATGGCTTGGACGCGGAACACGTCGACGCTGCTGCCATCACCCAGAAGGTTATCTCTGGTGTCTATCAAGGCGTCACCACCATCGAGCTAGACAACCTGGTAAGTCCAGCCAAGCATATGGTATGGCATTGATCGCTAACCTTTTATATAGGCAGCAGAGACAGCCGCATACATGACCGTCACCCACCCCGACTATGCCATCCTCGCCGCTCGTATCGCGGTCTCGAACCTCCACAAGCAAACAAAAAAACAGTTCTCCTCGGTCATCGATGACCTATACCACTACGTCAATCCCAAAAACCATGAGCCAGCACCCATGATTTCGGAGAAAACACACGAGACGGTCATGAAGCATGCCGAGGAGCTGAACTCTGCCATTGTCTACGACCGCGATTTCAACTACCAATACTTTGGTTTCAAAACACTGGAACGCTCCTATTTGTTACGCCTGAACGGCAAAGTCGCCGAGAGACCTCAACAGATGATCATGCGTGTTGCTGTCGGCATACACGATGACGACATTGAAAAGGTCATCGAGACCTACAACCTTATGTCACAGAAGTACTTCACACACGCGTCTCCCACGCTCTTCAATGCAGGAACACCAAATCCTCAGCTTGCCTCATGTTTCTTGATCGACATCAAAGACGACAGTATCGAGGGCATCTACGACACATTGAAGACATGTGCATTGATATCGAAGACTGCAGGAGGCATTGGCCTCAACATCCATCGCATTCGTGCAACTGGCTCCTACATCAGCGGCACCAACGGCTCCTCGAACGGTATCGTACCCATGCTTCGTGTGTTCAACAACACCGCTAGATACGTGGATCAAGGAGGCAATAAACGTCCGGGTGCCTTTGCAATGTACCTTGAACCCTGGCACGCGGACGTCTTTGAGTTTTTGGATCTCCGGAAGAACCACGGAAAGGAAGAAGTTCGTGCTCGCGATCTATTCTTCGCTCTGTGGATCCCAGACCTGTTCATGAAGCGTGTCGAAGCGAACGGAGAATGGACCTTAATGTGTCCCAATGAAGCACCTGGACTGGCTGATATCTACGGCGACGAATTCGAGGCGCTCTACGAGAGGTAGGTCATCCTTGGAGGTGCGGTACTATCTCTGTCGCTGACTGTAGTCTTGCAGATATGAGAGAGAAGGCCGTGGTCGTACCACAATCAAAGCTCAGAAGCTTTGGTATTCCATACTCGAGGCTCAGACTGAGACAGGGAATCCGTTCATGCTGTACAAGGATGCCGCCAACCGCAAAAGCAATCAAAAGAACCTCGGTACCATTCGCAGCTCGAACCTATGTACAGAGATCATAGAATACACGGCACCAGACGAGGTCGCGGTCTGCAACTTGGCTTCGCTTGCTCTACCTACGTATGTGGATATCGCACGTGGCGAGTACGACTTTGGCAAGCTACATGAGGTCACTCAAGTTGTCGTAAAAAACTTGAACCGAATAATCGAGATCAACCGCTATCCCGTACCAGAGGCCAGAAACAGTAACATGCGTCATCGACCTATCGGACTAGGCGTTCAAGGTCTCGCAGATGCTTTTCTGGCTCTCCGTCTACCATTCGATTCGGCCGAGGCCAAGCATTTGAACAAGCAGATCTTCGAGACCATCTACCATGCAGGTTTGACAGCATCCTGCGATCTAGCCAAGGAACTTGGCCCTTACACTTCCTACGAAGGGTCGCCTGTCTCTCAAGGCATCCTGCAATATGACATGTGGAATGTCACCCCGACAGACCTGTGGGATTGGGACGCTCTCAAGGCTCAGATTGCCAAGCATGGTGTACGAAACAGTTTGCTCGTAGCACCCATGCCAACAGCCAGCACCTCTCAAATCCTCGGAAACAATGAATGCTTCGAACCCTACACCTCGAACATATACTCACGCCGTGTATTGGCTGGTGAGTTCCAGGTCGTCAACCCATGGCTTCTTAAAGACTTGGTCGACATGGGGCTTTGGTCGGACAACATGAAGAACCGAATCATCGCAGACGGTGGTTCCATCCAGAACATCCCCAATATCCCCGCAGACATCAAAGCTCTGTACAAAACTGTCTGGGAGATCTCCCAGCGGAAGATCGTTGAGATGGCAGCTGACCGTGGCGCTTTCATCGATCAATCGCAATCCCTCAACATCCATCTAAAAGATCCAACTATGGGGAAGATCACAAGCATGCACTTCGCTGGCTGGAAGCTCGGCCTCAAGACCGGAATGTACTATCTTCGCACCATGGCCGCATCTGCACCCATTCAGTTCACCGTTGACCAAGAGCAGCTCAAGGTTGTGGACACCAACGTAGCTCGTACTGGCGTTGTTAAGAAGCGAATCGGGCCTTCCGCTGGCTACAACTCCAATTCCCACTCTGCTGTGCCACGACCCATGGCTGTGCGACAGCCATCCGATGGGACTCCTACCATGTCTCCTAATGGCATGCCCACTCCCACAGCGACACCACCTCCAGCGTCAGAGAACAAGAAGCTCTCTCCACCGTCCAAGAAGGAGTCTGCGGTACTGCCTACTTTCAAGGCCGATGTCGCGGAGGGTGACAGCCCCAAGGCGCTGGCTACGGATCCAGTGGAAATGCCGGTCAAAGAACCATTGCCCGAGCCTGCTGTGAATGACGTCAGGCAGGAGGAAGACATCGAAGGGAGCGAGGAGAGGGAGAATGATATTTACGCTCAGAAGGTCTTGCAATGTAGGTTTTCCATCTGATCATAGCCCGGGAGCCGGAGACTGATAACGTTACAGGCAGCATTGAGAACCGTGAGGAATGCATAATGTGCAGCGGATAAGGGCAATGAGCTTCCCGGTCAAGTTAATCGTAGAACTGCTATCGCTCTCAGGGGCATTTTTTATTGCTTGCCGCATGCTTTGATTCTTTTTTTTTTGTCTCGGCACCGGGAGTCGCTTGGATAGTAATGTCTCTCTGTTACGTGTGTGACACGTACTCTAGCATGCTAGTATCAATGAAAGATTGCTCAATTGCACAACCCGATCATGAAATCGCCTTGCTATGAAAGGAGCTAAGAACTAACGGCAACGGAGACGTAGTCCATGTATGCTATGCAGCTCTGAATAGATATGATCGACTTCGTCCCGCTAGTGATACATCTCTGGTCTCACTCATTGATCCCCACTCTGTACATACAGCTAAGGACGGGAGGTATGTCCGATCATATTCACCTAATATAAAGCGGTAAAATGATGCACCGACTGAAAACCCCTCCCAGTCAGTCTCGTTCTTGCAAGTGAGTGAGTGACAACGACCAGATCCGGCTCTTGAAAATACCAGGGTGTAAAATCAGGCAAAGCATAATGTAGACAGACTAGCCAAAAAAAAAGAAAAAAAGAAAAAAAGAAAAAAAAAAGCCTCTACTACTCTACACACAGACGTGACGATCGAATACAAAGCAGGGTATCTATCAGGCCATACTGTATTGCCAAGCCAGTTTGTATCGTCAAGGGACAACGCACCACAGATTCGTTATTGGAATAAATAGATAGAACTACAACATATTATTACTCACTCACTCAAGAACAATGAACTCGGGTATTAAGCAATAAAACAAATAAATAATCCATGATGTCCTGCTCTACAACAAAGTCGAGATCACGGACGAAAAAAACGCCTAAAAATCCGCAACCATAACAAACGAATACCCCTTCATGACCTACGAAACGGACTCTTCATCAAACGAGGGCTATCGGCCCTCGGGTAGTCGTCCGAATAAACCGACGTGACATTGCTGGGCAGACTCGCAACAGGTCCCCTCCCACCCTGTTGATCACCCCACTCGTTCTTCCCGTGTACGGCACCGTCATCATCCACGTGTACGATCGTGGTAGCCGGGCCCTGCCAAGTGTTGCTCTCGCCCAGCTCCATGTAGTCATCCTTGCCCCTTGCAGCGGCCGACTCGTACGCGCCGCTCCACTCGGGGACTTTGCTGGCGCGGACAGGGACGAAGGGAGCGAGTTTGCTCGCGCCCGTGCTGCGGCTGTGGCGGCTGAGGGAGAGCTTGCTGGCGATTTTGGGAGCGAAGTGGCGGAAGAAGTGGGGCATGGTGATGAGGCAGCCGCAGACGATGCCGGATGCGATCTCGGCGATACTATGGATTGCGCGGGTCAGCTCGTGAGATGGATGCAGCAAGCGCAGGGATGTCAAGCTCACGTCCATAATGCGACGGGGAAGAGATAGTAAGTCTTGTCGGGGCTTCGGGCGCTGGCAACGCTTGTGACAAGGTGCATGATGCTTGAGATGCAGCCGCTGGAAGAGGTCAGCTCTTGGCCTTTCTCACACACAAATGCAGCGGACATACAACAATCCAGTGGCGAAGACAGCAGAGACGCCTATTTTCCTTCGTGTGGACATTTGCAAGCGCCAGACTTCCACGATGGGCAGGAGTAAGATTGTGAAGTCCGACACCACGTTGATAGTACCTCCAGCGACAAAGACCTCCTCATTGTTGATGCAGTGGCCAGGCTCTGTAGGCGTCCACAGCTTGCTTCTCGGGACGCATGGCCAGATCTCGACCGGCAGGTTGGCGAGATAGAAGAGGAAATTAAAGAGTATCACGCCTTGTATTATCCAGTATGTTCTAGTTTTGCCGCTGGGGACGAATATTCGCAGAAAGAGAAGCAGAATGGAAAGCTTGGTGATGAATATTATGGGTATATAGGCGATCTCGATGCCGTTCGCAACCTATATAAATGATGTTTTAGATTCTGTAGGGGTTACCGAGGAACATGTAGCTGACCTTGATCCATTTTATTAGGTTAATGACTTGTATATCCCATTGGTGTATGCCCGCGTTGTGGTTGAAGATAGGTATCAGCATCAAGGTGGCGTAAGCGATGAGACCAAGCTATGATGGCTTCTGTAAGCTTGATCTAGCTCATAAACCAATTGGACTGTTCCCACCCATGCAATGACGCAGGTATCTGTAAAAAGTCAGTAGGTCGCCACCACCGTGGCTCGAGGCTGCGACAGAACTTACAATCTTCCCACCCATGAGATCGAGTAATGACGAATCTGGTGTACATGCGAATCGCAACACATATTGTCGCTACAGTCAGGCATATTATGTTACAGGCCAGGTTCGCCGCCGACTGAGACTGCGGATCATTGAAGTTTGGTGAAACACCTGGAGGAGGCTCCAAGCCAGGTCCTTCGAGGAGCTGCTCCAACGTAGCCATTGTTGCATAAAACCAGGAAAATCATGTGGGATGGAGGATAGGGAAAGTTAAAGTAAGGAAAGCAGGGTGACGGTGGGGGGCAGCAGGCAGATCATAAGAAAGGCACTGAAATCGAGCGAAGCTGAAATTGAGAGAGCAAGTAGCAGATAATGGGTTTGTGATCATCCGCAGTCCAATCAGACACTTGCGTTTTTAGCAGTACTGGTGGTACTGGGATAGAGAAGTGGTACTCTACCATTCGATATCCGGTTGAACCTTTTTGACGCCATTGTTGTGATTGCAAATGTCCTTCCCCGCACATTGCATCGCATGGCGTTCACAGAGATGCATTAGTGTCACTAGCGATGAGGGCCACATGGTCATTCGAGGCTATCATTCGATAATGAGAGAGAATGGTAGACGGTAAGTTCATGATGGGTATGCAATTAAAGAGCGCGTGGCACCCTGACAAATGCATTGTCGCCAATCGAAGCCATTGGCGACAGGTACGTACCCTGGTTTATCAATGTTACCCCTGAAGCCACTGATGCAGGGTATATTCTCCATATCGTCTATAGACTAAGGTATAGACTATATCCCCTGGAAGCACCAAAGCGTGAAAAAAAAAGGAAAAAGGAAGAAGGAAAGAAGAGACGGATCGGAAGAAAGCAAACTCTACACCACTGGTGCCACCTAGCGTCTGCTCTGGCGGCTGTCTCACATTCGAGCGCTTAAACAACAAAGAAATTCTGATAAACCCCACGAGATTTCACCTCAACCATTGGCAATGAGCTCTCCGTACCCCTCTATCCAAGAGCCGCTGGCAGAATCGGCATGCCCAAAGCGAGCGAGGGTCGGCACGGGGTGACCGTGTTTTCTGCCAACTTTTCCAACTCGACAAACGAAGGCCTCGCTCACAAAAATTTGAGTCCATGGACTACTCTGGACGGCAAGTTATGCAAGTCTCTAAGCCAAAGAACGAGCGCACGATGAACCGTTGAAGAAGCATCCGACTGCCGAATTCCGCCCTCCACGCAAATTCCACGCTCGGATAGTTTTTTTTATACCCCGAGCCTCGAGGGACCTGCAGCCGCGAGGCCGCCCAATGACGAGCCTGGCGTCTACACCTTCCCTGCCCCACCCCGGTGTCGGTCAACAGATTCCCAAAACACCGCAAAATAAGCCTCATCTCCAAGACCTCGACAGCACCTAATCGCCTTCCCCCCCTTGCCTTCCAGGTCCAGAAAAACCCACATAACATATCCCCCTAGCCTCCCTCAGCAGCGAAAAAACCCCGCTCCATCTCCCCCCCACCAAAACGCCACCACCATGACCGCCCCTCGCCCCCGCAACCCGACCCAGCTCTCCGAGGGCCTCCCCGGCCTCACGCACCACATCACCGGCCACTCGGCCACGGGCGCCGCCATCGTCGAGTCCGACCGCCCGGGCACCTGGACGCCGTACCTGAACAACACCATGGCCTTCGACCCGGTGTACACGACCTCGAGCTTCCCGGCGGACCTGAACGGCAACGCGGACCTGGCCGCGCACGACGCGCTCCTCGCGTCCAAGCAGCTCGGGCTCGTCAACGCCCACGGGACCGTGGCGCGGGTCGTGGATTTCTGCCCGGGGGCGGACGCGCTGATGCACCGGACGCAGTCGCTGGACTACGGCGTCGTGCTCGAGGGGCAGGTGGAGATGATACTGGATGACGGGGTGACGAGGGTGATGGGGAGGGGGGACATCGCGGTGCAGAGGGGGACGAATCACGGGTGGAGGAACGTGTCGGGGACGGAGTGGGCGCGGATGTTTTTCGTGCTGCAGGAGTGTGAGAAGGTCAGGGCGGGGGGGAAGGAGTTGGGGGAGGATTTGAGTAATGCGGGGAGTGATGCTGAGGTTTGGGTTCAGAAGGAGGGGGGGAGTAAAGTTTGAATGATGCTGAGAGTGATAATGGGGGGGCTGAGGGGGGAAGGGAGGTAGAAGCCAAGATTTGATGGGCGGGCTGTGTGCACGATGGATTTATCATGACGATGAACATTGGGTTGATATCTGCAGCCAAGCTGCCACGCCGTCTTTTTTGATTAGTCCAGAGCGACGTCATGAAAGTACTTTATTTGATTGCATTCTCTTAATTCTGAAGAAGACCTCGGACTGCCGTGCCTATTCCTCGGTCCTGAGAATGAAAGTCTCTCATCTGGGGTTCAGTCATACCGCAAGGTCGGAACGTCTCACATCGTCTCTTCCGTCCTGACCTATGAATCGCAAAAGTCAGATTTCATCCCTTCTCAGCCCTAAGGAGATGATACACTGACCATATCCTGCCGCAACAGTATACGATTATGTGGCAAACTTGGCAAGATGTCCTCCTGACTCTCCGTCCTGCTACTCTTCGAAATGACCGTATTCGGCGCTCCTTCTCGCTCAGCGGCCGCAGCGTGGTCAAAAGAATCACTCGGGTCCTGGGAGTCAAGATCCAAGAACGTCCCTTGACGGATTGTCCCAAGCCGCATGGCCTCGGCGGGATACTTGAGGGACCGTATGCCGGAGGTGGAGCGGCCCGATGAGGATGGGTTTCGCCGTTTGTAGGCGGATTCGGAGCGGGCGCGCTTGTTGAGGAGCCAACCGAAGGAGGGGAGACAGGAAACCACAACAGCTATAGAGAGTAAATCATCCCAGTAGGGACGGTGGGAAAGGACTTTGGGAGTGCTTACCAACGCTCGCTTCGATCTGGGACCATAAAGCTAGCCATATCGGATCGGCTTGGTGTGCCTTCGTTGCTCTAGTCTGGAAGACGCGAACGAGGGCGACGGCAATGATGAAGAAGCCGAGGGAGAAGAGGGCTGCCAAGCCTGCCTTCTGTTTTCGATTGACCCCGAGAAGTCCTAGGAGTAGGTGGAGAGGTAGAGCCATGACTTTATATTGGCGAATCAGCCAAGTATCGGCGTGGAGAGGAGTACAGGTATGAGTATATACACTTACTTAGTAGATCACACGCGATATCGACTGCCGTGGAGTAGTAAAGACTATCGTTCGATACCCCAACGTCTCTTGGCCTATCACAGTCGCCTGTAGATGTCAATTTGAAAATAGGTGGCCAGCAAGTGTCAGAGCCGTACCTATCTTAAAGTAGGACATTAGTGGGCTGCAAGACTCGAACTGCAAAGCCCAGCACCCCACATAAGTCAGAGCGACAAAGACGACCACCGCCCACCAGGCATACAGATACCTCCGTGAGAGTCTGTCGTACAAGCTCTTGTAGAATACCAGAATCGAGAGCTTGACCGCCCACACACACGTCCAGAAGAGTATGATGATGCCAAACTGGACTCTGAGATAGTAATCCGCTCGGGTTTCAAATTGGAGCAAAGTCTCCGGAGACAATGGAGGTCTGTGTGCGGCGGCCAAGTCCAGATCAAATATGGTTGGTATGATCTGACAGTACAAACCCGCCATTGTAATCAGAGTCGCGAGTGCTACCAGTACGAGCAGGTCCGAGACAAGGACATTGTCAATGGTTGTCTTCTTGGCGATGAAGAGACGGATAGCGAAACGAGACACGACGAGGGTAATGGCAATAGCTGTGACAACCCAAATGATACTCTGCAGGTCGCGTCAATTGCAGAATGTGAAAGTATGACATCAGATGTAGGACAAACCAAGAGCTTCGAGGGAGTCAGTGCGCCAGCAACGCCCGGCGACATGATGGTTGCCTCTCCCAGGTGATGCACAGATCAGAGAAAGTAGGGTTGAGAAAGTCAAAGAAGACAGACATTGCGAAAGAAAGTGTCGTCTTTTTTTGCAATTTCTGAAATATGAAGATTGAGGGGGGAGAAGTATGCAAGGAGCCAGTCACGTCACGCAAGGGCCAAAGCCGTTTTATATTCAGTACGCAAGGGCATCCCGCATAATCGGTAGCCAATTATAAAACACTCAGGTGCTTAGCGATTTTTATTCCAAAAAGCTATACAGTATACAGTAGTCGTATGCGCGGTTATTCATATGCATCAGCAGATCTGAGCGGGTATCTGCGGCCATGACGAGTTTTCGGCTCGCGGCCATATCAAATCCCCTATCGACCGTCTCCATCAATAGGCAAAGAATTGAAAAGATTTTTAGATGCGCGGAACACTACGTTTCATATCTGAAGCAAAGAATTTTTTCCTTCCCGCGCTTACTGGCCAATCATCCATGAGACCTGGTCATCGGGTGATCAGAAGAACAATGTCGCTGTATAATTATGCCGATGTGAGCCCCTCACACATGCCATGAGTAGGGGACCAAGACGTTGATACTGGTTGATAGGTGGGCATCAACCTCACCGATTCCACCTTCGGAGGGGAGTACTACGGCAAACAGCATCACGAAGACGACACGGAGCATGTCATTCAAAGGGCTGTCAGTCTCGGATGTTCAAAGTTCATGGTCACTGGATCCGATTTGGAAGAGTCGAAGAAGGCTATCCTTCTCGCAGAACGATACCCAGGACGGTGTTACGCCACTGTAGGCGTTCACCCATGCCAGGCAGAATCCTTTGCTAAGCACACTGGCGGGCCCACAGTCTTGCTACAGGAGCTCGAGACCCTAGCCATTGAGGCAAAAGGTCGAGGTCTTGCTACAGCGTTTGGGGAAATTGGATTGGACTACGATAGGTTACATTTTGCCGGCAAAGAGCAGCAGCTCGAGTACTTTGAGGCGCAGCTTGATATAGCGGTAAAGGTTCAGTTGCCGTTGTTTCTACATTCGCGTGCCGCTGGTGAGGATTTCGAGAGGTTGCTGTCTGCTAGACTACCTAGCTTGCCGAAGAGAGGTTTGGTGCATAGCTTTACTGGCACTATGGAGGAGATGGACAGGTTGGTGGCTATGGGGTTGAATATTGGGGTTAATGGATGCAGTATGAAGACCGAAGAGAATCTGGATGTCGTGAGAGCTATTCCCCTCAAACGTTTGCAGATCGAGACGGATGGACCATGGGTACGTTGTTCCTCTGGGGTCCTCTGGAGGCTTTCACCCCTGAAGATCCATTTTTCTGGCTGTTAATCGCTCAAAGTGTGAAATGCGGGCCTCGCATGCCTCAGCAAAATACAAAGATGACGCTCCAGAACTGCCGAAATCAGTCAAAAAGGAGAAGTGGACCCCGGATTCGATGGTAAAAGGCCGTAATGAGTCAGCTACCATTGTCCATGTTGCCCATGTCATCGCCAAGGTCAAGGGGATCTCAACCACTGAAGTCTGTCAAGCGGCATGGGATAACTCCATTAATATGTTTGGTTTGGGAGAAGGACAAGAGCAGCAAATGCCTTGAAAATGCAGTGTTATGACACGGCCGAAAGATCATACGGGTGGCATAAATGGCTCAGTCCGGATTTGCCTGCAAGGCCGCAGCCCCGGCTCCTGCGAGTATGGGCTGACGCCGCGAGTCCCTCTACCAAACATAGTATCTTCTCACAAGACCAGCCATCGGGTTCCTGCATGTACGGATTGATGATTCCTTTGGTGATTCCTAACCAGAAATCAGGCCCATGACCCCCACATTGACTAGGTTTGCGCGGGTTTGCGCCTCGGGAAGCCCAACTCAAGGCTCATCTTGCCTCAAACTTGCAATGGTCATCAGCTCGCTTGACCATGGAGCATGACCTTGATCATCAGTATTATCGACCCGTATTCTATTTTTGAGGACTATACATAGAGAGAGGGAATTAATGACCAATGACACCGCAGAGATCAGATGAAAGAAGTGTTGTTGAAGAAGCCCGGAGATAAAAAATAAACGCCAAGGCGCCGTGGAGATTTAGATACAAACTAAGCTCCTCCCGGCAAGCCAAGCCGGGCTCGAGCCGGCATCGCAGTTACGAACCTCAAACTTTCTCTAAAATTTCCCTCCGTCCCATGATCCCATCTTTCAACACTCTTACCCTTAACAATTCCTTTTACTGCATCGTTGCTTCGACACAGACATATTCACGTGAAGAGAGGGAGAGAGGTGTAGAACAGCCATCGTTGCGAGTCACAACGAAAGCACTCCCACGTCAGCAATTTCGATATGGATTTACAGCACACGATGCTAATCTCCATCGCACATCCTACAAAATGTCGTTGAGTAGGCAGTGATCAGCTTTTCACTTCCCGAGGATCCCCTCCCATATTTCGGTCTTCTCTTTTCTATACAGCATACCTTTTTGGATACACAGACATAGAAACCCGTCATCATCATTGCCACGAAAATGGACGCCGAAGCCCAGGAAAAGATCGTCCGGAGCCATGGCCATTTGGTCTCACATAAGCCTGCCCACCAGATCAGTTTGAAAGGCAAATTCAGCGCCGAGGACAGTGGTCCCCCGTCTCCCTCATCTGGACCTGTGAACAACTTCGGAGAAGTCGCGCCCGGCATCTACCGGAGTAGCTTCCCGCATGCTGAGAATATGGCTCATGTGAGGTCGTTGGGACTAAAGTCGGTTCTGTAAGAAATTGATCACTGATGGTCAAATTGGTTCTGATCATGACCAGCACCCTAGTGAAGACGCCTCACTCAGAAGAATTCCTCGAGTACGTGGAAGAGGAGGGCATCGAGCATTTCCGTATCATCGTTCCCGCGCATAAGAACCCTTCCAGTATCATTCCGATAGACACACTTCTCGAAACGCTCAAAATCATCCTCAATCATTCGAATTACCCTCTACTGATTCACTGCAATAAAGGCAAGGTACATATTAAGCAATCCCTCAGGTTTTTACGACCTCGTCTAACATTGTGAACAGCATCGAACGGGGTGCATGGTTGCTTGTTACCGAAAACTGAACGGCTGGACCGATGCTGCTATCATCACAGAGTACGTAATAGCCAGCTGCCCAAGTCGTTCAACACTAGCCAGCACCGGTGACTGAACTTTCTCGCAGGTACCGCACGTTCGCAGGGGACAAATTCCGTCCTCTAGACGAAGCGTTCATCACCTCCTTCAACGCAGAAGTAGCACAGCAGATTCTCGATGGCGTAAATATTCCTTACGTCCCTCTTCAGACGAGCCCGGTGCCGAGGAGGCTAGGGAGCCCGCCGCCTTTCCCCTGGAACCACCAAGCCGAGTGTTTTCGTGTAGCGACGGAAGATTCAGCCGACAGTCTTCCCACGCCTCCGCCCTCGGACAAATCGGAGAAAGGTTACGACGACGAGGCATGGCCTCCGGCCAGGGGTCCCTCGCCGGAAAGATGGTGATTTTCCTTGTAGTGACAAAGACTGCAACGCGCTCGATCATGAATCGGAAACATGTACATGGGTGCGTTTTGTCCATATTTAACACTACAGCTTTCCTTTTGGCCCGGGAGGCGCTCTGATCGTTGGATACCCCGTGGTGGTCTCCTGAACGTCCATTAACATTCAGATCGTGGGAAGGCATCGTGTGTAGAAAAGTTCAGTTCAATGATTAGAATTATAAATAAATCAATATCTCTCAAGAGACCATTTGGTCCCCCTGTTTCGCGGAGGTATTTAGTTCGTATTAGGTTCGATTCCTAATGGCGCTGGTACAATGGTGTTGCGGTGCTTTTTATTTTCTCCCCCTCTCCCAAAAGCCCAAAAGCCCAAATGGTCCAAACCTGACCATCCATCGGCATCCATTGTGGACTCTCACCTTGTTCTACTCACTAATCGTGATGACTAGGTAGACCAAAAGGTGATGACTAGTAGACCTCCGTCACCACCTAAACAGTCGTAAGCCTGCGAGCAGCCTCAAGGTCCTGGAGCACGTGCTCTATCTAGACTGGACTGCGAGCTCTGGCTCAGGCTGGCTTGAGCAGGAGCATCATCGAGCCTATGAGAGATAGAGAAAGAAAGAAAGAAAGAAAGGTCTGGGCTTAGAAATAGAGCACACTCAGAGCCTTTAAAGGATCCGTATTACGGTGCATATCTCGGGGCTAGGTATTGACCCTCTTTGACTCTTCGAACGCCGAAGAATCATTGTATTGAATCACATGAACCATCACGACATCTCTCACTCAACTCCACGCTCCAAGTTCCATCGCTGAGCCGTCGCTCGAATTCTAATCACCTACCTACTTCTCCGTGGTACAGTACAGTACAGTACGAGTACGATACATAGCCCAGAGCGAGCAAGCGCACGCGGCGTCTGGGTCCGAAATAACAATCGATAACAGTCAAATGAGGCCAATGGTAAAGCAGAAGCGAAAGAATGAAAAGAGAGAAAAAAGAAAGAAAGAAAAAGAGGACGGGATCTCTCTCCCTTGCACTAGGTATTCTCAACAATATATCTAGTTAAGTCAACCATCTGAAAGGGCCGACGAGACAACGACGAAATAAAACAAGTATAAAACGGGAAAAATATAATGCCGGCCCCCCCACATACTTAAGTACCACACGTAACTCATTACCTGACCCAGTGACACACACCTACCTTACACACACACACTCAAATCAAGCAGCAAGCCAAGCCAAGCCAAGCCGAAAAAAAAGAGAAAAAAAAAGCAAAAAAAAACCGGCACAAGCCACTTGCTGTAAGTAGAGTAGAGTGCATACGGTAAGTACCTAGGTACCTTAAGACACACACAACTCGAATAGCTCAATAGCCCCAACTAGAAAGTACCTACTCTCTTACCACAAGACAACACACAAAATATGCGAGAAGTGGTACCTCCATACATACATACCTACCTTACGGACGGAAAAGAAGAATCGCCGCGGAACGTGAAAAAAGTCCCGGCTTCCGGGTCGAGACTCAAAGGACTCAAGCGCGCTAGTGTCCGCCACAAGGGCAGGGTAGGGTAGACTTTTCTTACGAGTAGGGCGGAAGGCTCGGGGGATGGGAATGGGGGAAAATGAATGGGGATGGGAATGGGAATGGGAGAGGGAAAATGGGGGAATATTAATGGGGGAAAGTGCTGTAATGCGTATATATATACTACGTAGTGACGAGTTAGGGTGGTGAGGGGGGAAGTATGTAAGGTATAGTATAGTATGGTATGGTAAGGAGGAGGTAGGGTAGGGTAAGGGTAGGGAGGAGGTAAGGTACCTAGTGGATAAGGTATGTTTGTATACAGGTACCCAGGGTATGTATGTATGTATGCAGGGGGACGGTTTAGATGGATGGATGTACTATGTATCTCAGTCAGGCTTCTGTGGGAAGCAACGGGTTGGGGGGGGGATGCGAGGGATGCAGGTACTGGTACTGGTACAGGTACGGCGATGTTTTTGTGAGTGAGTTTGTTGGGGTTGGTAACATTGTCTATGGAACGTGTTGGTTGGAATGTGCTGCCCAAAACGGATGCAAGTGAGCGAGTGTCTTGAACTCTCAGTGTCTGCGATGGCGGGTGATGAAAGTTCAATTCGGAGGGCTACGAAACGAAGGAATACATCAATATGTAGGGTAACGGCGAAATATTTACGCATAACTGCAGATGACAATGGAGCAGATCTCTATATACGGCCAAGACATGTCCAACTCGTATCGCACATCAAAATCCACCATACATCAATCAACAATTCAATCAACCCTTCAAGCCTCATCCTCCTCAGTCCCTACGCCCTTCTTCACCTTGCCACCTTTCCTCTCCCTTTCACCCCCATAATTCTCCCACCTGACCTTCAAATCCTCCTTGGCGCCCCCATTCTTCTCCACCACCAGTCCCCTCAACCACTCATTCTCCGTCTCCAACTGTCCAATGCGCTGCTCCAATTGGAGCGTCTTGTTCTCCAACTCCTTCGCCGTCTGCTCGAGCGCCTGTTCGCGCTGCTTCTTCTTGACGCGGAAGCGTGCCGAAGCGGCGGTGTTGCGGCGGCGTTTGTCTTCTTCGGCCGCGAGGCGGGCGGCGGGGGTTTCGAACTCGGAGGAGTTTTGTTGGGCTGTCGGGAGAGTCTGGGCCGCGGGTTGTGGGGAGATGTGGTGTTTTTGGCCGGGGTAGGGGGCCGGGTTGAATGCTAAGGAAGGAGGTTGGTCGAAGGAAATGGGAGATGTGGAGGGGTATATGGCGGGTTGTAGGCCGTTATTTTGGTATTGAGACTGTGTAGGAGCCGTGATGGCGGATTGGGGAGATGTAGGGACGAAGGGCTCTATGCCGGTGAAGGGGAAGTCGCCTAATTAAAATGTGTTAGCGTTGATTGGTGGATGTTGAGATAGCATGCTAGTCTTTTGTTGAAATGCGACGGTGTATAGCCAAAGCGATAGATGGTTGTTGATATGCAATTTGTGTCTGGACAGAGCCGAGCGCGATATCCAACATACCGGAGACGAAATCCATGCCCTTGCCACCAATCTCATTGTTCGCAACGGTACCCTCCCTTCTCGCCTTCTCTTCTAGACTCGGATCGTACTCAGGCATCGGTTGCTCCAAAAATTCACCAGCATCGAAATCGAGGAACTCAGTATTGGTGAATTGAGCGAGTTCATCGTCAATGTTGAAATCTTCCCGCTGTTGGGTGGCCAGGTCGTGGGCGGATGGAAGCGCATTGAGATTGGCGAGATAGTGGGAGATATTTGGTGCCTTGCGACCTTTGTAGCCGTCCATGGTAGCCATGGGGTGGTGTTTGTTGAAGAGAAAGAGAATATTATTAATGGAAAGTAATCGGAGGGAGAGGAGAAAGGAGGGCTCGGAGGGTGATGTGATGTTCATAGGAAGCCGAAGAAGTGTGGGCCGAAAGTGGGGTGATTAGAAAGCCTGGGTTGGCGCTAGGAAAATAAGCGCTGCTTTCATGCATAAAGTAATTGCATATTTATTACTGTATTCCATGAACAATTCAACATACTTCTGACTCGAGCCCCCACCAAACAATATTAATAATACCCTGGGGGCCGATCTCGATTCCTTGCCACAAACAACCTGCAATTAACACTCACATCAAAAATATCAACATGAATAGTTATATCCCTTGAATATATTCCCCCGTTTATGGGCTTGCTCTCTCGAAGAATTACCCGTTTCCCGAATTTGTCTCCCAAATACTCACTCCCGTACAGACTTCATTCCTCCAAGAATCATATCTTCATAGACTTCATCTCTTAGAGAGCTATTAATGGGATGTGCCTCCCCCCCCCACACATCCGGGTACAGCTTCCGGGCTGAGCTTCCTGGCTGATCGATACTTGCTACCCGCAGAGTGGGTCACTCGTGAACAAGATCCTCTCTCCCTTCGCGAGACCCCTCCTATACACACTCGCTTCTACATTCTTTCGATGCGCTAGAATTTAAATAGACTAGCCCTACTGAGGGCAAACGACTAAGTCAGAATATAAGCAAGGGCGGTGTTAACATAGTCTTATGTGCTTATATATCGAGTACTTATCATATCCGGAACTTGTATTCGAGAGAGATATACGTACTTAGCGAGTCCCTTTCTTAAAGGACTTGACATAGAGCTGGACTAGCGATGTGGTGTCATGTATGAATAGAATATTAACTATGTAGAGTAATTACAAGAAGTGCTTTGTGCGTATTAAAGTAATGCTTCACTGCGGAGTTAACGAATATAACTCGTAGGGCTGGGGCTAGCCGACCAGCCTAGAGTATAACACAGCAAGCAAGCAGGTAAGTCAGCCGTCATGAGCTAGAACCGTGACATTATTCCCCCCTTCAAATTGGAGCTCCGGCGACGACTACTTCTGTCTCCTTCCTGGGTGATCGATAACAGGGACAGGCTCAGCCGTACGCAGGGGAAAGTCCTCAGTTGTGACGACGATGCGGGCATCGTCTTGACTTAGTATTCTAACACGGACCAGGTGCTCTTCTGCGTCTCAGTTCTATCATCGAAGGTTAGTGTCATTAATAATAATGCCCACTCAGCGGGCTTCTTGAATAATCGATGTGATCCTGATCTCTCTGATTTGAAGTGATGAAAGTCTGTTATCAAGTTCACACAGCCTGTTGTGCTTATAAAGTTCTCTCACGTGATTTCGTCCTTGCTGTCCTTGTAGCCCGTCCATTTGATTTTATAAAGAAGATATTCTTTATCTCCAGTGATAAGGTTCTTCCTTCTGTCGTTTATTTTGAAATCAAGTATTTTCGCGGCGTCGTAGATGTCCTCTTCTTCGTCGATTTTCATCGAGGGCGACGAAGGAATTTGTTGCTTTGACAGCGAGTCGCTTTTATCGAGATGTAACAATTAAGAATAAAAGACTGAATGAATCTTCAGAGATTGAAAGAGGTCTAATTCATACGTTATGTTTTCCAGTGCTTTAGTAATTCTGTAAGAATCGATGTTTTTGTAATCGAGTGATCTGTTCGATCGTACTGTCTTAATGTTTCTTTTGTTTAACATGATCATATTCTTCATCTTGAACTCTGACGTTAAAAGTCGATGACGATCTGCTTGCTCCTTCTGTAGGGCTTGAGATCATTTGAGTTGATCTCGAAGATATATTCTTATTTGATTAATTTTGTCAATAAAGACATCGACTAATTTAATGTCTCTCTTTGCTCTTTGCGTGACGCTAGAGTCTAGAAAAGAAGGTGATTCTACTTCTAATCGCGGAATATATTCTTTAGTTACTAGAAATGATGATAGTTCTGTGAAGACGTTGACGTTCGAGTTGACTTCGAATTCAGCTATAAGAAGCATATCTATTCAGTTATCTTGATTGTAATTAACGTAAGCTCGAAGAAATTGTTTGAGAGTAGTATTAGCGCTTTCAGTTTGATCGTTTATTTCAAAATAAAATGTCGTAAAAAGTTTTAAAACTATATCTACTCGTTGACAGAGTCTTTTTTAAAAGTGTGCGACGAACTAAGTGTCACGATCTGAGATTATAAAGAAGGGATATTCTTCTTCTCTTTAAACTTATTCGATAAATACTTATATTACGACTTTTATCTCTAAGAAATTCAACGAAATGAACTTCTTCTTTTTGAATAGTCTATTCACTACAATTATAATATGCTGATATGATCTTTTATATCTTTGACATATGAGTAAGTATGTTATGAAGTCAATCGAAATGTCATGTTAATATCGATTCGATATGAGAAGCGATTTGAGTAGCTCATGTTTGTCTTCGCGATATAACTTAGATCTTAGATAGTCGTAATAGCTTTTAACGTAACGAGTAACTGAGTCGATTATGCGAGATCAAAAGTAGTAAGTGCTGAGACGACTGTAAGTTAAGAAGCGCCTCGCGTGATCTTCTAATAACGTTTTATATATTTCTCGAATGATTCTTATACGTAATTTAAACACATTAAGAACGAATAATCTATTATTAACATATAACAGATTCTAATGAATTTGACAGTCAGTCAATTTCAACTTGAAATAGTTCTTCTTGAATAGCTCTAACGATATCTTCCTTTGACCTGTCAACTTGACTTATATAATATCTTATATAAGTTTATCGTCCTTATAGACGTTTCTTATCTAACTTATTAGTTTCGATTTCTTATCAGTAGAGATTTCGATCGATTCTTCTTCGAACTCCCCTTTCGAAATCTCTATTAGAACTCTCGATAATGATTCTTCTTCGAACTCCTTATTATCGATATCGTTCTGTTCGCTGAGATCGTAAATCTTTAAAGTCAAATAAGTTACTTTCTGCTCAGTCTTATCTAGCAAGAACGATACTAATCTTATAACATTCTTGATCCCAGGGTCAAGATTCTCATTCTTTAGAATAATGCGATGTCGATATTGAATACGATTATTATTTTCGCTCTCTAACAAGTCTTTAATTCTTCTCGTAAGGCTGTCGAGTTTAATGCTCTATTTCCCAGAGCGATATATTATTCGAAAGTTGAAGTTCGCTAAGAACTCAGTTTATCTAACTTGTCTTGAGTTTAACTGCTTGAAAGTCATGAAGTACTATAAGTTCTTATAATTCGAAATGACTTATATTAGATCTTCGACGACGATGCTCGTCAACTCAGGTCGTCACTCTTCGAATGCTCGAACGATAGTCATCAGCTCTTTGTCGTAGATGTCGTAATTATATTCTACTAAAGACATCTTCTTAGAAAGAAACGCTATTAATCTTAGCGTGCCGTTCTCTCCCTTCTGAGATAATACGACGACTATCACGAAATTGAAAACGTCAGTCTTCAGTCAAGTCTTACGATTAGGGTCGAAATGCGCGAGAATTGAAGCTGTCGTAAATGTCTTCTTCAGAGCTTCGAACGAACGCTATTTAAAGCTTTCTTGAGTTTATAAATAGATAAAATTATTCTTTACTTACGTGCGAGTAAGATTTGTTAGTGAGGTCGCAATTAACGAGTATTCGAAAATAAACTTTCTATAAAAGTTGACGAATTCAAGAAACGTCTGAACATCTCTGATGTATCTGAGTTTCTTTTATTGAACGATTGCGTCGATCTTTCTTTGATTCATTTTCACTTCGTTAGTGATTATAATCAATTCGAGATATTTGACTCTAATAATATGAAAATCACACTTGTCGATGTTCAAGTACAAGTCTACTTCTTGAAGTTTTGATAATATCTTTTCAACGTGAGAAATATGCTCTTGTAAGGTGTTACTATAGATGAGAATATCGTCTAAGTAAGCGATACAGAATACGTTCAAGTACTCGCGAAGAATTTCGTTGATGAACGCTTAAAACGTGACTAATGCGTTGTATAGCTCGAACGATGTTACGTTATATTCGAACAGATCATAGCGTGTTAAAAAGGTCGTTTTGTATTTCTCTTCTTTCTTTATGCGAATTTCATTAAATGCGACTATAATATCGAATTTGCTATAAATCTTGACGACGTAAAGCTTTGTTAGAGTCTTCTTGATAAGTGAGAGTGCGTTTCTATTGAAAACGATTAAAGCGTTTAGAGTTTTATAATCTACATAGACTCTTAGTCTCTTATTCGATTTCTTTATAATAAGTATCGATGCTATATAAGATGAGATACTTAATCGAATATAATTCTTGCTCAGCATTTTCTCGATATATTTCTTGATCATCGATGCTTGATTTCTGAAGAGTTTATAGACTCTCTTGATCGACGATCGAGCTTCTTTCTTAAGCTTTATCTCGTAATTAATAGAGCGATGAGAAGAGAGTTTATTAGCTTTAATAGAGTTTTAAACGTCTAGTCACTTATAATAGAATTACGAAACTCTACTTCTTAGTTGCTTCATGATGAGAGATTTCTTTTTTAGCTTATAAAAGAACTTTTTATAGTCTTTCGCTATAACGACTATTAGATCGACTGTGAACTTCTTTTATTTATGAGTGTTATCTTCTAAAGAGACACTTAGCTTCTCGAAATCGTGAGATTATATGACGATTACTTCATTTGAGAATCTCTCTGTTATTCTCATAAAGACGTAAGCAGAGACTTTCGCTATATTCTCTGTTATA
The DNA here is from genome assembly GCA_022315425.1 of Pseudevernia furfuracea. NCBI lineage: Eukaryota > Fungi > Ascomycota > Lecanoromycetes > Lecanorales > Parmeliaceae > Pseudevernia > Pseudevernia furfuracea. The sequence goes on from JAIUPT010000022.1 coordinate 154,848, forward strand.
GATAATTTTGAGTGAAATAATAATGTCGACTTGATAAGAGATGAAGTTACGCTATGAACAGTTACTAATTTGTTATATCGCAAACAATTTGATATGCAATAATCAGATTTGAGTGTTATTGTTCGATCTTCGAGTTCGAGAGAAGAATTGTATTGTTTCAATCATGACATGTCGAGAATTATGTCGAAGCGTTCTAGTTTAGTAATCAGATATTATATCTCCTCGACATGATCACTTAAGATATATTACATTAAGATCATGTGAGTGATGTTGAGAGCAAACTTATTATTAGCTAAGCGTAGCTTATAAGACTAAGAGAGAGTTATATGTGATAAATAATTCTTCTTTGCGAAGACGACGTCAACGAAGCTTAACGCTAACGCTTCGATATCTATAAGACAAATTGTGTCTTTGATCTCACCTTTTGTGAGAACTTTGCTAAGAAAATCTAATTGTCGTTCTTTCTATAGAGATACTTCTATAACGACGACGCAGATAGACAATAAGACGAAGACGAGAATCTCTTCTTTCTTAAGTTTCTGAATTCTGTTACGCACTTTAACTTCTAGATCTCTGGTCGCGACTTGGTCAGGGACATCTAGTTTTCCGCATCTGTTGTTGAAAGCTCTGATGTATTCTCGACATCAGCGATCTTAAGTATAACTTCAACTTGTTCTTTGTTGAGGAAAGGTGCGTTCTTACAGAGTGCGTTATTGTTAGACTGGCTTATATAATATAGATATATATAAGACAGGCTAGGGTTGTGTAGCAATGTGAACTTAGCGGAGATATATATATTGCGTATAGTATATCTAATAGTAAGACTAATTCTTAAGGAAGGAAAATGGGAAACTTCGGGGCATGGCCCTCTTAAGCTTCTCACGTCAAGAATCCGCTTGGCATGCGTATGCCAAGCGATTCGGTTACGCTCGGCAACCCCCGAGCTCATGCGACAGCTGTCCTCTTGGTCCCGCTGCTAACAGTTATCTTTTTTAGAGCGATAATCTATTTGTAGATATTTGAAGCATCTTCCCTTCTTTCGAATTCTATTTATCAATAACTTTGAGTATTTGTAGTTACGAGATTTGTTATCTTTATTGTCTTTCTTAGTGAAGGACATTTCTCGATTAAAGATATTAAAACGTGTCTGCTTGATCGTCTTCTTCTCTTTGTTTTCTACGATAGTGTTATTAATCTGCTTTAGATTCAGATTTAGTTTTCGCAAGTAATCGATCAAGTCTCGATACGTTGTGAACGTTTATTCAATTAGCTTGTGCTTCAGACGATTAAAGATCAATCGAATAAGATTAGAGATCTTAATAACGTCGAAGAACTTTAGCGATGTTATAATAGCACTAAAGCGAGCATAAAAGGTTTCGAAAGATTTCTTCTTATCGATTATGCTCATTTCGAACTTGAGATCGTTGAGTTGTGCATTCGATTCAGAAATCTTGTCGTATGTTTCGAACATGTTATCGAGTTCTGTAATCATCTCCTTCGTCGTCTGATAGGGATTTGAATATCTAAAATTCGCTCGAGTCTTGATAATCTCGAAAGCGATCGACTTGCAGTGATCGCGAATGTATTTAATCTTGTCTCGTTTAGTTGAAAAGAGTACTGCACTCTGTCTGAACTTCTCATCAAGATGAAGAATTCAACGTTTTTATTGATCCTTGTCACGATCTTCGTGAAAGTTAGTCACGTCTGAATAGCGCTTGTTAATGCTCGTCTCTTCGATCTAATGCGAGACGATAGCTGACGTTAGATCTCTGTTACTGTATGAGTTGCTGAGAGAAGAAATCACACTTATGTGAGTGTTAAGAGAAGAATAAGACTGAGACTAATTAAAGATAGATCTTCGACGATGATAAGAGTCTATAGAGTTATCTTCTTTGTCTGAGTCTTCGTCTGCTTCTCCCTCATCGATTTGTGTCGTTAATTTCAATTTGAGTCGTTCGTTTTTCTTCGAGAGATCTTCAGCTTTCTTGCGATATTTATCGCGTAGTCGACGAAGTCGAGCGAAGTTAATTAGTTCTATTTTTAGCTTCGTATTCGTTACATCTGCGAAGTTGATCTACGATAGCGACTTCGCTTTGAAATTAGCTATCTCTTTGTTAAGCTTCTTATTCTATTGACGAAGAAGGTCAATGTTATTGTTAATAACGCGAAAGTTGTTAAGTATGTGATTGAGTGCATCGCATTATTTCTTCGAAGTCTCGATAGCGCTTCGCTAAAAGTCTTATATTATTTAAATAGTGACGAGAACTGCTTTATTCTTCGCTTCATTAATAAGTATTACTTTATTTTTATACTCTTTAGATGTAAGAATATATCGTATAAAGCGCTAACGACGCTTTCTCTTATGTCTGCTCGAAGTCTCTAACTTAGAGTGAAATGAATTGATCTCTTCTTCTACGAAGAAGAATAACGTCGAAACGAAACGTCTAACGTAAGTATCATCGTTAAAATTCTCGTCATGATATTAAGAGTAACTATTTCTCTTAATCGTTTGACTCTATGTTAAGTCTATCTCAACAGACTCAACGAGCTTCTGTGATGTTATGAAGACTCCGCTTAAGAGTCTAACTGTGACAGTAGGTCTTTGCGAAGCTCTGTCCTCAGAGAACGTTTCTATAAAAGATTTCATCGAATCTCTATCTTCAACGCTGAGATTCAGTCTGATTAGATTAAGAGTTATAAAAGAATTTCTTCTCGGTCACTCGTCGTCCTTTGACTGTGACTATCGTGTTGTTGTGTTAAGGTACGTTTTCAACTCTTAAGCAGGTCGCGACTGCTTCAAAAGAAGGATAGTTAATATTATGTTAGAGACTTGACATAGAGCTGAACTAGCGATATGATGTCATGTATGAATAGAATATTAACTATGTAGAGTAATTACAAGAAGTGCTTTGTGCGTATTAAAGTAATGCTTCACTGCGGAGTTAACGGATATAACTCGTAGGGCTGGGGCTAGCCGACCAGCCTAGAGTATAACACAGCAAGCAAGCAGGTAAGTCAGCCGTTATGAGCTAGACGTACTTAGCGAGTCCCTTTCTTAAAAGAGTTACCCGTTTATTAGCTTTATCTCTCAAAGATTTATCTACTCGTAGACCTTTTCTTTTTCACTTGTTTATTAAATTTGCGATTGCCATTTACTCGTTTATAACTTTATTTTTTAAAGAGTCATCTACATCTACTAGATCGTCTCTTGTGATAGCATAGCAGATTAATAAGTCAAAGCTTCTAAATTAATGTTGCTTTTGAAAGAGAGTTCTCTCTGCTGTCGATTAAGTTGTGAGAGTCTTAAGAGCAAAACTGTAACGGCGTTGCTATTATTTGTAACAGTCTTGATCTAATCACTATGATATATGGTGATGAAGTAAGATCTTGATTATTCTATGTCAGAAGGACGAATATCTACCTGTGAAGCCTGCGCTAAGGCCGGCTTGACCATATCAGACCTTACTTGATAATATTCTAGGGTCACCCTGTGACAGAAACATCTCGATTTGTGTCACTAAGAACATAGTATTCTCTTTACAAGTGTAATGATATCAAGATTGAAGCTTACAAAGTTGTGTATAAGTACACTTTATCGTGAAAGTGTATGTAAGGGAGATCTGCACCCATGGCGCTAAGTAGGCGAACGTGATATAAGTATACAAAAGACGCAATATCGCTACTGGGGTTCAATGATTGAATTGCTAATAGAACTAATCTCTAAAGAACTGAAAGACTCAAAGACATGACTGATATACCTATCAAGTCCCCTACACATCACGTTCAACATTTCAACATAGACCCTAAACTCCTTACATGCGACATCCGCCTGCTTTTGATAGCGGCGCTAAGGTGGGGGTAACGCTACGATCTGACAGTAGAGATATCGTAGAAGTGTCTGTGATTATGATAGTCTTAAAGATGAAGCTTCTCGATTTATATCACTAAAAACATGTCATTCTTTACGAACATGTGAACATATCAAGGGTGAAGTCGAGAAGGCCGTGAAGGACTGCACTTCATGGTGCAAGTGTCACAGAAAAGATTCACAACCAGTATTCATTATTGCTAGCGTTACTAGCGTAGGCTTTCGTAAGTATTTAAACCCCGTTCCTCCTCACCAAAAACATCTTCCATCTCCACACCTGGTCACCACTTTGATCAAGGCTGAGCATCTAACTCTTGCATCCTTTCTACTTGTTGCTTATTCACTATGCAAGAGGCTTTGATAGAATAACTTCACTCCTTCAGATTGTGCAACAGCACAAGAGTTTCTAGCTTTGATGATATCGTTCTTCGGGACTTGTTTATCGTCGTTGGACATGCAATTCTGATATTCAATCTTTATATCACTTGTCTGATAGCATAACACTACATAAAACTTGATCAAAGTAATCAACCTGATCCTTTCAAACTGTGCAAGATCATATCATATCTTAGTATCAGAGAGACGTTTCTCCAGGTCTAATACTTGCGACTAGTTCTGCTGGCTTTATGTTAGATTAAACTTGTGGCTGCAAATCAGACAACTGGCATATTCTTTGAGCCTCATGTCATTCCACCAGTGTCTCCAGCCGTGAATCGAGTGACTATTTTGAGAGAACACGTGCATCAAAGTGCGTTTTCAACGCCGCAACGCTTGCTTGCCGACGTTGATTAAGAACGGAGATGCCGCTACATATATACGCCAGCCTTTTTAAATTTACTATCCTCTGACACATCTCATATTCTCTTTATTGTCTACTCACTTTCCACTTGAGTAATGCTCACAAGATTCCATTTTATCAATTATTGGGTAGATAAATTAGAAAGGTGGAGAGCAAAAGACAATTTTCGAATGCTGGCTATTCTCCCGGCCTGTATTTTTGAAGCCACTCTCTACACCAGCATCATACATATGAAACACCCGCTCCAATGAGACAGACGGCTTTTCTCCAGCCGACTTGCTCTATAGCTTCATACCTTGCTTAATCGGCAGAGAGGAAACGTGCAACTCAGTCGCAGATTTCTGACGAGAAGAGGAAACATGCAACTCAGCCACAGATTTCTGATGAGAAGAGGAAACGCGCAACTCAGCCACAGATTTCTGATGAGAAGAGGAAGGAGAAAAGGCCCTAATTCTCTGATAGCCTATGGCACCTCGAAATCTACTGCCATGAAGCTATGGAAATTGCTCAGTGGGTTGTCCTTGTCTATGCCGGTTTGTCTTTTATCGTACTACTTTAGAATGCTCCGGAACAACCATCGCCATGGAAACATCCACCAAAACTTGAAAATCTGTCCTTCTTTGGGGACCAATGACATCGTCATGACATCTTTTTAGCGCATCAGGACCTGTCAACCTCTGCAACTCTTCCCTCACTTCCAGCATCAACAACATCCATAGAGAGCATGAGCTCCACCAACCTAGCTTTCTATGGAGTCTCGCAATGTCGACAGCCACCAACAGGCAGCATGAGCTCAGGCAATACAGGCTCCAACTCTGCACAGGCCAACTCAAGAATGGAAATTTTTTGGAAAGCCACTGCAGAAGGCACCAGCAGGGTATGGCGTTGATTTCAAAGGACAAGGGTAAGCACAGCTTCATTCTTTGTACAGGGTCATCGGTCTAATGCCCTTTGTTCTGGTCTCTAGAACGCGGTCGCAGTGTTCTCACCCAGCTTGTCGACCGGCTACGTGTCGGCATAACCCTGATCAATTCGACGGCTAAGATACCTTCCTTAACGAATCCGAGCCGAAATCGATTGCAACAGCAAAGGCACTGGAGGCTTTTGAAGCCTTCCTTTCTGACAATTCGAAGATTATGAGCGAGATGATGGCAATGCCAAGAGGAAGAGCAAGAGCAACTTGGCTGAAGAGCAAGAAGCTCAGGCAAAAGAGAGGCAGGAGCGTTAGCTCAGGGAAGAGATATTAATGGTCCTTCTGTCAAGAACGTCCGTCTGCTCTTTCATTCACGAATATCAAATCGCACCAGCTGCATTCGATCCAGCATCAGATACTCGTCTCTAACTCGCTCACCGATCTAGAGATCTTGACTGAAGAGCAAGAAGCTCAGGCAAAAAAAGAGACAGGAGCGTTAGCTCAGGGAAGAGATGTTGGCGGAGCGCCAAAGACGGGTACAAGACGAGTAAGATAAGACAGAATGGCGCTTCGGCTAAGAACATCCATCTATTCCTTCATTCACGGATACCAAATCGCACCAGCTGCATTCGACTACAAAGGCAACACACGCACGCGTCCTCGATTCCTTCGGATCAACAAACATCTTCGAGTCTGCGTGGACGAAATTCTCTTGGGTCAGCAGCCGGTACTAGCTGTACACTTCTACTACTCACAGCCTCACCCCATCGATCCTTGCCGGGGTTTTACACGGTGCTGCTGGGTCTCACCGAATTCCACCACCTGGTGCAGCAAGCCAGCGACGGTCCTGGAATCCTACAGTTTGGGTAGATTGAGGGTCAAGAATCGTGCCGTGCCAGGGTACCGATGTATACCAGATGGCGAATTGAAGGAGGCGGGGGAGATTACCCACGACCAAGACGCTTGCACCGGTGCCCCGAAGCGTAGCGGAACACTGAGGGGTAGCTATCAACACCCGTGAAGATCTCACCAGCTGACAGTTGGGATACGGGCCGGTGTGCAAGGCTCATCTTTCCCCGCCGTCTGTGAAGAATACCTTCAACAAGAACTAATAGATTCAGAGTCTCCAGCCAAAAATCGGGCCGAAGAATAGAGAAAAGAGGTTCATGGGGACGAGGCAGTTGGTATTGTGGCCACCGTTGAGACATGTGTCACACAAGGGCTCCGAAAAGCCGACAAAGCCATGATGTATCCGCAGCCGACTCTATCGTTGACCAAGGTCAAGAGAGACACAAAGAGAAACCATAGAGAAGAGAGAGGCTTTAAGTCTCACAGCATCGAGCAAGACTGCGCGGGACAGGTCTCCTGCAACTACGAAGCGGGGGAAAGGTGTTGTTGTTGAAGAAAAAGGGGGAGTTTGGTTTGAAGAGAAGGGGTTAGGTGAGGGTGGATAAGAAGATGGGACTTTGTCATATTCGAAAGGCGAATCTTATGTGTTTCGAGGGACCGTGACCAAGATCGGAACAGCAAAGGAGGAAAAGGGCTTCAAGTCCCACAGCATCGACCAAGACTGTGCGGGAAAGTTCTCCTGCAATTACGAAGAGGGGAAAGGTGCTGTGATTAAAAATAAAGGGAAACACAAAAAACGTCCGTCAGGCAAAGGTGGGATGAACAATCAAGATCTTTTCCGAATCTTATGTGTTTCGAGGGACCGTGACCAAGATCGGAACAGCAAAGGAGGAAAAGGGCTTCAAGTCCCACAGCATCGACCAAGACTGTGCGGGAAAGTTCTCCTGCAATTACGAAGAGGGGAAAGGTGCTGTGATTAAAAATAAAGGGAAACACAAAAAACGTCCGTCAGGCAAAGGTGGGATGAACAATCAAGATCTTTTCCGAATCTCATCTGTTTCGAGGGATCGTAACCAAGACCGGAACAGCGAAAGAGGAGGGAGGCTTCAAGTCTCACAGTATCCAGCAAGACTTCACTGGAAAGGTGTCATGTAACTATGTCGGTGCTGGAAACTTGGTCAATGGGCAGTGGTACGTCGCTGCCGCCGCCATGCAGAATACCACGAAAGGGAAATCTGCCGATTTTGCGCCTACGGCCCTGGGTTGCGAAGACTCCTGATAAGCACAGCATGGCCGCTCAATTATCGAAGCGTCACAAGCCCCTGAAATGTGAATGCGGACGCCACGAGAGACCGGGATTGGATGACGATTCCTGACAAGGTCAGGCGCCCACTTCCGAAACCCAAGGCAGAGCCTGGTAGCTTAGGCGAGATTCAACTCGATCCGAGCGACTACTTCCGCCCCGACAGCCTCTCGAACGGGGTAAATTGGTCCTGCTATCCACGTTCTAGTAACTTGAGCGCCTATCGTTGGTCAAGATTCCCAAGAAGAAGGAGGACTATTTGGGCCGCAGGAGTGGCGCTTAGAAATGAGGGGGGCATGACGTCTCCTTTCTTTCGACGCCTCGATAGCAGATACGCTGTCCGCAGCTGGGAAAGACGGCGATGATGCCCAAAATCTTTCAAAGATTCGCTTCAACTTGCATGGATCCTCATAAGCATCACAATCACACAAGACATCAGCAGTGCTCTGTTGCTACTGTTTTGTGTTCAAAAGAAAGAGAAAGAGGGAAGAACCACTTTCGCTCATGAGGAAGGATTCCAAACCCCCGGAGGAGGGAGCGTCAGCGAGGGAGCCCACCGGAACCCCACCACGATTATCCTCCAGGAAAGCAACCATGATTCTTTGCTACTGCTTCGTCTTCAAGGCAGAGGGGCCCATTTCGTCTCCACGGATTGCGAAGCCCTAAGGAAGGGATGTCAAGCGAGGGACCTCACCTGAACCCCGGGACATCCAGAACACCAATAGCAATGTCCACAAGGTCCCTACAGCAGACCGTTCGTACCCTGTTTTCTTCGGAAGGGTTGCAGACTGTGAATTGACCAAAGCCACTGCCACCATCCCTCAGCAGACAACCCAAGTGTCTGCACCTGCACCTAATCTACACCGGGTGGACGGTTCGTGTGCGACTCAATTCGCAGGAGACAGCTGCGATACTTCGCCGCAGACGACGACGCTTCATCCATCAAGCACGAAAGCTAGTGAAGGAGCAAATATTCCGTCCGCCAAGGCCAGGTCGAGAGAAAAATTGGACCGAGAGATGTTCTTTCTCTCCAAGGAGGGGCTCCGCAACACGGATCCATCCATCCACACACACACGAGCATCCAAGCGTCCTCACCACAACGACGTTGAAAACAGACGGCCCCGCACGCACCGCCCTTGCCGCAAAAATCCCTCAACGGAGAACGTCCGCCACCTGAACCACCTCTTCCTCCTCCGAGCAAAAAAGGCTTTCCGCAGAACTGATATTTGCGTCCTCGAGACAACAAACAAACAAAAAAAACGGACCGCGTGCAAAGTTCGGCAGAAAAATCCCAACCGTATGTCTCGAAGAGGAAGAGAGATGAGGGATGTTGTCGGCGGCGCTACCGCGGGTAGTAAGTAAGTACTGCGGTAGCAAGTAAGGTAGCCTTGGGGTCAAACGGGAGCCTGGGGGGGGGACGAGGACAGTCCGTGTTTGGAGAGGCTTCGACGATTTGAGCAGGCCTGGGGCTTCGCGCCGGCACCTTTTTTGGTTGCGCCTGGCTTACGGGGTCGAGGTATGATGGGTGGGTGGGCTTTGTGCTGTTTGTTCTGTTCTGTTTTGGGGTGGTTGTCCCTCAGCTTCCGAAGCGAGCGAGTGAGCGAGCAAGCAACCAAAAAACCAAGCACGCAAGCAAACCAAGCAACCAAACAAGCAACCAACCAAGCAAACAAACAGCCAACCAACCAACCAAACAAACAAACAAGCAACCAAGCACGCAAGCAAGCAAGCCAGACGGACGGACACTCTACCGCCAGAGGTTTTTGCGTCGGGGGTTTTTTTTCTGAAGATGAGGGAAGGGAAGGGAAGGGAGAAAGGCTCGTGTAAAGGCCATTTGGTATGTCAAAGTCAAACATCCTTCTTGTGAAGAGCTAAATAATAGCTAACTCTGTGTCTACAGCTCCACTGACGACATCGACCTTTTACTTTCTTTCTTTTATCCCCTTTCCCTTTTCTCTTGCCCACAAGTATATGGCATTAAAAAAAAAATCATTTATGATTGACTCAGAGCAAAAGGGTTGGAGCCCATCTTTCGGCCCCGCAAAGAAGGTTAAGAAAGGTGAACGTCCTCAAAGATGTGTGTGAGTTTCTTCGAAGCGTAACCCTTGAAATCATTCAACAGATGACAGCTAACTCGTGCTAATAGAAAGACACTTAATACACGAACCATGGAGAAAGGTTCAGAGTGATATGACACTGAAGTGTCGTCCTCAAAGATGTGTGAGTTTTCTTCGAAAGCGTAATCCTTGAAATCATTCAACAGATGGCAGCTAACTCGTGCTAATAGAAAGACACTTAATACACGAACCATGAAGGAAGCTTCAGAGTGGTATGACACTGAAGTGTCGTCCTCAAAGACACTTAATACACGAATCATGAAGGAAGGTTCAGAGTGGTATGACACTGAAGTGTCGTCCTCAGATGTGTGAGTTTCTTCGAAGCGTAACCCTTGAAATTATTCAACAGAAGGCAGCTAACTCGTGCCGATAGAAAGACACTCAATACACGAACCATGAAGGAAGGTTCAGAGTGGTATGACACTGAAGTGTCGTCCTCAATGATGTGTAAGTTTCTTCGAAGCGTAACCCTTGAAATTATTCAACAGATGACAGCTAAACTCGTGCCAATAGAAAGACACTCAATACACGAACCATAGAGAAAGGTTCAGAGTGATATAACACTGTGGATCTCAAGCAAGCATACTCAACGCGGAGACTTACAAAGATCTGAAGTGTCGTGCTCAAAGATGTGTAAGTTTCTTCGAAGCGTAACCCTTAAAATCATTCAACAGATGGCAGCTAACTCGTGCCAATAGAAAGACACTTAATACACGAATCATGAAGGAAGGTTCAGAGTGGTATGACACTGAAGTGTCGTTCTCAAAGATGTGTAAGTTTCTTCTCGAAGCGTAACCCTTTGAAATCATTCAACAGATGGCAGCTAACTCGTGTCGATAGAAAGACACTCAATACACGAACCATGAAGAAAGGTTCAGAGTGATACGACACTGTGAAATCTCAAGCAAGCATACTCACGCGGAGACTTGCAAGAATCTAAAGTAACCTCTACATACATTGTCAACAATACACGAAAAGCAGACGGCAACGACTTGACCTAAGCCAAGCGTACTCACGCGAAGACTTGCAAGGATCTCAAAGTAACCGTTCCTCAAAAGATGTGTGAGTTTTCTTCGAAGAAGCGTAACCCTTGAAACCTGGCAGCTAACCCGTGCCAATAGAAAGAGACACTCAATACACGAACCATGAAGGAAAGGTTCAGAGTGGCATAATAACTGACGATCTCAAGCGAGCATACTCCACGCGGAGAGACTTACAAGATCTAAAGTACCTCTACATACATTGTCAACAATGCACGAAGAAAGCAGACGGCAACGACTTGACCTAAGAAAGATCTGAAGTGCCCGTTCCTCAAAGATGTGTAAGTTTTCTTCGAACCCTCACACCATCAACCATTTAAACAGATGTTAGCTAACTCGTGCCAATAGAAAGACACTCAACTCAATACAGTACCATAAAGGAAAAGGTTCAGAGTGATATGATAACTGACGATCTCAAGCAAAGCATACTCACTCAACGCGGAGACTTGCAAGAATCTAAAGTAACCTCTACATACATTGTCAACAATACACGAAAAGCAGACGGCAACGACTTGACCTAAGCCAAGCGTACTCACGCGAAGACTTGCAAGGATCTAAAAGTAACCTCTACATACTTTGTCAACAATGCACGAAAATGCAGACGGCAACGACTTGACCTAAGCCAAGCGTACTCAACGCGGAGACTTACAAAGATCCGAAGTGCCCGTTCGTCCTCAAAAGACGTGTAAGTTTTCTTCGAACCCTCACACCATCAACCATTTAACAAAAATGGCAGCTAACCCGTGCCAATAGAAAGACACTCAATACACTCAATACACGAACCACGAAGGAAGAAGGTTCAGAGAGGTGACATGATAACTGACGATCTCAAGCAAGCGCATACTCACTCAACGCGGAGACTTGCAAAGATCTAAAGTAACCTCTACATACTTTTGTCAACAATGCACGAAAAAAGCAGACAGGCAACGGACTTGACCTAAGCCAAGCGTACTCACGCGAAGACTTGCAAAGATCTAAAAGTAACTCTCTCTCTCTACATACTTTGTCAACAATGCACGAGCACAAAAGCAGACGGCAACGGACTTGACCTAAGCCTAAGCAAGCGTACTCACGTGGAGAACTTGCAAGATCTAAAGTTGTGTGTGTGGGTGGCATTGGAGCGGCGATGAGGAGAGGAGAGGTGGGGAGGTGGGGGAGGTGGGGAGATGCAAAGTGCAAAGTGTACACATACACACAGAGATACGCATACACATACACATACACATACACATAGATCCGTTGTCTGTCATATGTGTGCGTCAGGATGAGACCTGGTAAATGGCGGAACCAAGTATGCCGAGGTTGAGGATTTGATTTGGGTGTGTGTTGTGGGGGGGGGGGGCTTTTCAGTAGACGTCAATCACATAGGGTCGTCCAAGGTGTTGGATTTCGATATATACACCATCCATGCCATGCCATGCCATGCCCTACCAAGTGATCCAATTTCAAAAAAGCCTCTGATGGCGGGCTGTTTCCCCCAACGCCACGCTGAAACGCAGCATTTTAAACCAAAGTATGTCGTAAATCTCTCAACCAGGCCACTGCTCCTTGTTTGTCGACCCATCTCGCTGGCAAGAACATTCTCCTTCCCTCCCATCAGCGTGACATGAGCATCGACTTTGGGCCCCATCACCCTCCTCCACATGCTCACACACCGGCAAGTCCGATGCAGTGGTTTCCGAGCTTGTCTTCTTCCTCCTGACCACAGCACTGAAGATCCTGTTCGCTCTGTTGGGCGCCGTAGGTCTCATCTCGCCTCCCGGTATGGTATTTTGCCTCGAATGCACAGGATCCACCTGCTTCTTGGCCGCTGGGCTGATAGAAAGGTAGATTGGCATCAAAGCACCAAAAGCGAAGATGGCGAGTACCACGCAAAACGCGTAGCGGACATTGTGATTGCTAGCTACCGGCCACATGATGGCAGGGACGATGGCCCCACTGGACGTAGCAGCTGTGAGGACTACCGAGCCGGTCTTGGTATGCTTGCCCAGTCCACGCAAAGAGATGGCGAAGATGAGGGAGAAGATTCCGGATTCGAAGAAGTGGACTAGGACGATCATGGCGACGCCTGTGTAGCCGTCAAAGCTCATAGCGAGCGCAGAAGTGATGATAGCACCGATGAAAAGCAAAAAGAGAATACGGCGAGGTTTGATGAGAAGGCCTGCGAGGGCTGTTATGAAGCGGCCGACTGCGAAGACAGAGTGTCCGACTGCCTGGTAGTTGAAGGGACCGATGTCGGAATTGGGCTTGACGTATGCGACATACTGTTCGAAATATGTTGCAACGGATTCCTGGCCTCCGACGTAGCAGAATTGGGCAAACACGCCGACTATAAGAGTCGTATAGATGACTGGGAGACCGGCAGACTTTCGTCTGAAAACAGTTTCACGCCTCTCGGCCATCTCTTCCAAGTCATCATCTGACGCTTCCGGTATCGGCAGGTAGAAAAAGATGAGAGCCAGGCAGACGTCGAACAGAGCGATGCCAAGATATGTCCATTGAACGTCGATGAGTGAAGGCGCGTCGAGCACGTTCCTGAAAAGCACCTTCTTTGCGAGAATCGGAGATAGCACACTGCCAATAGCTTGCACGCCTTGTGAAATGTTTAGGCGAACCTCGGCATATTCGGGAGGGCCGCAGAGTGAAATGAATGGATTGCCAGCTGTCTCAAGTGTTGCAACTCCAAGCCCGATGATGAAATTTGAGACGAGGAAGGCAGGGAATGATGCCAGGACTGCAGAGGGCCAGAAGACCAGGGTACCGACACCGTACACACATAGACCAGTGATGAACGTTGCTTTGAACCCCCATTTCTTGAAAATATAGCTCCCAAAGGTAAGAGGCGCGAAGAAGTAAGCCGCGTAGTAGGCGGAATGTAGTGCGACAGCTTGGCCAGCGCTCGTCCCAACAATGGTCTGGAATTGTTGATTGAGCACCTGCAGAAGACCATATGCGAATCCCCAGAGGAAGAAAAGGATGGTGACTAAGGCCAGAGGAACGTATGATTGCTTGTTGGTCAGTTTCACCATACTCTTAGCTTGATTGTCGTTGACGAAGTCAAATATGGTCAGACTCGGTGTTCGAGACCTAGTCGGACCAACAGTTGCCGCTGCGGTTTGTGTCTGCTGCAACATCGCAGGGGTGGTGTCCGGGGTTGTTAGAAAATCCAGCATTCCCATACTGTCTCTCCGGCTTGACGCGAGATGTGTCGCACTCATTGGACTCTGGGGAGGAGCAGAGATCGAGGTGCTTTGAGTTTTGGGAGCCAAATTTGCCCATTGAGCATCGCCAGGCCCGTAGAATGGGTTGCCAGTCAGTTCTCCGACTTGCTTGATGCGGCCAAGCAAGTTTGGGAAAATCTTGGCCACCAAAGGTTTGACACCAGGTACGCACGCCACAATGACCCCCACGTGTACTTCCACCGCAGACCACATGAAGGATAGGGACGCTATCCACGAATAATCGTATTCTGCGTTGGAAGCAGCAGATCCAGAAGTATTTTGCAGGCGTGCCAGAGCAGCAGACTCCAAGTATGCTATCCTTACTACGTCAACCACTGCAACGAACGCACCAAAGCTGAATGTAATTATCAGGATGACCTTTTCAGTTCGAGGCAGCCTCATGCTTGTCAAGATAGGCATCGGTAGGAACAGTATTGCCAGATCCGTGATGATGTTGACAGGCGCGGATGAGAGATATAGCGTGACGATATCGATGCATTTGGCCGTTGGCAGTATTGGGTCATCGAAAGCGGCTCCCACAGGGCGGCATTGGAATATATTGAGAAAGGTCAAGGCAAGGCCGGCCACATTGACCACAGTGAGTGTTGCGAATGTAGTCCATCTGAATACCGGGTGATTCTTCGACAGGGTCAAGTAGAAGAGGCAGATGGAGGTCTTCGTGGCCATCAATGCCGGATTCTGATCTTATTAGCGGGCTTATGCTCCATTGCTGCTGGATCACTCCTTACATAGAGAACGGAGAAGGCATATTCGGCCTTCTTCAAAGACTCTCGATCCTGTGGGGCAACATCGGCTTCGTGGCGGCCAAGTCCAACGCTCGTTCCGTAGCAGATGGAGAAGGAGAAACCGAAAGCCACAAGCTGTCATGGATTAGGACCCGGCAACAAGGGCGGATGAAGGAATGTGAGATGGCTCACCCATGCGATAACAATTGCATAGTCGTCATTGCTCACTCGCTTCACCACACCCATGCGCGAGATGAGTCGCAGGACGATGAAGGCAGTGGATACGCAAAGAAGTGCTATGACGACTGCAAGCACCGTCGGTCCACGATCCTGCATCGCCAGAGTCGCTGGGTCGGGCATGATTGTAGCCGCCACTCGTGCTCCGCTTCACCGAATTTCTTCATGGAATCTCGAGTATGACAATTTCTTGCAGAAGCATTGTTCCCTCTCTTGACTTGCAATAATGCTTCATAGCGGCGATGAGAGGGTCGGATGAGTTGGGGCAAAGGAGAATGGTGGAAAAAGCATGGGGCATTGGGTATGCTGGATGAGGTGTTTTTGCATGCCCGGGACCACTCGTTATGCGAAGGCATGATTGACGGGTGGCGATTGAACTTAAGTATGGGATGCCAGGCCTGAAGAGGGAAAGTGAAAATGAAGTATTTTGACTTTTGAGCAAGGCGTAGATCAGTGGATTGTGAGTTTGTGAGTAAGGTAGATTGGAAGATATTATTATTATTATTATTACCGTACATGTATTATTTGCCCCGCAATCCTTTGGTGGGGGACCGGGGAAGAAGCAAAAAATTTGACTACTTAATATTCGTTCACGTAGGACGGACGCCCTACCATGTCATTATTATTAACCGACACTTCCCCCGCAAAGTGAAATGCATTTGCCGAAAAACAACCAAACTTCTTTCGCACATATACTTCACGCCACCTACCTATATCCGACGCCATCTTTCGTATAATGCAGTACCTTATACATGGGTATACAGCACTCAGAGTGTAGATAAAGATATTAGGTTATCGATTACAGGGGCCATACTCTGTATTCACATACTCGACAGTATATGTACGAGCTGCCGCTTCGCTATATGTGAGCTCAACGGCCCACAAGCCAAATTCCATTCGGAGTGTGCATGATATTCGAGTGCGGATAGCCCATGAGGAGTCCTGTTGCCCGTCCCATCAAGACAATTTGTAGTAACTCATATGCGCTTCCGCGCTTGGATGCAGGTATTTTCTGCTGAAGAAGCAGGCTCTCTGACACAGGGTCAGGCATCCCAACATCTCCCGCCAAGAGCCAGGCCGGTAACCTTTGAACGTAGATGGTGGCCCTTTTCGCTTTCGGCCTCCACACAGATGCTGTGGCCGTCCGACTTCGCGCTGGGCTGGGTACCGTGAAAGTTGTTTCGCTCTGTAGAGTGCTCGCAACGGATTCTACTCTACCGAAGCACAACAGTCCCTGCCCGTGATCTAACAGGGAACAGCCCTTCACATTCTCGGCGAAACCCCAGTAAATCATCCGCGTGACCCCTATAAGCCGCATGCCGTTTAGCAGGCTTTCTTGGATGCTCTTATGTGGGGATGCGGGTCTTTATGTCACTATTCAGTTGTTCATTGCCAAACTTGATCTTTCGCCTGGAATCATGCTTATGTCCAATGGCCGTTGATGTTGTTGTAGGCAGGAGGACTAAGGATTGGATCTCCGAGTTGGGCCATCCTGAATCCATCTCTACTCAGTTGGTCCCAATCATTGTTGGGGACGTCCAGCATGGCTGAGATATCCATAGGGCCATTCTGTCGGTGGGCTTGAAGCGGTACACTGTGATCTGGAAATGGGGACCAGAACATGTCTGCGGGTGTGGCAAAAGGTTTCGGGCTGTTTTTGACGGCTGAGACAGGGACTGAGAAAGGAAACCCACTAGCTACGCCCTTCGCGTAAAACATGTCTTGTTGTTGAGAGTGGTCTGGAATAGACGATAATTGTGTGAGGACTGTTCCGTAACCTTGGGGGTCTGGTAGGCTCGTCGGAACCCTTGGAGGAGAATCATAAGCTATCTGAGCAATTTCAGGAGGCAATTGAATGTTCCATTGTTTGGAAAGAGCCATGACGATGTGGAGACTTCGCATGCCAAAAGCGTGGTTGGCGGAAATTTCGCGAAGGCAGGTGATACTCAGAGCAAGATCCTGGGCTGATGAAGGGTTGGGAAGGTTCAACAGATGGATGATTGATGTTGATAGGAGGATATGAGTTGCGATGAGTGGGACACGACGAAGCCCATATATCTGACGATATTTTCCGATGAGCGAGGCCCCGTTTCTCGCACAAGACGTGCAGATGTCTCGAGGTGAGATTTTAGAGTTCGTAAGATCGACTTTGAGAAAAGGACGGAATAGATGCAACACCACGGTGTGGTAGTACGCACTGCCAATGTTAGTTGAAAGCAATAACCTGTCCCAGAGACAAGCGCAGCATGATGAGGGAAATATTCGAAGATGTATCAGGTTTCTATACTTACTGCAGCAAGAGAACGTGAGGTGTAGATAATTCCCCCAGTCCAAGTTTGGCTGGTAGATTGTTGAACCATCGCGTGTATCTTGCATAGAAGTCAAGAAGCTTCTTGCTCGTAAATCGGTCACGCGGCGCGTAGAACATGAAGACAGTGTCATTCACAATTTCCGAGAGAGAACTCATGGCACGCATGAGGGTGGTCGGCAGGGTAGGTTGCTCAGCGCCAGGTATGTTCACCACCCCGTAGTCTGTATACGGCCTCCAAGGTTTTTGCTCATTGTGCTCTATAACGTGTGGCAGGTCCAAGCTGATTGCGGTCCGTGGCAGTTGGGCTATCCTTCCAATGCAGATAGACCAGGTGCTTGAGCTTATCAGTGTTGTTCTTGACGCCTGTCGATGTGTGACTTACGTGTCCTGGATGAAGCAGCCCCAAAATGTAATCTTGCGAACCTCCAATTCCGTGGGGCTGATTTTGTCACTCGCTGAAACAAACGACAGATGTAGACCGAGCTCGATCAGCATCCTTACACATCTCCCTGCATACTGAAATCCGCTGCTGTCACGGCCGTAGCTTGCCTCACGAAGCCCCATGAGAGCCAAGGCTTGAACAGTGGTCAAATTGGAAGATTCGTTTTCATTCAGCAGCCGCTTTGCCTCAGCAAAGAAATGGTCTCCTGCAGTCTTAGGATCAGAGAGGTTTTCGCGAGCCTCTGGCTGATCCGAGTATGAACATGCGAGTGCCAGTAGAGCGTTGACCATGAGCGGGCTGCAGTACTTGCTCCGACCTTCGGCCATATCATCCAGAAACACCTCCTTTGAAAACAACACATAGGAAGGATGTACCCAACAAAAATATAAGCTCATCAAGTGTTCCACGAAGACAGCGTCTCGAGTGACTCTGGTCCATACTTCTGAAGTTTGGAGATGCATAGGAGAGCGTTCGCCGTCAGAAACCAGACTCAGACTTGACGTATGTCCAAAGTGCTTGACCACTCCCAATTCATCCCTTGAGGGACGACCAATCAAGTTTGACAACTCTCCTTCGGCAGATTTTACACCAGAGCGTTCGGGCAGCATCACGTTCTTTTTCAGGGACTCCGCAATGTTCTCAAGGTCCTCATCGGCTCGTATCTGCTGCACGATCTCGGCGACTTCCGCATCGGTGGATGACCGTATCGAAGCAACGATGATGCCGAGAGCGTCGTTCTGTCCCTTCAATGCCTCAATGTCTCGTTTCAATGCCGCTTTCCGTCTGTGGTCGCTATCGACGTCATAGAAGCAAGGTGTTTGATATACTGCAGTACAAGTCGAGCAATTGGGCATACCGCCATCGCACTGAGGAACAACATCAGCAAAAGGGTTCTCAGCCTGTAAGGTTTACAGTAGTGGTAGGGAGACGGACAGCGGCAACGCACCTTGGATTTGCGCTTTCGACATGGTATACACGCGCTGGAAATACATCTCCTTTTGGTAGACGGGGGTAGGGTGGGAACTGAGCTTAGAGCAGATTTACAGTCATCCTGCTCGTCCTTAGGTCGGATTGTCCGCATCCCGTGTTGTGTAGTGGAGAGAAGGCGTGGCGTTGGTGAGCTGCAGACCAACAGAGTTCAATAAACGGCTACGTCAAGCGCATAGATGCGGAGGAGCACCAGTATCGAATTGTTTGAGGGGCAGTATGCGAAATGTCATGTATTTTGTTGAACATGCGATTATTCTTGTCCTATACAACTTCTTTACTGTAAGTATTTCCTCGACGCTAGCAGTGGAAGTCCGGGCCTCGGCCTTCTCCTTCTCGACGCAAAAACTACTCTTTTTTCTTCTACAATATTCCACATCATCGTTGCCAATGCTTGCTTGATCTCTGTCCATCTGATCAATTGTACCAGTGCCGGTGTCGGCCATCAATATGCAGCAATTTTCAATAGACAATCGTAGCAGGCTAACATTTAGTTACTCGCCGTTTCTTCCCCGCGCTCTGATGCCGAAACCACTTGCCTCGAGTCTCTACCGTGAGCTCCGCACCATGGTCAGTTGACAGCGGCCGCGATGCTACGAATGATAAGCGTGATGACTCCTTCAATTGGAGTAACACCAAATCCTCGCCCTTGACCAGCATGTTCACAAATCACCATAATGGCTGAGCTCAGACTTCAGGTCGCTGTAATTGGAGCTGGCCTCGGTGGCCTAGCAGCAGCCATTGGAATTGCTCGTGCAGGACACAAAGTTACGATTCTCGAGCAGGCACCATTGTTTGGAGAGGTAAACTCCTATCCCCTAGATAGACACTCTTGGTGATGCTGATTTCTTGTCGCAGATCGGTGCAGGCATTCAAATTCCTCCAAACTCTTCCCGAATACTCAAACATTACGGTCTGCTTGACAAAATCGAGTCCGTTTCAGTCCGACCTAGCGACTTCATCATACGCTCCTATCGAGATGGCGCGATTCTCAGCAAGCAAAACATGGTGCCCTACGCGGAAACGCGTTACGGTGTCCCTTACCTGCACATTCACCGAGCAGACTACCACCGCATTCTGGTAGCCGAAGCTGAGCGATTAGGGGTGAAGCTACAACTATGTTCCACGGTCACAAAGATAGAGTTCGATACAGCTTCCATTCACATAAGAGACAAGCCCGACTTTCATGCGGATCTCATACTTGGTGCTGACGGGTTGAAGTCTATCTGCCGTGAATCACTTCTTGGGCATGTCGACCCACCACATCTGACTGGTGACTTGGCATATCGAATTGTCATCAAGGCTGAAGACATGAAGAAACATCCTGATTTGCGTGAGCTGGCCGAAAAGCCGGCCATCAATTACTGGATGGGCCCCGATGGCCACGTTGTCTGCTACCTTCTGCAAGGCGGTGGATTGTACAACATTGTGCTCATCTGTCCTGACAATCTGCCTGAGAAGATGAATACTATCAAAGCAGACCTACAAGAAATGCGAGACTTCTTCACCGGGTGGGACCCAAAGTTGAAAACGTTACTTGGCCTCGTGCAGGAAACGACGAAATGGAGGCTGTTGAATAGCGAAGAGATGGAGAGCTGGAGCCACCCTAGTGGGAAATTTGTCCTGCTAGGGGACGCTTGTCACGCTACTTTGCCGTATCTGTGAGTCTCCTCCATGTTTCGTCTCTGATATTTGCGGTTTTGACAATGAGCTCGCAGTGCTCAAGGTGCGGCCCAGGCAGTCGAAGATGGAGCCGTCCTCGGTGCGCTTTTGGAGCGGATAGAGCGAACGTCACAAATATCAGATGTTCTCACTATCTACGAGCGTCTCCGCAAGGAACGCACAACACGTGTGGTCAAGGGAAGCACAGCTTTGAGGGACATCTTCCACATGACAGATGGTGAACGCCAACGAGAACGTGATCGCCAATTGACCGAGCAGGAGCCATTTGAAGGATATCCAAACCCTTGGGCGGATCCTGTATTCCAGGAATACCTATTTGGATACGATGCTTTCGCGGAAGTGGACATGGCGTGGAAAAGTTATAAAATGGGATCTTTCCCCGGTACTGCAGGCCATTTTAAATCGAACCTCTGAGGAAGGGAGGGTGTGTGGACCGAATTCAATGTTTATCACGAGGACTCCACTCTTGATTTCTTGGAGTGCAGCATCCAGTGTAGTAATTCAGTATTCACGTAGATTTGAACAAAAACAGCAACACCAGAGCACTTCAATCAAAATCTCTTTCTAAATATCCAACTCTGTTCATTAGATCTCCAAGAGTTATTCTTTGGCAAAGTAAGGTAGATGTCTGATAGCTAAGCTATCGGCTACTCGGCTCGCTCGGTAAATCTTGCAAAATGAAAAGCGAGTTACGTCAAATCATCATGGATGGGACGCCAGAAGTATTTACTTATTCTTCCAATTCGTTGCATAGTAACACCTTCATTATCATTGACAATTTCGCCTCCGACATCCCAAATGCCCTCGGTGGGCATGCATTCAAAATGATAGACTTAATAGCACTGCCAACATAGATCTAAGCCCTCATCTCGGACATTCCTTTCTCCTCGCTCTCTACACTATGGCGACCCGAAGCCGTTTATTTCGACCCCTCCTCTATACCGCTGCGGTAGCTGCAGCTGGCGGTGGGGCACTCTACATCTCCTACAGACCGCGAAACATACCCGGCTCGGAGCCAGCACTTGTGCCTCCGCCCAAGTATGGCGAAGAAGGGCACCTGGATCCTCCGCGATTTCCTTTGGTCAAGAGTAGAGAAGAGCAAATCTCGGATTTGAAGAGAAGTGCCGGCGTGATAAGCACATTGGAGAAGGCCAAGGGCGTTTTGGGCAGCTTGACAGGACCTGGCGTTGTGGATCAGAGGATTCCAGAGGCAGAGCCATATGATCTGCTGGTCATTGGCGGTGGAGCCACAGGCTCAGGAATTGCACTCGATGCGGCTACACGTGGGTTGAGGGTTGCCATGGTGGAGAGGGACGACTTTGCTAGTGGCACAAGTAGCAAGAGTACGAAATTGGTGCATGGGGGAGTGAGATACTTGGAGAAAGCTGTGTGGGAGCTTGACTACAATCAGTATGCCTACGACAATGTACTCGGACACCGCTGAGTTGATTCAGGTACAAGCTCGTCAAGGAGGCTCTACGGGAGCGGAAGTACTTCTTGGATACCGCACCTCATCTCTCGAGTTGGTTGCCCATCATGATCCCCATACAAAAGTGGTGGCAAGCGCCATACTTCTGGGCTGGTACTAAATTCTACGACTTCCTTGCTGGGTCCGAAGGCATCGAAAGTTCTTATTTCTTGACAAAAAGCAGGGCAATGGATGCTTTCCCAATGCTGCGGAAAGACAACCTTTTTGGGGCTCTTGTCTACTACGGTATAGTGATTCTCCTCTAGATCCCGCATGGATCAGTGCTGACGTTCATCAGATGGTGCTCATAACGACTCGCGAATGAACGTATCATTAGCAATGACAGCTGCGCTTTACGGTACCACTGTGGTGAATCATCTGGAAATTACTGGCCTGGAGAAAGACGCAAATGGCAAGCTCATTGGAGCTCGAGCCAAAGACCTGGTGCAAGAGCGAGACGGCAAGAAGCCGCAAGAGTTCAGCATCAGAGCCAAGGGTGTCATCAATGCCACCGGCCCCTTCACGGACGCAATACGTAAAATGGACGACCAAAGCGTCCAGGAAATCGTTGCGCCTAGCTCTGGAGTCCACGTCATTCTACCAGGTTATTACAGTCCTTCGAAGATGGGTCTGATTGATCCCTCGACCTCGGACGGAAGAGTCATATTCTTTCTCCCATGGCAGGGCAACACCATTGCTGGAACTACAGACGCGCCTACAAACATCACTCAAAATCCAATCGCTGGTGAAGAAGAGATCAACTGGATTCTCTCGGAGATTCGCGGCTACTTAGCTCCTGATATCAATGTGCGGAGAGGTGATGTACTTGCAGCGTGGTCCGGTATCAGACCTCTCGTCAAAGATCCCAAATCCAAAAACACCGAATCGCTTGTCCGGAACCACTTGATCACTGTGTCTGACGCCGGGTTGTTGACCTGTGCAGGCGGCAAATGGACGACCTATAGGCAAATGGCTGAAGAAACTGTGGATGAGGCCCTCAAACTCTACGATATTAAAGCCAGTCCTGTGCTTGAAGTCCCGCATATCAGCGGCACTGAACGCATGGATGATAGCGCGCCGTTAGATGGGACTTGCCAAACCCATCAGGTCCGTTTGATCGGCGCCCATGGCTTCTCCAAAACGCTTTTCATCAATCTCATCCAGCATTTTGGCGTCGAAAGCATTGTCGCTAAACACCTTTGTGAATCATATGGTGACCGTGCTTGGACCGTAGCTGCCTTGTCATCACCCACAGAACAAAGATACCCGGTGCGGGGTATCAAGATCTCCGCGCTCTACCCCTTCATCGACGGCGAGGTTCGCTATGCAGTACGCCACGAGTATGCTCAGACAGCAGTGGATGTACTTGCGAGACGGACACGGCTGGCTTTCCTCAATGCTCAAGCAGCCCTTGAAGCACTGCCTACTGTCATAGATTTGATGGGGGACGAATTGAAGTGGGACAGCAAACGAAGAGACAGGGAATGGAAAGATACATTGCAGTTCCTGGCATCGATGGGCTTGGCGAAGAGTAAGCTCAGTGTCACGAGGAAGGATGTGGAGAGTGGTAAAGCTGGAGAATATGATGAGCATGAGCGGAAGCTCTACTCGAGGCATGGTACGTTCAGGAATGAATGATTTCAGGATGGACTGCTACTGACGATATGCTCCAGATGCTCCAGCGGACATGATGGAGAGTGACTCCAAGTTCTCTTCTGGCGAAAAGCCTATTTTGAAGACAGAGTCGGGCGTCAACAAGTAGTAATTACCTACACTATGTTGTATAGTAGATCGAAGTGACAGGGATTATGTTTTGGTTATCCATATATCGGGTTAACAGGGTGTCTTATTTAGCATAGCCGGCAATCGTCACTGGCCAGGACTCTCTCTCGAATTGGAAGCATCAGCAATCCTGGTCTTACTACTATTTAACGACGCCATTTTAACTGCCAAGACACATCAAATCGCTCTTCCCCTTTTCGACAATTGGGACACACTAATGATAAGAATACTCTAATTGCACGGCAGTCCCGCAGCTCAAGCCTCCACAGTCCACCCACTTTCCCGTACCAGCAATAATATGTCGTTGCCGTCTGGTTCGGGTGGAATTCCTTAAGCCTCATATTTGCTCACTGTCTGACTTCATGCTTTCTTATCAGTCATTGATCTAAGAAAGTATTGTGGATCCAGCCATTCTATCTAGGCACGCGAGGCAGAAAAAATGTGCATGAGGATGGTACAATATCAATCACATCGAAAAGGATGAGTTTTCAGCACAGATTGATTGTGGGCTTGGCCTGAGCCCTGAGGGGGCTTTATACAAGGCCGGTCTACTTTACCCAACTTTTCCGGCTTAAAATGCGCCTTATGTGATTGGCTTGTATGTTGCCATATTACGCAATATCTAGGCACAATGACATTTCCCCTACCAAGGTTCAACAGGAATCAGCCGGATCTGCCTTTTGCAGGTATTCAGTCAAGGAACACACGCGATCTCACCAGAATCACCACACTCTTTTGATTTTCAAGAATAAATAAATATCTTATCATTAACCCAGCTCTTACCCCCCGAGTTGCCGGCGTCGCTGTCTGCTTCCCCCTACCTCCCAATGCCCAACGGCTTGAGCTCACTTAAGTACATCTCAAGCCCAGCTTCTTGGCCTGAGCTCCCCCAACCTCACAGCATCCTCGAGCTCTCCAGTCACGCCTTCTCCATGACTAACAAAAGATACAAGCACGGCTGCGGTGGTGACGGCATCGTCAACAGCAACGGCAATTATTCGAGCCAAGTATATGACGCTAAGGCCGGCAGTGACCTCGAAGACGGTCCTTCGAAGAGCAAGGGCTCTATGGGGAAGAATGATCCCTTTGGGGACGAGACAAACTCAGAAGTCAAGTATAGGACTATGGCTTGGTGGTAGGTAGCGTCTCCCAATTTGACACATTTGACTCGGCTAATAGAACGTTCACAGGCAAGCAGGAATGAGTATGCAACTCGGGCTCGAGACCGTTCGACGCCACACTTTACTAATATGACCGCAGTCATGATCGCCGAGACCATCTCCCTTGGAATCCTCTCGCTCCCCTCCGTCCTCGCCGCCATTGGTATCGTACCGTATGTCCAATGCCTCAAAGGCTCATCAAGCCCATGACTGACGGTGCTTCCAGCGGCGTCATCCTAATCCTAGGCCTCGGGATAATCGCAACATACACTGGCTATGTAATTGGCCAGTTCAAGCTCGCCTACCCCCACGTCCACAACATGTGCGTACATTTCGGATTTCTTTCAACGGATTTTGTCCCCTAACCCGAGTCGGAAGACGTTATCTGGGAGCCAATCCTCATTCTCCCCCTGAGGACCGTTTCGTAATTCAATGTCTTGGAGATACAATATTGACTCCGAGACGTGCTTAGGGCCGACGCAGGCGAAGTCATGGCTGGGCGTATTGGGCGAGAGATCTTCGGTGGCGCCCAGATCCTCTTCCTAGTCTTCGCCATGGGCAGCCATATCTTGACATTCTCCATCATGATGAACACAATCACCTCTCATGGAACCTGCACGATTGCGTTCAGCATTGTGGGCACGATTGTGTGCCTCGTCTTGACACTGCCAAGGACGTTGAAGAAGGTTAGCCATATGGCTATTGCGAGTTTTATCTCCATCTTGTCGGCCGTGATGATCACCATGGTTGGCGTTGGTGTGGAAAGACCGGGCCGTGGAAAGGTGGACGTAACAGTGCAATCAAACCTGTACAAAGGCTTCGAAGCCGTCACCAACATCATATTTGCCTACGCGGGTAGGTCATCTGTGCCCTCTCCGCAGACCCTATTCCGTACTAACACAACCCTCTAGGCCACGTCGCCTTCTTTTCCTTCATGTCCGAACTCCACACCCCGGAATCCTACCCGAAAGCCCTCTTCCTCCTCCAAAGTGTCGACACATCCGTGTACCTAACCGTCGCAATCGTCATCTACTGCTATACCGGCACCTCCGTCGCGTCCCCAGCTCTCGGCTCCACTTCCCCACTCTTACGGAAAATAGCCTACGGAATCGCCATCCCGACCATCGTCATCTCAGGCGTGATATACGGAAACGTCGCATCAAAATACATCTACGTCCGTCTGTTCCGAGGCACGGACCGGATGAGCAAGAACAGCTGGAGCAGTTTCGGACTATGGGCTATCATCGTGCTGGCGCTTTGGGTCAGTGCGTGGATCATCGCCGAGGCGATCCCCGTGTTCAACGACTTGTTGTCGCTCATCAGCGCTCTGTTTGCGAGCTGGTTTACGTACGGGCTCAGTGGGGTGTTTTGGCTGTATCTGAACCATGGGCAGTACGGGGCCAGTAAGAGGAAGATATTTCTGACCGGGGTGAATGTGGGGTGTTTCTGTCTCGGGGCTGTTGTTGTGAGCATCACTCGCTTGTTCTCTCCTTTCTTTCCTTGGGGAGACCCCTGCTGTTGAATCTTGCTGACTGTGGTTCCAGTGCGGACTAGGACTGTATTCGTCGGGGACTGCGATCAACAAAGATGCTACGAGTTCCCACGGGAGTTTTTCATGCGCGGACAATTCGAAATCCTCGTCCTGAAACCTTGTGCATGGTTTTTTAATCTTTGGGGATAGTGACGCATGTAGAGCAAACTGTTGTCGTAATTACGACTTCATCCGGATTTGGGTTACGTTATCTCAGCACGTCGAGTTTTTTACATACAGTGACTTTGTCCGACTGATACCATGATTTGCCGCAAACAAAACACGACAAATATCCAAAATACCACCCATTCGGTCCACCTTTTTCAGCCTCCATCTCTACTACCACCCTCCCCAAGGACACCGACCCCAGAGTGGCCCTCGGCCGCCCGCATCGAATTCCCCTGATCTGCCTTCGAGAGGCCTTATTCCCCTGTCCGCCTAACCTTTGAAGCAGCCTTCTTTCGTTCTTCGGCCCAAAACAAGCCCCCTTTGAAGCCTCAGATTCCCCAACGAATAAGAAAATTTCCCACTCCAACGCCACACCACACTGGGAATCGGGTTCAGGTTCAATAGGATATTCGAAGGGGGGGGAGGGGGGAGATGAGGATGAAGGATGAAGAAGACTGATATGTATTGAGGGCAGTCGGCAAATATGCGTAACCCCCCGTGCTAGAGCGAAGGTGGCGTCGTAAGGAATCCAAGGCGCCATCAAACCTCGGACATCTATTTTGGGTGGAAAGGCTTTCACGTATTCGGCAGTCAACACCAATATTCTACGTATTGCCGGTCCGCTCCTCTTTGTGCCCGTATGCGTCTTACCACCCGTCTATTCTGAGCATGACCGACCAGCGAGGTCGCCGCAAACTCTGGCGGTAGGTCGTCGGGCTAAGAGGCCAAGTACTCTAGGCTCAGTACAAACGTTTTGGGAGCCAATTTGCAAAAGATCGAGATGTTTGGGAAAGCTATGGGGGAGCTAACCATGCCATGTGTTGTCTATGTATGCAACCAGTGCGCACTACCTACTACTTACTGTCTTTGGTTGACTAGGCGGGCAGTGATGGGAACGCTCGGGCGGGTGGTCCATCAAAAAGAGCACCACCACCACCACCACCACCACGCCTCTTGAGCAATGAGATGAGAGCGCGAAATTTCTTGAGGTGGTACAAAATCACAGAATGCGTTCGTCGGATGATTTGATACATACATATATACATACTATCGAAGATCATTTTCCTCGTTGGGTGTTAAAGAGTGCCTGGACGTATGCACGCAGTCGAAAAAAGGGACTGGAGAAGCTTCAGACGTAAAAAGTCGTTGCTCGGACCGTGACTCGAAGTGCGCTCGCAGTGCTTCCACGAGAAAATGAAATGGCTTTGTGCATAACTGGTCACAGTAGCCATGGTTTTCCATCACACGGGGCCAGCTGCTGTTCCGATACCCATGTTTTTGAGAACATATATTAAGCCCCGGAGAACGTTCTCGTCAATCATGGTAATAAACGCAACCCCCGCTTCCGCAGAGTCGCGCCGGGGAGATTGTGGCGATGCGTGTCGATTTAAGTAGAGTAACCCCGAACGCGGGTCCGCTGGAAGAAAGTCACGTGATCGGTGCCGCAATATTCAGGAAGTCCCGAGGCACCATTGATGCTCAGATGGGAGGGGGGGGGGGGCGCCGCGGACGGACATATGGGTCTCTCGGTGCGACCGTACGATAGTTCGACGAACCCCCCTTCCGCCGGGAATCCCGTACTGCTCTGTACTCTACAGCCGATCAGTCTCGGATTCGGCGGGAACGGGCATATCTTTAAATGCAGCAAATGTTTCCCTTTTGACGATGAAAACATTACGGGTTTTTGGGGTGCCTCGTTGAGAGCAAGTCAGGCGCTTCGGGGCCGTTCGATGATAGATAGTTTCGAGGAAGATTGCTGCTGACGCGGAACAGCCTTGCAAGCTGCAACTGGTGCAGGTTGTTTATATAAATCTACAAGAGAACCAAAAAGTGGCACCCGTTCTCCATGTCCGAAGACGATGAACTCGCACGGCCGGACAGGGACTTTATCGCGAAGATGATGAAAATGGAGCCAAGGGACGGACCTACGGCAAGGGAGCTTTTGCAAGATGCGTGGTTTAACCTACGAAGTTGCTGAAGGAGCTGGTCGCTGGAACGACGCTGGTCGAACGCGAAGGAAGAAAGATGGGTCTTAGTCCCTAATGTTCACATGTTCGAGCTTCGATAATAAAACCTGTTCTATAACGGTAGAAGGAATCACGGCGGGGCTTTGGATGGACGTGATATCTATGTGCCGCTTCTGCTCTTCTTTGCTTTGCCTGACTCCTCCGTATTGTCGAGATGTGGCGAGGCTGGGTTTGAATTGGGACTGGATGCCAAGCTTCTCGGAATCGTCGAATCAGGTAGGCAAGCCCCCCAAGTCGGTGGGCGCCGGCGGGGGGCCAAGTACGCTACTTGAGTCCAACATGGTCGTTCCTCTGCGCTCCTCCATAGTGCTCCCCCATGCTCCCTCGATGCTCCTCCCTGCTCCCTTTCCCGTTCCGGAACCGCAATCCCCAATCCTAAGTTCGGGGTGTATTTAATATACATATATGGCTTCCTGCTGACAAGAGGAGCCTCCGTTTGTCACCATGGAAACCGTTCCTGGCCGCCGGAAACAGCGTGAGAATGACCTGCTATAAGATCCACTGACCCACAGTCCCACAGTCCCGAAGGTGATTTGCCGGATGGAATCCCATATTCTTACGTTCTTACCCGCGTCTCTCGAGCGTATCGCCTTGTTTAGCCCCGTCTGACGTTTCAATGATGCAGGTAGATTGAGAGCAATGGGTACCAGACAGGTAGACTTGTATAGTCCCGAAGTACGAATACCAGCGCTTGTTACCTCCGATTGGTAAAGCAAGGATCCTAACCAGCCATACACGGCGAGGAGGTATGGTTACTGGTGCGCTCTCAAATCCAAGAGGCCAGTCGAACTCCAATTTCTTTACCTAGCCCATCAGCATCATCGTCCTTACCGCGTCGTTCTGCACCTTTCATGTCAATTACACAATTCCTATTCGCTTCCTTGGCTATTCAGGCAAAGCTGAGGTCAGCTACTCTCTCTCATTGCCCCGGCGGTGAAATTTTCGGCGGTGAGATCTTTTCATCTTGCCACCGCCGCTGACTCAGACAGGGATCCAGCTCGCAGCTACCCGGCCCAAAAGAAAAGGGGGGGGAGACAACCTGAACCAATGAAGAGCGAGCGAGACCCGAGTCCCGGGAGAGTGCTCCGACCTGGAGAGGATGCTTTTCCGTTGAATGTCATAAAAAAAACGTAAGGTACTAGCGTCCCGCCACAATGTCCTCGTGCATTGCCTTGCCTTCACCCACATACCTTCACCCATGATCAATACCACATACATCGACACTGCCTTCGGTTACGGACAGTCTTCGGCAACCATCCCTCCGCACGACTGGCACGATGACCACGGCGTCGAAAGCGAAACCGATCCTCTTCCTCACAAACAGCGAACATGGCCAATCCCAGGTCCACCTCGCAATCGCGAACGAGATACTCCTCAGTTCTGACCTACAAGTCCACTTCGCATCGTTCTCCGATCTTCGCTCCCGCGTCTGCGAGTTGCAAAAGCTGCACCCTTCGAACCCCGTCGGATTCCATCCCATAAACGGCCCCTCTACGACGGAGGCCATGGTCAAGAACAAGCTCCGCGGCTGGATGGGCCTATCCCATCCATGTGGTATCGCTCCCGCGGTGAAAGCGCTTACCAACCTCCCATACATTCTGTCTCCGCGGGAATGGGAAGATTACTTCGCGGTTTACCAGCGATGTGCGGAGATTGTAAAGGAGATCAAGCCAGCGATGGTCGTTGTGGATAGCCATCTCAATCCTGGGCTGGACATGTGCCGGAATTGGGGCGATGGTGGAGGGAGTCAAAGGTTGGAGTATGTCGTGGTCAATCCGATCGATCTGATCCACATGCTCTCCATGGTACAGCCTTCGCTAGGGGCTTTCTGGAAGTATCCGGCATTCTGCTCAGGTTTCCCCTTGCCGGTCCCATGGTATCTGGTCCTGGCGAATATCTACCTGCAGATCAGACTGATTTGTGTGTTCTTGTTTGCCCCCAGATTTAGGGCTATTGAAAGATCTAGGAAGCTCGCCGGTCTGGAAGGCAGGTATCCTACCATCGAATCGTGGAGAGCAGATGAGGAGTACCTCTGCCCTTCACTGCCAGAGTTGGAGGCTCCATCGATCTTTGTGCCAGGAAACGTCACGGCTTGTGGTCCGATAATCGTTCCTGCTCGTGAGTTTGCGAAGAGCGATCCTGATTTCGCGGGATGGCTGCAAAGAAGGCTGACTATCTTGATCAATCTGGGCTCCCATATATTGTCAGAGGGTAGTGATGCTGTTGAGTTGGCCAAGGGGATCAGAGTCGTGCTGGGTCGCCATCAAGACTTACAGGTCCTATGGAAATTGCAGAGCGGGGTGACCGATGACTTGAAAGCGATTTTGGGAGCCGAGCTTGAAGTTGATGGGCGTGTGAAGGTCCGGAGTTGGCTTGAGACAGATCCAGTATCTCTTTTGCAGAGCGGGCGTGTGATTTGCTCGGTGCATCACGGAGGTGCGAATTCTTTCTATGAGGCTGTTGGGTAAGCCATATCCATACTTCCGGTTAGCAGTCACGGATACTAAACATTGTAATGTCGTGGTTCAGGTCTGGGGTTCCGCAGGTCTTATTGCCGGTTTGGTATGACACCTATGATTTCGCCAACCGTGTCGAGTATTTGAGCATCGGGCGCTGGGCGAGTAAGACCACTGCTCCACATGTAGATGCGGATGAGTTCAGTCGGGCCGTCATGGCTGTTGTTGACAAAGGCGAAGAGGGGCGAAGGATACGAGTACGAGCAAGAGAACTCGGTGAAGTGTGTCAGAAAGCTGGCGGACGTAAGAGGGCATGCGCAAAGATAATCGAATTGGTTGGACGTGAGCCAACCAAGAGCTGATAGTGTCAGAATGGAAACCGTACATCTGTTAATTTAATTGTACACGCACGTCGCACAGGGACGGTGCAAAGTCATGTCTGATACCTGAGCCGGTCAAGGTACAAAATCCGGGGTTTCTCACGTATTACCAAATGGCTTAAGCTAAAAATTGACCGTGTCAGAGTCCTGCGCTGGATATCCTCCAGCAGCGAGAGCGATGATATTGTAAAGCACCATCAAAATCAGAGCCTCCAAGCTAGCTTTTTTTTTTCAGCAGGAAAACCTCTAGGGAAGGAATTGACCATGCCTACCAGTTCGATGTACCACCTGTCGTTACATTTTTCAGGCTTATGATAAACCTGAAAGGCTGATACCACGTCAGAGTCCTGTTCCATGACCCCGCTCCAAATACCGCAGACCTTGGAGTCATTCAGAACCCCCAAAACGAGTGAGGATCATATTATTACTTCAATTGTAGAGATTCTGTCCAATTTTGGCCCTCCGGTCATCCCAGCCACCTCACCAACCTCGTGTTACGTTTTATTATTGTATATTGGTATTGATCCCTGAGAGGTCTGGAGTAATCAGTTTATCCGTTCTACATAACTTAAAAGAGTCGACTCCTTCTCCCCAGCAAAGTCTGCCCATAACTCTCCTGGTACAGATATTAATGAATGCCGTTTCTTAGCTCTCCGCTTCTGGCCCATGAAAATATTATCCAAACCGGTCAACGCTTTCTCGATTAGAGAGAGACCGTCACCTTCTAGGGAATCAACTTCTCCGTACCCCTTTGATATTCCCTCAAGAGTGGCTCGGTGCGGCCTTTCTCCTCTATTGGCATGCCCATTTTTCTCGCCAGATACCTTGGCCAGTGCATCGCGTAGAATCCATTGATTACCATGCTCCGTAATCTTTGGATCTTGGCCAATTCCTGGACAAAACGCAAATCCTTCCCTACTCCATAGTGGCCACACGTCCCCTCCGCATCCCAGTAGATGTAAACATGTCGCAGTCCCGTAGCTTCTCGTGCCAGTCGATCGAGCAGCTTGTACCACAGGGAACTCTCGGTAGTAGTTTGCAGAAGGGGAATCTCCTTGGTAGAGTAGACCGGGTCGACAAAAATGCGAATGCGATTCAGATGCTTGATGTTCACCGGACCGATTTTTGTGAACCATTCAATGATCCACTTCGGCTCGCAGACCAGAAACGTGTTTTTCGAGTAGAGGATCGGAGAGGCTTCGCTGTGGATCTGCTTGCACGTCCGTAATATGGATGGAGTAACTGGCGGATCCGCCGCAGGTCTACAGTGTGGTATGATTTGCTGCTCACTGACAAGGACGTACTCGAATATGCGAAGGCGTGCCTTTGAGGGTAAAGAAAGGAAATCAACTTGTGATGTTTGTGGAGGCATGACGTCCGCGGGCTATGAGTATGTGCTGTGAGGAATTAGTGCTGTATTCAGAGTAGTGATGACAGCCCCCGCACGGGACCTGCTTGCCTACCCGCTGAGTTTGCACGTTATCATCCACTGACTTTGATATTGGCTTGAGCGTAGGTGCCCAATCCCATGATGAACAGATTATCACAGAAGAGTCCAAGGCCCGAGTCTAACCCCTTACAGGGCCAGGTCGGCAAGGGTGTCCTATTGGACCAAAATACCGGGAACCCCTCGAGCCCACATATTTCACAGAGAGGGCGCCAATAACATTAATCCCTCACCCTATGTTCCGCTGGCTCTTTACTATCTGACACAAAACTATCCAGGGCATTGCTTGATCATTGATACCGCTTTCTTTATCATTGTAATCGCCTTCGTTGTCAAATCTGCTACGATGAATCCTCCAAGGCCTCACCCTTCTCTGGCTCTATCCGCGACGGAGATGAATGGAAAGTTTCTTGAAGGCTTTACAAGCCCATACGACTTATATACCGCCGAATCCAAGATGTCCGGAGCCGGCTTCGGGTTGTTCGTTCGCGAAGAGGTTCTTGCTGGGAAGGAAGTATTCCGCGTAGCTGTGCCCACGGTTTCGGTTGTGTGAGTGTTCTGCTTGACAGGTTGCTGCGTACACTCAATTTCGACGCAGTGAGTCCGCCGTAGATGCGTGCGACAATTGTTTCGCCTGGGCAGGCTCGAATGACCCATTTAGAGCACCGATCGAGCTTTTGGTATGTGCTTCTTGCAGGACTGTGAGATATTGTTCAAAAGCAAGTAACTTGTTCTTATGACAAAGTGTATAAACCTGGGCTCTAATCATCGGCAGGGATGCCAACGAGCTGCGTGGAGAAGGTATCATAAAGAGGAGTGCAAGGTGTACGTACTTCCACATCCCATACACGTTATCATGGCTATCTGTAGCTTGATCTCCAAGCCTTGTTAGGAAAAGTCGTTACTCATATGCGTCATGGCAGTTACTGCAAAATCAACGTCCACGCTCCGAAAACCAAGGAAGTCATTTCAGCAATTCGTATGCTCGTTCGCCTTGTGATACTACATCAACACGGGGGACTTACAGACAACCAATGGCAGGCTATTCTGGCGCTTGAATCTCACAAAGCGTCGATTGAGCAATCTAAGGAACTGGATTGGATAGAGATCAATGCAGATATCAGACTTGTAAAAGAGGTGACCAAGGATGACATGTCGGAAAACGACCTTGAAGAATTGTATTGGCGTGTAAGTATGACTTTGCCAAACCTCGAATGATCTTAATTTGGCGGACTGATGCTCTAACATTCCGACAGATCAAGATCAACCAGCACAGCATGGGCTCCCCGATGCAACCCCGGTTAGGAAGCTGCCTCGTTCCTGGCGCAGCATTGATCAATCATTCCTGCCGCCCAAATGCGCATCACCTCTCAGAAGGACCTGAACTGGTGGTCAGGTCATGCCGTAAAATCGCGAGGAACGAAGAGATTACAATCTCCTATATAGATCCTACCCAATGTTTCGAAGAGCGGCAGAGGGAACTGTTCACGGCTTACGCCTTCACTTGTAAATGCTATAGATGTACAGATGCATCTGAAGGGGAAGTGGAAATGCTGACCGGTGATCCTATTCTCGATCGACCAATCCATCTCGCAAGGTCTCAATTACATGCTTTGTTGGAAGCATTGATGGATCACAACGAGAAACTGAGCAGTGTCGAGGCAAAATTAAGAGAAACGTTTAAAAGCCTCTCTTCTAGAAAGCCTTGGCCAATCAACTTTCCTCCGATCCCAGAAATATACGTCATGCTCGCCAAAAGGTTGGAAGAGGAGCAGCAATGGGAAAAGGCACTTCATCATTGGTTAAAAATCGTATACGTTATTGATCCATTGCGCTTTCCTGAACGCCTGAATATGCATCGTGTGGAGGATTTGATGTCACTTAGTCAATTAGAAGGGTGCGTACCATCTCCGTGCTTGAAATATTGCGGTAAATTGGCAGTAACGAGACCTGTCGAGGATGAACTAACTTTTACGTGACATTTAGCCGGATTTCTCAAATAAGTGAGATAGATGGTGCAGTCAAAGCCAAGTTTCACAAAATTGAGGCATCAATGTCACTGGTACGTACCACGGGGAAAGTGGCTCCCTAATTATTCAGACATCTCATTCTTTTTCAGGCGCAATACGGTCACAACACCCGACTCAAAGAAGACGCAGCGGCTAGCCTCGGTACCAATCATGTAATATTCAAAACTGCAGCACAGTTTGTCGAAGTCATGGATAATCAAACGATGACCAGCATGCAACTTACACCAAGCGTCTGGCAAAGTAAGTCTGTCAAGGAGATGAGGGAAGAAAGAGTCAAATTGAGGGAGCGTGAGTTGTTAAAGTGGGCAGGTATTGATCTTACCACCAAGATCCTGTAACTCATAGCCCTTCGGATGACACTCCTACTGCTGGACTTGTTTCGCAATACAAGCAAGACCAAGACCTCGTTACCCAGGACCTTGACTCAACAATTGGAAACCAGCTCTCCGACTGCGCGTGCTGTTCGAATGGTTAGTAACTGTGTAGAATCTTTCAGGAGAGGCTCTATCCGACATCTCGGCGCATGAGCCCGTCGTACATTAGCTGCCGGCGGCCCGAAGTGAATCGCCGGATGCTGCACCCCAAGATCGATCCGGGATTGCGTCATATCATTGGTTGAAATCCCGCTGTCTTAAGGTATACATCAACATACCTAGTTAAGTCGAATGACGTACTCTATACAACTGAGTTTTCTATGTTAGATTCTTGTCTGTGAGGCCATCCAGCATTCTCAATCGTAGGGTGTACTGTTTGAAGACTTCTGTCACCCGCAAGCATAGTCAATCCCCTGCGTACTTACAATTTATATCTCTCGCAACGACTTCGGCCCATCTTCTGTCTCTCCTCAGTCCTCTTCAATTACACAGAACAGTTTCCCCAACATATATATATAACAATGGCGCCATCACTTCCAACCCGCCAGTTGGGTAAGAATGGTAAGCATCCTTTCGGACCGATGCTTACTCGTTTTGTACCTTTCTTTGGAGTCTCAAGACATGTTGCGGGAGCAGCTTGTCGATTTTTTTGTTTCAAAGCTCCTCCGATATACTCTGTACCTCAAACCTCGCCTGAACTGGCAATGCTGACTCGGGCATTGTGAAGGTCCTCAAGTCACCGCCCTCGGCTTCGGCGCTATGGGTCTGTCTGCCTTTTATGGCAAGCCTGAGTCTGATGAGGACCGCTTCAAAATTCTCGACAAAGCGTACGAGATGGGCGAGAGATTCTGGGACTCGGCCGACGTCTATATGGACAACGAGGACTTGATTGGCAAATGGTTCAAGCGGACCGGCAAGAGGGACGATATCTTCTTGGCCACCAAGTTCGCCAATACCATGAAGGATGGGAACATGACGGTCAGAAGTGACCCTGAGTATGTTAAAGAAGCGTGCGAGAAGAGCCTCAAGCGGTTGGGCATTCCTACCATTGATCTGTACTATTGCCATCGTTTGGACGGGAAGACACCGGTAGAGAAGACTGTCGAGTCTATGGCTCGATTAAAGAAGTAAGTACTCTTGCTGAATGCCATCGTTAGAATGGACTGTTTCGACAGCCTAGCCAAGAATACTAATGAATCTGCAGAGAGGGCAAAATCAAGTATCTCGGCTTGTCTGAAGTCTCATCTGCCTCGCTCCGCCGTGCCCACGCCGTCCATCCCATCTCCGCAGTACAAATCGAATACTCCCCCTTTACCACAGACATTGAGTCTCCAGACATCGCTCTTCTAAAGACTTGCCGCGAACTAGGTGTCGCCACTGTTGCCTACTCCCCTCTGGGTCGTGGCATGTTAACCGGCGCCTACAAATCCCCAGCCGACTTTGAGGAGGGGGACTTCCGGACTCTTTCGCCCCGCTTCTCGGAAGAGAACTTTCCCAAAAATTTGAAGTTGGTGGACGAAATCAACCAGATCGCACAAAGGAAGGGGTGCACGCCTGGGCAGCTTACCCTCGCGTGGCTATTAGCACAGGGACCAGATGTTATACCCATTCCAGGCACTAAAAAGAACAAGTACTTGGAGGAGAACATAGCAGCTCTCGACGTCAAGCTCACGTCATCTGAGAATGCGGAAATTAGGAAAGCGGTCGAAAGTGCTGAAGTACACGGACAGAGGTATCCCGAGAAGATGATGGGGGCCTTATTTGCTGACACACCTGATCTGAAGTAGATCGAGCTATCCAATGGTTTGGCTACTGCTTTGATCATAATCGGCCACTGTACATAGCATAGATATAAAACTTGCACATAAGTTGCGACCCGAAGTGCATCCTGAGCTTACCTTCCGTTGCTCTTATCGTTGCAAGAGTGAACAAGAGCCTACGGAGGTTGGCATGTAAAGTCCCGCATCCGCCAAGACTTTACGCTTGGACCTCGGATAACGCCCTACATATGAATTCGGGGCCGCTTTCCGATATTAGGGTTAGGGCTATAGCTAGCGCATGTGCGTAACCTCTCAGCCTCGGCATCTTCCCCAGATCACACTCTACTCTATTATGATCAACGACCACCAGAATTCCAATACTTGGCTTTTATATACATAAGTAGCATTATGGGTAAAAAACCAGTCTCAGCAGCCTACGTCCTCGGCGTTGGTCTCACAAAATTCATTAAACCTAGAGGCAAAGGTAGGAGGCCTATTTCCCTCACGTCCCTCAGCCTCTCTGAGTCGCTGTACAGTCGACTACACCGAACTCGGCTTCGAAGCCGGCATCAAAGCCCTCCTTGACGCCCAAATAAATTACGACGATGTCGACCAAGGCATCGCCTGCTACTGCTACGGCGACTCGACCTGCGGCCAACGGGTCTTCTACCAGTTCGGCATGACGCAAATCCCCATCTACAATGTCAACAACAACTGCTCCACAGGCTCCACAGGCTTGCATATGGCGAGGAATATGGTCAAGCATGGAATGGCGGATTGCGTGATGGTTGTGGGTTTTGAAAAAATGTTTCCTGGGAGTCTGCAGACTTTCTATAAAGATAGAGAGGATCCGTGTAGGACAACGGGAGAGATGATGAGGGTGACAAGGGGAACGACGAATGCACCTGGGACGGCGCAGATGTTTGGCAACGCGGGGAGGGAGTACATGGAGAAGTACATCTCGCTTCATTCCTCGATATCGGAGGTTAAGAGCTCGTCCCAGCTGACAGCTGCCTTTCTTCAGGTACGGCGCCAAGGCAACCGACTTCGCCGAAATTGCACGCGTCAACCACCTCCACTCAGCCAAGAACCCCTACTCCCAATTTCGCGATGTCTATACCCTCGATCAGATCCTCTCTTCACCCACTCTCCACTCACCCCTCACCAAACTCCAATGCTGCCCCACGTCCGACGGCGGCGCCTCTGCCATCGTCGTCTCCGAAGACTTCCTCAACGCTCGTCCACACCTCCGTTCTCAAGCCATAGAAATAGTAGGCCAACATCTCGCCACCGACCGACCCGATCTTTTCGACCGCTCGGCCATCAATCTCATGGGTTTCGGAATGACACAGCATGCGGCACGCACTGCCTTGGCTGAAGCGGAAGTTGATCCGAAAGATGTGAGGGTGTGCGAATTGCATGACTGCTTTTCCGCGAACGAGATGATCACGCTCGACGCTCTCGGTCTTTGCGACCCAGGCAAAGCACATGAGATGGTTCGAGCGGGAGACATAACGTACGGAGGCCGCTGCGTCGTCAATCCCTCCGGCGGCCTCATATCAAAAGGCCACCCTCTCGGAGCGAGCGGCATCGCACAATGTGCAGAACTTGTCTGGCAGCTGCGCGGCTGGGCCAACAACAGGCTCGTCGACCACGCAAAGGTCGCGCTGCAGCACAATCTCGGTCTTGGAGGTGCCGCCGTAGTGACGGTTTACAAGAGGGCGGACGGAAAGACGAATGAGGTTGTGCAAGACGAAGATGTGAAGAGCAAGACATGGGTAGGGTACAATCCCGCCGTTGAGGCAAAGGGGTTCACGAAGGTGCAGGTGGATAAAGTGAGGAGTAAGAGATCGAGGAGTGAATGGGCGTTGCAGGATACGGAGAAGAAGGTCGAGGCGAGGTTTTGAGATATTAGCGTATGCACAAATTAGCGGGTGCTGGTAAGTATCACGACAATCATGAAGCGTCAACGGATACATGGATTCGAGCAAGCAAAAAACAGCGCCGATCAACGCCCGATAAGACTGAGAAATCTTAACGCATCCACCCATTCAGGGGAGCGAGTTTTTTCCGGCGGAAAGTGCGCCAAACCGTACCATTCAAAGTCTCTGAAGAATACAGGTGAAGCAGCAGCGATAAAAGAGGAGTCCGCCAGAACATGCCCACTCAAGCCTTTCAACAGCGCAGACGGCACCAACGTATTCATCCGCCCGTAGACCACCCAGACTCCCATCCATCCATCCATCCATCCATCCATGCCACCCCTGAACCAAACCCCCCCCCCCCCCCCCCCCCCCGAAAAGCACAACCAAACAACCCACAAACCCCACCCCCCTAAACACCCATCCCCTTCCCGTCCGCCTCAGCCCCCCGGACCGTCTTCCCCGTCTTCTTGATCTTCTCGAGCACGGCGTCAAAGGGCACGCTATCGGTGTAGACGTCCGCGGTCTGGGCCTCGAGGTTGACGGCGTAGGAGGAGAGGCCTGTCGAAGTCGTAAAAAAGGCCATTGATTAGTACTCTGAAAAGTAGCGACTGGATTGATTTTGCGCAAGAGAGAGGGGGAGGTTGGGGGGGGGGGGGGGTGAAGAAAGACAAGAGATGGATGGATAGGATGGCGGGGGGAAGAAAGACAAGAGATGGATGGATAGGATGGCGGGGGGGAAAGGAGGGAAGTTTGAGAGAGAGGAGAGAGAGGGAGAGGGGTGGGGTGGAGACGATACCGTCGGTCTTCTTCAGCACGCGCTCGACGGCGCCGGAGCAGCCGCCGCAGGTCATGGTGATGTCGAAGTGGTAGTGGTGGGCGGCGGCTTCGGTGGAGGCCATTGTTTTGGCTTTTGTTTCAAGTGGTGGAGGGTGGCGGACAGGTGGAAGCGAGTAGAGTACTCGAGGAACTCGGATTCGGAGGTTTGGGATGGAGGAGGTAGTTACGTAGGTGGAGTTGGGGAATGGGTTGGTGTCGTGTGAGGTAGAATGGAAAGATGTTGAGATCGCCGCTGTGGTTGACTTTGGTCGCAGGCTTTTTAAGAGTGGGAGAAGGAATGTGAGTGGTTTGATTTGAAATCGCAGATGTTCTGAGTGTAGTAGAGGGAGGTTACACCCAGCCGCGCTTACTGCTACTTTATCATTATGAGGTAAGAGTTACTAATAATAAAGTAGGTACATTTCAAAAGCGTCAAGTAAATACACCATTAGGTGAACATTTTTCGTCATCCTGCAATTCGGTCACCGTCGAGGTCGAATCGTATGCCTGATACTAGCATTGGTAGCGAGCATCCTAGGCCTAGAATCTCTGTGGATCATGAGATGAAGTCTCGTTTTGTGGCTTCATCCTGGGAATGGACTCACAACCGTCGCCGGTCAATATTCTCAAGTCATCCTC
Organism: Pseudevernia furfuracea; assembly: GCA_022315425.1. Lineage (NCBI taxonomy): Eukaryota > Fungi > Ascomycota > Lecanoromycetes > Lecanorales > Parmeliaceae > Pseudevernia > Pseudevernia furfuracea. Next base: position 195,328 of record JAIUPT010000022.1, read on the forward strand.
TGATGACGGAGCGTGCTTGGTGGAATAGCTTTCCTTGACAAGGCCGTCTTCACACGTCCAATGTCCATACTTTGACCGTCCCATCATCTCCAGTGGTGACAATGACTTCTTCTTGCTCGGGATTGCTTCCCCCGTTCTTGTCTCTTCTTGGGGCCCATGCCACATGATTAACTTCGAATACTCCATGAGCACCTTCAGTCTGCGCAACCACAACCCACTCCGTAGCCTCTGCTACCTCTTCTGTCTCGGCTGGCTTTTCTTGTTGCCCATTTGCTTCCGAAGTCGATCCAGTCTCTTTCGTGACCACTTCCATCAGCTCTGCCCCATCCGATTTAGACTCTCCGTTCACTTCTGGCCCTTCCACTCCGCCACCATGAGCCTCTGTAGTCTTAGACTCTACATCCCCACGGGTAGTCCTCCACCTCTCTTCATAGACAACAATAGCCCCATCTCCTCCGGTGCTCACCACCCTCCCATTCTTGCTCCAGGCAATCGCATAGATAGGCCTACTGTGCATTTTCGGCAGTTGCACCTCCTCAATCCAATCCTCCTCCGAGCTGCCACTCCGTATAATACTCAGCTTCGACTGCTGCACCTTCTCCCTCGGCCGTCTCCTCCACACCCGTATCGACAAATCATCCGAACAACTCAAGAGCCTAGGACCGGACTTCTCCCTCCTCCTCCCCCACTCCTCCCTACCATCCTCCCGCCCACCCTCAACGTCCCCAAAGACCTTAGCCCCCCCCCTCTCCCACACCACCCCCCAAACCGTACTCCCGTGCCCCCTCAACACCCCACAACAGCCCCAATCATCCACATCCTCCCTCCACAACCGAACATCGTCATCATAACTCGCACTCGCCAGCAGCTCCTCCTCGGGATGCCACGCCACGCACTTGACGTCGCCCCCATGCTCCTGCATCACAGCCACAGTCTCGTAGTCATCCTCCCCCACCTCCTCCCACACCCAGACGCTCTTATCCCTCGAGCACGTAGCCAGGAGATTCCCCGCGGCCGACCACGCCACGGATTTCACCTCGGATTCATGCCCGTCGAGCACGATGGCGAAACGCCACTCCTCCTCCTCCTCCTCCTCCTCCTCCGCATGGCCCCCACCCATCACCCCCCCAGCGGCGATGGCCTCATCCCGGGCGTCGAAATCCAACCCCGACGTGACATCCTTGTTGTTGGTCGGTTTGGGGTTCGTGCCGTCGTCATCGTATCGTCTCCACAACCCGACCGAGGCGTCGAAGCTCCCCGTGGCCAAGACGGACTCGCCCGTGAGGTTCGGTTTCCAGGCGCATGTCCGGATGCTGCGTTTGTGGCCGCCCGTTATGGTGGAGAGGAGGGTGAAGGTCGTGAGGGAGTAGACGCGGACGGTTTTGTCGGAGGAGCAGGTGGCGAGGAGGGGGAGGGTGGGGTGTGGGGCGGTGAGCCAGGCGCGGGAGGGGGAGGAGGGTTCGAGAGTTGCGAGGTGGGATATTTGAGCGAGGGAGGAGGTGGGGGGCATTTTAGAGGTTTATCAAAAGTACTTATGGCTGCTCGCTGGGGGAACGGAGAGATGAGTACAGTAGCACGATTTCAAGACCACTGACATGTCGTCACCGTGGAGGGCAATACATGAAAATTTCATGTGAAGACCAAATAGTCCCTTTCTATCCGTACATTGGTATTACTATCTATCGTCTAAGCAACCGATTTTTGGACCTTCAGACCCAAATCTACCATGAGCGCAGCGATGCAACCTTTTATCCCACAAACGATCATAGCACATTCAGCAATTCCGCAACTAATAAGACAATAACGCCGAGCAATGCTGCAATGCTGACACTTCACGCCCCTTTCGTGCGTTGCCTTCTTCGCTCGTCCGTCGTCAAAGCTGCCAGCTCATCGGCAAAAGACTTTCCTTCGATATCCCCCACGCCAGCTTCAGCGTGCCATCCCAGGCTGCTCATCTCCACGTCCGGGCTGTGGCTGTTCCTTGTGATTTCTCTGACGTCGACATCGATCTGGTATGCTACGTGAATGGCACCAAATGCACCCCCGCTAACTTCCGGACTCCCGTTCACGAGATTCTTTTCTGAGGAATTGTCGTCATTCACCTCGTTGCCATTCGCGCGGATTCGAGAAGTCCATTTCTTGTTTCTATTAGGCGACGGTGTCCTACTTCGCTTGACTTTACGGGGCGAATCCGAGGAGGGTTGGTAAGAGGCGCGTGGGCATGTTAATGAATTATTATCACAGTCTTCACAGCCTTCAGCCATGGCTGCAAACTCCCTGTGAATCCTGCGGGCAAATACTGCGTTATCCGCGCAATCTCTGTGTGCATGCTGCTGGCAGAGGAAGAACCTCAACGAAGCAAACTCGTATCGGTCGTTTAGTGAGCTGGGTTGATACGCATCCGTAATGACCCTAAAGGCAATAATGAATGCTTCTTGCAATGACGAATCGCCTTTTGAGGCATCACAAGGGGCTCGGAGAGGCGTTGCCACTAGCCGCGCATCTTCGAAGAATCCGCTGTCGACTCTGCCGGCGAGGTCTGTCAGACTCTCCAACAGCTGTCTGGAAAATTGTTGCTGCTTTGGGTCTGCGAACAGTGATCCTCCCCGAAGCCTCTCACAGCACGTTGCAACCGTCCAGTTATCCATTCGTTGTAGTACCTCAATTTGCCATTGCTCGAGCATCGAATTCGTCAGCTTGGAGGTGGGCATCATGTTGCCGGCATCTTTGCGAACAAGGACGTCAAAGCCTTTATGGAAGACTGGGCGTAGTGCGAAGCAGCCCAGATGTACACCCGGCTCCAAAAGGCGCTCAATTCCCGACTGATCTCGCATGCGCCTGAGCTGGGGAAGCAGTTCCTCTTTCGTAACCTCCATGCTTCGTGCAAGTAGTTCAACGACATTTGAGATAGTAGCAAATCGATGACCGGTGGATCGTATCCGCGATGCCTGGGAGCGACTCGCTCTACGAACAAGAAAGAGCAGTTGTCCACGTCCGAAGATCATAGGCAGTCGGCCTTTTTCGGCGTTGTCGAGCTCATAATGCCGCGTCGGTAGTCCTTGCAAGAGCTTCAATCTCGCGGATTTGCTGAGTGTACCAGTATTCATGATAGTCCCGTCCAAGACTCCGACGTCTTCCAGCGGCAGCTGAACAATATCGGCAAGGTTTTTGGCAGCAACGCAGAAGAGCTTTTTGAACAGCGCAGAGTAATCTCCTGTGCTATTATCCACGCTTCCTACCTTACGGCGGTACTGCGAATTCGAGAAAGGCTTCGCGTTGTGCAGGTGGGAGCGCATAGCCGGAAGAAGATCCGATACGCCATACCAGCAACGTGACGCCCTATAGATCCAACAAAAGACTGGATGATCCATATCGAAAACGTCCTCAAAAGACTTCGGGTATTGTTAGCTGAATTCTTTGAGGAACTAGTCTTATCACATACCCGTTCGTTGTATGAATCAGTGATCTTGCGACATGGCAGTAGGCCTTCTGGTGTGACCAGGAGTCGCCCTTCAGGGTCAAATATCGCGCATGCCAACACGACTTGCTGAGCTCTGTCCGCTGACCGCTGTCGTGAACGTTGACCAATCAAGGCGAAGATAACGAGCATGAGGCAACAGCCGATAGACTGTGGAGGTTGGTTAAAACGATGAACCATGAGACAGGTTGGGAGTACTCGCACCAAACAGATCACGACTACAACTGTGGCCTCCCTCGAAAGCCCGCTCGTCTTTTCCATCTTAGCTGTCCTTACTCGGTATGATGTGCCCACAGTGGCTACCCAGTGCATTCCAGACACCGCCACGGCTAGCAGAGATGCACACGACATGCGTTTCCACCAACTGTTTGTCCAAGTTGATTTGAAGTGGAAGAAGACCCCGAGAGCAACAGTACTGGCAACCACAGCAATAATGGCGGACCCAACGACACGTCTCCATGAGTAGAACGGGGTGTAATTGGCGATGCCTTTCTGACCCATGTAATGCATTCCACACACAGCCGAACCGACCAGAAGTCCTCCCACCAAGGTTCCCAGTATGCTCATGCTCTCGGAGACGCTGAACAAGTAGAAAGCTATGCCGACAACGCAGACTGGTAGGAAGAAGGAACCAGCAGTGAACCCCGGGCTGTATTGGATCTGGAGGTGGGGTTCACCCTGGGCCATAACAACTGCTCGATTTCCAATGAAGTGCATGGACCAGATTGCTACCGCGCCCATTGTGCAGGCGGCTCCAAGCAGGAGGTACCTTGAGCGAAGTTCACGTCAGTTACAGGAGAGCCAAAGTATGAGCAGTGATAAGAATGCAGCGAAATGGACGTACCAGTTGTAATATCCTCGAGTTCCCGTCCTCCTGTGGAGAAGCTCTAATGAGGTCCAGCATCCTGCAAGACTGACAAGGTACGACAGGACGATGAAGCCAGCATCATATGAATGGGAGACTAGGTCGGGATTGTATGTACTGAGGTTCAAAGACATGAGAGGAGTAGCTGCTGGGTGCAATCAGCAGCGACTGCTTTGGATTGATCCGATACTGCATTCAACTCCTTGGACATTCAATGGTTTGAAAGGGTATTGGGGCTGGCCTGCATGGAAGCAATCTTGGCAGGTTGAAAGACGTCTGAATTCACATATACAGTTTGCTTGCTAGCACGTCGAGAGATAATCTATCAATGCAATATGAGTAGTATAGAAAGGAATGAAAGGTGGAGGAGATATCACACGAAACAACAAGGAATGCCAATTCTAGGATGGTCAAGAGGAAGGTGTGAGTGAGTCCTTAGCGCTAGCGCGAAGCTCCGGGCAGCCCATAGCATTTACTTTCTCGTCTTGCAGGAAGGATTAGAGATTAATGTGGAACAAAGGACAACTTTGCGGGCGACATATACCGAAACTTTTAAGTGGTGACTTACGGCAATCTTGTTGACTAATACCCACAATCCAGCTATTTGGTAGCCCAGTGAGACTCTAAGCAGAGACTCTAAGCAAACAAATGAGACAGCAATTGCAGAGACAACCCCTGTCAACATGGCCAAGTATGGGCAATCAATGATCGCTGGTCTCGGCAATTCATCTAATCCATCCCACACCAGCGTTGCATCTTTCCTAGATCGAGACCTTGGTACCCATACCAAGCTTTTTGAAGCAAGCCACAGACATCCCACACCACTCTTCCAGCCTGACTACCTAGACTTAGTGCTGTGAGTGCCGTGCCGTATGATGGAAGAGATTAAAGTACAAAGTATGTATCTTACAAGCTGCCTCAATCGAACCGGTGGCAAGTCTGGAAGCTGCAGGTCAGCCTTACAACCATTACGGACAAGCTCGTAGAGACTGCTTGTGTCGGGCGACTATCATGCGCTGGGCTGAATATATGTGAACTGTAGACAGAAATTGTAGACAGAAGGACATGTTGTTACATTCCAGCTGCTTTGCCTCGTCAGAAGCCGCGCTGAACGGAGGGGCCAGGGGATCAGCAGCAAGGTCCCCTATTGGTCGCTGGTGGCGCGCAAACGCGACCCCCGAGCGCCTTTCTCTTGCTTGACTTTCTACTTTCCACCACCAACGCATGTCTTGCAGCTGTGACCATGCCCTCAAAACACATATTCGATGAGGTCTTCGCCCAGAGGCCTGATCTCCGGCAGAGGGTTCTTGGCGCCATTGGTATGCTCAATTCTTCGATTGGCCCACCATGCTGACCGTTTTCCAAACAGCCAAAGCCCCAGAGCATGAAAGCCTCTTTGGAGACATCGCCCGCTACATTAAAAATTTACAGCATGCTTCCAGCCAGGAACCGTTGAAGAGCCAGGATGAACAACCGTCAAAGAAGAGAAAATTGGAGCACCGGCCAATTGGTACTGAGGAATGGGACAAGGAAACCGTTTGCGAGGTTGCCGACGTGTCATTCTCAATTCCTCAGCGGAAGAAGCTCAACCTGAGTATCAACAAATCGGCTTCCGGAGGAATCCGCGCAGTCAATGCATCCGGAGGTTCTGAGTTCGGAGTCAATTGGGACTGCGTTCATGACATCGTTTGTCTACCAGTCCCTGAAAAGGCCCAAGCACAATACAACTTTTGCATCTTCTCGGCCACTCCGGATGGGCTTGCCACTGATCAAACTCTCTGGACGGTTCCGGATAGTGTTCCCAAGGACGGTGCCTTTGTCGGTTTGACGACCCCGCAGCCGGGCGAAACATGCCGCACGCTTCTCATCACCATTCTTAACGAAGCTCTCAAACCGTACAAGAAGAGGGTCATAGAGCCAGACAAGCAAGAATTTGCGAGTCAGGTGGTACAAGCACACCGAAAGGGGGAATCAGCATACCACATCAAGGCCTTCCGAGGTTCCAAAGATGGCTTTATATTTCTCCTACCCAACGGCATATTCTGGGGCTTCAAGAAGCCTCTAGAGTTCTTCTCATTCGATATCGTCGATTCTGTGTCTTACACTTCGATTTTACAGCGCACCTTCAATCTCAACATCGCTGCTCGCGCCGCCCTTGATGCCGAGCCTCAAGAATTTGAATTTTCCATGATTGACCAAGCCGACTTCGCTGGTATAGACGACTACGTGAAGCGTCACGAGCTCCAGGATGCGAGCATGGCTGAGCAGCGGCGGGCCAAGAAGCTGAATGTCAATGGGCTCAAGGGGGAGGACGCAAAACAGGAAGATGTCAATCAAGAAGAAGGCGAGCTCGAGAAGGCAACGAGAGAGGCGGAAGACCTTGAGGATGAAGAGGAAGATGACGAGAATTTTGATCCCGGTAGCGAGGGCGAGAGCGAGGGTAGTGGATCCGACAGTGAAGAGGTTGATGATGAGCATGAGGGCAGAGCGGGAAGCAACCTGATTGACGAGGAGCTGGGTAGCGAGGCTGAGAGTGATGACGGGTAGTCTCCCAATACTAAAACGCCTCGGTTTGGAAAGTAGACTATAGACTTGATCAAGGAACGAGCTATTATATGGTAGGTCTAAGAATCTATACTGGGTATAGATATAGGTGGGTGGCATTCATTACAGAGCTTCGTACGGCTGACATTCCGTACAGGACGTGGAATAGACCTTAGTCCAGGCTTTCAATGCCACAGCTGATACGACTATGGACTATGACCAGCTTGTGACCTTATCGAGGTGATCAAGGATAAGTCCGAGTATGAAGTCAGCACATGATCTTCGTCCAAACCCTGGACCCGAAGAACCAACCCTCTGTATTGCTTTTTCTGGTCTCGCCTACGCAGAGCTCTACCTCACTCTCCCCCTACCACTCCGTCGGTACGACTGAGAACTGTATGACCAAAATGGAGTACATGGATTTGAAAGACTTCTCTGTACCCAGGACGAGAGGAAATTTGCGGGTCCTTATCAGAGAGGTATAGAATTGAGCATCATCGAGCGGAGGAGCGGTTCTGTATGGCAATGTCTACTTAGATAGACAGCGAAAACAATTGCCATACATCCGATTCTTCTACTCGTAGACCATCTCAATCTTAACCAAAAGCGTAGGTTTCAACCGGCAATGATCCCTTAATCTGTCACGTTCATAATCCTAACCACGCTTCATACTGCTCTTGATCATCTGACTATGCCCATGAATAGGGGTCATATGCTATCATGTGTACATGGGATGATTACGGTGCCAAACTTGGCTCACTGGTCGAGCTGCAAGATATTCCAAGGCTGCTTTTTTATACTCCACAATGGTAAGGGCAGCAGTTGGGGTTGGTGCTGGTGGTTGAAGGCTCCCTGTTGTCAGTACCCGGATCGGAGTATCGATCCTTTTTGTAATCACATATTGGTTTATTTCCACTACAAGCATCTATCACTACAAGCATCTATCTTTCATGGTAGGTAGCATTCTTCTCTATCGCTAAATGCCAATTCCTCATCCTTAGCATTCTGAATCCTCGCCACCCCCTGCTTCATGTCTCTGCGCTCTTGAAAGAACACAAGTTATACGTCTTTTCCCCGAAGGACCGTTTGGTAAACATTTACATCTTTACGAGTCTATCAAGACATTTTCCGATCCCCGTTTCCCATTTCTCGTTTCGCATCTGGTGTTTCCACAGTCAATGGCAGCCAAGCATCAACTCCTACGGGCGAAACTGGCAGTCCATCCACCGTTCTGCCAAGCATGATGCCAGAAACTTGCTCAAACTTGCTCACTGCTGCCTCGTACCAAACTTCTGAGTTTTTTAGTCCTTCCCAACAAATATATAAGGGGGTAAAATTTTCTGATTTTCTTTTCTTCTTTTTTCTTCTTTTTTTTTCTTCATTCTGGCTCTGGAAAACATCACACTTCATCATAACATCACACACACAATGTCTACAACGTTCTCATCACTCTCTTCGTCAATCGTCGCTCGTCAGATAGCACGTGTATCTCGACCACGACCATGGATCGTGCCTGCTCTCGTCGTCAAGCCTGCTCCAGTCGCTTGCTCCACGACGGTACCTTCCTCCACCTTGTCAAGTCTCCCGAAATTCGCCATAGCCCGCGTCACAGCTCGTGTGTGTCGCTCTCATACTCCATCAACGGTTTCGTCCTTCGCCTCCTCCAAACGTCCGATCGTCGGCGGCCGTCAGACTCCTGTCACTGAGTCTGGCCTTCGCCAAACGACCCTCGCAGCTCGCGCCTCTGCCCGCGCATCTCGCGACCGCCCCTGGCTCAATCAACGACCCACATCCATCGCTACCAAAGTATCCCAGTCAAAGTCCAAGACTGCGCAATGGATCAAGTCACAAGCGGTCGACCTTCGTCAAGCTCTTCGTCGCCCTCTTCAAGCCTCGCGACGACCCTCTTCGACATCCCTCCGACACTCTCCGAAGTCGGATACCTCCATGTCCATCCCTGCTCCTCCGATCGTCATGCCAAAGCGACGTCCTGCCGTCATCGGTCGTCAACCCGTTCGATACCCTTCGACATCGAACAACCGTCAACCTGCTCGATACCCTACGACATCGAGCAACCGTCCAGCACTTCCGTCGTCGTCGTCGTCGTCGCGTCCCCAGCAGTTGGTCCCACCGGCATCCCCCGACAACTCCATTGCCGCCATCGTCCGTGAAGCCTTCGCCTTCGACATCAACGAGTTCCGCGCCGAAGTGGAACCGTTATACGAGAAAGTCAAGACCAATCGCCAATACCTTCGACGCCTGGCTTGGAAGCCGGTCACCTTCGACGACAACCCTGCCGTGATCGAAGTCCCCCGATGGATCGAAAAGGAACACGTTCACCCCCGTCCGTCACGCATACTTGGTCAACTCCTTGCATGGCGACCCCTTGGTGATTCGTTGTACGAGCACACACTGGTTTGGGGCAGCGATTCGTCAAACTTCGATCACTCCGACTGCGACAATCCCGGGTGTCACCGCCGGACGAAGGACCTCTACATGTTGGACAACTATGAAGAGTGGACGGCGCCGACCTTTTCGACGATCTCCGAGTGATCTGACGACTTCGACCCTTTGACAAGCAACCTTCGAAGCCGACTGATCAGCTCAGCACAAAGATCCCAGGCCGACGACAGATACTGACTACTCCCCCCCACTATCTACTTATTTATCTCCATGCTGCTTTTCACACCAGCATTGTTGCAAAACAAGACAAAGAGACTCATTGGTCGTCAAAAAAGTTGAAAAACACAAAACCCTTCTAGAAAAAGCAGTACAGTCAAGGTGGTAGTATCTCCATCAACTTACCAGCACCATATAGTCACTCGCGCGTCGTGTTCTTCTTCTTCACCACTGACACAACTCCACAGCTTCTGTTCCGCAAGGGCCCAGTGCCCGGTAGGTCCTCAACCCTCCCTCATCCACATCTCCAAGAAGTAACCAGCTGACGGCTTCCCTCTCAATCTTTCGCCGAGCTCTCATCTTGAGTTGACGCCTTGTTCATTGCAAAGGTACGTTGTTGCTGACTGATCCTCACGGTGTTGCTACCTTCCACGCCAGGGATACTTCTGCCGAATTTCTGTACACACGGCTCAAAAGTCACCGGCCTGACACTGCCGCCGGTTGATGCTGCGCACCACTCTTGCATGGTAGGTTTCAAAAGGGGAGGGGTAGAAGGTCGGGGATAGAAGAGGAGGAATAGGAGGGCCGTCGAAGGTGGGATGGAAGGGGGGGATGGAAGGGGGAGTGGAAAAGAGGGGATGGAAGGAAGGGAAAGAAGGAGGGAGTAGAAGGGCAACAGAAGGAGGGGATTGAAGGAGGGGATAGAAGGAGGGAGTAGAAGGGCAACAGAAGGAGGGGATAGAAGGAGAGGATAGAAGGCGGGGTTAAGGATAGAAGGAAGGCGTAGAATGAGGAGGTAGAAGGGGGAACAGAAGGAGGGGGAAAAAAGGCATCGCCAGCAGTAGTGTAAGGGCAGCAATACTGAGAAAGATTGAATTCCCTGTACTACATCTTCGCCCATCGTTCACCTTGTGTCCTTGATCCTGGTCCAGCGAATGGAACGTGGATAGGAGGAGAAAGGGAGGAAGTGTGGTGTGGGAGATTAGATTGATTAGATGGATTAGAGGTCTGCCAGTCTTGAACCATTGTATTTTATAACGGGTAGACAGATAGATAGCAAAAACAAATGCTACCTTATGAACTTCCAACGGAGAGACTCCAATATCCTCACCCAAGTCGCAAAAGAAGACAAACATTTCTCGCCCAGGCAGGTAGTCTCACAACCAAACCCCCCTTGGGTATACACACATGAGTTTGAAAAAGCAGGCACCCAGTACAGTACAATCCAAACCCCTCCCCCGCCAGTTCCCAGTTCCCGAGAGAATGTTCTTGCCGGTTGCGCCGTAGCCATACGAACCATGATCCAAGGCACGTAGGAGCCCTTTCGGTACAGTAGAACCACCCCCCCCCCCTCCCAAAAAAAAGGAGGCTCAAGCCAATCCCAACAAGGTAGCATTCCCGCTGTCCAGATACCCCTGCGCGGTCGCGATATCATTCTGGGCCTCACCCAATACGTCGTCGATGTCCGCAGCCGGCTCCCCGTTCCGCACGACCCCGGCCATGAAGGCGTTTTCCTCCGCCCCTCCAGCGTCGGCCTTGGGTGCCGCCAGAGCTTCCACGCGTCGATGGAGCCGGACGATGGTGCTGGCTCGAGCGGGATCCGTCCGGGCGAGGTCGTCGACGGGTTGGAATTCGGTTTGGAGGACCTCGTGGAGGGTGAGTTGGCGCTTGGAGGTGGTGGGCTGGAGGGCGGGATGGGAGGTTGTGAGGATCATGATTGTGATGACGTCGAGGGCTATGTCTGAATTTGCTTGTTCGGTGGCTTCGTCGATCAGGAGGTGCAGGACTGATTGAGCGCCTAGTATGCGCAGGGTGTCTGTGAGTTGACGGTGGGTGTAGGAGGGAGGTGAGCCTTCGGTTGAGGTCGCGCTCCATAGAATTAGGGATTGTATCGTCTGCCGTAGAGCCGCCAACAAGCCTCCGTTTGGCGTGGTGGACCAGGAGGCAAGTTCGTTGAGGGCGGTCGTTCCTTGGCGCTCTTGGGAGTGTTCGTTCAGGACTTGGAGGAGGGGAGCAATGTCTGGGCGTGAAGCATACTGTCGCTGCACGTGGCTGAGCGAGTCGGACAGGGGTTTGGTGACGACGGAGAGAACGGCGTTGTGGATTTTTGAGGAGTCGTGAGACATTGAGGGAGGCTTCAGGAGGGTTTGGAGCGCGGGCAGAGTAGTTTCGATGATCTTGGACTCATCGTTGATCTCCCATAAGCAGTTGGTAAACCATGTGAACCCGGCGATGAGAGAAGGGAGCAAGAATGGTTCAAGCAGATATTCGAATCCGCCTCGTAGCGTTTCGAGGGCAAGGACGTTCGCTTGACAAGCCTTCAGGCTTTGCTCGAAAAGCGTAGCAACGAGTAGGTGAAATTCTTGGGGCTTGCACATCGACATTAATTCATCACTGATGCCTTCAGTCTCGAAGAGACCCTTGATCCAACCACCCAGAAGCTGATTCTCGTGTTCTGACAGGTCGTCAATGGACCTGCTGACGGAACCATGCTTGAGGTACTGGAGGACGAAAGAGTCCGAGCCTTCGACAACAAGTTCGTCCGGTTGCATGCCGAAACGATGTTGGACAAGGACAACGAACAGGAGGATGCTGCCAAATTCGTCGTACACAGGCTGGTACTCGCCTTGGTCTTCGTGATCTTGCCATTTGTCCAAGGTGCTGCAGAGCGGTTGTAGTAAATGATTAGGACTTGTGAATAGCATGATGACATCCAAAGCCGTCGGTCTGCGGCACAAATCATTGCAGACAGTCTTCAAGGTCATCGTATCATTGTTGGCGCAAAGAGCGTGCAAAATCTCAATAAGCGCGCTAGCAATCTCTCCGGCATTTCCTTCCATGTTCTCCAGTTCGCCAATGTACTCATCTATTTTGGCTGGATTCGTGGTACATTGGCTTACGAGGTCCTCCTTGGAATACCTGCCTGAGGCCGGCAGGCTTTGCATGGGGACATCTCCCAGGATCTCTTCGATGATGCGCTCGGGTATTAACTGATGCAATGCACATGCGAATAAGAACTCTTGACGTGATTCAGAGAGAAGGCTGTTTCTCTCCAGGGGATCGAACATCTGAGAAAAGGAGGGAAATGCGGCAGGATCGACGCGCACGAGAGCCTGCCGTATGCAATGTTCGACAGTCATAGGTTCAAAGATCAAAGCAGCATAACTACGCTGGAGGAAAACGGGTAGTTTATTGACGAGGAAAGACCGCAGAATATTGATGGATCGGGTAGACTGGTTGCGGTACATGGCATTAGCTAATACATCGAAAGAAGCCAGAATCATATCCGTAGCAAGGCTGGAGACGTCATCTTTATATCGAACGTTGAGGAAATCTATGACTGTATTGTCGTCAAAGGATGGCCTATCATGAAGCATGGCATTAAGGCAGATGTAGAGGCCTGCTCGGGTTGGGATGGGAGGGTTGTCTAAGACGTTATTTTGGAAGGACAGTAGTCCCACGTCGTCCAGGATGCCGAGGGACTGATGCCAGTCTTGCATCGCTATTTGAGGATCCATGTTGCGACAGTGTCATGAGGAAATGGATGAGGAGGTTGAAAGCTCAGCTAAGGTCTGTCTCAGCCCTACGATAGGACCGTGGTAAAGTGAAAGGTAGTGGCGGCGTGGTTCAAGAATGAAGGATTTGGTTGGAGCTCATATAGTCTCAATTGGGTCATCTATCCTCTATTCTATCTACCTATCATCATGTGCGAAAGAAAGGCGTCTTACCATTAAAATGACATATTCATCATATACGTATAAATACCAGCGCAATGATCAAACACTTTTTTTAAGAACAACCCCCAATCCTCATTCATGGTTTCGGAGAGCATCTCGCATTGTTTGCCTACTACCTTGGGTCATAACCGCGTCCATGACAACCAATGCAGCCATTGCCTCAACTATTGCCACCGCACGAGGCACTACACATGGATCGTGCCGGCCTTTTGCCTCTAAAATGCCCTCTTTGCCCCCAAAGTCGACTGTATTCTGTGCCTGTCCAATGGTTGCTGGCGGCTTAAAGCCCACTCGGAAGTAGATATGGGCTCCATTCGATATCCCACCTTGCACTCCTCCAGAGTTATTGGTCCTTGTTTTCAGGCGATTCGAACGTGGCGTAGCCCCATTTGTGACCGGTTCTGGCGGTGCATCGGGCGAAGCCTCCACACCGGATTGGCTTGGAGCGACTGGGACCGAAGAAACAAAGGCATCATTGTGTAGAGAGCCCGGAACTGTGCAGCCTCCGAACCCAGAACCGATCTCGAAGCCTTTCGTTGCGGGTATACTGAGCATTCCCTGCGCAAGGCAGGCTTCTAATTTATCGAAACATGGCTCCCCGAGGCCAACGGGGCAATTTCGTATTACGCAGGTGACGGTACCTCCTATCGAGTCCTTCTTGTCTCGGAATTCTGCGATCTTGTCGGACATGCGGTTGGCGGCTTCTTTGTTGGGGCAACGGACGGGAAGATAATCCGGGTGGTCGACTTCTTCGCGGGTGATTGTGTCGAGGAGCTTGAGGAATGTAGGATTTGTAGATGGTGTTGGATGTGTAGAGGTGGGTGGAAAGAGCTCTTCGTTGCCGACTGATGAGACAAAGGCAACAATTTCAACGCCGTGGACGAGAGACAGGTATTTTTCGGCGATGGCACCCGAAGCCACCCGAGCTATAGTCTCACGGGCAGAGCTTCGACCTCCTCCGCTGCTGGCTCGTACCCCGTATTTCTCTTGATATGTGTAGTCTGCTCATGCACGTCAGAAAAGCTCTCCGAAATCTAAAGATTTTAAGTGAACAAACCTGCGTGGCTTGGGCGTGGGAATCCAGCCATAGTGTCGCCCTTGTAATCGTGCGGTCTTTGGTCCTCATTCTTCACCACGAGTCCAATCGGTGTTCCCAACGTGATGCCAAACTCGGTTCCTGACTGTATCTGAACTCGATCTTTCTCGTCTCTTGGCGTTGTAAGGGCTGACTGGCCAGGCCGCCTTCTAGTGAGTTGTGGTTGTATGTCCGCTTCCGTAAGCTTCATCCCTGGTGGACAGCCGTCGACGATGCATCCTACCGAGGCGCAATGGCTCTCGCCGTAGCTAGAAACGAAGGATGTCAGCCAATCTAATTCCAACTGTCGTAGTGAAGTCAATTACGTTGTGACTCTGAACGCACGGCCGAATGTCGACATGATTGCAAGTAATGTAGGAAAATGCTAGATCTAGAGGTAGGATACATATAAAATATCTCACGCTCAAGCTGACCTGAAGTCGAGGCGGTCAAGAATTATTCGAGGTCAAGCGGAATTAATGCCGTGCTGACGCTACTATTCCCCGATTGGAATTAAACATATTGCCCATTTTATACCAAATTGCTGAGTTGCCAACTCAAGAAAGAAGTCTGCTGCATGCTCGTTTACTATGCAAGCTTGGAAAACATCGGTCCAAGTCTCCAAATACCAGATATACGTGTCTCGCAGTCTCGATCCCTTCTTGAACCTTTCAATTGAACACTATCTACTGGAGAAATCTGCACCTAATTCTACCGTCCTGTTCCTATATGTGAACAGACCATGCGTTGTCATTGGCAGGAATCAAAACCCATGGCTCGAAGTAGATCTGAATCTACTCAAGCAACCTCGCGCCTCAGGGTATACTAGTGGAAAAGCAGATGGCAAAATGGGTCTGTTCGCTTGGGAAAATGTGCAGCTTGTCAGAAGACGATCTGGGGGAGGCACTGTCTTCCATGATGAGGGCAATGTCAACTACAGTGTCATCTGTCCCACTGCCAATTTCACCCGCGACAAACATGCAGAGATGGTAGCGATGGCGATACGACAAGTCAACCTACGCGCCCGAGTCAACGAAAGACATGACATTGTCCTCGATCAAGGAAACGTTTTGGAAGAAAAGGATTGGCCGGACACTGCTGATATGCATCGGACAAGATTTCATCCAAACAGTGAGAAGAATCCACCTCTCAAGGTGTCTGGGTCTGCGTACAAATTGACTCGACAACGGTCACTGCATCATGGCACTTGCCTCTTGGCATCTGCGGATTTACCAGGGATCTCACAGTACCTGCGATCTCCTTCGCGGCCATTCCTCAATGCAAGAGGCGTAGAGAGTGTTCGCTCGCCGATCGGCAATGTACACATGGAACCCAAGACCTCGAGTCCGGATTTTAATAAATCGTTTCAGATGGAGGTCATAAAAACATTTGTAGACTTATACGGATTGAAGAGACCAGGTCATACGTCTGGCTTCATGGGACAAATTAGTTCTGACGGAGACGGCAAATGCGCTACAGTCTCTGTTGGCAAGAATTTTGGCAAGAACTTCGATAACGTTGACGAGGTACAAAAGGGGGTCAGGGAACTGCAGGTCAGTAAACCAAAGGTCATGTTCAGGGCTCAGCTCATGTGATATGATTTTAGTCGTCCGAATGGCTCTATGGACAAACGCCTCAATTTACAGTCTCGAGCCATTCCATTGAAGAAGATAAAAGGAAACGACCGCCATTACCGAAAGACTTTCCACCATCAGTACGTACATATCCCCCGTTATTGATGTAACATCCCCCAGCAAAATCTGGTGACCTTGTAGCTGACAAACTTGCCCTGCAGGCTCGTGTGTATCTCAAGATTAGGTCTGGAGTGATTCAATCTAGTAAAATATCAATATCCTCTGACGAGGACTCTGCGAACGCTGAGAGAGAAACGTTTGACCAGGCCCTCAAGGGCAAAAGTATCCATGATATTGACAATTTCAACGATGTGCTCAACCGAGTCGAACATAGTGCCTCAACAGAGCTGTCAAGCATCTCGAGATGGCTTAACACCATGTTTGGAAAGCCGAGCTGAATGTCGCAATGTAAGAACATGATCCCTCTCGGTAAGCTCACTGAGGATCATCATGGAGCCATTTCCACTATTCGGTTTTCGGACGACCTTACTTGTTGGTTTTCTTCAACATCCCGTCTATATCCGCCATTATCTTGTCTACCGAAGGGAAATCGACATTCTGTAGTGTCAGGCACCGCATCTCCTACGCACAAGTAGGAGTCAGCATTTTTTCTTCATAGCAAGATAATAGGGTAAAGGTAGCTGTAATGATTAGACTGAGTTTTCGCTCCCTGTGGCTCAGGCTTGGTACCGACTCAGAGGTAATCTCCGCAATGCACGTACCCAGTTTTCCTTGAACTCCTCAGGGGTTCGGGACTCGAGCTTGAAACTCTCACTCATTGCCTGAGGAAACTCTGGTGCTCCTTCGCTGCTGTAGAATTCGACAATCTTCACTTCCTGCCGAGAGGCCACAAAGAATAGAGCATGCAGTTCGCTCCTGGTGTGCTCGTACTCTCGGAAGGTTGGCATCTCGTGGACGTGCCTCTTACCATACTCCCTGCGGGATTATTGCAATCAGCACACGTTCTTTACCTCAAGAAATAGTATTAAGATGATATCACAGAGCGAAACGAGCTTTTCGCACGGAGGAAGTTTCGTGCGCCTCAGATCTCAGGACTATGTATGAGGGAATCGGTTCGAATTGTACATACCATACTTCGTCGCCCGCATGGTACCAGGCCGCAAACGCACTGCGTACACGGAGGAGCTCTTTGTGAGCCTTTTCCTGAAGAACCAGAACCTCTTCGTGAGCAAAATCACCATCGAAGAAACGTTGTCGGATATGGTCGGGAATATCCTCAGGGACTGGAACATTTTGGTATGTAAAGCTTGCTGGCATACTCGGTAACTCGATAGGCTTTTCGGCATCGCTGATGGTCTTTTTGAGCTCCTGCATCTCTTCCATTGCAAGCTTGCAGTTGCGTTGAAGCTCGGTGAGCGCTTTCACCCCGCTGAGTTTCTTCTTCTGCTTCTTGCTCGATTTTAGTGTAGGTTCTGTAGGCTTGAATGGATTATTCAATTTCTGGCGGAAAGACAGCGGCAACTCCACAGGAACATCTTCTCCGTGTTGCTTCTCATCATCGTTGCGGATCGCCTGATAGCTCTCCTCCACAAAACCGAATCTCTTTTCGATATTGAACAGCTGGACTTGACGGAGGCAGGAGGTAAGAGGCACAGTGATCTTGCTGTGAATATTGAGGATTTGCATATCCAACTCAGCGCGCAAACGATCTTCAGACGGACGCTTTGCATCACTGGCAGTGACCGCAAGGTCGCCGATGAGCCCAGCCAAATCGGCCATCTCATGCTCTTCTTTATCTTTGTACACTTTGGAAAGGTGATCGTACGTCTTAGCGACCTCATCCAAATTGTCTAGGTCAAAGGTGTCCATCGACGGGAATTGATCAGCCGTGCCTGCATCATCAATCATCTGCTTATGGGCGAGCTTGAGTGCCTCCGAGGGGTTCGAGATTGGTGGCTGCATCTTCATAGATGCCTGCATTTTCTGGTGTTCTTCAGGTGTAAGATTGTTATAATTCTCACTCCAGATTGAAGTCATTTCGATTCCGAATGTTGTATCACCTGTCCTATTATTAATCTTAGTCACCGAGCACTTCAAAGGGTCCTTACCTTGTCCCGTTTCTGCGAGCTGGCTGTGATCGGGGTCGTCAGAGTGCAATGATTCAGTGGCGTGGTTGTGACTGTTGTTGAGACAGCACGAACAAATGCCGCCGCCAACTTGGTTGAAGAAAGAGTTGGTGACCATGCTGTCGCGCATCAACTTCTTGTGACGTGAGGGCGCCATAGCAACAACAGAAGGCCCAGAGAAACCGACGTGTTGTTTGTCCCGGTACGTGCAGTACGCACAAATAGAGCTAAAGGAAGCCGCAGATATGGATTTTGATTTCACGGTGGTCAGACAACTGCTGGTTGATGCCCAAGGTGATGAGCTTGATGGCAGTGGAAAGGAAGCTGAGCGATGGAGGCTGCAACGGAATGGTTCCGAGGTCGTCATGGTAGTGTGTTGACCCTCACAGTTATGACACGTTGTGTTGACAAAGAGACTTGTTGAGAGCTAGGGAAAGAACCATGAAAACTTCTGGACTTCAGAGCCCAACATCAAACCCATGGCTTTGCTTCCATACTTGTTCATGCCTCTTTCTCAATGTAGGAGCGCTGCAATTCCCCAATGTCCAGAATCCTCAGCAATGGTATCACCTCGCGGAGCCGCTCCTTCCTAGTCCCTCCCCACGTATTTCTCTCATACCTCATAGTCCTATGTACAATGTCTTTCTCCCTAGCCCGACTAATGGCCCCTGCTACCCTCTTAACCTTCAGCTCCCACCCCATCCAGCCCTCAAATTCGCCCCGCCCAACTCAACGGCCGCAATCTCATCCTCCGTCCACGCCATCCTTCCAAACCTCTTCGGCAGCTCACTCCGATCCCACACCTCTCCTTTCCCCGCATTCGGCTCCACACCGCCCAGCTCATGTCCCGAATGACCTCCGATGCCGCCGTAGGCATGTGAGGTATGTGTCGAAGAGGGAGGAGGTGATGAAGCGGCGGATGAAGAAGGTTCGGAGGACGATGACGGGCGATTGTGACCGCCGAGCGGGCCGTGCTGTTGCGCTTTACTGCGGTAGTTGAT
Source organism: Pseudevernia furfuracea (assembly GCA_022315425.1). Taxonomy (NCBI): domain Eukaryota; kingdom Fungi; phylum Ascomycota; class Lecanoromycetes; order Lecanorales; family Parmeliaceae; genus Pseudevernia; species Pseudevernia furfuracea. The sequence continues at coordinate 214,368 of JAIUPT010000022.1, forward strand.
GAAGCTGTCTGGTAAGGAGTGGGAAGGGGAAGCGGGGTGGGGTGCAGGTTCGTTGGCTGGGGCGGCGGGGGTGATTGTTTCTGAGGTTGTGGTCAGTTGAGTGGGATTTCGAGGAGCGGAGAGGGGACTGGGTGATTTACTGGGTGGGATGCGTTTGCCCAGGAACTGGATCATAGGCGTGCGGGCGAGGAGGAGGCGGGTTGGATGCATGGTGGTGGAGGGAAGGTAGAGAGAATGTAGAATGAGGCTCGGAGTTTGTAGTGGAGCTTGGATGCGGAGAGGTTGATGCCAAGACTTGAGAGCTGCGCTGGATGGTGATGCGAACGTAATTCACATTCCTTCATCGGAAGGGTAATCGATTCTCATCATACAAGCTCTTAATAATAATGTCTTCATACCCTTTGCTAAGGAATATGCTGCGGATCCACAACACAGCGATTTCAAGGGTTCAACATCGACAATATTTATCCTTCCTCGACTGAACTGGTTACAGTAACACGGATTTAAGGTCTCTACCTCAACACATTCATACAACATTTCTCCCTTCCACCTGATCTCTTCTATCAAACCGCCCGCCATGCACGAGCTCCTCCTCTTCGGCGCCACCCCCCCCTCGCGGCACACCCAACTCCTCAACATCCTCTCCGGCATCTCCTCCATGCAACCTTCCATCCACTCAGAAAAGCATCTCGTTTTCAAGCCTAACCGCCCGCCCGGATCGGTTGGATCGTTGAAAATAGGCGGAGCGCAGGATGTGAGTGTGCAAAAGAGTCAGATACAGGCACACACGCTGGGGGATTTGTTTTACATGCAATTGGTTGCTGAGGTAAGTTGACGGTCGATGGCTTGGGGACTTAGTGGGGATAGAGGCTGATGATCGTAGGTGGATGGGAGGGAGGAGGGAAAAGGGGAGGAACGATGGGTTCTGCAGTTCAGGGATTTGCCTGAGGTTGTTAGGCAGAGAGCTGTGACTTCGAGACTCGTTGCGGATATTCCCATTACGTCTGGCGATCCGATGGAATTCATGAAGGCGCTGGACTATTCGTATGTGTCGGTTCCTTTTTCGGCATGTGAGACCTTCTAATGATTTTTTATCCTAGGCACGTCTCAACCTACGCCATCTCAGGCCATAGATTTACCCATCACTCGGCTTCCCTCCTCCTCTATCGCGTCACTCTTCCGGCGAATATCGCTGAAAATAACTCGACAAGCGTCGTGCTACCCCAAGCACGCTTACTTGATCTATCAGGAACATACATATTGCAAGCCTCAGTGCGGGTTCAAGATGGTTCAAAGGTGGAATCAATGACGAAAGGTGTGAATGAATTGCTTGGCTTGAAAGAAACTCTGAAGGGGGTCGTGGAGCTGGAGATTGGTGACAGGTTGGCCTTAGATACCAGAGTCAGATGATGTTGAGATGACACCTTATACATTCGACACTTCTTCAACTCAACATCGGTTTGCTTCGGGATACTTCAATAACGGCAAGAATTGCCTTGGATTTCGCACATCGCCGATCTACAAACGCATCAGGGTCCTATTCGCTTCCCTTTCGCTGCTAGTCGCGTCCAGATTGGGCCAACATCACTGGAAAAGACGGCATCGACGTGATCAGAAGGGGACTTGCTCTGTGACTTTGACAGGTGTGGAGTTGGTTTTAAGTTCATGGATTGCATTCGTCCGTCATTCTACCAAACCAGACAGATACGAGAAAGCCATGGAAACAACAATCGATATGGGCTGTGGAGCACGAGACTCCGCTTCAGGTCGCCCGGCTGAGACCACGACAACTTTGAGAAGTTTTGTCCAGTGAGCTGAGTCCTGACTGGTGAGAGCCTGCGCCTGGGATTCAAGCTAGGCGTGCTAGTCTGCAAGCCCCCCATTTGTGGACAACTGGAAATCCCGTTGCGGACCGTAACCCGCTTGCGGATTCCATAACCGCTTCGGGGAGTCTGCGATTCGAAAGAGGCGACTTCTGCGCAATAGCCAATGATTTGCGTGCTCTTGAGCGTTGTCTTCCTGGCTGGTGAAGGTCCAACCCCCACACCCGTACCGAAGAGGACTAGGGCAGAGAGGCCCGAGGTTGCATTTGAGAAGGCCCGAAGAGTTCGCCATGACTTCATCGTGCCTTCATGATTCATGGCAGGCAAACACGAGGGAAAGGGGAGCGCTGGTTTCTCCATACCTACCTAGTTAGTAGGATACTGTGAACGGGTTAAAGTCAGAGAAATGAGAGAGAGCATGGCTGAAAGAGTCGCATCAGCATCGAAGTCTGCAAATTGCCAGCCTCGTGGTTCATGAGCCAACCTATCACCCTTTGCACCAGCCAATTGATAAATTCTGATGTCCTCTTCCTGTTGATAGATGTTGTTGAGTTTGAGTTGGGCGACTTTCAATGCGGAATTAATGAGACTGGGCTTGATGTTTAACAAGCCACCGACTTCTTTGGGTGGTATGATGGATCATACGCCACGCCGTCGTATGCAGGAGAAGCACGCTGTCCAACTTCTGGAAGAGTGGAGCAGTGGCTTAACGGACGTGCAGCCCCAGCGGTTCTGAACCGTAAGGCTTGGACAACGGTGGTGCCAGACCGGTTGGGCTGCATCAAAGGTTGCCAACTTGGAGTCTTGGACAGATAGTCGTCTGAGTCTCCATTGTTGCGTTCAAGGTGTGCATTCAGATGCATTGCCGCTTACGATAGGTACGTGATCGGAGAAGCATCGCTGGTTGAGATTCGGACCAGGGGTAGATTTGACTGGGGAAGAAGATCTGCTAGGATCATTTGACTTGGTGCTTCACTTCCCCTATATTAGTGTACAGTAGACTTTGGAGTCTGGAGACCCTTTATACTCTATGACCGATATCAATCTTGCAAGGCTCGCCAAGAAAAGTCAAAAAACGAGAGAGTCCAAGAATCATAATTGTTGGCGTTTCGACCGAAACAGCTTCCGAGTGTCCCGTTTTTTTTTGTCTCGAAAGAGTTGGCTTTCAATGCATTATTGCTATGCAGTGGCGGTAACCTGCATATGCAAAAATGCATAGCGGCCTCAACATCTCAACGGGAAAAGGGGGCTTAGGCTTAGGCTTAGGCTTAGGCTTAGGCTTAGGCTTATAGGCTTAGCCGTGAAGAAAACTGATGCCGAAGGGGGGGGGCCGACAACGACCCTGAGAGGCCCAGCAGGGGTTAAGGCAACGTGGGATATTGGCCCCCGTTGCGGCCTGGTAGCTGAGAATTAGCGCCGGAACCTGGGGTTCTCGGCCCCGTTACGCCTCTTTAACGCAAGATGGTAAAGATGTACAACTCTTGCCGTTGACCTTTTCCGACTCTGCAACATCGCACTTTCCATCACACCAACTGACGAGTTTGATTCGCGAAAATCCTCTAGATTTACTCACTTTACCAACCAGATGCCGCGCCTCACTTCCCATAGACATAATCGAGCTTGAAAGATCACATGCCCTCTTCCAAGAATGCAAGAAATCACAAGAACAACTGTAGACCTCCTGAAGTAAACATGAACAGTACATAATCTACGTCAACATAGATCTGGACAAGGCCATCAAAATCTGATGAAGATGAAACGATTGAAAACCATGGTCAGAAGGTCCTTTGTTCAAACTAGGTAGACTCGAGAGTAGAGTTTACTAGAGTAGAGTAGAGTAGAGTAGAGTAGAGTAAAAAGATAATTCCCACTGGTGCCACCCTCTTCTTCGTAGTCCACGGGAACTAGGTAATAGGGCACACGATGGGGCACGAATGATGCTGACTGTCACTGGACTGCAATGCACTGACTTCGATCAGCGTTGCCCCTGCCCTCCCGAAGTACTTTATGATGCACTACTAGCCCCAAACATTTTACTCTACCAATCGAGCAACCTCTCGACCACGCTCCTGCTTCTCTCACCAAGCAATCACAATAGTGAAGGGTCATTGTCTCCTCTACTATCTATCCTCTACCCGACATCTCCTCCCCTTCCTCCTTGCTTAAAACGTTGCGACGGAACAGTCTATTACTACTGCTCTCCTTTGCTCGCAGGCACCGCCCTTGCTTATCGGATCCCCTTCAAGGACGTTGTGAAGCAATTGACTCAATTCTACAGCAACAATTGATCTGATCGCTCGACTGCCCTGCCCCAAGTCAAACACGCAACCACACGCACCCACCAGAAAAATGGCGGGCTGATTCCGGCTATTTTGACTGGGTTTGGCGCGATTTTCGAGGGTATGCAAACATCTAGCATTCCCCAGCTTGTTGTCATTCCTTACTCCACAACAGATTCGGGTGCAGGCCCTACACACTGGCTAACCTTGGATCAAACATAGCCCTCTCCATGGTGGGACCATAATAGGGGACGCAAACCATACCCCGCGTTCTCTTCTCCAGACGCAACTTCTTTTGAGCCTTCCGAAAGCGGTGCCACGTCGATTGTCCACCTATCGACACCGCCCTGGCTTACTTATGATATTGGAAAAACTGCTATGCCGTGAATACTATCAAGCCAAGCAAAATGGAGAGCTTAACTCGATCGAGCGCCTGCGTCGCGCCCCTGCAGATTGTCAAAGGTACAACAAGGGTGGTAACCCCATCATCACGCACACCAAACACTTCGTTAACCATGACCAATGGTGTGTATTTGCCTCAAAGAACGGGGCAGATGACTCCACCACTGACTCCCCATGATTCTGAAATGAGCTTCGAAAGACGCACTGACTTTCAAACCTACCTGCGCGCCTCCTACCCATATCAACCAGAAAGTCATCAGAGTCTCACGACTGTCACATTACCACTCAACAGTGGGGATGTAATTCTCGTTCACTCGGTCCACAGCAGTGGATGGGCAGATGGCACTTTACTGGTATCAGGAGCTCGAGGATGGCTTCCCACAAATTACTGCGAAGGCTATGAGAGCGAACCGATCCGCAACCTCATGAAGGCGTTGACCGTCTTTTGGGACTTGTGGAAAGGAAGTAGCGTTGGGGGGTTGGTCGTGTTCCGCAATTCGGATTACGTGCGCGGGCTGGTTGCTGGTGTGCGCTGCCTCCTCGTTCGTCTCATCAGTCCGCATACTCTGTCATGAAGTGGTCGAACTAACACACTTGCAGACAAGAACCAACTGTCTCAACAGGGAATCGAACCTGATACAGTCTCACGATGTACTCCGAAGGAACCGAAAGGCACTCCTTGCTGATCTTTCGGCCTTCGTCAAGGTCGCTGAAGCTCTTAAAACCCTTCTGACAAACTCTAGCGGAGAACTGGGAGTCGAACTTGACCTGGAAGAAATGGCTTTGAAAGCTTTCAAAATGGTCAATCGCGCTGTCAAGTTTCTAGACATCTGGGAAGAGCACATGCAAAGCATTAACGTGTCTGTCACTATCGATGACGCCAAGATTATGCGGGTCCCCCCAACGCCTCCTGCAGACCAATCCCAATTTGCTTTATCGAGAAACAACCAGGAAATTGATTCGAACGCTCACAACACACAAGCAAACAGCGAAAATGCCAAGAGGGAGCAAACTGGATTCCGACCGCGGTATGGCCGCTCATCGCAAACATCTGTACGGCCTGGGAGCTCTAATTCCTTTGGACAATTTCACGGATTGGTGAAAAGGGAATCCACTTCTCATCGCACATCCTGCACTGCGCATCCAGTATCGCAAAATTTGGCATCGGTGAAGCTGACTGCATTACACAATGGCTTTATCACATCCCTTGCATACTTTATTGGCCTGCACATACAGTCCAGGTCATCCGCTGAGATCTGCCTCACTACTGAACAGTCCGTCGTCTCATGTCGAGACATGCTAAGACTTGTTGAGGAGATATGGGAACGTGACTGGAGGCGCTCCTTCGCCCTACAGGAAGCACATGATACCATGTACGAGAAGATCGCCGACCTGGCCGATGCTGCGAAAGACATATCCAAATCGCAAGGATTTGTAGAAGATGGCGATACCCTCGTGTATGCGGCCACTGCATGTGTGCGTGCTGCTGGGGAATGCGTCACAGAATCTCAACTCGTCATTGAGCGGATCGGAGATTTCGAACTCGAATCCTTCGGACTTGGTATATTAGACTTGGAGGATGTTGCACGCCCCGCAGAGAACCCTATCCATGTCGTTGAAGACCAGCGCGATGTCACCACAAAGGATCTTCCTTTACCGCCTGAGCGCGAGCCCCCACCTACGCCCTCCAAGCTACCGGATCAGGATCTTCCCGCAGCATCGACCATGTCAGCTACAACACCGTATCTCGACTGTTCGCTCAACGTGATGCAGGTTGAATCTGGGGAAACCTTAGACCGCTCATCAGCACGGCATTTGCTGCCTCCTCTGCCTCCTTTCACGAGCTGTCTACTATCTTATGAAGATCCTTGTTCGTCGCCACCGTCCTCGAATGGCAGCGTTGGTAACATGCACAACAACAATGACGGGCGTACTCGAGAAGACAGCCTTGGTGTCTCAAGTAGCTTCGACAGCAGTACCTATGTCGGCAGCACACACGATTCGGAACCAAGCATTGTTTCACAAAGCTCCACTCGTGCCACCTCGCCAGACGCCACTTTTGTCACACCGCTCGAACATCCGTCCTGTATCCAGTCCGTTATCTACGAGGACGGCGATGAAGATGAAGTCAAACTCCTAGAAACAACCTTTGCCCATGAGCTCGTATACAATAGAGAAGGCCAGATTTCTGGGGGGACCTTACCCGCGCTGATCGAGCGTCTTACTACACATGATTCTACGCCCGATGCGACCTTTGTTTCCACCTTTTACTTGACTTTCCGACTTTTCGCAACGCCTATCGCGTTCGCACAAGCCCTCATCGACAGGTTTCAATATGTTGGTGAGAGCCCATATATCGCTGGCCCTGTCCGACTTCGGGTCTACAATGTGTTCAAGGGCTGGCTAGAATCGCATTGGCGCAACGATTGCGACAGCCCTGCACTCGAATTGATCGTACCATTTGCAAAGCGGCAACTACAGATCGTATTGCCAACAGCTGGCAAGCGACTCGCTACCTTGGCTTCGAAAGTCACGGCTGCAAACGGACCCCTCGTGCCGCGATTGATCTCCTCCATTGGCAAGACCAATACATCAATAGCACTATATGTTTCTCCCGATACGCCCCTACCAGCGTCAATCATTACTAAGAGCCAGTTGGTAGCATTGAAGAACTGGAAGCATGGGGGTGCTAGCATCAGCATTTTAGACTTCGATCCGCTCGAATTGGCGCGTCAATTCACTATCAAGGAATCGCAGATATTCTGCTCCATCCTGCCAGAGGAACTACTTGCAACGGAATGGATGAAGAAGTCAGGCTCGATGGCCGTCAATGTGCGCGCTATGTCAAGGCTGTCCACAGATCTGACCAATCTAGTCACTGACTACATTCTTCAACTGGAAGATCCTAAGAAGCGGGCTATCGTAATCAAGCAATGGGTCAAGATCGCAAAGAGATTCCTGGAATTAGCCAATTACGATTCGCTATTTGCCGTCATCTGCTCACTCGAGTCATCGACCATACTCCGTCTCAGGCGGACGTGGGAATTGGTATCTTCTAAGACAAAGGCCACTTTGGAGCACCTCAAGAGCGTGGTCGACATATCGAAGAACTACGTGGTCCTTCGACAACGACTTCAAAACCATGTACCACCTTGCCTTCCGTTTGTTGGTACTTATCTGACAGACCTCACCTTTGTCGACATCGGCAATCAAACTACTCGTCAACTCCTCGGCGGAGTTCCTGAGGAAAGTAAATCAGTCATCAACTTTGACAAGCACATGAAGACAGCCAAGATTATTAGCGAGCTTCAGCGCTTCCAGATCCCATACCGCTTTACCGAGATACCAGAGTTGCAAACCTGGATGCAGGACCAGCTCGTTCGAGTCCGAACCTCAGATGAAAGTAGCATGCAGAACCATTACAGACGGTCATTGATACTCGAACCTCGAGATCACGTACAATGCAAACCATCGCCATTGGAATCTCAGGCTTCATTTTCGTCAACCAAAGACAAGCTCGACAAGGACAAGTTCGAGTTCTTTGGCTTGGGCTGGCCTTATCACTCCAAGCATCACTCCAGAGACAAGACTGTCACTAGACCCACTTCGCCTTCATAATACTCACTCATGCACTTCTCCCTCATGTCTTCCCACACACGCATAGATTATATTCAGCATTACGGCGCAAGCGACGACTACGAAAAGAGATACCTGTACGCGGACGGCGGCCACGTTGCATCAAAAGGTGTTCTTCTCTTCTTGTATCTTTTTCATGTGCATTACTATTAATGTGTTCCACACCACATCACGGTCTGTATCATACGCCTTGTACGGCCTACGGCGCAATTTCATTCCCTCTACAGGTAAGAGGGCCTGGCAACAGGAATAGCAAAAGTCAATCTTGTTCAGTTCGCACCACAATGAGTGGTTGATGATTGCGACGTCTATGTTTGCGTATTCAACAAGCGCAACTCATGGGCCGATGGGTGTCAATGGATACCCTTGAAGCGATAGAAAGGTGTCTTGTGGGTTGATAGTTTAGCAAGCAATGACAAGATATGCTTTTCAAATCATGTTGTAGAGCCATCGTATATGTGACTAAAGATTGATTCTATTTTCTATTAGAGACCGGTCTAGTCGTACCTCGGAGAGTTCGAAAGTCCAATTCTGCCAGAGCCCCATAGGGCTGAAAGTATTTTCTCACCCTCACCACCATCAAGTCAACCCAGTCTTTCTTCCATCGCCACTGATCGTGCATTTCCCTATTAACAATGCGTCCCTTCAAACGTCCCCCCGCGCTCCTTCCTCACTGCACCCAATGCCTCCACCGCACCATCAGCACCACCGCCACCGCGACCCGCAAGCGCCGCAAAAACCGCAGTGCCCAACGAGACATGGACCAAGACCTGAAAGAGCGCGCCTACATCCTGCGCGCGCGCATCCGCGCCGCCCGCGTCGCCCGCCGCGAAGACTGGATCCTGGGCCCCCTGGCGCCGCGGAGGGGCGTCGGGGACGACGCGTACGGGACCGTGTCGGAGCGGGAGCTGGTGGGGGTCAAGGGGGGGTTGGCGAGGGGGGTCCTGGCGCGGAGGGGGAGCGGCGGGGTGGTGGCTACTGCGACCGGGGCACGGGGGGGGAGGGGGGTGGGGATGAGTTGGCGGGAGAGTCTGATCCATGTGGGGGATCGGGTGGTGGTGGTGGGGCGGGAGGGGCCCGAGGGGAGGGATGCGGGGAGGATTGGCAGGGTGACGGTGGTGCGGAGGGAGAAGAGGGAGGTTGAGGTTGAGGATTTGAATATGGTACGTGCCGTTTTTTTTCTTTCTCCCTTTCTTTCTCTCTACGTGTTTGTTGGGGGTGGCGGTGGTTTGGATGGGGAAGGGGGGGGGTGGCTTTTTTGCTTCTGACTGCGGCTGCTGCGGCCGGGTTCGTGTTACGACGGTTTTGCTTGTTCGATATCTGTGTACGATGGGAGTTTAAAGCTGACAATCGGCTTATAGGTCGATGTCGTATCCGAAACCCCCCTCGACCGCCAATCGGAAACCACTCGTATCAGCACCGTTCCCTTCCCCATTCCTCTCTCCTCCGTCCGCCTCGTTCACAAAATTCCCGACCCACACACTGGCATCCAGACGGACAAGATAATCTCACGCCTCATCCTCCTTCCCCACGAAAAGAAAGCCGAAATCCGGGAGGAGGCCAAGGAAGGAGGCATCAGCCAGAAAGAGCTGCAGAAGAGACTGCGAGGGCGCACCATACCCGGCAGCAAAGAAGTCTACGGGAACTGGCTCGAGATACCCTTGCCGGTGGGGGACAAGGCGGAGGACGATGTCAAGGAGCACGACCTCGACACGTTGCGCTTCGAAGTGGAGGAGACGACGTGGACGCCGACCCTCCTGCGCGCCCCGATGCCCGGCGGCGTCATCGACGAGCTCCGCAACAAATACTCCCGCTTCCGCACCCGCCACGAGGCCGGCTACCAGGCCGCGCTCGACGACCGCGCGCGGCGAAAGGCCGAGTATAAAGCGTGGGTCGAGAGCGGAGGGGGCATGTCGATGACGCCTACGAAGGAGGCGAGTCGGGTGGAGAAGGAGAAGTTGAAGGCAAAGGGGGAGCCGAGGTTGGAGAAGGAGGTGTTGGAGAGGATTGGGGAGGTGATGGCGAGACAGGGGGTTGAGATGACCGGGAAGAGGAGGAGGGAGCTGGCGAGGAATTTGAGTAGGGAGGGGGTGGTGAAGTGGGGGGCTGGTGTGGAGATTCCGGGGAAGAAAAGGGGAGAGCTGGTTGGGCTGGACAAGGATGAGGATGATGGAGAGGAGTGGGAAGAGGAGGAGGAGGAAGATGGGGAGGAGGAGATGAGTAGGGCCGAGGGGGGAGATGTAGTGATTGAAGAGGATAGGCCGGAGGGTGAGAAGCGGCCTACGTTGTAATACTAGTGAACTACATACGGCATGGAGAAAGGAGAGACTGGCGGATATACATACACAGACCAACCATACCTACTCCATGATGCGAATCAAGGTCGATCCTAAAAACCCAAGCGAAAGAGCGAAAGAAAGAAAGCCCCCAAGAAAGAGAGAAAGAGAGAAAGAAAGAAAGAAAAGCTCAAAACCGCCAACAACGTACAAACACGATCCCAACGTCTTGCTGATTCGCTTTATCAAAAAAAAAAAAAAAAAAACAGTTGTTATATCATCGTCCAAACTCGACTCTGCTCCCGCAACGATATAGGTAGAGTAGGTACCTTGTATAGATGTCAATGCCGAAAACGTGCCATCTTTATAGAGTAGTAAGTACCCCTTGGACTGAAACATTATCAAACATACACACTCCACATCCCTCTCGACATGATAACAAACACCCAGTCTCTATACTCTATACTCTCTATACTCTCTACTCTCCATACCCTCTACATCGCTCTTCCGAAAAAAAGAAAAAAAAACCCCCCCCAGCAAGAAGAAATGCCTTTCCTCCGTCCGTTCGAAAGGCCAAAGCCCAAAGCCTTTGATTGTTTTGTCCAGGATCCACGTCTTTTGAAAGATCCCCAGCGGGTGTTTTTGACACACACTGCTAACTGCTCGTAACTCCGATTACAGCTAGCTACTTATCGTGGGGTTCGAATCTCACCGGGGGCAAAACGTCCGCGAGCGGCGGAAAAACGCGCGTGGTTTTTCATCGAGGGGGCAAAAAAAAACGCTGTGATAATAATAAGACAGCGCGTTTCACGAAGGGATGTCGGGGCACGATTCATTATTACGTAAGGGGGCTACTTGACGTGAAAAAAAACGATAAAAGTAAATCTTTATTAAAGAGAGTGCGTCGTCCTATCGAAAAAAGGGATTTCTTTGAATCGGGGACTACTCTATATATATATATATAACAACGAGTGAGAAAAGATGGATATATCAAAAAAAATCAAAACCGACGGGAGTGGTTTACTTATAGAAAGTTTTCGAATCTTTAAGAGAGAAGAAAGAAAGAAAGAAATACTTTCTATACTAGAGTAGAGTACATGCGTGGCTCGAAAGGAGTTTTTTCGAGGGTTGTAAGAGTAACTGATATAAATAAAATGTTAATAGTAAGTCACCCTTTCTTTTCTTTCTTTCTTTCTTTCTTTCGTCTCCAATAAATATCGAGAAGTAGTGTTTTCTAGAGTAAGTAAGGTTCCAAGTGTTTTTCCTTCGAGAGAGAGGGGATAGATAGATAGACGGGTCGAAAGACGACGACGGCGCGTTTTCTCCGATCGAGACGACGGTTGTTCATCTATTTGTTGCAAAAATGCGATCGATCTAAGGGGGGGATTTCACACGCTTGAAATGATGATGATACGTTCGTTGTGCGGATGGGCTAGGTTGGGGGGGTGGGGGATCCCGGCTCATGGGGGCCTCTGTCGCCTGTTGAAGCCCTTCGGGGTTGTCCGGTACGATCCAATCAATCAATCAATCAATCAATCATGTCTTTGAAGAAACCTCACTCAGAGCAAAAGGGAAGAAAGGGGGGGGGAGGCCGGGGGGGGGGTTGGAGGGACGAAAGAAAAAAAACAGTACGGATCTCGAAAATCCGGGGGTAGGGAAAGCAAAGTAAAGGAAAGGGTTGGGTTGGGCTCGGATCTTTGATTGTTTTGCTCTGCTTGCTGCTCTGACCTGGTCTTGACTCTGTACTCTATTCTACCTTACTTTATTCTATTTCATTCTATTCTACTTTACTCTACTCTACTCTACTCTACTGTTCTGACTCTACTTCACTCTACTTTACTCTACTCTACTCTACTTTACTCTACTCTACTTTAGTCCTCTCCACTCCTCTCCACTCCACTCCACTTCACTCCACTTCACATCACTCCACACACCACATCCACTCCACCTATACCCAACTTTTTTCCATTTTTCCAGATTTATTTCTCAAACCCCAATCATCGAAACGAACGAACGAACGAGGGAGTCCAGACCTTTTCTTTTCTTTTCTTCTTTTCTACCGGGAGGAATTTCCATCTAAGGGAGGTAGGGAGGGAGGTTGATAGGTTGGTTGGTAGGTGGAGTAGGTTGGTAGGGAAGAGTAGGTTGGTAGGGGAGAGTAGGTTGGTAGGTTGACAGGTTGATAGGTTGGTGGGTAGGGGAGAGTAGGTTGGTAGATTGATAGATAGGTGAAATAGATTGGTTGGTAGGTAGGTGGGATAGGTTGATAGGTTGATAGGTTGATAGGTTGATAGGTAGGTAGGGGAGAGTAGGTAGATAGATGGAGTAGGTAGGGGAGAGAAAGAAAGGGACTCGGATCGAGCTGCCTGCTGGAAAAATCAAAGGGCATGGTAGGGTAGGGTAGGGTACGGTAGGGGCTGTGCTGTGGGGAGAGGAAGGAAGGAAGGGAGGAAGAAAGGAAGAAAGGAAGAAAGAAAGAAAGAAAGAAAGAAAGGCCGAGGTGTACTCTCCTCTGGTGAGGGGGAGGTGGGAATTGGCATTGGAATTGGCATTGGGGTTTCGAAGAGGCTGGGCTGGGCTGGGCTGGGCTGGTGTGTGGTGTGGTGTGGTGTGGTGTGGTGTAGTGTAGTGTATAATGTAGTGTACTGTAACGTGTAACGAGGGAAGCACATCACATCACATCATATTATGCGATGAATGCAATTGCTAGTGGCAAAAACAAAGCACAAAACGAGGAATTTTTAGCTTCTACTTTTGATTTATGCTGGGGTATTACCAGTAGAAGCGGTTTGGGGCAAATTCTTGGTGTGTGGTGGGGGAGCTAAGGGAGGGTGGTTTCTGGAACGTGTGAGATGTTTTTTACTGTTGCAAAGAGGGTGTTCTGTTCTGTCTGTCAAACTTATCGAGGTCCACTAAGAACGACATGTGGCCTCTTTGCCACTCCACCATTGAATACCCTTCCCCCTTACATCGTTACATCTCTGTCCCCCCCCCTTCTCAGCCTACCCATCCCAACTCAGTGCCTTGCGGCTTTCCTTTCTCCACGCGCGCTTGTTTGTATTCCAGGCCGTACCATTCCAAGCACGCCATCATAGCAACGACGCCACTTCGTATCCACAGGGTATCGGTTTGTAGTTGGCTAGCCAGCCGTGGTCTGTAAAGGGACTTGGACAAATGAAAATCGCTTTCAAGGAGCGTTGTGAGGTAATCTCGCCGGGCTGCCGGCATTTCGAGTTTCTCGTAGGTTCTAAAGGTCGTTAGATGTCATTGCGGGTCGTGAGATGATTGTCATGGTGATGGTGATGTACAGGGCGAATTTGTAGTGAAATGATGCGGTCAGGTAGGGTGGGAAGGGAGCCCATCATCAAGAATATGAGGAAACGCTTTTCCCAAAGACCGCCGAGCCAGCGGGCCAGACACCCTGCACCCAGCGAAAGAAGGCTAGCTTCCGCTTCCGCTTCTGGGGCTGCTGAATCAGACAAGGTAATTGCTCCATTGGGCCCACGATGCCTTGCTCGCCCAATGTTGGGAACTTGCCCTCGCTCCTCGGCCCGTTGAGGGAAGGTATCTTTACCAGTGGTGATATGGGTACCAGATCGCTTTGACTCAGCGACATGGTGGTCTCGGTGGTCTCTGCGGCGTGAGAGAGGCACAGATCGGCATTGCGTTTCCATTCCGCGTCGGTCTCTGCCCACTTGTCCTCCGTCAGACGGTAGGTTTTGGAGGTTGCGCCGTAGTGCTCGCCAGTACTCTTCAGGTGGTCCAAGTACTTTTGACGTGCGGTTTCCCAATCAGCGCGCAACTGCTTGTGAGCTGCCAGCGTACTAGGCTCAGGTACATATGGTACAGGCTCAATGGTGAAGTTTGCATGGCCAAGCTGGACAGCCCATGCTTCGTTGGGGCTATCAATAAGCATGGGCTGTATCTCGGACGACGGCGAGACCGGTCCCAAGCCGCGTTGACGGTGAAAGGAGGATATGGAGGGTCTTGATGATAGCGGAGGGGATGGCAGGCCAGCTATTCGTGGTGTAGGCAGCGGACTGTTGAGCACAGATGAGGCCTCGGGATCGGCAATACTGGGGGAATGCAATGGAGATTGGTAGGGAACGTCCTTGATATCTGCGGGGATTTCGGTCATGATGGGAGGGAGAAGAGGAGTCGTTGGTTTTGCTTCCCGGTCGACAACGCTCTCTTCGAAAGCGTTCGCCTTGTCGACGTCAATGGGAGTCAGGCCGGATTCCTCGAAGCTTTCGTCGTACGCACTTTTCGTCGGCGTTGGTGGAAGCTGAATGCATCTTGTCTCAATAGCATCTACGGTTGAGCCCGTCAACGAAGGCGCACGACTTCGCGTGGTTCGAACGGAATTGGCGCGTGACAAACTTGGCTCTTGAGATCGATCGGGCACGGAGGCGTTGGGTGACGCTTTCCTCGACCGCCATTTTCGAGTCAAAGACGGCATGCGTGACCCAAAACGCGAGGTGAGACCGTCAATAGGACTCAGAGGAGCGCTGTCGGCGCGTCGTCTCTTGGCCCGAGGGTTTGGCGCAAAATCACTATCCAACGTATCTTCTTCAAAGTCATACGCAGAGGAAAAATGCGGACCTCCAACTCGGCTGAGAATCCATTCTTGCTCGGGGATATCTGGGAAGGCTTCGTCTGTACTTTGTGGTTAGCGCTCACGACGACGTTTACACACGGACAGGGCTTGTGCAAGACATGGCAAGGACTCCAATTACCTTGGCTGATCCGATGTTCCTCAATGCCATTCACCATCTGGTAGTCTTCATCCTTATCATGAGGCTCTTCCTTCACGTCAGTCAAAGGTCGACTTGCGGAGCCAAATGCTTCAATCGACTCGCGCATATTGGGTGAGGATGGAGCCGACGAATTTGAACTCGGGAGCCTCGAGTGGCCTCTTATGGAGAATGTTGGAGTGGTGGGAGAGGGATACTCGGAGAGGGTAGAGGAGCGCGAGAGATGGGTTCCCAGTCCGGTTGAATTGGACGAATCCATTGTCACATGCCCTTCCTCTTTACTGCGCGCCTCTACCAGCTGTGGTAACATGAGCGGTTTCAATTCGCGGCCGCGCATTGTATCACGCTGCTGCAGAGCTTCGTTGTCCTAGTGAATGGAGAAGAAGGGAGGCATTTTTTTTGGGTCAAGGGTATGCGCGGATTGTTCTATCACAGTCTAGTCTGTCCGAGTTTGTCGCAAAACTTGTTTGGGAGGGAAGAAAAGGTTTATGACGAGTTCTATTTGGGTATCAGCACCTTGGCAATACCTGTGGCAATGAGAGCCAATGGGGGAAAACATATGGCCAATGAGGCGGATAGATCCAGACTTACCGGAATAGTGAATGGCCGATCTCTGTGACTGTCTTATTTTGAGATGGGGGTGAGTGGAGGAGAGATGATTTGCCGATAAGAAGGGGAAAAAGAGAGAAGAGAGCGTATTAAAGGGAAGTGAGGTACTCAGGTATCGAGGTATCTCAGGTATAGAGGGATCGAGGTATAGGGTCGGGTACGTAGGGTAGGCAAGCAGGGAAAAAGAAGGTGAAGGATAACAGCAGGAAGAAGTGAGGTGTCACGGCCTGAAGCAGCCTTTTTGTTCTCTGCGAGACTACTCCGTACAAGACTGCGAGACTGCGAGACTTTGTTGCAAACACCAAAAGGTTAAGTTTGACCTATTGGAGACGAGTAGGATGATGATAGGATCAGCACAATTTCTAGCGTCTGGCGAGCTTCTAACTTCTAACTTCTAACTTCTAACTTCTAACTACTTCTCCCATAGTGTGCTAGACTCCCTAGACTCCCTAGACTCCCTAGACTCCCTAGACTCCCTAGACTCTTAGTGGTGTGGGTGAAGGCGGGCCGGTATAAAGTGACACTGACATCCCATTGGGCCGACCTGTCACTTTGACCCAGTATTTCTGGCAAAAACCGAAGGCTGGGAACCGCTAGAAAGCCACCAGCCTGAGTGGCTAGTGAGAAATATCTTTAGCTAGCATCTGCCGTCTTGACTGAACGGTTCCTGTTCCTGAACTGGCTTCATACTCATACCTAGGTAATAATAATCCAATGTCCTCCCTAAGAGGCCTTATTTTATTAGAGGGGAATGGTACTGAGGTCATCGGTACAGGGTACTTTGGTCCATGGTCAACCCTGCTCTACTATTTTCTCACCTCCGGAGAAGTGTCGGTTCCTGCGTGAGTGACGCATTTACGCTGTAGGTGCCAGATCTTTCACAAAGCACCATTATTCGGCATGCCTATTATTATTATTATTATTATTATTATTATTATTGTCATTGTCATTATTATTACTATGTATTATTATTATTCAAGGGTATGATTACCAAGGAGAAAAAAGCCAATTGGAAAAAGAAAAAGAAAGGAAAGTGAAAAACCCAATTCCAAGGGCAGCAAAGAGGAACAATGAAACAAAGGAGACAAAGAAGAATGATAATAATCCCTGTTCCAAATAATGGACAGATGCGCACCACGTAGGAAATGTCTCGCGTATTGGCATGACATGGTGATGACAGCTCATCACATTGTCGCATAAAAGGGCTGATTAGTCAAAAGAGTGTGATTGAGAGTATGGAAGCTGTGTGTGACGAATGACAACCCAGCCAGTTCAGCGGTAAGGGAATACACCTTGTTGCAACAACGCGCGCAAGGAGGAATTTCTTTTTCATAATAGTAATCTGCAGAGAGAGGAGAGAGCCTTGTTACAGGGGAGTTGGGGGGAGAAGATTTTTTCAAGAGGCTTCTGCGAACAAGACCGCGGCCCCACAATCTGGAGACGAGGTGGATCAGGATGCAGGCTAAAATGGCGCCTTGACTGCCGTCCAGGCCATGAATGATCGCCGATGCCGGACTTTGATTTGAATCTTGCCCAATCACATGACCATGTGGGGCCTCCCTGCAGATAAACCGGGGGAATGTCAAAGCGAGATTTTTCCCCTTTTTTACTTTCCCCTACCTTTACCTTACTTTACTTTACCCGACTCACCTCTTCGATTTTTCAAAATAACAAAAATTAATCATCTTGAACAATTCTTTTCTTTTTTTCTTTCCCTAACAATCATAAAATAATACCTTACCTAATAATAATCATAATTCCCTTGTATCAAACCATGCAACCATAAGGGCCAAGCAAATTTAGCGATTCTTGTTCAGGTTGATGCAGCCTGGAAAAAAAGTGCTCGTTGCGGTCCAATGATTATCCTTACCAAGTCTGCCCTACCGCTCAGGCGAGACGGGCATGGCCATCACCGACAGAGTCCATAAAGTTAATACGTACTCTACTGCCTATTAATAATAAATCAAGACAGTGTGATGGGACGCAGCTGACGTTTCAGATCAGTCCACCCCTCCCTCCAACAACAACAACAACAACAACAACAACAACAACAACATGTCACAGTATGGTAGCGCCTCAATCATTGTTAGCCACACCTCAACGAATGAAATATCTTTCTCACCACTTCCATCAGCTTTTCTTTTGCACCTCATGTGATGACCAACCCAGTGCTGCTTCCTCCCAATGAAAAAGTGGATAAAGCGCTTGGCGCTTTAGACTTCGCTGACATGATGAGAACCGTTGTTGCACAATCTTTCTTCCTTTTTCCCAGCAGATAGCGGAGCACTTCTGTCATGCCCATGTCTGACCCATGTCTGAACCATTGCTTTGAGGAATGGATCGCGTGCGTCGCTCGCTTGTATGCCTTTTAGGGCTATCGTGACTGCGAGAGGGACTTGAAAGTTCGTATGGTGTAATGCAGAATAGAAAGCTTATCCTCCGCTGCTTGCAGGACTTGCAACCAGTCTGTGCCTGTCCAGCCCACAATAATTCACCTCCACCAACGCCACAATTTCCTGCACCTGGAAAATTATCCCCACGTTACTGCTGCTTCTGCGGGGGGTTTGCCTCACTGTGAAATGCAGCCCAACGCTGTCAATGTCAACACCGCATTGCTGATCATTCACGCGAAAAGCGACCGATTCCGGCTTTTCTTCCCATTGCTCCCCATTCACAAGTACCCTACAATGCCCATCTAAGACTAAGCGGCATGACCTATTTCTGGGACAACTTCAAATCCAGTATCGGCTCCATATTTGGCGTTGCTCCTCGTCGCCTTGGAACTACGTGTCCACCGAAGAAACGTTAGCCGATTTCATCCTTATTAACCCGAGGTCACCCGAACACTTCTCTACCTGGAATTCAACCTCGATAACGTCCCGAAAGCCTTCTTGGACCTTTGGCTCCCTGAATCTAGATTTAAACCCCGTGAAAGCCGAATGAGGGAGGATGCTCCTTTTCTCGGGATTAAATTTGCTGGCAGATAGTGCTCTGACGGTGTCGTTGTGCTGGCACAATTGTGCAGGAGCTGGGAAGTGAACGCAACGAATAGGCACAGCGAACTTATGAGCAAGCTGCACCCAAACTGCACGAGTCTCTTGGTCTGCGTTGGTGTTGTCTAGGTGCTCGGTGATTAGTTCTCCCCGGATCCAAAGGCGACGAGGGAAGCGTACCAATGGCTACCGACTTGCTCACAGCGAGCATCTCCGATGCTACTTTTAGACATTTGTCCCGCTGCCGTGCTTGCATTAGTAGAGAACCTAAGATTGCGCAATCAACCTGCACTTACTGTTTTCAAGGTATCCTGATTGATGCGTTCGTAGCCAAGCGGTTTCAGTTTTGTCCAGTAGAACGTCGACTTGCCACACCCTGGACTACCGCACATAAGGACTATATCCAACGGGTTCTTTTTGTCAATGACGATTGGAGCTTACGCAGGTCAGTGAGCGCCGGGCACCCAGGTTGAAGAGATTGACCCACTCGCATATGTTGAGGTGCTAGAGCTGCCGTTGAGAAATGTACGTGGCTCAAAGGACCTTGTAAAGGGAACCGATTGTTCGTGGAGAAAGTACTCTTCAGGCGTATGGAAAAAGATCCCGACATTGGAAGCGAAGTCCCTATAGTGCTTGAGCACCCACAAACATAGCATCATAGCCTAAAGCTTCGTATCGGTGCTTACCTGTCAGAGCATGCATGATCTGCCTTCGCGTTGGTCCTCGCTGCGCGGCCCCCAGCATCGCCAACAAAAAATGAGGACTGCAAATCTGGACCATTACCCTCATCGAGATCCAAACAGTCCAGGAGCTCCTTCCACGTTTCGGTCCGCGGCTTCCGGTAACAGTCACGAGCAGTTGCAGCCAGGAGAAGGACTGGGAATTCCAAGTGGCTGAGGACGGAGGCGACCTTTGTTTTGAAATTTGCAAGGCTTCTCTGATCGCTCTTGATCGTCTTTGGGTCATTCTTCAAGCTGACACTGCCTTGATTGGTTATGATGGCTATGGCGTATCTAGACAGCACAAGCTGATCAGCAGACGTGGACATGTGAGACAGAGATCAACATGTCGAAGCTCGTTGGACGGGCACGTACCCATCCGCATGAAGATTCTTGAGGACGCTGGGAACACTCAAATGCCACCACCGCCAGTCTGTGGCGTCTTTGGCGAAGACATTGCCAGAAGATGTCTGGATTAGCGTAGAATCCTTAAAAAAGCATGTCGTGTATCAGCCTAACGTTGCTGGGAGAGACTCGGAATTTGATATGCTCACAAGATCAAAGGCTGCAATTTTTTGTCTCTTGGAAGGTGGCCCATTTGTCGTATCAGCAGTAGCAGGTTGATGACTAGCAAAGAGCAGGGTTTCGTTGATGATTCGCCAGGTGATTCTTTCTGGTTCTTTCTTCGATGTAGGGGTGAAAAAGCTGGATACGGCCTTTTCTAAGCACCGAAGCCCGTCAGTTAGTTCACTGAGAACGGGATCAACCAACCTACTTGTGGTAGTGGACTCTACTTTACGCTTCTTCAAGGGAGGGGGTGACAAAGATGCCTCTCTGGCATTTGCTTCTCCTTTAGCAGCATGATTTGCTGTCATGATCGTGAATACATGTGCAGCACAGGAGCAACATTAAGGATTATAAGTGGTCCTCAGAACTTCTTTCTTTAGGTGCTTTATTCTTTTTTTGATCAATGTCGAGTGGTCTCATGGCATTCCCGCCGGCTACCGCGCTTGCTCCAAAAGCTTGAACATTCTTCACTCATTAAAGTACTTTAGTAGCCAAATATATCCTACGAGATGATTCCAATGAACCAGAAGTCAACTGTTGCTCACGACAGTTTTACCTACGGGTTCATCCATCATCATGAATCCTAGAAATCACACCTGTATAGTAAAAGTATGTGTATTCAGATTCAAGTCTTAGGCACATCTAACAAATAATGTGTATTATTGTTGCCAACAATGGCAGAGAGCTGGACGAATCCAATTACCAATGCTGTATTTGGCCCTGGAAGGGAACAACGAGAAACACCGACGACATATGCATGCGCATTGTGAGCGCTGGGTATAGTAGGATGTGGACAGCGCCTTCGATGTAGCCACAATTTGTCCATCCAACACCAGTACTATTACTGCCTTTCAAGCCCAAGGCCTCTGTTTTTTCAGTGGACACCGGAAAACCACTGATAGCCCCATGCTTTCCCTGTTTCGTTGTATGCCCAACGAGCTAATCTTCACGCTTTTTTCCGGTCGAGCTTCTGTCATTATCATCCGCATCCATGTCCTCTTCGTTCACCTCTCCCCACCCTGAGTTCCGCCTACTAATCCTGCCTTGCAATGGCACTTCTTTTGGACTGGCAAGTGGACTATCAACACTTGCAAGTCCGCCAATGCTTCTGGTAATGCTGTCATTCCTCCCATGGCTGACAAGCCCGCTCCGAACACTACCTCCATCTCCAGGATTATTCTGCTTTCCGGCATAGTAGCTGTTCCGCTCGCTGGGCAACGCCGGTGCAATGCCGGAAGAGGAATATACGCTTGCCCTCTCAGCGTTTGCAAGTCCAACACTGACTTGACGACTTTGATGATGACCCGAGATGCTTGATTGGTCATTGACATTAGAGCTGAGAACACTGAGTGGTAGTGATTCTCTGCTCCCGCCAAACAATGATGATGGGGCAAGAGCGCGCACCGAAGCATTTGTATCGACTGAATTACGACGTCGACGCTTCGAAGACGAAGCAAGGGTCATGATTGAAGCATTGTCGGTTAAGACGTTGTTTGCCGTGGCTGTGTTGTACGTTGCTGGGTGGCCGCCAGCACTAAGGTTCACGAGATGGGGTGGAATGGCAGAGGCCGGGTGCGGAGATGATGGAAATTGATGAGAGAATTGAGAATTATAGTTTTGATGACCGTAAGATGATTGAGGAACGGCCAAGGCATTTTGGACACCTTGGTTGTTTGGACCATTTAGAAGATTGGAGGGTGCAGTTGATTGCGTTGTAGTCAACGTCGTAGTCATTGACCTGACTGACGGCGCGGGGGAGGAGAAGGTACTGCCTTCGCCTCCACCAACTCCATTAGAGCTCACTGCTCCACCTACAGTGGCTGTCGTCCCAGCTTTTGAATGTGCTGCATCGGAGACAGTGTCAGGGTTGGTGGACACCGTCGGTGCAGTAGATCGATTGCTGATTGTTGGAGGCTGTTGACCGTCATGTGAGACTGGAAGAGACGTCTTGCTGTGCGTGGGAGAAACATAGCTAATGCTTCTTCCTGATGGCGGAGTGTAGAAGGAAAGATGACCGTTGCCGTTGTTGGGTATCGACGTATCAAGGTTGGGCTTGTCGGAGGTTGAGTATGGATTGTTCTTGACCGCATTGGCCTTTTTGTTCTTAGAGTAGGATGATGGCTGATTTCGTTTACCTGTTCCGCTTGGAGCTGAATCGGAAGATGGGTGCTTAAGGCTTGCAAGGCGTTTCATCCAATTCGAGAAAGGACGCCGGCGAGAATGCCGGTCTATAAAGGACGTCAGCAAGAGAGAGCTTCGAAGCACAGACCGTGCCTTTGATGGCACTACTCTGAACAATTTTGCAAAGCTGAAGCGATAAAATAGACCTACCTTGTGGTCTTGGGGCTGGTTCTGCCGTCGCCATTGTAACTCAATAGGGTAGAGACCGTGACTGCTCAAGAATGAGCTACAAGGGTGGTACGATCGAAAGTATGGTTGGATAAGGCCCGATCGACTGGAAGAAAGCCACGAGGTAAACGATAGAATGCATCAGGGTATGAGCGAAGAAGGAGGGTGTGTAGGTTGAAAGGTGCACTCTCATAATATGTAGGGCTGACGCCAAGCCTTAATGTCTACACGAACAAGCAGTGACAATACTACCTTACCCGTTGCTCTTCGACTCGTTACATCATAAAGCCGGTCACACTTCTCACAGAGGAAAGCATTTGCACTGGAGCGTAGCCCAGCTTACTCAAGATACCACTGCAGATGCACCTGCTGATCTCAAGGAGCTGCACGATGGGGAAGTGGCACCCCCCATGAGGTGAACTACGGAAGGGTTACCTTGAATTTACATGGGGACATAGGAGCTCAACCAAATCATATCTCCAGGTTATGTGAATTGAAGATACCAGCTCCAATGGCGAGCACACCTTCAATTCTGCCCTTGCCCCCGGAAGTCGCAGCTCAGATCAATTCCTCCACTACCATAACCTCTCTTTCGATCGTTGTCCTTGGCCTGTTGGCCAATTCTCTAGATGCAGGTGCTCGGCGAGTCGAAATCAATGTGGACTTGCGCAGGGGCGCGGCTTCGGTCGAAGACGATGGGATCGGGATACCTCCCAAAGAGTTTGGCGAATATGGAGGCCTGGGAAAGCCGTATCGTGAGATGGACACTTGATTCACTGTTGAGCCTTTGCTAACGCTGTGCAGATACATCCAAGAACAATAGCCTGAGTGTTACCCATGGAAGGAACGGAACCTTCCTGACCTCTGTAGCCGCTTTATCAATCCTGAGCATCACATCCCATCACAGAACCCACCTGCCACATGCAACGCTCATTCTGCATCACTCAAGGCCAGCCGCAAGATTGATACCAGCCCCTTCACATCAGCATCTATCCAACCGTGAGCAAGGGACCAAGGTCAGCGTCCAGGATCTTTTTGGGAACATGCCTGTTAGGGTCAAGCAGCGCACTATGGGTGGCGAGCTTGGAAGAGAGGACGAAAAGCAGCTCGAGACGCTGAGAAAACAAACCGTTGGAGTGCTTTTGGCCTGGCACAACCCGGTCTCGGTAATGTTGAAGAGCGCTGAGAGTAGCAAGAAGCTGAACATACGCGGTAAAGAGATGCCCACAATTAGTACAAGATCTGGAGACAATTCATCCAGGAAGCTGGACGTTCCCCTGATTTGCAACATTCTATCTCAAGCTGGCTACATTGAACCCTCGGACTGGGACACGTGGGTCAAGACCTCTGCTCGTACACCTTGGGTCACTATCAAGGGTGCCATCTCCCTAAATCCAGCACCATCGAAGCAAGCACAGTTCATGTCGATAGGGATTCGTCCGATAAACTCAGAAATGGGTTGCAACATTCTCTATGACGAGATCAACAGGCTTTTCGCTTTATCAAGTTTCGGCAACCAAGAGGACATCTCCGATACTGAAAATGACATCAAGCCGAGAAAATCTAAAGACGGCCGATTCAAGAAAGATGGCTTTACCAACAGGCAGTTGAGAGGCGGCGGCAAAGGGGCCGATAGGTGGCCAATGTTCTACGTTCGGATCGATATGCAGGATACAAAGCTGTTTCTCAAAGACAATGTGGACAGGCTTGGGGAAGGGACTATCTCAAGCCTGATCAAAGTCCTTGGGGCAATGATCACAAGTTTCCTGGAAGAAAACTACTTCAGACCACGTGTGAAATTGGGCCCTCGCAAGCAAGAGATGTCTACGAAGCCAGTAGCCACGGGAAGAACACCAAGTAGCCGGCTTTCAGGCGCAACTATCGGGGGATCAGAAGCAGCACATCGTACGTATGTAGGCCACAACTTCAGTGCATGGAGTCGAATCAAAACCGGAAAAGGGTCGAAATCTTCGGGTGCATCACCATGGTTGAGCTCCCCTGGCTGTCGTACAAGCACTGCAAGAGGCGAACTTTCAAGGGCTATAGACCTACCCAAATATTTGATGGACGGGCCTCAAAATTTGGAAGCCTCAAGCACAGCGGTGGATGACCCGATTGGAACCTACGTTGATGAGCAGAGGCTTGAGTGGAGAAACCCAATCTCTGGGGCTACAATACTCGTGAATGCCCGGACAGGTCTAGTGATCCCCTCACGACCTCTTGAACGACCGGCATCGGCCCCTTCCGAGCACTCGCCTTCAGCTTTATCTCCTTATACAAACAGGATCCAAGGTTCTTATCGCAACAGCAGACTCACTCGCAGCCGCTCGGACTCTTTCATCTCGCGCAGGGAAGGGTCATGGTCCAGTGAGCTTCTCAAGAAATGGGAAAACCCTATCTTCGACACTACAGAAGAGGGTATACCGCAGATCTCGTTCGATGGCCCTACGATTGAGACGTCCGATGTTCTACGAGGCCGGCGTCATTGCTGTTCTGATTTGGATATCCAGAAAGCTTTCATGCAGTCATCCGCATCATTCTCAGCGAAGCTATCAAAACAGGACTTGAACGCGGCAAGGGTCGTTTCTCAAGTCGATAAGAAGTTCATTCTCATCTGCGTAAATATGTCACCAAAGATTAAGGGCAGAGAAGACGCAGAACTTCTAGTTCTCGTCGACCAGCACGCGGCAGACGAACGCATACGAGTTGAAGGCTTACTGGCAGATCTGAAAGCAAGCCCAACGTTACTACCCAAACCTCTGATTTTCGAGATCCAAGCTCGCGAGTACAGCCTCTTGTCCCGTCTTGCCCCTTCCTTCGCAGCCTTGGGTGTCGTCTATAACCTGACCGCCCCAGCTGGACTTCCAAAGTGCAAGCTCATCGTGAAAGCACTACCAGTAGCAATCGCAGAGAGATGCAGACTCGAGCCCAAGGTCTTGATCGAAATGATCAGGAGCGAATCTTGGAAGTGCGAAGAAGGAGGCTCATTACCCACAAAGACCTGTCCCCAGGGACTGCTCGACATGCTCAACTCGCGGGCCTGCAGAAGTGCTATCATGTTCAATGACGAGTTAACAAAAGAAGAATGCCAAACACTTATTCGGCGGCTTGGGAGCTGTGCTTTTCCATTCCAATGCGCACATGGGAGACCAAGTATGGTCCCACTGGTGGATATGGGTGTTGGCGCTTCGTTTGAGATTGGAAAGCAGGCCTTCGGGTCGCAAAGCATCGAGGTAGCTACGAGCGACGAAGGTAAAGATTTTGGGGCTGCTTGGAGGGTTTGGAAACCCGACCCATAGGGTAGCAGTGGGACTGCATGGTCATGCAATAAATGTAAATCCGTTGAGTACCACGTCCATCGATCAATGCCCATCCCAAGTTACGCCGAGTCAAGAATGGGGGATTGTATTGATTTGATTCACTATTTTGATATATATTTGCAATGCATGGAAGACTGAAACCTAAAGATCGTGGTGTCCATAGACTCCATAGACATGGTTCAGATATCAACGCCTCTCGCTCTCTTACATCCCTTCAAAGCACGAACCCTTTCATTTCATTGAAAGCAAATGTAGGACGGAAGCACCAACCATGCCATGGATTGCCACTGCTACCCTGAGCACATGCAGTCTAAAGCAGCGCGAGGGACACCAGTGCGCCACTAACAGGAAACCGTGCGAGTAGTCACTGCCCCCTCTCTCTCTGTGGCTGCCGCGATGAATGAATGGATGAATGGATGGTACGTAACCCGTGGAGGTGGTGGGATGGATGGCAACTGAATCGACATCTGCTCGGCCGGTTAGCGACCCTCGGGGCCCGAGTACCTTCCCAGTGCTCTTTTCTGGAACATGTCCAGGTGGTGAGTGATTATGCAGCATCTGAAGAACGTGTTTGTGGAGAGGTAGGTAGGTAGGCAAGGATGATGATGATGATGATGATGACAGCCCTAGTCGACGCAGCATTTTTCGATCTTCGTCCAGTATGGAGGCGAATTCGCGGCCCCCCTGGCCCCCCCTGGGTTTTCTTTGGTCTCCACTCAAGGAAGTCCCCCCAAGCGTATTTCAGACCACTGTTCAGATATGACCTTCGCAGACCCCGTCGGCGCAAATCTTCTACCCATCACGCCTTTCCCATTCGTCGGCTCGGAGTGTCGGATCAGAGACGAAGATTCTGGATTCGAGGGCACTGTAGGCCGACGGAATTGAGTAGACAGGTGCCCCACATTGAGGAGGGCAGATACTTCCGGAACGTTATGTGGGGCCGGATAGCACTGGGTGGGGGGGGAAGACGTGATCACAGGTGTAGCCCTTGTATGAGTACGCGTGATAAAGGCCTATGATCACTATCTTCAGACTGCGCGTGTCTCAAGAGCGCGGGCAGCATGGGTATTAGGGCCACAGGGGCTTTCTGAGAGTCTGATTCATCATGAGAGTGACCCATGCATGATACCTAATGTCGAGAGTTTTAAGCCCCGAAGAAGCATTGAGAGCAGTGTTCCCCAAAAATACGTTTACGATGGGCATGAACATCGCATCAGCGAGCAGTGAGTCCGAACAGCTATCAATCTATTTCTCCATTAGCCGCAGAGAGCGCTCGAGTAATGGTGGAGGTCACTTCTCGCAACTGTTCAGACTTTGGTCCTGGCTTTCATCCCGATCCTCTGCTCGTGGATCAAGTGGGTTTTAGCTTTGCGTAATACCTCATGGATCAACGCGTGACTGGATCGTAATTTTGGTACTTTACTTGTTGGCAGGCGCCTACCAGAAGCATTGGCAGTTGCAGTGCCAGACACCCTTTGATTGTTGACAACGTGATCCCGAAGTCCAAGTTTCACCATCCAGCAGGTCGATCGCACTAATTTAAGCTGCGTGAGTCGCGCTCGCCCGAGGAGGAAACCCATGAGATACCAGCCGCTGATCGCAAGTTCCGAAATCGAAAGTTCTGAAATCGAAATTTCTATCAGCTTTGGCCAGAAGCCGATAGCAGGAAATGTCTCATCGCAACGGTACCAGCTCACACCTGCGGGGAAAAGGTTCTCTAGAAAGGTACAAAGACAGTCGTCTAAGCCCGAACGTCTGCCTCAGGAGTTCTGGAAGTACAGTCAAGGCGTCTCGCTGGTCAGAGTTGTTCCTAGTGATCTCGATCTCAAGAGATCTCAAACCTGAGTACGCTGTCATGAAGTGCCAAAATTCACTGTAGGTCAATTTGGATTTCATCAACGCTTGCTGTGGAAGACCTCCTCCTCCTCCGTCCGTTGAAGCCTGAAGGGAACTTACTTTTCTATTGGTTACGGCTATCGCTTGGGTAAGGATATGAAATTGGGCACAGATATGAGAACGTCCGTCATCAACCTATGGGAGCATTTTCCACCCAGAAGGCGGAAAATGAAATGATTAGCCAGCTACGGCAAAGAGGCGAGCCTGAAGATGGCCCATGTAAGGTGTTGGAATTAGCCGTCAAGGAGTATTTGTTCTCGTGAAGGTGGTGGTGCTACATCCTGGTATCGAGCACCACCGAGCGTAGATGCTCGAGGGAACGGAGCCCAGTGCAAAGGTCGTCGAGAAGTAAACCCTGGTTCACAAAGCGATACTCAAACGCAGCGTAGTCTCTGTGTTTCTGATGACCTTCAATGAGGAATGTGTTCGTTTATGAGTCTTGTAGAGCTTGGAAAAGCCTTTTGTCTTCTCTCTGCAATCCTGGACAAATCTATTGAGTTGGAACATCTGCGCGCTGTCGAAAGGTGTGTCAGGCCCCGCCTGCCATTTCATCCAACGGACTTGGCGATAGACATTCCGGAAATATTCCTTGAAACGCCTCTCCTTCTGGAAAAGCGAGCCATCATACACCAGCTCCCTAACCCCCATACTGATAACCGGATGGCTCGTACTATTCCTAAAACCCTCCAAATCCTTCGCCCGGCAAGAGATATAGACGTTATCAAACAGAGGTCCTGTAGCCAACGCGTTCCATTCCTTCGACACCAGTCTGACGTTCTTGAGGTCGCGTTTGTCGAGCTGAGCCAGCACAGCGACTTCCAGTTCGGGGGGAAGGTACAACTGCCTTGGGAGGCGCTGCGTCCATCTGCGGTGCCAGGCCACGGATGCGGCGTGAGGACCTCCTCCCCGGCTTGTTATTATCCATGGGCTGTGGAGTTTGAGCGGACATGTTGACTACGTTCGCTGTTTTCAGGAGCATCTGGAAAGTATCTTTGCCAGTTAGCATTCCCACATTGACATAATTCCATCTGTCTAGGAGGTATGCCTGATTCAATGCAGCGTGCATGGCTCTATGTCGAGGGAGATCAATGAAGGCAGAGCGTTCGCAAGAGGGATTGGCAAAACCATCGGCAATTAGGGTTTCTGTAGGGCACCAAGTGGGAGAATATTGTGGATAGGCTATGCCAATATATCAGGGCTAGGGCTACTCTATTTCGACGAGGTCTATATCGCATAAAGAGAAAAACATGCAGGTGGGCGAAGTCCAGAATGTATACGCCCGATCCATAGAGAGGAAAATCTCTTCCTTCCAAGCGTCTCAAAATCCACGCAGTTGATATTTTCACCCACTTGAAAATATCCAACAGTTTCTCCGTCCCGAGTTTGGCACCTGATAGAGTATAGATCCAAGCTCGCCCTCGACAAACGCCCACCTTTATCGGCGAAGAACCCCTTAAACGATCCAACATGCGCTCGTAAACCCAAGGAGAGAATCTTACATCTAATCGAGTGGAGTAATCAACCAACTCAGGGTTTTCTGATCAAGCCTTTCGTTGTCGAGTTATAAAAGTTGGTAGAAAATACACCTCGGTGCAGTTCCTTTTGTCAAGGGCGAGAGAGCAAAGTACCCAACGTACAAATTGCGAGCTCCAGCCTCCGGCTCCTCTTTCTACATATGCCTGTTCACTACAAACACCATGATCAATCACCACACCTAGATCCGATACCGACAAATTGGGCCTGAAGCCTTTGATTCCAGGGCTCGGGCCTAGAACCATGACTCGGCTTAGAGAAAATCTCTCGCAGACACTTCAAACCCATAGTAAGTCAGGCAGTCATGAAAGACCTTATCTGCGGCCTTCCCATGCCTTCCCTCCACAATAATAAGGGTCAAGCACACATGGCTGCTGCTGGACGACAAAGAGGGAGAAAAGAGGTCCCAGCACCGGCTCCGAGACACCCAAGGACAAGTACTAGCGAAGCTACAAACGCATGCACCTACTCGGGTCCGCTTCCTTTCAGAAATTGGAAGATGGGTTGAGATAAATCACGCCTTCGAAATGCAACATCGGCATTTCTTGCAATTCGCACCAAAAACCCTGCATCGGTCAACGTACGTTGCGAAAACCCACGCAAGACTCCGCTGGATCCGGGACGCTGGAGTCGAGAACAAGCGGGAGACGAGCTCGCTCTGACGCAGGTTGTTGGCTTTAATACGTTGCAGCTTGTATCATAGTTGCATTCTCCGAGTGTCTCTGAGACTCACAGTCTGGTATGTAGTACCTAGTCAAGAGGTCCGGGCTCATATGACCTCTGCTGTACCTTAGTACATGCGCACTGGAGCGCGTAATAATCCCCCCAATATTCGTAGAAGCGACCGTCACAGACCGATTTCCGTCGGGTCGCATAATCCAGATAGCAAGCAAACGTCTGCGTGCTTTGTTTTGACGTGCGAATAGCATCAAGAATACAGGATGCAAATGTCTCAGCGCATGGACACGAATGCTTTCGCCACCAAAATCTTATCTCACCATCAACCCCGCATTTGGATGCAGTAGCGCCACAGCGACGCTGCTCTAAAGCAAGGATTGGAGGCTAAGGTGAGGTAAAGGTACTAAAGGATCAGCCTGGGGAATTGGGGGAAATTGAGAGATTGGATAGACGCGGATCGAAAATCTCCGACCCGCACCTGCATGAGTAGGGCAACCAAAGTAGAAATGTGTAAGATGCCATCATACGAAGGCACGGGATCACGATTCACAAATTTAGCATTCTTAAAAGATAGAAAGTGGTCAACGAGAACTTCAGATCGACGCAGTAGACGATAGTAAGTAAGCAAATCGTAGTGAATGGTAGTAAATGGTAAATGGTTTTGGGATACCCCAATTTCTAAGTGTCGTTCAAGTTCGTCATGATGGGTAACTCAAGTATGTACAGTCGAAGCGCTGCAGAAAGTCAAAAGGTATATCGTACGCGAAGACGCAATGCTATGCTGCTTCGATGCCCAATGCAATGTTGGATGGGCGGCCCGCGCTTGTAACATAATTGACTAGAATTGTAGACGGCGAGCCGTCAATGCCTGAGACTGATCGATCCTGACGCCTTTTATTGATCCTGCATATGCCGTGTCCGTGTGGGACGAAAAGAGAATTTTGCCGCTGTACGCTAGGCTGGAAAGAATGGTGCATGGGGAGTTGAGACGTGTGCGCTGGTGACTGTGTTGGGAGTAATGGAAGCGCTGCGGCATGGCGATGATGGCGGCGCTAGTGGTGTTGAAATGTGGAATTGAGTAGCGAGAATTTGGTCCTCATCGGTGCTCAACCTTCAAGGGTTGGAAATCGATTATCTCTCATCCCGGTGCTGGACTTCTTCTTCCATCCTAGCATCTTCTTCCAAGTGTTATCATTGCGATTTCTGGGACTATGGCCACCGAAATCGCTCGAGGGAGGTGTGTTTGGTGGTGTCATCGGCTCTCTACCCGGACTTGACGCACTTGCCGAATCGTCGTCCAGTAGCCCAGGATCTCCGCTACCACTTGACGTGTGACTCGGTGCACGACTACCCCGTGCAAATCCAGGGATGGGCGTCAGACGACCAGTTGGGTCATCTCTAGACCCTGACAAAGGGACATCGAGCGAGGACGTCGGAGACGTCCGTTTTCGAGACCTGCTCCTGATTGAACTTTTCTCATTTGAGCTGTCTGAACCGCCTCGTTTTCGAGGCTTTACCTCGGGAGGCTTTTGCTGACTGTGGTGCGATTGTTGAGATCTGGAGGATGGGACCTCGTTTAGGAAAGATATCAGTACTGATTCTTCCATGAGGTTGTAGATGATCTTAACTGCCGCTTCCAAATCTTCTGGCTGCGGCGGCGTTGTATGGTTAGGAAGTAATAGCAATCTCTCGCGCACGCTGCTTGGAATGTTGATTTCCCGAGGGCAATCTGGCATTATGTAGGCGCTAATCAAACGCTGCCATAGCATCCTCACGTACCGGCATTCTTCCACCTCCGATGTGATGGGCATGCCAGACATCTGTGCGGCCAAGGCATCGTACCTTTTTCGATACCGTTCGGCATCCATTGTAAACTCCAAATTCTCCAGACAATGGTTCTGCGAGAGGTAGGCGGTGAATGCGCTGAGCGTCCATGGTGGTGGTGCGGAATTCGAGAGTACATCTGGGAGGGTAGGTCTTTGAGGATGGTAGGGCCCATCATTCTGTGTGCTGTCTTCAAGACTTGGCGGTCGAGATGACCTGAGGTCTTCCATAGACATGTTTTCTTCGTCGTCAGCGTCCCAGTCTGAGATGACGGTAGAAGAACGAGGCGACGTTTCTGGTGGGGGTGTGGAGAGATACGATGACGGGGGTGTCTTAGGTTTCCTGCGGATCATGGCTCGTTTCCAGTCCCTGAACCTGGACTTTGTTCTTTCGCTTGCTGAAGCCTGGTTTTTCTGTGAGCGGCTTCGGCTCGATCTATATGAGGATGAGACGTCTGGGCGAGCCACCTTGACACGAGGCCTCGAAGTCTTCGAGGAAGTTTTTCGGGATGTTGGGTGTAACGTGGACCATTGAAAGAAGCCGGACGGATATAGGAAGCTCCGTGCTGGGTCTGATTTGCGTCTTTGATACCTGGAGTTTCTGGCTCTGCGAGATGACGAAAAATGGCTCTCGATCGATTCGATGTATTTGAGCAGACGCAGTGGAGTATCCGAACTGTTCCTCTCACGCCTAATCCTTCTCTTTGACGGGTGAGTCAGAAGGTCCCAGGCAGACGGAATGTGCGGAAGGCTGCAGGACTTGAAGCAAACTTGTGGAAATTCGGTGACGTGCGGGTTTTGTCTTGTCGGCAAACTTTGAAAAGGAAAGACAGGTGGCTCGTTGTGGGGACTGGTAAGGAGGGTGGGTGGGATGGTAGATAAAAGAGATTCGAACCAACGATGAGGAAGAATGAAGTGAGTGGTGAAAAGAAAAGGAGTGTCTTCTCGCGACAGCAGATGAATGTAATGTAATGTAATGGATTAATGGAGCAGTTATTGAACCAAAAAACGGGGAAAGGGCTAAGGTAATAAGTGGGAAGCGGCGGCGCAAGGAATTGCAGGGGGGTTAAGATTCAGTAGACTACGAGACCTCACTAAAATCAGTAAAATCACCGCTAATCACACGCTAGAAGGTTTTTCTTTGGGCTGTGGAACAACCTTATTTCCCATTCTAACAAATCATGATAGCTATGCTTTTTCCCTCATGATTACTAAGCCTTACTCCGACAGTGCTCCATAATTCGCCACCATCGCCTTCGGCCAACCTGCCCCTTTACTCTCGTGACCGAGAAGCTCCCATCTCCGTATTATTTATTAAGTTATTATGCGACAGAAAACGGAGCATATTTCGGTGTCCGTCTTGCTAGCCAGACACCAAATTTTGGACCTCGGTGGCAACAGACGAGGAGCAAACTTAGATGAGACGCTAGTGGGGGTAGTGAGCAAGGCAACAAACGAAAGGGAGAAGGCAAATAAAGTGCTCGAATCGCTCCACTGTGAAGCACAAGCCACCCTTAGCGACGTGCGACTCGGCTACAAAGGTTGTTATTCGCGACACTGGATGGGTTTGACACGGTGATACTCGCCCGATACTCGCTTTTCTCTTACGGAGTAGAGTCCTTTGGTCCAAACGTTTCGGAGAATTTGTGGGCCAGTCCCGTTGTCAAGCCGAAATCCCACTCTTTCTCGAGTCAGAAGGGACAGGGGTGATCCGTGTGACCAGCCCTAAAGGGCAGCCAACTCGCTCATGATTGGATAATAACTGCGGTCAAAAGCCGCCGCTTTACAGGGTGCGCCAATATGGTGCATTAATCATTATTTGCAACCCACGAGACTTATAGATTGCACCCCCTAGGCTGGATGATCAGCGTGGGAGACGACACCTTATTGTTGCGCATAAGTGTACCCCAGTAGCATCTTCAGCACGCGCGCCTCTCATGAGGGCCATCGTCTTTTTCCATCTTGGCATACATCATTCCAGCCTGGCTGCGTTGGGCTTTCGGAAAAACTCGAGGAAACGTCCGGAAGATTTTCTTTTTGCAGCAGCAACGCAGATCTTCCTCTTCACTCGCGTCGACCTGAAGACTGCGCTTATACTCTACGTGCCAACGCATTGCCGCGCATGTCCTGATCAGGCTATGCATCCCGTGTACGGGAATACCGGCACGAAATATCATAGGTAATATTCATCAGGGAGGTGAACATGTTATATGATCGTGGAGCCGCATGATCTCCGTAAGCATTTATTGAATGTTGATGCTGAATTGCTTGTCCCACCACCCAGATACTTGGTCCACGGCTATATGCTATATGCTCCGGCCGACTCTCGCAGACCAGTCCATGTCTTTTGTTGCGCGGCCTGCTTATTGTTTCTTTCTTGAAATTGCTGGCAGGCTTTCTGCGGTGACATGTATGCGTGAACCGGATGAAGTCTCCAAATTTGCAATGTCAACATCCCATCCAGCCGCTCTCATTCGCTCGACGGAATCACCCCATTGATTGGAAATGTCCCTCAGTGTTATTTCGAGCAGCTGAAGTAAAGTTCCTGTGTTTGCGCCTGTCGCATATTGCTTTCCAAAGCGGTGAGCACTCCAAAGTGCTAGTGCCCAAGCTTTCAGTTGTGCTTTGGCCGCAGCTTGATCTTTAAGAACAATATATGCCATCCTTTTGGGCGAATCGTACCAAACTAGGAAATCCTCTTGGCTGTAGATTTCGACCAATCTCTCTAAGATAAGATCGCCGTCGCGCATGGCGCCTGTCACGATGTGCGCAGGCGCCAGGGTCTTCAGCAGGCTTAGCAGAGGGACGCCTATTGTTGCTTTGGCGAAGGGCAGTGAGCCTCTCCATCGCAGGACGCCATCCCAATCAAATATGCGTTCTTGAGATGATACCTCTTCGGGTGTCATCACCCTGTTATCCACCAGGAGGTTGGATAGGACTATATTCGCTCTCTGGCGGTTGAGGCTATGCAAGCTGACTGCTCTGACTGCAGCGTGATTCATAGCCAGATGTATCGAGAGGAGCACAATAAGACATGACCATGTGGCTATCGGAGATGATACATATGATACCACTACACTGCCAGCCTACATGTCCGTGAGTCGCCGTAGGCATGATCAAAGCGAAGACATGCACCCACCAGCATCCTGCCAAATCTGAGAGTTAGCGACAAGAGTTCAGCTCAAAGGACATGCTTCTGGGCTTGACTTGAGATCAAGAATTTGGCGCTAGGACTAAATGACTTTAGAATGTACGTACCCCATTAGCGAGATTACGGTTTCTTGGCTCGAGTCTTTCTGCTTGACCGTTAGTAGTAACTCTAGCTGCTATGCGCAAAAAGCAACTCCGTAGGTCATAGCCAAGGTTGGACCGGCCTGGGGGTTGTGGAAACATGAGGTGGTGTTTCTTCCCTTTCAATACCTGGCCGCCCCTCGCGGAAGAAGAACAACGGACTCACCGCGTTCAATTCCCCCAAATTGCCCCATTTGGCGAAATGAGCACTCAGACTAGCCTTGGAACTGCCGGCAGCAACGCCACACAACGCCCTCAAGACACTTGAAAAGCTGAGCAAAATTACCCTCAGAGCTTTAGGCAGCGCAGGCGAGAGGCAGTCAAAAATCATAGCCGTGTCATTGAAGACATCCGCGGCAAGCCTGTACATTTTGCATTCAGGCTCGAGCGAAGTACCGAGCCTGTGGGCGAAGTGAATCGTTGCTATTCGGCCCATACTCTCTTGGATCACAGAGAGTAGAAGGGCAGCTGTTGGTGACGCGGAGGCATCTCCGACTCCAACACCTACAAAGTCGTGTCGGTCAGTCTGTCACACCCCCAACGTGACAATGATGAGTTCCTCACCTTGAAGCACAGCCCTAGAAGACAGCAGCCCGGCAATGGAACTTGAGAAGGCTTGTAAAGAATCCTGTAAAATTAACTTTGACCAAGACAGCAATGGCAAGGGATCATATGAAGGGCAATCATACGTAGATCTGGTACCTGTCCCAAAATCGTTAGCCAAACCGTATCTATTGACTTCAAGCTAGGTGACAGAAAAAGTAGCAGCGGAAACGTTACGAATCATCCAAATCCCGATCAAATGAACATGACGAGCGATGTTCAACTTCTTTACTGAGACAATTGATCACGAAGGAGACAATATTCCGGATTTATATGAGACTAGATTTGACATGAAACTGAGGCTCAAACTGTCACCTTTCATGACAGCTTGCCTGACTTTCGACAACTTTAAAACATGCTAGACAGTGCAAAACGTACCACATGTAGTCGCTGGTCACACTGTGCGGATAGCCGGCCGGCAGAAAGACGTTGAGTAGTCGCGTCCATAGACTGCTTTGCTCCTTGGTTCTCTAAAAGTAGTAGTCAAGTGGTGGTCAGCCTAATGGCCTTGACCATTGAATGGGAAGGAACGGACTCGGCCTACGATGAATTCAATCCTGTCGCTGCCTTTAGAGGAGACGTAGGTTGCTATATCTCTACCAACTTGGTCGTGTTCAAAGATGCGAAGCTCCATGGGCAATCGGATAATTATCATGCAATATTAATGAATGACAAACTTTGAAGGGCAGAATTTAGGAGCAATGGGACCACTACCATCAACGTCAAGGAGGTAAGCCAAGTAGCGATGACGGACAAGAGTGGTGAAATGTGCAATGTGCAATGTGCAATGTGAAATGTGAAATGTGAAATAAGTAGTGTATTATGATTGATGATTGAAATGCCGAGGGTATCTTTTGAACGATTGGATGATAGAAGATCTCGCAGACGATTCGGAGCTACCTAGGTTAGGTCACGGCTTCGGCCAGATCGATAAGTCAATAATAAGGTACAGTAATCAAGAACATCCCTGTAATGACGAACCGTATTTTTCAATCCCGCCAAAATAATAATATAGAGAATTCGGCAAGAAATTCGGTCAGCGAACAAATTGACCAACGCTCTTTCTTCTCGCCGAAACATCCTCTTCCTCAGCTCTGAGCCGGAAGAAAGGTGTGACAGAAACCATCATCAAAAAGATCAAAAAGCCGTCTGCTGACATTTCTCACACCTCTCCAATCTCTCCAATCTCTCCAATCTCAATTGCAGAGCTCTCGGTTCATGCACGAGCCATGTTGATGCACTTAAGCGAGCTTTGACATGCAAGACAGCTGCGTGGGCTCCAGCACTTGCATCTCTTGCATCTCTTGCATCCCAAGTCAAAGTATCTACTTGCTTCCTAAAGTGCTCTGCTGCAGGCCTCGCTCCCGTCATTCCCATTCCTTCTTTCTTCTTACTCCTTTCTATTCTGACCATGCCTAGCAAGTATTCACATGGACTTGTTCTCTCTCAACAACAGTATAGGGGCATCATCAACATCGATCGCCCCCTATCCTTGAAGCCTTGCTCTTTACATAATTCCAGATCCCACAATCCCTCCTTGGCATCCTCGAGTCGCTCTCCCTCAAACAACTCAAATCAGAGCTCTGTGTACTCGAGTTACCTCCGCCTCGAGCCTGACCCTGAACCAGAGCCTTCATCCGATCATAGAACTTCTACACATACAGCTCATCCACGTTCCGAGTCAACACCTTCAAACGCTCCCCGGTTCGAGTCAACGTCTTCGGAGTTGTCGCGTCCACCCTCAGACCGCCTTCGCCTCGAGTCTCCCTTCGGTTTTCGAATAGAGAACCCGCCTTCGCCACCTCCGGAACTCGAGCCTACGCTTTCTGAGTGTCCACACTACGAAATCACCCCTTCACACCGTCCCAATTCCGAGTCTCCACTCTCAGAGCGGCTCCCTCCAGAGAGTCCTTTCCCCCTAGGTTTCAGAGACCCCAGGCCATCTTTACACCACAAAAGCTCCTCCATCGAAACACAGATATATGCTCCCAAGCTCACCACCACACCTCCGCCCTCGCGAGACGGCCAAAATCTATTCCCTGTAAAGACACATGAGCCCTATTCCTCGTTCCGGCATCACACCTCTCCTGCATCCACACAAGAGCGCCAGCATGTATTCTCAATGGAGTCCCCGGAAGGTTCGCCACCTCCTATATCCACAGAAGACGGTCAAGAACGATTCTCATCGGAGACTCAGCTTGCCTGTTTGCCTTCTCCAACACAAGACCGTCGACAACGCTTCATACAAAAGACTCAGGCCCTAGCTTCGCCTCCGCCCGAAAAAGATAACCAAGTCCATTCTCCCTTTGGAACGCAGGATTCACCCTTGTTTCCCTCTGCTCGAGAACTCCAAGATTACTTCTCCATAGCAACGCAGGGTCTACAGTCGACTCCTGCTGCGACAGGGGACCGTCAAGATATTTCCTCCTTGAAAGCCCGCTCCGCCTTGCCCACTTCATCGCAGGAAGGCCAGGTTCGTCCTTCATTGAATACACAGCGATTGCAGTCGCCTCCACAGGCACAATACCACCAACGCCGCCCCTCTTTGGGGACACGACACTTCTCTTCTGAGCATCGACCCCAGGCTACGCAGGAATCAGTCCACGGTCGGAGACAGTCGATTGATTCACAGACTACGCGAGACCTCCAACGCCGACCTTCTTTGGGTCCTCAGCGCTTATCTTTGGATCAATTTGTCAAAGAAACACAGCACAGGCGGAGACAGTCGATTGATACGAAAAGCGTACAAGAGCGCCAACCTCACACCTCTATGAGCTCCCAGCAGCTATCCTTGAAACAATTCATCCAAGAGTCGGAGCATATCCGGGAACCTTCGATCGATTCGCACATCTACTTGCCTCGATCGTCATCATCATACACGGGAAAATCCAATTCGCGCCAAACCGCCTCACCCAATGCTCAGAGATATACTCCCAAGAGCACGTCGCTTGAGCATAGCCCTCGGTCACGCCGGGATCGGGCCTCAAAGCTTCCAGATACATTTGCTTCGCACCACAGGATACTACTACCAACCAGCCAAGGTGCCTACGACAGCGTCTTGATCCAGACTCATGGATTTCTTCCTGAACGCCCACCTTCGCCCCCGGCGACGCCGGACTTGGGTAAAAGCTGCTCGCTGACACCGCAGGTGGAAGAACTCCAAAAGACAAGACCTCCTCCGCCAATCCCACAACGCAGCGCAAGGCGCAGCCCTCCACGACAGCGGTCCATATTGCGCTCGACCAACTCGTCGGTTGTTAACCTCCCTTCAGAGCCTCCGAGACCGAAAACGTCTTCAGCTATAGATGTCCCAACCAACTCGACAAAAGCCGCGGCTTTGCATTCTCCAACGTTTTCAATCTCTACACGGAGATCTTCGATCAATGCAACTTTGTCTCCCCGATCCGTGTCTTTTACTAATTTCAGTGAGACAATGACGTCTCCCCGGCGGGTGTCATTCAGCCAGTCTAGAGACAGAGAATACTTCGAGGACGCAGACCTTGGGTCTCTACCTTCAGAGGTTGACTTCGATGTCCTCCCTTATGAGGATCCAAACGTCGGCCCAGCCATATTTCGTGCCAATCAACTAGGACTCCAAGACCCGGTCTCGCCTCGCTACGAAGACCCCAATGCTGGGCCGGCCCTGTTTCACGCCACTCAATCAGGACTTGCGAAACCAGTATCACATGATATACCGGCCTTGTCTCGTGCCTCGTCCTTCGATTCCGCGGCTCCTCCACCCATTGGTTTGAACAGACGCATTTCTCACGCCGTTGCTGAGTCATGCCAATCCCGAATGCCCAAGAAAGAAAGCAAAATGTCAATACTATCGTTTCTGCGATCAACGCCCGCTCCCAAAGCTATCCTATACTCTGAAGCTACCCAGGGAAAACCGCCAGTCCCGGTGTCCGTCTCGAGAACCTCCGTTCCCTCCATTCCGTTGCTCTTCCCAGCATACAGGGGCCAGTTTCCACCACCGCAGAAGATGCAGGATAAGGGTCTGAGGTCTGGACTTGATCCGAGGACGAGACCCGGGTTAGACGCGAGAACCAGCGCACCACGGAGTAATGCTCACGCAGATGCAGCGGAGAAGAGGAAGTCATGGTTCAAGGGCGATGATTTCGACAAAGGTCGCGGAGCCAGTCGTCCATCGAACACATGGGAGCTTGAGAGGATCTTGAGCAATCTCTGAACATGGAAGTAAAAGAAGAAGAAGAAGATCATTCGAAAACATATGTTGAAGAATGAATGCATGCATGCATTGATTCA
This sequence comes from Pseudevernia furfuracea, assembly GCA_022315425.1. NCBI lineage: Eukaryota > Fungi > Ascomycota > Lecanoromycetes > Lecanorales > Parmeliaceae > Pseudevernia > Pseudevernia furfuracea. The sequence continues at coordinate 254,188 of JAIUPT010000022.1, forward strand.
CCACACAGAGCGATAATAGACAAAGGGACGGACATTACAAGGACTGCAGTTTTGGCATGTGTTTTTCATCAGGCTACGTACTTTTTGATACCCCCCTGCTAGCTATCTAGTCTTACAGCCATGCCTTGTTATAGCTATGAATTAACACCCGTTTTAAAAGTCCAACTTATCATAGCTGTGATATGAAACCCGTTCGGTAAAGGGAATAACCGTCTACGCTTTCACGCGCACCGGAACTAATTTGCAGAATTCGAGGCTACCCTTTTTTCTTTACATAATCTCAAATGGATCCATTTCGACTTTTCAATTCACATACCATTCATTACAACACCCTTGAAACGGAGAAATTCCATTCATGATCAATCCTAAAAGCATCTATCCATCCATCCATCCTACTCACTTGCCGATACTGCTCACTTAACAATACAACCAACCCCTGCCGCTACCAAGAGGGGTGATTCAAGTTCAACGACGGAAAAAAAACCCCCCTCAGACCCTCGACCGCACTCCCTCATGTTGGTCTCGACAGCACTCCTTCATGCTGGTTTCTCTCGGACACCCGTCCCAGTATCCAGGCCCAACAGTCTGATCCTTTCCCTCGCTTTCCACTCATCCAGCTCGAGGCTTCTCTTGAATTCCAGCGTACTGGCTCTCATATCAGCAGAGCCCGATGCTTCTGTCCGCATATCTTTGGGATCAATGCTCTCGCTGGCCTTGCGGGGTGGGACATGAGCTATTGCTAATGATTCCTCAGCTTCCCCCTTTGGCCATTTGGTATCACAATCCCTTGGGTTGGAAGCTGGTCTTCCGGTTGCACGTGCGAGGTGGGTAAAGTTTGCTTCTAATGCTCTGTTGGAAATCTTTTTTGTCGGGTTGACAGCTGGGATTTGGGTTGACACTTTCGATGGAGGATGGATACAATCTTGATATTCCCTTGCCCAGTCCTGCGACTGTTTTCTCGAAATTTGGCCTGACTGAGTACTGTGCGTCTGCATATCACTCTGCCGCTCACTCGCCTTTCTGACGTGTTCTTCCAATGAAAGCTTTGTTGCGATGTCGGGCGATGGCATTGGTGGCGAGATACTACCCACCATTTCTAATTCGGGATACTCCACCGCACCACCCTCAGATATACTTGAGCGATTACCACGAGCTTCATTGGCAAGGCGTCTCTGCAACTCCTGGCTCTGGCTTTTGTAGAGGCTGCTTATGGTCGAAAGCATTTGCTTGCCGAAACCCATACTCTTTTTCTTCATTTTCTTGCCGTCGCTCAAGGGAGAGGATCCGTGTTCTGATGAGACTTTAGACACCATTCCTGGCGAGGTAATGGCGAAGTCACGGGAGTACACTTGATCTGATACTCCGGCCGGGGATGTAGACCGCTCGGGGCGAGTGTGGGATGGGTAGCATGCCCATGATGATGCTCGGATCGCAGAGGGAGATTTATAGATACCTTCGAGCGTGGGTCTTTTGCGAGTATTTTCTGTGCGTGGAGCTAGAGTGTATGCACCCAAATGTGCTTGTAAGTGCGCTCCTTCCAGTGGTTCTGGTACTCGGTGGTCGTTTGTACGTAGAAAGGATGAACGTTTCCGAGCCATTGGTCCAGCTGAGGCTGCCGCCTTGGGGTCAAGCTGTCTTGGCCCAACCAGATCCGCAGACGTACTTCCAATCCTGGTGTGCGAAATAGCTTTGTCTTCCTGCGAATGTTCCCGAAGCGCCCTTTCCCAGACAGATGTGGCATCTTCGCTAGTAGGAGATATAGCGCCATCAAGGTTGCTGACTCTGCGTCTTGGAGGGTTTGTGAGGGCCAATTCGGCAGAGATCCGATCCAAATCTTCCCTAAATCGACTGTTTTTGGGTAGTGTGTTTGCCCTCGCCAACGGGGAGATGCGTGTCTCGGCTGCTGCAAGCTCGCGGTTCATCAGGCTCTCATTGCTTGAGTGATAGCTTGTCTCTACTGTGCGTCGTTCAAGATTGTTCAGATCAATTGACTTGGGCCTCGTTGCAGGAACACTTAGGATTTCTTCGCTGGGTTGGAACACCTCGAGATAATACAGTCTGTCTGAGAGGCCGTTGATAAGTAGAGTTGAGTCTGGTGGACTCGGTGGCAGGCTTCCCGAACTGTACACGGAGGAAGACGTGAAATGCGTTGCTGGAGTCTTGAATTGCTTATCGCCGGTGGACACCGAGCTCGATGGTTGACTTCGAGTTAGAACAGAAAACATCCGTGAGCTACTGCCACTTGCATAACTCCGATCTCGCCTTGGATGCTGCAGTTGAGGTAAAGAGACGGAAGGCAGGATTGGTTTAGATGCCAGGCGTTGAGGTATGTGCATATTGTAGAGATGGACAGGGTCGCTTCCTTCCGAGCGACCCCTTTGTCTGGTGAAAGATCTAGTCTGCTTTTCGGACGTTGATGGACTGTAATCTTTTCCATCCGTCCCCCCAAACGAAATCTCCTCGCTAGCAGGATTGCACCAATGTCCATTTGAGGAGCTGGTGTGGGTATCGGTAGTGGATTGGGTGTTGCTGTGCATGGATTGGACTGGATGGCCCAAAGCCCCGTGAAGCAATTGCTCGCTAGCTGGTCTTATCCGGGTGTCGTAGACTCCTGGAAATCTTGCATAGCCTAAGATGCTTCTGTGTGTCTTGTTCGTTTCGTCTGACGAATCAGCTTGGCGAACATCGCCGAACGAAAACCGCGACCCTTCCCCAGCCGCTAACGATGCTCCAGGCATGTTCAAGAACTCAGGATTTGCCACATCAATTCCCAAAGCCTTGGTCGAAGATGGCATATGTAAGACAGTACTCGATCGGCCTAGGGGTGAATGTGACCGGGTCTTTAGCCCTCGTATAGGACTGTCTTCGTCACTGAAGTTGTACTTCTGCGTAGTACTTGCTCTTCGGGTATTCTCGACTTTTGAGTCGACGACCTGTTCCTCGGACTCCCTTGCTAGATTGCTGCCTCTCTGGATCAACATTCGAGAAAGAACCACAGCGGTGTTCTTGGGCGCATAGACTTGAGACAGGGTTTGCGAGTCCAGCTCGGCATATGCTGAGGGAGACTCTGATCTTCTAAGAGCGCTGCTGAGGTGTTTTGGACTGATCTGAATGGAGCCTTCGTGTCGACCCAAGGTGCCTCTAGGAGTCTTGATTGGGACAGCATCTTCGTCGTAGCTACCGTCACTAATGTTGCTGCCCTCATCGATATCCTCTTGCACCCTCTGATGAAGAGCACGCTTCAGCTCTTCCCGCCGTTGATGTTCATCTTCGCTGAGGCTGCTCTTCAACCTCGTCTTTGAACTTCGCCTGGATATGCCAGAATCGCGCGACATTCTTTTTCGAACCTTGCCTGCAACGTCGTGAAGCCGGCGATTGCTGCCCCTACGACGAACAGCTGACCCTGTTTCATGTGCCGAAGCTATGTCATTGCCCGATGCTGTGGAAGCTTCTTGGGCGACGTCGTTTTTGGTAGCTGAAGCAAAGATTTTGCGAGTGGGTTGAGCATTTAAGACACTTTCATGACTCCCATCTCGTGACGGAGTATGACTTGATAGTGCGAACCGTCCTCCTGTCCGGGAGGCGTCAATCAGTACGGCCGGTTGAGGCTCTGGGGATACAGCCCGCCGGAAGCTGCAACAGTTGAGAGGGGCCATGGTGAGAGGTGCGAGGGGCAGTGAAGCTACAGAGAAAAAGGAATATAGTAGTGATGAAGCGACCTCCAAAACTATTACTGGAAAGCTCTGCACTATAGCCAATGCTCATATCGTGTGTAATGGAAGAAAAGTACTGAATCACAAATAATTCTCTTGTTCCCATGTCTCGGCTACTCCTTTTGGAAGGAATCGGAAACATGATGTTGGAGCAGTATAACAAAGAGATACGGAAGTCGCAACCCTTCTGGATACCGAGCGAATCAAAACTTCTTTTCATGTCGATCAGAGATCGGGCAGAACAAACGAGATAGTTGGTTTAGGTCCCGTAAAAGTCACTTCAATTGTGTTTATCTATTTGCAGTTCTGGAGACCGCACTAGTTTTTGTACCGCAAGGCACCCGGTTGAGAGGGTATCAAAATGTAGATCCGCTATGCCATGTTGAAAGCCGCTCTGAAGAGAGCACTGGTTTTCATACTGCCAGACACCCGGTTGAGAGGGTATCGAGATTGTAGATCCGCTATGCCATGTTGAAAGCTGCAGGTCTATTTCGCTTTTTTCATGTCGCCAGCGAGCAATGCCAACTCTGTGATCGTTGAGATCAAGGTTATTAAGAGAACCGCAATAAATTTCATCGAGTCATGTTGTTGAACATCTCGTCATAATACATCAAGCCCTAAGAGGACTTTGAATACTTCTGCCGGTAGAACTTGGCAGCATTGACCATATTGATCAAAGCAGCTTTGGTCTCCTTCCATTGACGGGTCTTTAAACCGCAATCGGGGTCAATCCAGAGTTGATCTGGCTTGAGGTATTGAAGCATTTCCTGGATCCTATCCTTGATCTCATCTTCGCTAGGGATACGAGGAGAGTGGATGTCGTAGACACCAGGACCAATGTGTCTGGGGTAGGCCTCGTCGACAAAGACCTTTAGAAGCTTTGCATCGCTCTTGCTGTTTTCGATACTGAGCACATCTGCGTCCAGCGCTGCGATGGCATGGAAAAAGTCTTGGAATTCGGAGTAGCAGAAGTGGGAGTGGATCTGGGTGGAATCTTGCACTCCAGCGACGGAGAGGCGGAAGGACTTGACGGCCCATGAGAGGTAATTCTCACGCTCAACACCTGCGCGAAGAGGCAGACCTTCACGAAGTGCAGGCTCATCGACCTGAATCACGTAGACTCCAGCAGACTCAAGGTCAACGACTTCATCACGCAGGGCAAGAGCCAATTGCTCGGCTTGTACTGACTGATGGATGTCGTTGCGAGGGTATGACCACCTCAGACAGGTGATAGGGCCTGTCAGCATACCCTTCATGGGTTTCTTTGAGATTGATGCCGCATATTTCGACTCTTTTACGGTCATAGGTTTAGGACGAGAGATATCGCCAACGATGATCGGAGGTCGTACACAGCGAGAGCCGTAGCTCTGCACCCAAGCGTGGGTGGTGAAGACGTATCCAGTGAGACGTTCGCCAAAGTACTGGACCATATCGTTACGCTCTGGCTCACCGTGCACATAGACGTCGAGGTCGAGTTCTTCTTGGATCTTCACAACATCTTGGATCTCCTTCTCTATGAACTTCTCATATTCCTCCTCGGAGATCTCACCTTTGGTGAGTTTGTTTCTTTGGATTCGGATCTCCTTAGTTTGAGGGAAGGATCCAATTGTGGTAGTTGGAAACAGGGGAAGTTTTAGCATCTCCTGTTGCTGGGCAATGCGTATTGGGAATGGTGACTTTCGGTTGAACATGTCTTCGGTAACCTTTGACTGGCGTTCTTTGACTTTGGGGTCGTTGGTAAGCTTTGAGGTTGCTTTGGCTTCCATGGATTTGGCGTTGGCTTCCAATTCTTCGCGGACGCTGGCAGGACCATCGGTCACGGCCTTTGCAATGATGGCCAGCTCCTTAGTCTTCTCGACTGCAAAGCTGAACCAGTCTTTGACTTCTTCATCCAACTTCTTCTCGCTCGCTAGAGTATGAGGTGTATGGAGCAATGAACTCGAGCTGGCGACGATGACACGATCTTTGCCAAGCTTCTGCACTGCCGTCTCGACGGTCTCAATAGCTTTCTTGAAGTTGGATTTCCAAATGTTACGACCATCAACCACTCCGACAGAAAGAATCTGCTTTTCGCCAAGAGCGCCCATGACAGTCTCGAGTTGCTCTGGGTTTCGAACAAGATCAATGTGGAGGCCATGCAGACTAGAGAATGAAGAGAGGACATCGTGGTTGTGAACAATGTCGCCGAAGTAGGTAGCAACCACCAATTCTGGGATCTTGCCGCCAAGGCTTGACAGTTTGTCGTAAGCTGGCTTGAAAGCATTCTTTACCTTTGGAGGCAGGTCGAAGACAAGGCAGGGCTCATCAATTTGGACCGATTCAGCACCAGCTTCTTTCAGCTTGACCAAGATCTCCTCGTAGAGAGGAAGCAGTTTGTGTAGTAGACTGATTGGTACGACGTTCTGGTCTCGGTCTGCTTTCCCAAGGGCAAGGAATGTCACTGGGCCAACGAGGACAGGACGTGTTATGATGCCAGCTTCTTTGGCCTCAAGAAACTCCACCAAAGGTTTTGGGTTTGATGAGAGCTTAAAGTTCTGTCCATCTTGGAATGTGGGCTTGACGTAGTGATAGTTCGAGTCGAACCATTTAACCATCTCCTGTACGACTATAAGCAAGTTTCTAGACGCGTGATCGGAAGGGTATTTAGCACACCAACGCAGGAACATCGACTGCAGCAGCTTCGGCTGACTGAGGCTTCTGGAGACCTCTACCCATAGCGAAGAACTCATCGATTGGGTCCAGTTTGTACTTGGAGTACTTTTCGGGTATGGCCTGCAACTCTAATCAGCAGCCGACCCTCCCTCAGGCATGCTGCGCACGGGCGGGGCCAACTCACCCCGAATAGCTGGATGTGGTCCAAGACATGGTCATAAAATGAAAAGTCATTGCTGGGAATGCTGTCGATGCCGGCTTCTTTCTGAATCTTCCAGTGCTCGGCACGCAGACGCTTTCCTTCGGCGAGGAGCTCTTTCTGTGATATCTTGCCACCCCAATATGATTCATTGGCTTTCTTGAGGTCGCGGTTGACTCCCATGCGAGGGAATCCAAGGACGGAGCTGAACAGGTCTTGAGCAGGTGTCGGAGTATCGGAGGGTGGATCTTTGCTTACGATTGAACCATCTTTGCGCTCAGCTTTCGAAACAATGTGTAATTGGAACAGACGACGATTGAAGGGTCGGAAGAGAAAGTGGATATGGAATGAGGATTAAGATGGTGATGAGAAAATCAAGAAGAAGGTTGGTAAAAGGGAGTGAGAGGTGAGATGTGAGATGTGAGTGAGAGCTTACTGTACGGCGGGGCGAGGAGAGTACTTTTGTTGGCGCCCCACCAGCCCCAGAAATTTCGTGCTTTCTCACTCGGAGGGGCTCGGTGGTCGAAAACAAAAGTACACTACGGTACTCTAAGGCTGAATTTTGGATTCGGATATTCCTTCAACGATCGAACGTGCACTTATACCATCTACGAGAGAATTATACAACTAGCTGGGTAGAAGAATCTATGAACTGAAATCCTTGTGATCAAGGCTTTCGTTGTCGTCGTCGTCGATTTACTCATGAATAATGATGGGAGAAAATACATAGCGATTTTCGCTTCAGTGATTCCTTGGCAGGGTCTCGCGTACGAGACAAAGCCCCGACTCGGACCACCGACAGCCGGTTAGCCTAGCCCTAATCTGTTATCCGAGGGATCGCCGGGAATACCTCATTGCCGACACCAGTGGTGCCAGCTAAGGTGATGATGGTGATGGATTGATAGCTTCCTCATGCCTTGGCAAACAAAGAGTTTTGAAGCCATTGATACTCCATTGAAGCCCTATAAATACCTACCTAGTCTCTTCGTATACATCGACGACTAGTTAGATCAAAAGGATCGATCAAAAACGCCATGTCTATCATACCAACTTGGTGTCCCCCCTCCCGCGAGCATTGGGAGCTCATCACATTCCTCTGGCAGTTCTTCCCCATCGTACGGTATGCCATCCGCAGTGTTTCAATGTCCTTCACTAATCTAAGCTACCAGCTCACCTTGTTCCAATGGCTCGTCAAATACTATCCCATGGGCAAGACCTCAACGGAATCTACGTTCAACGTCCCAGGCAAGATCGGTTGGGCTACTATGGAGGCGCCTGGTTTCATCATGCTACTGTACTTGATGTACGCTTTGCCCAAACAGGAGGGGATCGAGAGTCTTCCCTTTACGAATTGGACTATGGCTGCTTTATTTGTGAGTACCAGCTCGTTGCCTCGTCAACAGTGGCACTGTGCCTTTCGTGATCGACGTTGCTTACTCCTTTTGCATTCTCAAGACAATTCACTACATCTACCGCGCCCTCATATCCCCATTGGTTTTGAATCCGTCGATGTCACCTATCCACATTTCAGTCTGGGCTTCGGCGCTCAGTTTCCAATTGATCAATGCCACGTGCATTGGAGGTTGGCTTGGCGGATACGGCCCCACGACGCAGGACGAATGGACTGGCGCGGCATTGAGACTCGAACTCGGCCTGATGATCTTTGCAGTTGGTCTCCTAGGCAACATATATCACGACGATGAGTTGCGCGAGATCAGGAGGGCCGCAGCACGGAATCAGGAGAGAAAGCAGAAAGCTCAGGGCGAGAAAGGTGATGGGAAAGGTGTCGATAAAGTGTACATGGTTCCAGAGAACGGCCTCTTCAAATTGGTGTTGTTCCCGCATTATCTGTGTGAATGGATTGAGTGGGGTGGATTCTGGATGATTGGGGGAATGGCCTGTGTGCCTGCGAGGACGTTCTTAATCAATGAGGTGGCCACCATGCTGCCAAGGGCTCTTGATGGCAAGCAGTGGTACGTTGAGAGATTTGGAAAGGAAAAGATAGGGAGCAGGAAGGCCGTTATACCAGGCATGATATGAAACGGAGGTACGGCCTTATCAACGCATTCATGCATTATTCTGCGAAGACGAGGCTGGCTGCCTCTCAGACGTTCGGAGGTGAAGATTTTGGGAGGATGAGCCAATCCAGTATTGAAAGGATGAGTATCACCCCTAAAGAATGGTATCAAAAACCGGAACCTGTGCGCAAGCATTGTTATTCCAGGGTACTAGGCGTTGCTCCAAGAGTACTCTTCACTACAACTCAAAACAAAACCAGAAATATGATCCTGAATGTGATGACGTGGGCATGTTGTGTCTTGACAATGTGACACAAACATCAGGTAAATTGACGCATGACATCCTCAGATATTGGCAACGAAGCATACGTGTCCATCAATCCATCAGCCATGTTAACGCCATGCACACTCCTATAAGAAGCCCCCGGTGCATCCTGAACAAGTTCGTGCGAGTAACTGCGAGGGAAGGAGATGCTCGATCTTCGAAAGGACAGAAACGGTTGACCGAAAAGGAGATAAGACAGGTGCTCAAAGGCCCCAAAACGGGTTTAAGGATCCCCCTCCCATAGCGCTCCGGGTGTGGCAGTCACGGGGCATATGTATGTAGATGAGTGTGCATGGTGCGTTGCACATGTATGCATGTCGGGAGTTTCGCAGAATATCCTTCCTAGACTATCCTGCAATTAATCCTCCGGAAGTCGCTCCGATTAAAGTCAAGTGTTAATGCGAGGAGCGGTTTTGGTCGAAAGGAACAAGCTTGAAAGCAAAGCAATTTGTTTAGGCCAAGGAAGCGATGATATGAACTAAGTCATGATTCATGGACTGCTACATCGTTCAGGTTGGCTTCAAAGCAAATCTCCTCGGAAGGATGCCCTTTGAGGCGTATGCATCAGCTTGACCACAAAGATCGCTAGCATATTCAAGGCCCCTTTTTACATACGCCACGTTGGTCCACTTGGCGATCACAGCTTTGAATTGATTCATTTATTCCACTAATTAAAGAAAGGGTCAAAAGAGCAAGAGGTGTAGGGAAAAGAAAATATGCACGCAAGCAGATGTTCATTCGACAGATAATGCCTCAGTTGCGCGGTCAGACCGTCCGACGTACCTTTCCGGCTTCTTGCATAATGTACTTCTGCGCCCCCCGCAACACCCGTCACGCCGAGTCCTTAGAAAGTTATAAAAAATGTGCAAGGTGAGCGATCTGTCGATGGTACGAAGCACAGTACTGGGAAGAAGGGGAGGCCTGGCTGAAATGCTGATGGGTCCGGAGAAAGCTGTTAGTTTACGACGGAAAAGCTGGGGAAGCCAAGTTGGAAGGGTATGATTGGCTGAAAGGAGGTTTAATGCCAAAGGCGTCTCAACTCTCAAGTGTGGGATAGAGAAAAGCAAAGTCATTTAGACCTCCCGTTGCTCTCTTAGCAGGTAACTGCCCCCAACCTCCAACGCGATACCTAGATGATAGACGATTCTCGTCAGAACCTTCTCACACGGCGTGAACAATGTCAATGAAGCGATCAATTTCCGTGATTGGAAGTTGTCTGAGGCGAGAATTGGAGTGTCGGCCCTGCATTTCCATTGAACAAGATCTGTAGGTCAATTGCAAGGAGATACTCATCGAAGGGTGAGCCAAGCCCAAGCCAAGCACTGTCGGGAAGAGGGTCCGCAATCCGCATTACAGTACAGACTACCGTAGTCAGAATAATGTACTGTAAGGTAAGGTATGCGCAATATTATTGATGATAGGCGTTCAGCCGCCTCAGGTAGCCTACTAGCCTTGATAGCGGATAGTGCCCTAAGTAAATTCTAATGGTGCCAGAATGATATGCATCCCATGATTCCCATACATAGTGCCATAGTATGTAGTGGGATCATCGCAGAGATAGTGCAACATGGCCCCTCGCTTACCCTCGCTTACCCTCGATTGTAGGGATTATAGCCAATAGCAGAGTCGACGGAAATTTGATTCAACGCTGAGCTAGGACCTCAAGAGGTTCGGGGCGTTGAGCAAGCCTTAAGGTGCCTTTAAGGTGACACCAATTCGACAAGATGCACGCTAAAGCCCAATTTTTTTTACTTCCCTTTCCGCTCTCGTAGCTTCGTAGCTTCGGCCTACGGTAGTTTGCGGGGCGGCCTCAGGTTCGAAGAAGTGACATTTTTTTCCTCCAGTCACCAAGTCTAAGTTACTCTGTCTCTCGCTCTCTGCCTCATTTCCCCCTCCCCCAAACGCTTTCCCCAAGCTTTTCATCCATTCTTCACGCCTGCAAGCCCATCCAAAACGCTCTTTCATTCTTTTTCTTATTTGCTTTACCGTTAATTCCTCATTTTCACCATTCGCCAATTCGGTACCTTATATAAAGCGGCTCGTCTAACATCGACGTCACTAAAAGAGTGGGGTGCGAAAAGCTTGTCCATTGTCCTCAGACCACAAGCAACAAGCACTCCTGTCCTCCTTCTCGCCCTTCAATCTATATTCTTCCACCATTGTGGCCTTCCACACTATCCTTCCGGCTATTACCCAACGCGCCAACGCCAATACACTCCCTGACCATTTCTTGGCACATCAACCCGTTGCAAAGCCTTTGGCAGAAAGTATCCAGACGTCCGAGATCTTCTAGAGATACCGCAGGGACATTGCGTTGCCGCCTTGTCACCGGAGCCCAAGGATTCTGTTTTCCTAGGACACCTTCCTCACTATCCGCCTGGGCAAAGACTCGTCACACACATCGGCTGGCACGTTTCTGGGACACAATGACATGCAGAAGGGACATCAATTTCTTCCGACCTCGATGACATCTCATTGGAATTGTCAGGCAACACAGCGTTTTGATTCAGGCTTCGGACTTTCATATCGAGTGGAAAAGCAGCAACACCAAGGACTGGGATGTCTACCACACATGAGGAGGAAAGAGTTGGGGAGCATGCAGGCCAGGAAGCACCAGTTGGAGGGAATATGCCTATAACACCTCCACCGTCAACAGATCCTTCGTGTTTGGATGGAGTTGGGTCCAATCACGTCACTTTCCAAAACTATGATCAAACACCCTATGATCAAACACTTAAGGCACCGCTCTTGAAGGGAATTAACCGAATGCACCCGGGAAATGATTTGCCAGCTGTGGAAGAAGATCGAATAAAGACGCCAATGCTGGAGCATCCGCCATTGATAATTGAGTCCCTAGGGTCAAAGCTGTCTGAACCTGTGAAAAAAGAACACCAGCTACAATACCAAGGGAATACAGAGGAAGATATTTTAATGCCCGGACACCCTGACTACTTTACTCGAAAAGTTCCGCAAGAGTCGCTTGTTGCCGATATCTCTCGAACACCATCCTCATCTAATTCATTGTCAACTGCCTTAAGTGTTTCAACAAACAGTCAACGTGACACGTCTTCCACACCAGTCTCTCCTGATAGTCGTGCAAGTGCATGGAAGGACTACGTGCCGTCATTCAATCCTGAGAGCAACCGACCTGTTTCTGTTCCCAACTTCCAGAGTAGACCTTTGTCCTGCCGCAGAGATGGACCAGACTACCCTAATTACCCAGATCAATCATTCAAGGCTCTGCAGAATCAGCATTATCCTCCGCCCTACCAACCAGGCGAGTTTCACCATCTGCGCACTCGAAGCTCCCATCCTTCCCAGAATGCATCCTTTTCCTCGAGCGATGAGACACCTGCGCGGGGCTACCCACAAATTCCTTCAGGAGCAAAGACAGCCGGAAACACGCCAGCACAGAGTCCTGGCTTGTTCACCCCCATGTTATCAAAGAAGCACTGGACGGGTGAGTCCGAGGAGATCCGTTCAGGCACCCCTATGCTCCATCCAGCCCATCTACAGACGCCCAAAGAGTAAGGTTCATCATTTGTCATGGCTCGTCCAAAACATGGGCGGACTTCTTCAATTCTTCTGCTAACATCCTGCAGGACACATACACTGAAAAAAGATATCGATCCTGTATCGGGCAGAAAGACCATCAATCACTACGAGTTGTTAGAAAAACTTGGAAGCGGTAACCATGGTACCGTGAAGCTTGCTCGAGACTTGCTCACGGATACCCTTTGCGCCGTCAAAATAGTGAGACGCTTTTCGAAGAAGTTGCGACTGGGCAGATCAGGAGATCCCAATAACATGATTAAGAAAGAAGTCGCTGTGCTCAAAAAAGCTCGACACCCGAATGTGGTCAGTTTGCTTGAAGTCATCGACGATGACGAATGGGGCAAAGTTTACCTGGCCCTCGAATATGTCGAGCGAGGAGAGATTGTTTGGCGCAAACCAACTGACAAAGATGTTGCGCTATTTGAGATGGAGCGTTGCGAACGCGAAATGGCAAATGGCCTCAGCGACGACCACGAGAGCGCAGCTATTAAGGAGTTTAACAACTTGGCACCATCAAGGCGACACGGGAAAGCTCAACGGCTCGCAGAGCAGGGACGTCAGGAACGTAGGGATCGGGAACGCTTTGGATGCGGAGGTTCCAATCGCGAAGCACAAAAACCCGGCACTGATCCTTACTTCTCTCTTGAGTATGGTGGCGAATCCGAAGATGAGACCGGTGCAGATTCTATACGCCAATCTCCAGCTCAGATTCACGGTGATAAGCAGCCGACAAACAGGCCAATTCCAGTAGACACAACAGATGATTCGCCTCAGAGTGAGACGCCGACCCAAACACCGAAGCCGGTCTCACACTCAACAGACGCAGCCAGCACTCTCGCGAGCGCATCATCCTCTCGCCCTGAAACCCCGGCACAGTATGAAGGTCCGACGTCAGGATTGGAGACCAAAGAAACCGCTAAAGATGTCGAGTTGCAGTCATTGCTGAACAAGATAATCCTTGGAGAACATGATTGGGATCCAATCGATGAGAATTTTCGCTACGTTCCTTGCCTTACATTAGCTCAAGCTCTCGATGCATTCCGTGATACCGTCCTTGGGCTGGAATACCTGCACTATCAAGGCATCATCCATCGCGACATAAAGCCTGCTAATCTGTTGTGGACCACGGGGTTTCGTGTCAAAATATCTGACTTTGGAGTATCCTACCTCGGCAAGCCCATCAGAGCCGATGACAACAACGAAGAAATCGCTGAAGCTGACGCGGAGGTACACGATGAAGCCATCGAGCTTGCAAAAACAGTTGGCACTCCGGCTTTCTATGCCCCAGAGCTTTGCGATCCTCAATATTTCGAAGTTGGTGGGACCTCCGAACGCCCAGCAATCACTGGTCAGATTGACGTCTGGGCTCTTGGAGTTACACTTTATGCAATGGTCTTTGGGCGACTTCCTTTCTTCGACAGCAACCAGTTTCTAATGTACGAGAAGATAGCTCGTGACGAGGTCTTCATTCCTCGAATGCGCCTTAAGGGTGTTCCCCATGAGATCGCGAGCAAAGCATTTGGAACGGTCACGGATCGTAGAAAGAGATTCGATGATATTCTCGAGTATGAAGATGTCAATGATGAACTTCGCGATTTGTTGAAGCGTCTGCTCGAAAAGAAGCCTTCTAAACGCATCACCCTGAAAGAAGTCAAACACCATCCCTGGGTACTTCAAGGCATTACGGATCGTATTCTTTGGATCGACGAGACCGATCCATCACTGCAAAGTGAAGGCAAGAAGATTGAGGTCTCCACGCAAGAAGTCCAAGATTCCGTTACGCCACTCACTGTTTTCGACCGTGTTAAAGCGGGGATCTCGAGAGTCAGCTCTGTCTTCCGAGGCCGTGGCTCTCAAAATCGCAAGAGGACTGACAGCAATTTAAAAACGTTTGATGGCGCGGGCTCAACCGCTGCAATCAAGAATCCTCCGAGTGTCAAAGATGAGAGGAGGACTAGTTTAAGGGGAGACGAGCAGATTCTTCCTGCACTACGCGCATCGAGAGAGGCCTCAGAGCATCCACTTGCACAGAGCGTTGCAGCCAGCCCCGAAATGAAGGACAATCACTCCTATTTTGATGACAGTGGAAACGCTGTGAGGCCTGCAACTGATCCGCAAGTCGACCGACCAATGCTACCTGACCGCATGCTATCCACTGCTGATTCTATGAAGACTATACGTGCTCCTGCGCCTGCACCTGCGCTTTTACGAGAAACCTCGTCGCCAAACGCTTCTTCGCCGAGTGAGGACTTCTCTTCAGCGACCACCACTGTTGTTGATCCCATGTCGAACTCGTCATCAAGTCTTAGCAATGTGTTTTCGGGAGCAGGGCGACGGTTTGTGAACAGTATGCGAAGTAGAGAGCGCGGTGTTGGACGCCAGAGTCCCTCTCGGTCAAGTCGGTCATCCTCTATTGGTGATAGTACTGAAGACTTCCATGCCTCACCAAGCCTTGCTCTCTCGTCGGCCATTGCTGCCGGGCATGTGGACCTGCCCCCCGCTCTTCGCGAAGGACCAGATGCACACCCTGTGCTGCAGGATTTACCAAGTGAAGCATTTCGGCATCCACAAGAGCAGAATTACCGCCGCCAAACTCTTGAGTATGCGCAACGCATGAGTCAACCTCCAGCAGTGTCCACAGGTGCCGATGTTGCCTGCCCACCGTCTCCAGACGACGAGACCTTTGTTTCTCGGCTAGGTCCTACCTCGGTGGCAGACAGCACCTCGACTTTTGCCATTTCCTCATCCTCGGACCAGATTGTTTCCGGTGAATCGACGGCTCACTCTCGCATCCCCTCCGTCGTCAGTAGGGCCTCATCTCTGTCTGTGCCCATTGAAGAAGACGAAGGGACCAGGGCCCTCGCCCTCGAGAAATCAATTTCACCCTTGACTATTGGCAGAAAGAGCGGATCGCATCACCGTGGAACCTCGACCGAAGCGCCTAACCCAACACCATCGATTGCGAGAGCCGCAGCGGAGAGAGCAGCAGCAGACGATGAAGCTGGCTACAACGGCGAAGCAGAACAAGACTCGGATAGTGAAGATGAAGGCCTGGCAATGGCCTGACCTTACAGGAATTGGAAGGAGAGAAAGTCACTATGTACATTGACGAATCGAGAACGATAAATACGACATTCAGCGACGGCGCACACGGTGAGGGAGGATACCAACGATTTTGTAATGCAAAGTGTGTCGCAGCACCTTCGCGGTCATGAACTTACCTAGGTTTTGGTGGATGCAATAGACTTCACTTCTTCTTTCCTTACTGCGTATCTACACGTCGTCTATCTTTTCTCTAATGTCAATTCGAATCAAGTCGGTCGCACTGGACACAAAAGCGATTCTTGGAGGTTACACATACCATAGAACTTGACACAGCGAAGGTGGCATCAGTCGCTTGGTTGCTAGGCCAGAGGCTGTTATGACTGGCTGGCTTTTTTATATTTTATATAGCTTTACGGTCATTGACCTTGCTAGGTAGTTACATTAATGGAACAATCTCCGATCTCAAAATATTTCGCTGGATGTCGCCTGACCTGTGTGACTTGGGTGTCACCGTACAAGTACTCCCTTGTATTCTCCCCAGCCCCTATCTTGCAAGCCTTTCCACTGCACCAGCATTCGGTCACAGAGACCACACCACACGATAATTCTCCCGCTCAAACTTGGCCGTTTGACCCGCGCCCAGGATTCAACATAGATGGCCCGCATTCCGCCCGAGCTGCCATGGCCTCGCACAGACTGCCTAGCTGGGCCGACGAGAGGCAGAAAAGAGAAATAGCGCAAGATGGTCGAAGCCAGGATCAGGATGAGAGACGTAGCAGGCCCATTCGTGAGTATGAGATCCGGATAGCCGTTAGGATGCCGATAGAGCAGCACCAGACACGCACAGAGACACCTGAGCGAGCTCAGCGGCGAGGTCAGAAACGGTTGATGTATACGCCGAGCTCGAGGGACGGTGTGGATGCTATAGTCTCTTCTCAAGATCGCGCCCATCCCTTTCTCTTCCCTTACCCCGTCTGTAACGCCGAGGATTCCTTGCTTCCCCTCCTCCTCCTCCTCCTCCTCCTCCTCCTTCTTCTTCTTTTCCTTGGCGGCAAGGCCTCGCTCAAACTCCTCGGCTTTGCCGGCGCTGAAGTCGTCCCCACTTCCGATCACGTAGGATCGGTAGGTGTAGTGGGCCGGATTGAGAGAGGTGAGGAGGGAGAGCATTTCCGCCGTGTGTCCGCCGCTGCCGAGGACGATGAGGAGGTGGGTTGGTGTCCCGCGTTTGCGGGGAGGTGGACGGCGGCGGTGGAAGGCGGGCAGGATGTAGATGAGACGGAGCTGGTAGGACACGGTCAGTTGGAGAGGATGGGTATTGAGTGTTTGGGGGGGGGGGCGCTTACGAATGCCGTGGTCAGGAGGATGAGGGTGAAGGCGAGGATGTAGGGAAGGGATGGCATGGCGAGGGTGTGTTATGGGGTGAGCTTGTAGAGGTGTATTGTATGTGAGTTGGAGGAGGGTGGGTTTGGCATGGTGGGTTGATCACGCTTGAGGTTCGGATGGAGGAAGTGAATGTGATTCAGTGAGCTTTCTTATCGATACTAAATATTATATGTATTGTGGTCAGGCTATGTACGAGCATGAGGCATGGCTTGACAATGACAAGCCAATTAGAGTATCTTAAAGTATTAGAGTAGTGAGGTGCTGAACTGCTGAGGTGTTGACTTCAAATAATGAAAGAAAAAGGCTTTTCAGACTTACAGACTTCTCTTTCCTTGTCCATTAGCCCATCTGTATCTGCAGCTTCCGGTGCATCTATTGTCTCCGCGCTGTTGACTGAAGGAGCAGTCTGGAGGCGTATTCGCCGTGACATCTCCGGCCTAACTTTTTTCTAAACTCCGAACAATCAACCCCTCCACAGTCTTGCATTATTGAGGCTTTGATGGCCTTGCTATTCCGCAAGAAGCTCATATGCTTCTACTGTGGCTGCAAGTCAGCCCAAACGCGAACGCCCAATCTCCGTCGATGGCAATGTACGCATTGTGAGGCCGAAAATTACTTGGATGAGGTACTTTTGTTTACCTGCCCTTCCTAGTCCCTACGAGTCCGTTGCTGACATGCTACACTTTAGAATGGCGAAATCACAGACCCTCCAGCAGATGACGTCTCCTCCAACGCTCGCTATGCACAATCACTTGCTCGGCCAACTTCTCCAGTGTCTGTGAAACCGGATGACTCCCTGTTCTGCCCAACCTGCCTGAAGAACCAGCATCTCGTGTCGCAGGCACTAGCTTCTTACTTGCCATCTCCCGATGCCCCTAACTATGCGGAATATGTGAAAGCAGAAGATGAATACCTGAAGGGGCTGGAAGAGCGATACCCACAAGTATGCAAGGAATGCGAGCCGAGAGTGCAGGAGAGGATACGAGCTGCAGGGTATGCGGCGAAGACGGATCATCTGAGAAGGATGATGGACAGGACTAGAGGACATGGCATTCAGTACAGAAATGTGAGCTGGGGGGGTCCCCTGGTTACTCTGGGTGGTGTTGGCTGGTTTCTAAGCTTGGCTGGGCAAATCTTATGGGATGGGCTGTCCCTCTTTGAGTCCACGGAAGAGCACCATGGTCTCCGAGATGTACAAAATCTCTCATCAGGTTCAGTGTTTCTACAGCAGGTCATGAAGGGTTCAGGCTCCATATCGGATTGCACTGAGCTTGTGTACTCAACTGTTGGGCTGGCCTTGCTACTTGGGGTACTGTCGTCCTGGTGGAACCCTATGCTTCAACAAACATTGAGAAGAAAAGGGGGTCGAGCAGTTGGAACAGCGGAATTCTATCAGCTACAGGGCATGCTCTTGATTGTCAGATGCGTTACTTGGTGGTACCTTCCCGGTGCTGCCCTGGAAGTGCAAAAGACTAAGGCTGCTCATCTGTCTCTGCTCGTTTTTACTGCGATTGTAGGTACCCGACTTGCAGACATGAGATTTGAGGCTAATAAAAGTACAGATAAATGTCAGGTCTGTTCGCTCTGTTCGGATGGACTATTCGGCTCCAGTCAAATTTCAAGACAGCCCCGGGCCTTTGTTATCTCAGACGACCCAGCAGAAAGCGTTCGGTGTGGGGACAGGGGGTCACAGTTACATCCCTCAACCGCCGAATCTATCCAATACTCGCAGCGATGATGGTATACGACCATTGACTATCATGGACTTCGCACCGCCAAATCAGGAGCGACATCCACCAATGTACCAACCTCCTACCCCTCCACCTGATGATGACGATAACGAAGCCATGGATTGGACTCCTTCTCAAGACAATAAGATCCTGCGTCCGGCAGCGTCGTATCGAACTCCCAACGGCGTGTCCCACCAGCCACAGCCGTTGTCATACCGTCAAAATCTTCCGGCGCATACGCTAAGAAACCAGGAATTTTTTAAGACCCCCAAGAACACTATACGGGACTCATATGATGAGTCTCCGTTTGCCACCCCATACGAACCTTCACTTGCAGCAAGTAGTCCGGAGCTGTCCCCTATAAAGTTTGCTCAACCCAGATTCTTCCCACATACTGATTGCGAAGACCTTGGTCTCGAATCTCTAATGGCCAACAACTTCTCGCTTGCCGAAACACCTCGCGAGGTCCGTGCACGCCAACAACATAGAAAACGCGAGAACGATACGCAATCAAAACTGGATGATGTCTATGCGCAATGGCATGGACCGGCAGCCTTGCTCCTTCTTGCTATCTCATGCATGGTCTGGACCAGCACACCAGTACCATCTCGTGCTGCCTTCCGAATGCACTTCGGGCTCGCAGCTTTGTGCATTGCAGCTCTTGTCATCCTCAAATCTCTCTTGCCGGCAGTCCGCAAGGATAGTGATCGGAGCCTTGGCGATATTGTGCTTCTCACATTCGAGCTAATCACGACGGTAATACTCGGAGTTGCTCTACGCCAACGGGCAGCAACCTCTTCCGCCGAGGACAGTATCGGACCGCTTGAGACGCCAGGTATTATTTTGATAGCTGTGCTGATTGCGCAAGAAGCATGGATGCTTTACTCTAGGACCTGGATTCGTCGAATGAGCAATGGAGAAGTTCCATCCCCACCTCTTCCGCAACCTGCGGCTGCGCCTGATAAACCAGTCCGTTTACAGCCCTTGGTGGGGAGCAGTATGTCCTCATCTAGACTGAATCCCAACGCTGGAATTGGGACACATTCAAATGATCAACGTCTCTCGGCATCATCACAGCGCACAACACGCTCCAGGGCGAAACTGGAGAATGATACTCGCGCTCCAGGGAGCTTTAGTAGCCTCTCCTTTGGTGATGTTTCCCGGAATGAGCAGGCGTTGGGGATGAACTCCTTGAACCTTGGACAAGCACAGAGAAGGAACCGAAATGGAGTGTGGTAGAGATGGCAATGGAGCTGATAGAAAGCATGATGTTTGGTAAAGATTCTGACTCAATGCAGCTTTAAGACCGGCATAGCGGGCGTTTTGGTATGTTTTAGAATATTTTCTGGACAGCAGAGCATAGCGCTGGCGTCAAATTTGGAGACGTCCCTCAACTTTGTTCTTGATTGGCATACCACCTAGTCACCTCTTCTTAAAGGGTCTTGAATGCTGCTTTTGTATGCTTTTGGTCCTCTCCGCCCGTCATTCGTGCCAGCAATTCTATGTCTCTAGCTTTCCGCGCTCGGCTGACTGCTTCCAAACATCGCCTATTCCTCCACGTTTGCTGTCAATATGTATCCGTATTGGAACCCAACTAGAGTATTGTGTCAGCAAATGCAATTACTAGGGGGTGGCTTGGTACCAGCAGACGCGCCAGCGACGCGAGCGAAATTGAGCTGAGAACAACCTAACGATTCAGCATATCAACCTGAACCTGGGAGCAGAGATTCAGAATACTGCCATGTCTGATCTATCCGTGAAGCGACAGCGAGCAAACACGAATGGCGATGCGGCAATTCCCTTCAAATCTCCAGACGAATACCGGAGAATCGTTGCTACCTTTGACGAAAGCACCCTACGCGATCTTCTCTTGACCGCAGCAACGAACTCGTCCCAGGTTGCTGCACAGGTAGTCGCCAGGCGAAATGAAATTGTCAACACGGAGACTACGAGAGCAATCGACTTCGACCACTTCAGCAAGAGTGTGTGGCACGCCATGGCCCAGGGAGAGGGTTCCAGCGGCTCGAGGCAACATGACCTAGGATTAGAAGTATCAGTCACTATCGAGGAGACAATTGCCAAAATCAAAAGGCAGACGCCATCTCATAGCTCTTTCGATACGAAGAAGAGCGCGCTGCTGACGCTGAGGAAGATTGCCAAGACCATCGTTCTGAGTGGTAACGATAGGATGGGCCACGAAGTCATTAATCAGTTGCATCAAGACGGTGAACCTTTGGACAAGGCTATGCAATATATTGTTGACGGCATGAGCGAGGATGAGAAGGATAAGATGCGCAGTGATGGGGAATGGGGTTGAAAAAGTGAAAGAGTTGGTGAAGCTTGGATGGAATCACAAATATGTATGAGACGCTGGACCAGCTCTGGGAGAAGCTGGGCGTAAAAGTGGTCGATGATAGGGTTCAAAAGCCTGACATGGACTTTTAAGACCATGGGAAGGAAAATACCCGCGAAGCAGGCTCGCAAGAGTAAGAAAATTAGGGCGCCTTGGGGCCCTTTAGGCTTCGTGCCTCCGGGCGTAATGAATTTACTACTAGAGTACTCTAGATCCCATTATTGCCAGCAACGGGCTTATTTAGTTCTTGTTTTTCCCCTATCTAAAGTTGGCATGTGCCGGATATTGTATCTTCTACCCCTAGTAATAGGGAAGGCACTGGGCCTATTGTACCGCCGGGTGGTTACTTCTAAATTGCCCCAGAAGCCCAGTTTCCAGTATAAATTTGGCCGGTCTCTATTGCTTGTCTGGAGAAATTTCTGCCGCTTATGAGGATATGTGGCACCGTTTGCCCCCCCTGTCCGCACGGACATTGAGGGTCTTCGAAACCTGAAACCTGAAACCTTTTTCTCATGCAGAAAATCTCTCAATCCGATTCTGCTTGTTCGCAGTTGGATGATGACAGAGCTTATCAACCGGGTGGGTAGCCTTATGCAGTGTAAGAACCTTCTTCGTTGGTTCCAGCGTGAATCGACGTAGTGGGACCCTCTCGTTTCGTTTCGCCAGACTTATCCATTTCTTTCTTATGGCGTCTCGAACCACGGTATTTATCGCGGCTGTTTTTGGGTAAAGGTAATCGGGATGTTCTATCTCCTCTGACGGGGATGTGTACGGTTGTCTTGGTCTCCATCTTGCGGCCTCTTTTACGGCTTTGTCGGCTTCCTCGTTTCCAAGTATGCCTGTGTGAGCTGGAATCCAATGGAGTTGAATGTTCCACCCCGATTCCCTAATAGGCTTCGACGTCGTGAAGGCTCTTTCGGTCAGATATTGCCCTGATGATTGTCTTGGGTAAGCTATCACCTTAATTGCCATGCTGATCCCCCACTGATCGTCTCCGATTAGTTGCCAAGCCGTATCACGTGATATATCCCTGGGCTACTTTCCTCCGCATATCTGAGTTGTCTTTAGTAGCAGTCCTCGCCCTCATACACCTGCCCATCCTTTGTATCCGATTCCATGGAAAGCTGGCTAAAAGAATCTGGAGCGGTCGGCCTGGACGACTTGGAGCTCGCCAATTTTCAGGTCACCGGGCGTGGTGTTAGATCACTGCAGTATTATAAGGAAGGAGAAAAGGTTCTCACCATTTTATGTGGCATTCTCTGGACAGTCAAACATGCATATGCTGATCCCCTTCTGGGGCCAGCCCTTCGCTCTGTGCAGCCGCCCTTGACTGTCGAAGACACCTTGGCGACATATATCCTCTTCATCCGATCACGCAAGTCGGGATACAATGGCCTGCGAAGCCATGTGACGGCCTTATCTACGAGCTACTCTTCAAGCATATTTTTTACCGAGAACGAGTTGGAAGTCTGCGCTGGGATCTCACTGTACATCATAACGAAGCAGCTAAAGCGACAGATTGAGGAGGACTACGCGGGATTGGTCGCGCGAATTTTTGGACAGTATCAAGATCTTTTTCCCCTCGACAAATTCACCATCGAAGATGTAGGTGTTACATGTATGATGGATGTTACGAATCAAATGCTAACCTGTATTTCCCTTACTTTTAGTATAAGTGGGCTCTCTCCACTGTATGGAGTCGTGGGATGGATTTTGTGCTGCCGGATGAAAATTCGATTCGATTGTTGGCACCCTTCGCGGACATGTTGAACCACTCTTCTGAGGTTAAGCAGTGTCACGTCTACGATGCCTCGTCCGGAAGTCTCTCCGTCCTTGCGGGGAAAGACTACAGCGCCGGAGATCAGGTATGTTCTTTTTGTTCTCCGACGGTGCTAGATTTGTGGTTGTAACACGGGACATATTCTTTCAGGTTTTTATCAATTATGGCCCCCTTCCGAATAACCGCCTTTTACGTCTCTATGGCTTCGTCTTATCGAGTAATCCCAACGACAGCTATGATATCGTCCTTTCAACGCACCCTACGGCCCCATTTTGGGAGCAGAAGCAAAAGCTCTGGATATCGGCTGGACTCGATTCGACCTGTACCATCTCCCTCACTCTCACCGACCCGCTACCGAAATATGTCCTTCGATACCTCCGTATTCAGCGATTGGACGAATCGGATCTCTCCGTCATGCAAGTCGACGCTACGGATGGAATAATTAACGAATCGAATGAGGTGGAAGTTCTGCAGTTTTTGGTGGACTCATTCTGTGGTCTTCTGTAAAATTTCAGAACTCAACTGGAAATGCTAGAAGAACAACTCGCAGCGAGCGTCCACCCTCCGGGAGGGAACGCATGGGCCGCGGCGCATGTCAGCTTGGGCGAACAGCGGGTGTTGAGATTGGCGAGGAAGAGAGCGGAGGATCTATTAGCGGCGGCAGAGAGCTGACGTGGGAGAAGGGAAGATTTGTCGCCACTGGCGCGATGCGCGAATTGCGACAAGGTTTCTGGGCCTTTCATGCTATGTGGGAGGTGCAAAGCGGTGATTTATTGTGCGCGGACGTGTCAGGTCGTTCATTACAAAGAGCACAAGGTCTCATGTCGAGTCATAAGTACAGCTTCAAAGAATGGTTCGGAGATGAAATAGAAAGATCTTCGACCAATCCACTCCTTGTGCCACCTGTCTTCAACTGCCCCTGAAACAGCTTTTGCGGAGGGACTCCCACCAAGTATTTATATCAATGCGGTAAGGGAATGGCTGGGACGAGATGGAAATACCGAATGGTTGCTTATTTTTGATGGTTCCGATCATCTCGAGTATGCCGAACTATCGAGCTTTTTTCCGGACACTCTGGCTGGCCATATAATCGTGACAACACGCTTGCGACCTACGGCTCGGTCCATTCAAGAAGTTGGCCTTAGTGTTATGAATGAGCAAGAGGCGTTCAAGCTGTTTTTGAATAGTTGTGGCAGTGAGTCCGAGATAGGTAACATGAAATGATGCTGCACGGCGTTAAGTAAGGCTTTGTCTGACAATTCTTGTAGATTATGGAGCAGGAGTCCGGATTGTGCAGATACTTGGCTACCTTCCTCTTGCCATAAGTCAAGCAGCGTCCTACATATCATATGGAGGCGTACCTTGGAGCGAATATCTCAAGCTTCTAGCTTGTGAGATAGAGAAGCGAACGGATAAAGACAGATCTTCCCTGGCCGCTCTACAAATGTATCCAAGGTCTGTGTACCAGATGTGGGAGATAAATTTTGGGGAGCTTGAAACACGCGATCCCCCAGCGGCCTATCTCCTTCGTCTATGTTCATATTTTGCTTGTGAGAATATCCCGGTCGAGATGCTATTTCTCGGATTTTCGCAGTCGCAAAATCAAGACCTAACATTTGGTAAGTTTTTTCTCCCTTTGAGATCATCATCCGTCGGGAGGCGAGGGCTGACAGCATCGTCTAGATGAGAGACTTACGGACCGCATTTCGACCTTGCGCTCTCATAAATTCGTCACATCAGCAGAGAAGGCCGAAAGCATTTCGATTCACTATCTGACTCACAAATGGCTTCGAGAGCGCCAATCCTCAATATCTCAGGAACTGGTACTGGAACAAGCTATTATAGTCATTGCTACTGCGGCTCTTGCGGTCAAACAGCCGCAAAGTCGCCTTTGGGTGTTTGAGCGAGAGATAGCACCGCACATCGCGGCTTGTCTTCATTGGAAGGACTTGATCTTCTGGTACGAAGCCAATCTTGTCGAGAGTCACCATTGGAGAGCTCTTGGGATTATTTGTGAACGTGAGGGCAAATTCGACGACGCGGAACAGCTCTTCAAGCTTGCGGTCAACAAGCTCGCTTCGATGTCCAATCCTGGACTATCGAAGGCAAGTCTTCAGCTCGAGATCGGAACTCTCTTCTTGAAGCGAAGGCAATTCGATCAAGCACGTAAGTTGTTCGAAGCAGCTCAATCAACGACTGCCTGCGAATCAGAACATGGGGGAGGTGAACTCTCTGAAAATGCGAGTCAACTAAGACTCAGCATATTACTCAATTCTGCATTAAGTTATCGAGAGGAGCTGTGCTCCGCTGAGCTGGAGCGACGGTTCAGGAGCGTTCTGAAGGAGAGCGAGGAACTCTACGGACTCAACCATCCTCAAACGGTCAAAATTGTTGATATTTTGGCAATTGGGTACCAAGAACACGACCAGTATGAAAAAGCAGAGATGACTTGGCGAAGAGAGTTGCTGTCTTTGAAGACACGTCTAGGCTCTGACAGCCTAATCATCGTAAATAAACAGTGTGCTCTTGCAAACCTCTGTCAACTGCAAGGAAGGTATGGCGAAGCAGAAAGGCTATTCAGACGAGTGTTAGAATCATATGAGCGGCGCCTTGGCGTGAGCCATCCTAGTTCACTGAACGTGGCGTCAAACCTTGCGATTCTGAGCGATTTGCAAGGCAATTTTGAAGAGTCCCGGCGACTCTATGATCGTGTGCTAGTGGGCAGGTTACGGACACTGGGTCCCCAGCATCCAAAGACGTTGTGTATCCTTGAGAATCAGGCTTTGAGACATCTTTGCAGGGAGAATTTGAGGAAGCCGAGCAGCTCTACATGAGAGTGCTTTGCAGCAGAGAAAGGAACATGGACAGCCAGGCTGACACCCAGTGGACGATTATGAAGTTTGCCGATCTGTACATGGAGCAAGGCCGGCTCTACGAAGCAAGCAGACTGAAGGATGATTGGCACGGAGAAAATGTGGCCAAAGCTTGCTAGCTTTACAATTGCCCTGTGCGACTCCTGAAACTCATGAATGATGATATATCTTATACTGCAGTCTCGGCTCAAATTGTGGCGCACCATGTTTTTTGTTTCCTACCTACGTTTGTGGTTCTGGTCCTGCCAGGTCTGTAGGATTCTGCATATGAGCTCCAATATAGACTTTCTGGGCTACTGCGTTTATTTTCATTAACATCCACCACCTGCGCGCTGTTAGTGAGATCCTCTCGGCTGGCAGCAGTCTCGTGTTGTTTCCTTTCTGCAACACAAAACATGTCGGCTATCACGTGCGAGGCGGCATCGACCAGGGTAAGGCGCTCATATGGGATTTTGAAACCAAAGTGCTTCCCAAAAGCTTCCCTGTCGAACATAATGATAAGCCACGACTAGGTAGCTCGCACTAGACACGCTAGTGGAATTTAGATATGGTTGTTTTCATGCCCACTACTGGGCAAGGTATGTACAAGAATTATCACAAAGATGAGGTGGGCTCGCCCAAGCAGGGAATGAGCCTCCAATTTTTCCGTGAGATCGTATCAAACGTCTCACTCGTAGCATGCACATCAAAAAGTCAGTAGTTCTGTGCCAAAACGCCCAGAAATGCAGAGCAAATTGTAACTTCGTGCCCTTGTATCTATCCCTTTCATCCCTTCATCCTCTAATCAAGAAACGCTTTTCTCTATGTACGCCATACGCACTTATCGCGGTCGTACAAGCACTCCAATTGAGAGTGCGATAGGATTAATATACCACGCCAAGGTAATATGAGCCCATGCATCGCAGATATGTACGCCCATAGGTGAAAAGAACGCTACTGTAAATGGTGAAGAGCTGGTCTGCTGTTGAGAAAAATTGGCGTAGGGTCCAAGTCCAAGTCTCCAAAATGCTGGTGCAACCAATCGTCACCTTTTCGACCGACGAGTATCAGATAAGGCGGCGGTGTGTGGCTCTTCACACGTGTTCCTTCAACGACTTTCAAGAGAAAAGCGTCCAGGCAGGCTTTCGCTCGAGCCTTTTGTTGCGCCGTGAGGTCATTAGAGAAGAGCTGGTCGAGATGATCGACAATGACTACTACCCTTGGTTCGGGGTTCGATTTTTCATCTTTGTTTCGAGGGAGGCTGGCAGTAGCGTAGAGAAACTTGGAATGCCCTTGAATCGAATGTAGAAGACACCGCAATAGCCCTGGAATCCACCCGTCGAGGAACCTACGTGCTTGGATCACATAGACTCGTTCAACGAAATTTGTAGAAAGCCACAGTTGTGAGAGTTGATCGAGGAAAGGAGATTTGCCGGCCGTCGTAGGTCCGTGTATAAATATGTGGTGGTCGATAATCATGCGGTTTTCGAGATTCAGAATGAAGTCATCCAACACCAATGTGTCTGGACAGTCGTTTTGATCATCAAATGTGTCGGCTTTGAGGCAAATCATCTTTGGACGACATCTGGCTTTGTCTGCCAACGACAACCTCCTTCCTGCTCGTCCTGCTGACGACTGCGATGAGGACAATGGCGCAAATACCGATGATGAACAAATCGTGAGGAGTCTAGATTTATAAAGCAAAACCATCGAGAGCCACCGGTCCATTTCAAAGATGAGCGGAGTCCAGCAGTCCAGTATGCTACGGGAACGCTTCCAGCTGACTGGTGATCCAGAAAGCTGCGATGAGCGTGGGGAGATCTGAAGATCTCTATTGCCCATGTACACCACAGGAACGAACCAGTCTTGGATGTCGCAACGCAAGGAACATCGGCCCTCGCGCTCTCTTTGCTCTCGTAGAGTCTCTCGAGCCCTGCCCGCAGCCTCTGAGAATGGAAGTATCTCGTTGAGAAGGTTTCTGTAGAAGCTGGAGAGGAAGATGGTTGCTGCGCTGCTGGAGATCTTATATGACATTGCTAGAATGCTGGAAATCCTTTTCAGAGCAGAAGTCTGACTCAGATTGGCATCCATCCCTTTACTTGCGGTGGCAGACTCGCAAGCGTTTATGACAGCGGAAGACACACCGTTTGCGGCAAGTAATTCTGCAACATCCAAGGCCGGCTTTTCGACGAGGTTGCCATCTTCGTTTGCGAAGTATAGGTATGGTGTGTGATTCTTGACTAAGCCGTGAAGATTCAAGTGAACCATATGGAAGTACCCATGGCCAATTTCACGGGTCGACTTCTCGAGGTGCCCTTGAAGAGCCTGGTACGTCCCTGGCCTGACTATTTCGAGCTTGATTCGGGGGGAACTTCGTCGCGTGTTCAGTTGCTTTTGAGCATTGTGTATGGCTGACAGGGCTGACGAAGGAATGACGCCATGGTGCTCTCTGCCTTGGTCGTTTTTGAGACGTCTGGCGACAACAAGCAGTATGTTTATTGAATCACTTGTAGACCACGAGCATACTCGCTTAAGCTCCGGGCTTGTGTCAGCAGGTGTAACGATCCGCCTGACAGTAATACACGGATTGAAATTATGCCAGTGGTGGGGATCTTCCAGCAACTCCCACTGAAGGCGGTGGATTGTATCTGTTTGTGGGGCGCTGGCTTGGTTCCTGCGTTCGCGGACATCTATCCGGATTCGTGTCTTCGGGAGAGACAGGGGGAGATCGAGCTGACCGAAGAGATTGGTTTTGTATCTGTCAACGATTGTGGAAGCCTCCGCAGCGGTAGACCGTAAGTCGTGCGTTCGTGTTAGCAACTGCTCCAAGTACTCGGTGATAGCGCCGTGCTCTTCTTCGGAGCATGGGTCGTAGATCTCATGTTCTGAATGTATGAGGCCGCCGTCCAGAAGAATATCAGCCCTCCAAGTTTGTCTCCCTTTCGTATTCTTATAGAATTAAGATAATATATATATATTTATTTTTAATCGCTACTGAAATGCTATGTCCCCGGGGTTGTAAAGGTGTCCATTCGAAATAAGCTATGTAATGTAGCGCCCTAAGCCCCTTTGGGCTAGACCCTCTAGGGTCCCTCTGAGGGGCAGTTGCTACCCCACACTACTCGAAACTCGCTTCGAATTTTTCGAAGACTCGCTTAAAATCAAGCTGTTTTTCCGACGCTACGTCTATAAACGTCTTAGCGCCGAAGTCACAGTTCCGTGACCAACTATAACAGATTTGCATAAGTAAAACGGAGTTACGAAGTACACATGTTGATATTAATTCAAGTGTACTTTCACCGTCCCTCCACATGCTATCTAATTTTATCCCAAAACCATTGAAACCTTAAGGTACTCTATTACTCGTATAAAATGTAAAGCGTAACATCGTAAATACGACTTACGTACGCTTGTGTGGCTGAACAACCACTTCGGCTTCACACCTCGCATCTTCTTAGGCAATTATTGAGCAAGTTGTCTTCACAATGTGAAGAAATCTTAGACATAATGGGTCCCTGTCCCAGAACCGTTGCCAATGATTTTCTCATCTAGGATCCCACCGTCTCCACAATTTTCATCTCTTCATCTTTACTCCTCCCACCTAATAAATTCCACCTGATCGATAGTCGGATGCCTCGATGCGCTCTCAAATTGTAAACCGTCTCCGCAGCAACTCTACTCCTTTGAACTCGGTACCTCCTGCCTCTACATCGAATGATTACTCGACTGAGCTTGCCAACCTCGCAGCTCGCAGTATCTACCTCTCCCCTCTACCTTCGCAGAATGATCTTCCTGTCTTCATACTCAATGGTGCCGCTTTCCCAGATGCTAAAACCACGGACTATGATGCCCTGCTCCCCTATGTCCTATCTAGACTACCGGACGATGAAGAGCTGATCGGCGGGCATGGATACGAAGTGGTCTTTTTTGCAGGAGGTGGAGGCAATGCAGCCACGCAGACCAAGAAGGCAAAACCTAGTTGGCAATGGTTCATGCAGGCTTATCATGTATTGACGAGGGCGAAAAGGAAGAGGTTACAAAAGCTCTACATTGTGCATGATAAGAATAATTTCATCAGAGTGTTGGTCGAATTCTTCGCCTCGGTCGTCTCTCCAAAGTTCAGGAAGAAACTTATACATGTCTCCACATTGAGCTCATTGGCTCTGCACATTCCAATCGAGGACTTGTTGATTCCTCCGTCCGCTTATCTGGCTGACCGTCGAAAGTCTCCTGACATCTACGCGCCATACGCAAGCGGGCGGAGAGCTTTTGGTGTTCAAAATCCTCTACCTCCCTCCGCAGATGGATCAGTCAGACTACCAAGGGTACTACGAGAAACCACCGGCTTTATCATCATGGATGATAATATCAAAGCAGAGGGGATCTTCCGTGTTAGTGCTCGGGCTCAGACCGTAGAGATATTGAAGGAAGCCTACGATCGAGGTCAAAAGTTCATAGTATGGAAAGAGGTCAACACGGTCTTAGCGTCTAGCTACTACAGAGAAGGCATGGGGAATGTCTGGGTAGAGGAGTTGGACCAGGCAGAAGGCTATGAGCTTCACGTTGCGGCGGTCTTGATCAAGCTATGGTACAAGGAGCTGAAAGAGCCGATCTTCCCACCGTCTAGCTACCAAGCGTTGGAGAAGTACTACGGAAATTCCGATGTCTCTTTTGAGATTCCTCAGTTGTTTGCAATGCTCGCTATGGATGATGAGTGGTCGCCGGTCTGCAGCAAGACGTCAAGGCAGATCTTGAAGATGCACCTTCTTCCGCTGCTTTCAAGGGTTGCGGCCTTCCAAGACCGGAACCAGATGACTCCGGAAAATCTGGCTGTTTGCTTTGCCCCAAGTCTATTATGCGGTCCGGATCCGATCGAGGATCTCAAGATGTCAACCATCGTCCGCCGGATTCTCGCGGCCATGATTGTTCATTGGGAAACTGACCTTGCGCCGTTATTTGGCACTAATCTCGAGACATTCGAGGACTCACTACGCATGCCAGAGGTTGCCGAGGACAGGGAAGATCCTCTGGAGGAACCTCAAATGAAGGATTTGGGCGAGACTCAATCGGTTGGCATTACTCTTCTAGATAATGACGACAGTGACAAAGAAGTGGAATCACAACCTGCTTTACCGCCTCGGCCGAGGGCAGCAACTGTCATTAATGGTATGCTTGAGGAGCCGAAACCTTTTGATGTTGGTCTTACCAACGGAACGAATCCTATGAACGAGGGCCTGTCTAATGGCATCAGTCTCGTGAGAAGGAAGCCGTCTACTTTCGATAATGCTCCTCTCAACGGCATGAGCCACACAGAAAATGGTGCTTTCACTGGAACTAGCCCTTCTGATGCTGGGCCATCAAACACCACCATCGCGGTACGTCGCAAACCTGCGCCAGCTCTACACCCGCTTCCACAGTATTCATCCATCATCAGTGACCGCCCAGCAACCTTGCAAGAAGTACAGTATTCTAATACTGTGCCAATCGAGGGTGATGATTCTGAGGAAGAGCATGGAATGAATGACGTCGATTGCCTACCATTGTACGAGGAGCGCGTATATAATGAGCCGACTCGACCTCCTCCTTGTCCTCCGCCTAAATCTGAACCTGCTCGACCTCCACCACCTCCTCCGCCTGCAGCTGAGCCGTCCATTCAACGAAAGCCGTTACCTAAACCGGCAACATGGGGTTGAGACACTTCGACTGAAAATGTAATTTGAAGATTGAGACTTTGAAACGTCGAGAATAATTGAAGTCTGCGAAGATGGCTATTACAGCTTGAGCAAACGAACGTGATACCTGCATGACTCGAGTCAATCCTGCCCTCCTTATTGAAAATGAGAGGAAAGCGAATGAGTAATGTACTACGAGCTGCGTTCGAGTAGGGTATAGATTTAGGGCATCAGTAGCCCGGATGCCAGAGGTGGAGACACGAGAATGGTCAGTTAGACCGAAAATGATAACGGCATTCTTTCCCCCCCCGCTCTGTGCTCATCCTTCATTCTCAGCCTTTTCAAATCGAACAAGCTCCGTTTGTTGCATACCTCGTGATACTGCTATGATGCAAGGCTACAAGGGCTGTGCAAGGCTACCTCACGAACAAATGCTGCTTTTAACGTATATTTTTTACCTACTCATCTCTGTCCTTTGCCAGTGATAAGAGCACTCCCCCATCATCCACCAAACAAGCGTCTTCAGATCATAGGGCTCCTGTCTCTCAAGACACTCCTCTGACTTCGCATCTACCTTTGCCCACAAGCATCTCCAGGCACGCACTAAAGTCATGTCCTCGCAATTGATCCAAAGCAATGCTTACTACGGCGTCAGCTGTGATCGCTATGGCCCACTTTTTCTCACCAATTCCAGCTTTGCCTCGAATAATTGGCAGATCTTCTATCAAGATCCTATCTATCTCATCCGCAATCACCCTTATGGAGCAAAGTTCCAGCTCGGCATTGTAGAGGACTCTCCCACCTTGCCGGCGTTGATGCTAGCCTCGGGGAACTTGACGCAGAGAGGATGCCAAAAGGCCACGTCAAACCAACTAATACCGGAACAATATTTGAACCTCACCATTAGACGAAAGGCCGCAGCCTTCCTTGGCTGAGGACTGTCGATGACAAGGCTGGATATGTTAGATACCCGTATGGAGTAGATTTATGCCGTCTTTCTGATCCTAAGATGCCCGGCACTTGAAGATCTTATATTCATAACCTTTGTTATCGCAAATAGAACATGGTTAATGAAGTTATAATTCTAAACTGAGATAATTATTTTATAATAGTTTTTTCATAAAGAAAATGATTTGCTCTTGAAATCGAGATACGAGAGTCAAATCTTTACGCTCGTAACAAGACCAGGGAACATTCCCACTACGCCTTCAATGTAATACCTACCTGGTTTCCTCAATCCAGATATACACAGCCTCTAATCTAAAGATACTGGCCACACTCATTATGCGGTATCATCACCCTCCCCTTCCCGCTTCCCCACCGCATAGACCAATCCCCCGCAGACCAGATTGATAGTGCACAACCCCATCGTCGTCCCCCTTATCAACCCCCTAGTGCCGAACTTCCTCGCTAAAGGCTGTTTCCTCCGCCTCGCTAACAGCATATATAACCCCGACCATGCAGCATTCAGACCCGCGGCGTCGACTTTGTAATCGTAGATGTTCAGGTATGTGCTGAAGAGAAGGACCGGGGGAAAAAGCAAGGGAAGAACCTGAGGGGGCCGGAGAGCTTGCGCTGTGATTAGGGCGGCAAGGGTGGTGGGTGGGACGGGTGATTCTGGAGGTGCATTAGAAAGAAAGCAAGCTTTTGAGCTTGCAGCAACAGCATTTCGATGGAAAGTGATTTACCTCCCCAGACTTTTGCATAGGCAATGGCGGAGGTTTTGACCTGTTCTTCGGTTTCTTTGTCTGCCATTATTCTATTGGAGGAGTTTTCTAGTAGCTTAAGAGGGTGTTGAGAAAATGTTCACGGGCTTGAGCTGCGATAGGCTCTGGATTGTTGATGTTTGTTACCAGTGCGGAAATTTGCTAGCGGCTTGGCGTAATGCGGACTTTGACACCACGAGTCCACCATTATTTCTGTTGTGAAGTGGATCACACTATAGAACACCTCTGCAACGGATCAGACATAAGTAATTTTTATTTTCGCACACACCATCGCTAAAGAGAGTATTAGCAACCTAATTACTCACTACAGCTCCCTTTACTACCCAGCAAGATTGTCGCCTCACCAAGGTGTCTGAGATATGCCCGCTGCGACGGCCTCAGGTGCCGACACAACACCGAATGGCAATGCAGCGAAGAGTCGAGAGCACAATCAGGGAAATCAGGAGAGAAAGTACACAGTGGAGCAGAAGACAGCGGTGATAAGAGTACGGAAATGCTCGGCAACGGCATTCTACGAGATTCTGGGGCTGGAGAAGTCTGTGTCGGATGCGGAGATCAAAAAGGCGTATCGGAAGTTGAGTCTTCTGACACATCCGGATAAGAATGGATATGAAGGGGCGGATGAAGCTTTCAAGAGTGAGGCTCCTCAAATGGACAGATGAATTACCGGAAGGCTGACAGGAAATGACCGATTACAGTGGTCTCAAGAGCTTTCCAAGTGTTATCAGATGCGGAAAAGAAGGAGAAATATGACCGCTTCGGAGGAGACCCGGACAACCGATTTGGCCCTGGCGCCGCTGCCGCTTCATCGCCTTTCAGTGGATTCGCGGCAAGATCACCAGGAGGGAGGGGACCTGTGTTCGAAGATGAGATATCACCGGAGGAGCTATTCAACAGATTCTTCGGCGGCGGTGGCATGGGTGGCGGACCTTTTGGTAGGTTATCGAGTCCAGGGGACGAAGCAGGCGGCTTACTGACGCTGGAACAGGCGGTGGAGGTCCTATGTTCAACGATGCTCCGCAGTTTGTATTCAACCTAGGAGGTGGTCCCGGCTTCCGTGTACACCAATTCGGCGGTAACCGACCAAGGCGGAGGCCAAGAGAAGCAAATGGCACCGGTGAAGAGCAACCACGAAGCACTCTGGGTGCTCTATCAAACCTCCTCCCGCTCCTAATACTCTTCGTCCTTCCGATACTATCCTCACTTTTCTCCTCCGCGATGCCAAGCGGTCCCAATATACATTTCCAACCCGGCCCTCCGAATACAATGCACCGCACTTCACAACGGTTAAATATCAATTACTACCTAGATCCAAAAGAAGTTATCGACTATAGTGGCCGGAAAATGAACGATCTTGACAAGAAGGCGGAGAACCAATTCGTGACGCAGCTGCAATATGAGTGTCAGATAGAACAGCGGACACGGAATATCATGATAGATCAGGCGCAGGGGTGGTTTTTCCCAGATGCAGATAAGATGGCCGAAGCAAGAAATTTTGATATGAAGAACTGCAGGCAATT
The DNA here is from genome assembly GCA_022315425.1 of Pseudevernia furfuracea. Lineage (NCBI taxonomy): Eukaryota > Fungi > Ascomycota > Lecanoromycetes > Lecanorales > Parmeliaceae > Pseudevernia > Pseudevernia furfuracea. The sequence goes on from JAIUPT010000022.1 coordinate 288,712, forward strand.
AGATGCGTTTGGTTTTGCAAGGAATAGTTACTAGTGTCAGCTGTTGGCATGGGATTGATGGAAGGTATAGCATGTATGGAGTTCAGGAGATGTGGTCATGCTACAACGTCAATGTTGATGCAGAAGGCTTGACAAATGCGTGCCTCAAATGTATATTAACTTCTATATGAGTGATTCGTAAATGACAGACAACTATCTGCTCAAGCATACCAGAAGAGGGTTGAGTTGAGACAACTCTCAAGGACACTCTTGCGCTTAAATATTTTAGGGTTGCGTCTTTAGGCGCCTCAGGCTGTCCGGCTATAGACCCTCATGCCAAGATATTGATTCTTCAGGCACGAATTCATTCACTGCCCGTGCATAAGCTCCGTTCCGGGGCATGCTAAAATTGTTACTGATGACCTCAGCTGGACGAATTCCATCGTCTTCTATCAACACTCATCCGCATCACAAATCAACGCTTGCTTTTACCTCCGGCAACCATCTTCCACGTTCTTTCTTCATAGCATGGCGGACTCCATGTCAGATGCGGAAAAAGTAAGATAATCTTCTACTGCGGCGAAGGGTAGAGCTGATAATACCAGATCCGTAATAAACGTTTAGCAAAGCTGGATTCCCAGGCTCCTCCCGCTCAGCCAAATCCCACTGGAGAGGGTAGCACGGATAATACAGCAGCTTCACAATCCGGGCCCGCTCTCAATGCGCAAACAGCAGCCCCGCAGGAGAGAGAGCAACCAAAGCCTCAGATCAATATCTCGAGCTCGTCAAACGCCGTGAAATCGCCTGAAAACCCATTTGCTCAACTAGGCATGCAACAAGCAAATAATGGAGCTCCTAAGATCAACATCACACCCTCGGCTGGCAGACCGGTAACGCCTAAGAAGCGTGACCGACCAATATCTTCAGGCGGCAGATCGAGCTCAAGGGCAGGGGAGACCTTGGAGCAGTGGGAAGATCGAGTACTGGGGAACCTATTCAGAATTACACTATGGGAGGAGCACAGCCACGATGCTCATGGAAATCCGCTACAATCTCTACCGGGTACCCGTCTGGATCTGGAGGACTCTGGTCAATCGGTCAGACTGAGTGTGGGAATGTTGGACCAAGCTCTGCTGGAAGCAGCGTCGAACCTGAAGCAGGGAATCATGCCTCTGGACTACTTAATGGGATGTTGGAAGCGAGTCTCCAGACAATTCAAGCCGTTGAGGAAAGCTGGAGATGAAGACCCTAAGGCCGTAATAATAAAGGAGGCCAGAAGACTGTGCATGAGCTACTGCATTTTTGCGATTACCATGCCTTATATGTTTGGGTGAGTGTGTACCCCCCTTGCAATATGATCCCGCAATCCTAATCATGGAGTAGTCTTGAGTCACCCGCATCCAGTCCCCTTACACCACATCTCCTAGTAGATGATCCAGAGGACGACAGATTCGTTGATCTCGAGTTTCTCCAGGAGGCTGTCGCTCGGTTCCCAGAAGATGATACAGCCCAAGACGCTCTAGTGGGTGCGATAGAAGATTTGAGCCGGCAATTAGCTGTCATGAATATGAACAATGACTTCAAACCGTACATATTGGTGGGATCTAGGCCGACACGAATTTTCTCAGGCATCGCTAATTGATCGATAGGCATTACGGAAAATGGTTGAACATTCCGCAATAGTCAACGCTCTTGTTCATTCGCCAAGGTTTCTTCCATCGTCCATCTCAGCCGCATTACTGGAGGCTGGCACGCTACTCGGCCCTTTCTTTGCTATTTCGCCTTTGCAAGCGGACGTCACTACTAATTACTTTTCAAATCCTACATCTCGCGATAAGGCATACATCCTGAATTCCCAAAGAGCCTTAAGGCTCACAATTCAGACCCACCAGACGGATCTTCTGGATATTGCTAATAAAATCATCAGAACAAGCAAGGAGGCTAGGGACAAAATGCTTGATTGGTTTGCCTTGTGTGTCAATGTCAATCACAAACGCCGTGCACTGCAAGTAGACAAGAAGCTAGTCTCTTCCGACGGTTTCATGATCAATGTCACTGTGTGCCTGGATCAGCTGTGCGAGCCCTTCATGGATGCATCATTTTCCAAAATCGACCGCATAGACGTTGATTATCTACGCCGCTCGCCACGGGTTGATATCAAAGACGAAACAAAGCTGAACGCCGACCAGAATGCCTCTGATAAATTCTACAGTAATCCTGCCGAGGGTACTTCGAACTTCATATCAGAAATCTTCTTTCTGACACTTGCTGCACATCACTACGGAACAGAGTCTACCAACTCGATGTTAAGCACACTTGATAAGGAGCTTGAGCGTATGAGAAATCATCTTAAGGATATCGAGCTTGACCGGCATAAGTTCGTTAGCAACCCAGCTAGGTTGAACATGTTCGAGGATGCCATCAAGAAGTACAAGGATCAGATCGACAAGGGCATGTCTTACAAGCTCTCAGTGGAAGGAGTCTTGCTTGACGATGTGACACAAGCACGATCCATGCAATTCATGCGCTATGTCATCGTATGGCTATTACGGCTTGTGGCTCCCGGTCAAGATTTTCCAAAACGCCCGCTGAAGCTGCCTTTGCCCGAGGAACAGCCAGAGGTTTTTAAATGCTTACCTGAATATTTTCTGGAGGATGTTGTGGGCAACTTCAAGTTCATAATGAGGAATATGCCTCAGATCATTACGTCGACGCAGAGTGATGAGCTGGTCATGCTCTGCATCACGTTCCTTCGAAGCTCAGAATACATCAAGAATCCATATCTCAAGTCCGGTTTGGTTACCATCATGTTCCGTGGCATCTGGCCAGTTTACAATCGGTCTAAAGGAGTACTAGGAGACCTGCTAAATTCTCTACCTTTCGCTACGGACCACTTACTCCACGCGTTGATGAAATTCTACATCGAGGTCGAGAATACAGGCGCGCACACACAGTTCTACGACAAGTTCAATATACGCTACGAAATCTTCCAGATCATCAAGTGCATCTGGTCAAACCCAATCTACCGCCAACATCTCTCCGACGAAGCCAAAATCAATCTTGACTTCTTCGTCCGCTTTGTCAATCTCCTTCTTAATGACGTTACATTCGTCCTGGATGAATCGCTGACGGCGTTTCTACAAATACACAACCTGCAACAAGAGCTCAAGCGTTCAGCAGACATGGAGCAAAACGTCCGTTCGGAGAAAGAAGAGGCGCTTTCACAGGCTCAAGGGAAAGCGAAGTCTTATATGCAGCTCACTAATGAGACGGTAGCCATGCTGAAGCTCTTCACTGAGGCTTTAGCAGACTCGTTCACAATGCCCGAAATTGTACAGCGACTGGCAGACATGCTGGACTACAATCTTGATGCGATGGTAGGCCGGAAGAGCACAGACTTGATTGTCGAGAACCCATCGCAGTATAGCTTCGAACCTAGAGTACTACTCTCCGAGATTGCAGACGTCTACTTGAACCTCAAAGACAAAGAGAATTTCGTCTACGCCGTAGCAAGGGATGGGCGGTCATATAAGCCTGCCAATCTTGACCATGCAGCCAGCATCCTCGCAAGGTATGCTTTGAAATCACAGGAGGAATTGGCGGCTTGGAGATCTCTAGGGGAGAAGTTCAGGAGGGCGAAAGAGGCGGACGACCAAGCTGAAGAGGATCTGGGCGAAATCCCTGATGAGTTCTTGGGTGAGCTCACCCAGCTCTCCATATATACTAGGCTTCGTCATACTAATGGCTTTTCCAGACCCCTTAATGTTTACGTTGATGCAAGATCCCGTCATTCTACCTACATCAAAAACATCCGTTGACCGATCCACGATTCGATCCCATCTCCTAAGCGATCCCAACGATCCGTTCAATCGGTCGCCTCTCAAGATTGAGGATGTTGTTCCTGGTAAGTTGGACTCCACGTATATTATGAAAGGTTTTCGATACTAAAATATGGCCTAGACACTGATCTCTATGACCGCATCCAAGCCTTTAAAATGGAGAGGAAGGGAAGTAAGCTTGCTAATACCAACGTCATGGATGAGACGCTAGGCTAGTTTAGAAAAGCGCTGCGTTCTCCTAGGAGCACGATGAATCGATGGCGAACGAGAACATGAGCATTTAGATGCGTGCATGGCGTTGGGGAGATGCATAGGGAGAAGATAAACTTCGGTCATATTCATTTCGGGGCTTGGCATTTCTATGCGGATGCCGAACTTGCAAAGAGTCGGTATTGGGTAGAAGACACGGAAGTTCTCTTGCCTTCACTGGATCGGTTTATAGTGAATCTTACTCTAGTATTACAACACATCACGGCTTTCAATGTAGTACCTTTCACTCACTGCGAAGGTTGATCGCACTCCTTTGGCTGGCTCGGCAGGCCCGAGTCATAGGGCTGAATACAGTTGCTAGAGCGACGGTGGAGGGGTAAACAGCGCTGCATTCCCACGTTTAATCGACGAATCATGCATCACGGTGACCCAAGGACCTGGTTGATAACTTGCATTAGCTTTGCAGGCTGCGATTTGGCCTCGAACACAATCTAGCATTGCCTTGCTGCGACCTGCCACGTTCTTCGAAGATCCTTCCTCCTCATTGGTGCCCCTCTATTTATTGCCAGCCATTCTGTCAGCATCAACAACTTAATTTACCTGAACAGCTATACAATAATTGCTGCAATCGATTCGAATCTCAGAAAGAATCGGCAATGACAGTGCCTTGAAGAACAGAGAAGCATGCCTGGTTGAAGGACCACCGGCACCCAGTGCTGCAGCATTGCATATTTTTTGGGCCTATAATGGCAACCTTTCCCTACAACCCTACAAGAGTCTTGTCTTCGCCCACCTCGGATGATTTAGTATACATCTTTCAATCTGGTATATCGGGCTCCACCAGCTCCCAGCTACTCGCGCTGAACACAACGAGCACGCTCGGCGCTACAAATCTTCCCTGCTCAACCATTTCTCAAACGCTCCCTTTTCTAGACGGACCGCAAAGTGCCTACATATCCACAATTGACGATAACGGGAACATATTAGTGTACGCTGGCAACTGCAGTGATGCAGCGGAAGGGTCCACGTTCTGGCAATTCACTCCTGAGAGCCAAAGCTCGAATCTCAACGGAACATGGGAAGAGATAGACCTATCAATAGGAGGAGTGAGCGGTAACAATGTTCTTGACGGTGCGAACTATCTTGCAGCAGCTCTGGCCTTCTCCAGTACGGTCAATGCCACCTCTGAGATGTACGTTTTTGGAGGGATGTGCCCCAACTCGACGTTTACAACTGCAGATAATTGGATACAAGCGGCGTATTATTCCAACAGCATGTTGACCATACAACCCGAGTCTTCCCCAGCTTCATCGTATGACCTAGGTATCACATCAAGCAGAGGGCCACCAATCGCAGAGGCTGGGTTCACCATCACTCCACTCATGCCAACCTTTTTCAATTCAGGGAACGACAATACGACCCGATCTCAAAATCGGAATTTCGTCCTGCTTGGAGGCCATACGCAAGCAGCGTTCATCAATATGTCCCAAGTGGCGCTCTTCTCATTGCCCGAACAAAGCTGGAGCTTCTTGCCTATAGATTCACCAGCAGACAACCCAAATACAGACCTCGCGATGAGAGACTCGACCGCGGTCGACCCGAGATCCGGTCATACAGCCATACTCACCTCAGATGGAAAGAGAGTCATTGTTTTTGGCGGATGGGTTGGAGATGTGACAAACCTAGCAGATCCGCAATTGGCAGTCCTCGAACTTGGGCAAGGATATGGTGGGAGTGGCGACTGGCAGTGGAGCATACCAAGCCAGACTGGGCCAGGTCTTGCTGACGGAACAGGAATATATGGTCATGGTGCTACGTTGCTTCCCGGTGATGTGATGATGATTGTCGGAGGATATCAAATCCCAGCCTCCAGCGGTTCGAAAAGGAAAAGAGCGGACCCTTCTGCAAGTGCCAATACTTACTTTTTCAACACAACATCAAACACTTGGATCACAAGCTATGCTCACCCAACAATCGCGACTGGCCATGGATCTTCTAATAGCCCCGGCGCCGATTCGAATGCTGCTTCGAAGAAAGCTGGACTAGGAGCCGGACTCACTCTTGGCATCTTGGCGATCATCATGGTCATCGTAGTATACTTCTGGTACAGTCGTCGATTAAAACGTCGCAGAGATGCACGGGAAGATGAGTTGCGCCACCTGTCAGCTAGTGCGCATGGGATGCGCTTGTTGAATGATGGCCCTAGCGCTACTCCAGGCAGGCCAGACGAAATGACGACTATGGATTGGGCACAAGGCAATCAAGTGTCACGAGACCCGCAGCCCCGGCCGCCTGGTTCTAGCGGATATGTTAATGGAGCTGGCCGTAGCGAGCCTAATGCCGAAAGGACAGGCCTACTCTTTGAGATCCCAAGTCCTACACGAGGTTTGCGAAGGTCTCTATACTCTCGAGGAACGTACCAGCCCGCACCACGGTATGAAGATGGACGACAAACTCCCGGATTCAGTACTATCCACCCAATCGATGAGCGTGACGAGTATGATGAAAAACTTGTCGACGGAACACAGTCGGGACACAACGAAATGATGCAAGGAGACGGTTACAACGTGCTTAGCCATGTCCCGGTTCTTGACCCTTTCCAAGATCCGGCAGGCGGTTCACGAACACCTTCACCACAGTCACCGCAGGAAAGAGAGCATGAAATCCGCAACTGGGTCTCTGACTGGACAGTTGCGAATGCAATGATGCACTCCCAGGTGGGACGACTCTCTCCTGAGAAGAATGATCGAACATCTTCGACGCTTAGTGACCAATCTTCTCGTTCTGGCTTATCGTCTCATTCGATACAGAACTCGGTCGGAAACGTCAGCAGAAGCCTATCACAGCGCTCGGCGGCGCTGTTTAGTACGACTGCCTACCGCTCCACAAATGATACCACACCCTCAGATCACTTACAAAGCGCATCACAACGTTACAGTCCTGAGCATCGGCGGTCCCGGTCCTTGACTCTCGACCTAGTTCCACAGCGGACCGCTGTTTCCGACAATTTCGCCGCCGCAGGTCCGTCTTTCCCTCAACTGCAATCGGAGGGCGAGGCATTGCTTGGCGAATATCCGAGCTCCGGAGGACCATCCCCAACAAGAAGTCATAGTCGAACAAGGGGCTGGATGGGGAGTGTACGTCGCGCATTCTCTGGACTAGATCGAAGCGCTTCGACGTCGCCGGAAAACACAACTAGTAATTCGTCTTCGCCAACTAAACGCAGATTCACAGAAGGTGGACTGCCTCGGCGAGCGGCCAGCACAGGCGCTATGTTCTGGCAGAAAAGACAAGGGGCAAAGGACTGGGACGTTGGCGAGCAGGAAAGAGGCAGACGTGGTGACAATGATCAGGATGGAAGTGAGGAAGAATGGGATGTTGAATCTGCAGTGGAAAAAAGGGTGGTACAGGTGATGTTCACGGTGCCAAAAGAGAAGCTACGGGTGGTTAACCGGGGGCCTGACGGCGACGGTGAAAGTACCTTCAGCGCTGAGGTTAAAGAGGCAGGTGGTGGAGTGGAGGATGTCGACAAGGGAAAAGGGAAGGAAGAAGAATGATGCGTTCTAGCCTTGGAGACATTCCTGCATGATGCGATACTGCTCTCGTTCATGTTGATTACATAGGGGGAAGAATATATGGGGCAAATTGTCTTATGGGAGGACATGTGGGATGTTATTAGTGGCAATGTCAGCGAGCGTGTCCGCATAGAGCATGTCATCTGCCTCAATTTCGAAATCGAGTCGGACGTCACATCATCATTTGCGTTGTATTCTACCTACTCACGACGACATGAGCAAACGCTGGTTGTCTGCCTCACAGAGCCAGAGAGTGAAAAACGAGGCTGTGCTCAGGCAGCGGGTCCGCAGCGTAGAGAAACGGAGATGAAACGAACGAAGAAGTGAGGTCAGAGCAGGAGGTAGCAAGGAGGCTGAGCGCATGAGCTATCGAGGGACTTGTAGTCAGCTATTGTCGTCTAATAACATACTTCTTACTTCTAACGCCCTTGGACTGCATCATGGGCGAGGAAAGGGGGGATCCTTTTTCTTTTTCATCATTTGACGCTAGGTAAGGCAATGCAGGCTTCCTCCGGCTGAATAAGGTTTAGCCGGTAATCTTGTAGACGCCGGGAATTCGACTCCAGGAGAGGATGAGACTGAGAGAAGTGTTGTACCAAGTAAATCTGTTTCTATTCCTGTCATTGTCGCATCGTCTATATCTTCATCTTCATCCCAGTGTCTTGAATCGTCATCACCAACATCAATTTTTTACTCGCTAAACATATCCATCTTATCCACTCACCCACAAGCACAAGCGCTCCGTCCCTGATAGCCCATACACGCCCATACACGCCCATACCCTCCGACCAACCCACCAAGTACCAACTTCAGCCGTCAGCCGAAAACAAATCACATTAGGTATGGAGCCTCTACTTGCCCTATCTCATGAATTTGCGCAGCCTCAGGGCTTAGACTCTGATGTTCATTCGTGCCTTGTTCATGAGACTTTGATGCTAACACGTTCATTTCCATCGAATAGGGTTCCACCACCCTGCTCTCATCAGTCAATAATAATAAAGTCATAACACCTTGCTACCCGCATAGTCTCCACCCAACCCTAACGCTTCAATTTCCGCCAGTACATCAGAATTCCTACCCGTTTGGTGCGAACCTTCTCCATCACACCTTGCGGAGCGCCCGAATACAAGAGTAAGGTAGGGCTGCCTACCCTAATATCCATCATATCAACACACAAGGCTACCCCCTTGGAATCTACAAAAATTCACTGCCCATAAGATCGCTCGCCACAGTTGAATCTCCATGCGCATTCCACTTGGAGTCAGCTCCTAGAAGCGGAGGAAAACATCCCTTTGGACCCTCCCCCCCACAATAGAGACACACAACAACGGCCGATCCCGCTCGAAACAGTGTTTCTGCCTGAAACAGACGCTGATCGCCAACTGTCCGCCCCCATCCCAAGAGGCGAGCAAAGGAGGCATTGCTCAGCGTTCCTCCTCTTTCCAGGAGGACTCCCACCAACTACCCCTGCACAGCCTCAAGACACAACATCAAAGCTCTCGAGCGCACTGAAGCAGATCTTCAAGAGCGCCCCACATCGTTCAAAGTCTACCTTACGCAGCCTATTAAGCACGCGACAGCTGGTTCAGCCGAGCGCTTCTTCGATCTGACAAAAGCATATAGCAACCTCGTCAACTATGATGGAAACACAACAACACCGTGGGAGGTCTTCGTCGGCCAGCCGCCAGTCTGACCCACGTATAAGACATTCTCCATCGCCACAAGATCGTCATGACCAATCATCACCTTCAGGCCTTCCCACCGCCTCTACAAACTTCACATCTCAGTCTTTCGACTCGAACATCTCCCCTACAGCCGGGACCGGTCTACAGTACGGCTTGTCTCCCTCATATATGAATGGGTCTTCCTTGCAACCGCAGTTTCAGCAACACGTACTACCTAGCAACGACTTCAATGATCAAAGGTTCGTGCAGTCATATCAGCAGAATGGCCTAGATTCGACTTTTGGGCAAGACTCTTCACACATCAATAGTCCACCAGAGGGTCCGTCATATCAATCAGATCCGCTTGGGCTGGGTGCCAACCTCTCAGACTTCCGCCAACAACAAGGCTTCACTGTGAAGCAGGAACAGTCCTACGAAAACAGCTTCATTCTAGACCCCCAATTGGACCCGCCTCAGCAGAACCACATAAACCCTGCAGACATTATGAGTAACATGTCCTCGCCGCAAAATATCAACCCAACCCCGCCAAGCCTAATGCCGCCAGATGCACATTCGTCAGGGCCCGCTTCCCCAATTGCGAATCAGGGCCAGCAATGGTCTCCACATCATTCTCGACATGCTTCCCTAGATCCCTCCGCTGCCTTCACGAATGGGCACCAATCAGCGGAATGGTCGGGAATGCTCACAGGATCGCAATTCCAGAATCACCGGCGGGCTCCATCAGAGCATTCCGATGTCTCATCTTCCGTGGCACCTTCGCCTTACATGGCACAGCAAGATACTTTCGAGGGCTTCGACCAGAACCCATCGCCAATGTTGAATGCAGAGCAGGACGACCAGCTTTACCAAGGAGGCCTAGGCATCGAGTCGTTTACCCTGTCAGAACCACAGCAGCAGAGGCATAGCCCTAGACACAGCCCTTTCGTGTCACCGCGCATGTCCCCTCAGCCCGGACTAGGTCTTGCGCAAGAAAATAACTTTATGCCTTTGTCTCAAGCAAACAACAACTTCAATGGAGGTCCTGGATCCGAGTTATTCACCACCAACCAATCCGAATCCTTTCCTCCGTTCCACCCAGAAGAGAGGTTAGGGTCAAACGACATGGGTCAGGCTGCGCAAATGGTACCACCCGAAATCAACGTTGAATATGCACCCACAACGCGTCAGCAAAGCTTTGAGCCGCCAAGATATGAGCAGTCTGATATGGATGCATTGAGTCCCCCTGATAGAGGTGACGTTCGCCCTGTTCCATTCTTGAATTGCACGTGCTGACAATAGCAGGTCGAAAAGGGCGCATGCGTGCCAAATCAGATACCAACTTATACTCACGCCCAGTAACTCCCAGCTCTTCACACTCGACCTTGGGCTCCACCGACTCACAAATCGATCAACGACATCGATCTCTCTCGCCATATGACATGGGTTATACCGCTAGCGTTTCCAGCTCCAGAGAAACTTCGCCCGCGCCTAGGTCACCATCTCGCCGCTCGTCGACCTCTTCGATCCCAAACCGTGACTACATTCTCGAGCTTGCCGACCCGACACGACCACCTGCTTCTGGAACGGAAAAGCGTATTCAAAAACATCCTGCTACATTCCAATGTACCCTCTGCCCCAAGAAGTTTACTCGTGCTTACAATCTCCGATCGCATCTTCGCACTCATACGGACGAGCGACCATTCGTATGCACAGTCTGTGGCAAGGCTTTCGCTCGTCAACATGATCGCAAGAGGCACGAGGGATTGCACAGCGGAGAAAAGAAGTTTGTTTGCCGTGGTGAGCTTGGCACAGGCGGCAGCTGGGGATGCGGCAGAAGATTTGCTCGTGCGGACGCTCTCGGCAGGCATTTCCGAAGCGAAGCTGGCAGAGTGTGCATCAAGCCATTGCTAGACGAAGAGGCAATGGAGCGGCAGCGTGTGTTTGACGAGCAGATGATGAACCAGAGCATGCAAGCTGGTGGTATGGCGCCTCAACCACCTATAAATGGCAATCAGAATGGTGGCTTTGCTCTACCGGCGGCGCTACTATTGCAGTACCCGGCTTTGCAGGGTCTGCAGTGGGATCAGCTAGGTCAGCCTGGACCTGGTGATGAAGGGGAGATGAGTGGAAGGAGCAGCTTTGATGCCAGTAGCGGTAACGAGTACTTTGACGAGGCGGAGGAAGCTGGTTATGTGAGTGGGCCTGGTACGGCCTACTCGACCAATAATGGGTGGGAAGGTGATGTAAATGGGAGGGGCTGGGCGAGTGACTATGGAGAGTGAATTATCGACGGCTGTATCATGATGCATATGTGTCATGGGTCCTGTTTTATGCTGTTTCATTATGTCGGTCATTCTTTTCGGAGGACATATACCCATTGCTGTTGGGATGCTGGACGGATATAATCACGACGCTGGCTTCCATGGGGAAGAAGCTCAGGATAGGCGCAAGTATTACGACGATTTTATGGTGGCTGCTGTTACATATGCGAGCGACGGCGGGGATCTGGATAGACATGCTTGTTGCATAGCCTTTTCATTAATCATGGAGAGTTTAGTGTCTAAATCGTAAATACATCCGTCACATTGAAGGACTCGCAGTAAATGGCCCGGCGGTGCAAGCTCGGAGAATGAAATTGTAGCAGCACCAGTGAGGAGTGGAAAGGAACAAGTGTGAAGAAGAAGGGAAAGGGAAATAATTTGGGCATACAAGTACTCTACTCCGGTGTATTGGTTCAACAGTGGTGAGGCAAAAGAAGAGGCCTCTACAATGGCCGAGGCTAAGGTAATGCCGGGGATACGAATCCGGATTTTGATGCACGCCACAGGATTCTTGTCAGCTGGACAAGGTCTCTCAATGTAGATAAAGAAAGACAGAAAGAAAGAAAGAAAGAGAGAGAGAAGAAGATCAGAAGTGAAGGACGGAATAGAAATGGAGTGTCTTATAGTTAGAAAAAGAAGTCAGGGTTTGATTGCCACAGTCAAATGAAAAGAGCCGGCATATAGCATATACGAGTACCTCTCAGCCTTGTTTAGAAAGTCACGCCGTTGCCTGGGCCGCAAGCAAGAAATCAGCCAATCAACAGCGGGGATTCCTTCTTTAACCCACACAAGATAACCGCCTCGTCGAACAACTCTTCGAACTCCCCCATAATCTTATAATCTACCACCAAACCTCCACCAAACATCACACGAGCACCCTCTTTCTCCTCCTCTTCTTCTTCTTCTACTTACTACTTCTACCACTTCAATTTCCATTGGGCAATTGTCCTCAAAAACAACAAGAACTGCATAGATAGAGTGGACACCACAACCTACCTCCCGCAAGCACCTAGCCTGTGTTCTTCTAAATGTACGTCCCTCTTACCGAACATCAAACCTTTTCCGCTCAACAACAACCTCCACCCCTACCATCACTACTCAACACCCTTCACCCTCTCAAACCTTACACCCTCTCATCTGCGCAATATATACTGCTACACCTACTTACCTCTTATCCAAACAAGGCCCATCGTGCTGACGTGTACACCCGTATAGCATGGCTGAAATCCGACGCAAGCTCGTCATCGTCGGCGACGGTGCCTGCGGAAAGACCTGTCTCCTCATGTAAGTGCCTTCCTTTCTCACACCCTTACCATAGCATACCTCGCCGCGGTGTACACCGCTTGCTGACTTCGGCCTTTTTCAGTGTCTTCTCTAAGGGTACCTTCCCAGAGGTCAGCATTTCTACCATCCCATGCTCTGCATCACGCGACCTTCCACACTTGCCAGCACCATATGAGCATTTTCACACGTCGACCCTTCCGACTGCCTCACCTTAGCCACAGCACTGACACTTCCGCCATAGGTATACGTCCCCACCGTCTTTGAGAATTACGTTGCCGATGTCGAGGTCGACGGGAAACATGTGGAATTAGCTTTATGGGATACGGCCGGACAAGAAGATTACGACCGTCTCCGTCCACTCTCATATCCTGATAGCCACGTCATTCTTATCTGCTTCGCCGTTGACTCGCCCGACTCACTGGACAACGTGCAGGAGAAGGTACGATGCACCCTCAACACAGAATAATCGGAACGGATATTGAAGAGAATGAAACACTGATACTATTGTTCATATAGTGGATATCCGAAGTGCTGCATTTCTGCCAAGGTCTCCCAATCATCCTCGTAGGATGCAAAAAAGATCTTCGATATGACCAGAAAACGATTGAGGAATTGCATAAGACCTCCCAGAAACCTGTAACTCCAGAGCAGGTAAGCCTTCCAAAAGACACGAAAGAAACCCGCTTGGAGATACTGCGCCTTGAACCTCACGCACAGTCTGTGGCTAGAATTAGTTGTTCATACTATTCACAGAGGATATCGTAACTGACCTGTGTATCTACAGGGCGAGGAGGTGAAGAAGAAGATTGGCGCACGACACTACCTAGAGTGTTCGGCGAAGACGAATGAGGGAGTGAGGGAGGTTTTTGAGCACGCTACACGCTCAGCACTGCTTTCCAAGAAGGGCAAGCACCACGGAGACGGAAAGAAGTCCAAGTGCTTGATCCTGTAGGATATCATACTTTCGAAGCAGCAGGAGATGTCGGGGATGGGTGCGGGGGGGGCAGCAGAGAAGGAAATACGAGGCATTCCGAGAGCAAAGATACAACCTGTGTGTTTTCTAGAATGCGACTGGCGGCCCGTTTCGATCGATCCATACCGAGGGCTCAGGTCGTCGGATCGATGAGTCCATGAGCTTTTTATTCCACCATCTTTTTTTTCCTTTGGATCCGGGCGTCCCTTGCGAACGGACGATCGAATGAAACTTCATTCCGCATACCAGCATCATCAATGTTTTTATGGGCATGCTTCTTTGTGCTGTGGAGGCTGTTTTACGCGCGCTGCGAACGACCATACGTTTCTACTTATCAGAGCGAGCAACTAATATAATTTACCCTCCAACCCCTTTGGTTGGCATTTCCCAAAAAAGAAATTGAGAGGGGAATGGAACCTTTTTCCTCTCCAGTTTCCCAACCTTCTCTTTCCGTAAAGCGTGCAGTCCTCTCTCTCTCTCTCTCTCTCTCTGTTTCTCTGCTATATTGTATCTCTCCTCTAATCCCCACCTCCACCTCCACCTCCACCCCCACATCCACATCCACATCTACATCTGGGCCAACTCCCCTCCCCTCCCGCGCCCCTTCTTCTCCATCCCCCCCCCCTCTTCTCCCCCGCAAATCTTTCCCGATCGTCATCGCCATTCCCAATCCCCAATCCCAATCCCCCTTCTTTTTTGCCCGCCTCCAATTTTCCCCTCCTGTTTCGAATAATCGGACGCGATGGGGCGCTGTTGGGTACGCTCTCTTAGAGTATAGCGCTTTTGGGGGGGGCAAGAGATGGTTGGTTGGGCATGCTGGCTATGCCTTTTTTTCAAGCAACTCAACTCAACTCAACCCAACTCAACTCAACTCAATTCGACGCAGCTGCGTTGATTGGGGTGAATATGGGTGTTTTGACGTGGTAGGGTGGGTGAGGGGTGGATGTTGTGCAGGTCGTGGATCTTGATTGTAAGTGAGGGGGTGGATGGATAGGAGGTGGTTTTATGTGCAGGGGGATTTGGGATGGATTGGATGAAGGATGAGGATGAGGATGAGGATGATGATTAGATGGTGTTATGATAGATAGCCCTTCCTTCTATTTACATACATATCTATCCATCTACCATCATCACCAACACTTCCACGACAATCAAAGTCGTGTTTTCCTTTTCCATTTCCAATACCCTCCCTTCCCATCTATCCATCATCCATCACTCCTCAAACCGCCCCTCTCCTCATCTCCCTCTCCACCAACGCCTTGACATCCCGACTCGTACCCTGCGTGAGCGGATAATCCAGTATGAAATTCCTCGTCCTCTGCTGCCGCAACTGCGCGACGCGCCGGGCGTATTCCGCCACGATGCTGCTATCAACGGTACCGTTCCAGACAGTTTCGTCGGTGCCGTGCTGGGCGCAGAAATCGCGGAGGCTGAGCATGCCTTGCCCGGCTAGCCAGCGCTGGTTGCGGTTGTCGTCGTAAGGTTCTTCGGGTTGAGGGCCATCACCGCTGCTGAGCAAAGTGTCGTTCGCAGTCGTGGCATCATTCTCATCGTGGCTGTCAGATTGGTCGGATTCGGTGTCGGATTCGACGGTCGCGCCTATGGTGTTGGTGGTTTCCGCTTCCGGCCGTGCGGGTGTTTCGCGTCCGTCGAGGAGTTCCAGCACTCGCCGGCCCCGTTCGGCGATCAGGTCTTCTGGGATTCCGAGCTCGGCGGCTCGGGCTTGGATGGCGTCGGTGTCGGTATCTATCTGCTCGGGACCGCGGCCGGATCCGATCCATGGGATCAGACGGCGGAAAAATCCTTGCAGTCCTTGTAACTCTTGGGCTTCGCCTACGCTTCTTTGATTGTCCATGGAGGATCGGGGATTGGGTGTGCCGTCTTCTTCTTCTGGAGGGGTGTCGAACCCGCCGGCTGCCTCGAAGGGGGAGTCATACGCCGACCCTTGGGGGTGCGTTGGCGGTGCGGGATCATAGGATGGAAGATTATCGGGCGGTGGAAGAGGATCTGAAGACGACGTAGGCATGGTAGTGTATTCACGGGGAACGAGATTTATGAGGCGAGGAACTCCCGAAAGGAGAACATGGCGGGCTTCGTCCAGAGTAATAGGGCCATGAGACAGCGGTGTGGTATCCGTCCGGGAGTTTTCTCGTGTGGAAGCGGACTCTGCTGACTCGACGACTTCGACTAGGAATGATATCGCTTCCGGAGTGTTCCATAGATCTTTGGCATTGTGGACGTACAGCTCGCATTCGAACTTTTCTCGGTCTGTCGATGGGGTCTTTCCCCATACTGACTTCGGAATATGGTCGATGCTGAGTTCTTGGAATAGGCGGGGGAATATCCAAGGATAGTCCTCGACACAAATTTTGAGAGATGCTCGACATTTCTGTGCCTGTTTGAGCTTGAATTCTGCGAGGGATGAAGAAAGATCGATGTTTGGGCGGCTTTTCCAGAGATCATCGGCATAGAATGAACTCCTGCTTAGTTGAAGGAGATGCTCTGACTGACCCCCACGGAGGGCAAGTTGGTCCAAAAAGAGACAGATGCGATACGGATCTCCTTCGGGATCAAGGCTGAGCACCAACTTTGCCCACTCGTAGGCTGTTCGCCAAGTGCCTCTCTGGCCTAGATTATTGACATAGCGCCACGCGGAGAGCCAGAATTCACGGTTCTCTGGACGCCGGAAGTCGAGTCGTGCTTTACCTTCCCCAAGAGCTGTCGTGAACGATGAGTGTACTGATCGTCCGAAGCTGAACAATGCCCGCTCGAGTAAGTCACCCGAGACGGAGTGGTCACCTTGTTGCTTTGCGATTTCGGAAACCTGGAGCAGCGTGGAAATGTGATATGCTGTTTCCGAGATCAGTACAAGTGCTCTAAGAGCACGAGAGAAGGACTGCCTTACGGTTATATTGAAGCAATGCAATCATGCGTTGTGGATCCATGGACTCTACACATGTTTGGAATTGCCTTTGCACGTCTTTGTAAATCGTATTGTGCACAAAGCGAAACTCAGTAGTACCGTCCTCCAGTTTCTCGAACAGCTCCATGCCGAGACCTCCGCTCGTAGCTTTAGGCCATTCCTCTTTGCCGAGAATGAAAGGATTCCTTCGAAGTGCCAGACCTGCCAAACCTTGGCCACGCGAAGCTGGACTATGGCGCCCAGCCAGTGCACCACCGAGGTCTAGATTTTGAACCCTGCCTCGCCGTCTGGGAGGGCCGGCCGCGGCACCAGCGTCATCCTCGTTCTCCAGCACCACGTTCCCAAAGAGCCGCTTCATTTCATTCAAAGCGTTTAAGTGCTTTGACTCAACCGCAAGTAGTCGATACAGTTGTAGATTAGCTTCATCAATCTTGGCCGCCAAGGGAACATCTGCTCCATCTTTGGATGTTGTCGATAGAGACTTTAGAGCAATGTCAATCTCATCCAGTTGTGGTTCCTTAGCGGCGGGCTGAGCACCTTTAGCAGAAGTATCAGCTTGCTCGGGTGCTTTGCCTTTTTTCTTGTTTTTCTTCTTCTTCGACTTGCTCTTCGCTTTTGGCTTTTCTGACGGTTCCACTTGAGGCTTCTTGTTCGACACCTCAGCGTCTTCTCCGTCATCGTGATCTGCCAAGTCGGAGTCGTTCACTCCATCTTCATCTTCATCTTCGTTCAGCATATCAAATACGTTAAGAATCTTTCCCTTAGGCGCCTCTTCTTCTGACTCATCATCCGGTACATTGTCTTCTTTTAAAGCATCCAGCTGACTTTGCTGTTCCTGCTCTCTCTGTAGTTTGCGGAGAGTTCTGGAGGACATATTGGTTGATGGAACACCAACGGCCTCGATTTCGTGCACAAGTAAACCGATATCCCAACCTTCGAAGTCCAATATCACGGAAGTGGTATTAGTATTGGTGCAGCTCTTATGATAGAAGAATTTCGGAGATGAGAATTTGGTGAATTACAACCGAATATGTATGTCCAGTGTCAAATAATGACACGCAATATGCAAGACCTCTTCAAGGTGTCGAAATTATGCAGTGTTACAGTATTATTGAATGACGAATTCAGAGGCAAAGCCGTTCTTTTGATAGGGCTGAGTGGATCTGCCGAATCTACCCTAGCGCCTTCCGCTCACCCCCTGTCATTGTCACGAGATCTTGGCCAGCAGCAACACTCACAGACTTCATCTCAACCCCATTCAGACTGTATCTCCCTTTCGAACATCCCTTAGAGGAGCAAGTCCTCCTCAGCCTGCCTTTAGGCCTACTTCAATGCGTCGAGCAGCAGTTCAAGTCTTCCGCACTGCTCGACGGGTTCCTCTTCGGAAAGTCGTCACTACCAGAGCTTTCCCCAGGTCTCCAGTGAACCATATCATCGGGCTACGCCCAGTCTCTACCGTTTCTAGAAGAGATGCTCCAACCCAGATCATAAGATCATCCATGTACTTTCGTACATTCTCAGTCGCTGCTCTAGTATCTGTGCTGGCGTCCGGTGTGTATTACTACCAGCGGGACCCAGAAGCTAGGGCATTTGTCAATGGGACAAGCGTTGTAACTTCAGGCTCAGGCCTTTCACCACGTCAGTATTCAACGTTAGCCTCAGCGTCGGGCTCTCTACCTACACAAACCCAGTCGATATCAAACGGTCCCGTTGCAGAGCCAGGAGCGGAGTCTAAGAGAAGGGCACTGCTCGTTCAAGACAACCAATTCTATGTGGATGAATTGGCTCACGACGCTCCTTTAACGAAGCAAGCTGAAGACGAAGGTCAAAACCGAATGGAGAAGATAACGCCCGACCAAGCAACGCAAAGGCTTCGTAATAATGAGGAGTCATATTTGGTCGGCAGGGGAAGGGGCGTTGTCCGCTACGATGTGGTCCAGATTCCAAGTAACAACCCCATCGAGGATGACCACGCCGAGAAGATTGTTGAAGTGCCCCAGTCAGTCACTCCTCCGCCTGCTGGTTCTGCAAGCAGCGACTGGATGTTCTGGGGCGTGTTTGATGGTCACGCCGGTTGGACTACATCCGCAAAACTTCGCCAAGTTCTCATATCCTACGTTGCGCGTGAACTCAACAATACTTACAAATCCGCCTTGACCGACCCCTCTTTGACCCTTCCCACTCCGCAGTCCATAGACACGGCAATAAAACGTGGCTTCCTCGCATTAGACCACGAAATAGTCCACGCTTCTGTGAACAAGATTACCACGAACACAAAGCAAAAAGCCGCAGCAGCAGAGATCCTAGCGCCAGCACTTTCTGGCGCTTGTGCTCTCCTCTCATTCTACGATAGCTCTTCAAAGCTCTTCCGAGTGGCTTGTACAGGCGATTCACGTGCAGTGCTTGGCCGGAAAAATCCAGCAACGGGAAAATGGACTGCTACTCCGCTCAGTGAAGACCAGACGGGAGGAACCCCTTCCGAGATGACTCGATTGCGCGCTGAGCATCCTGGGGAAGAGAACGTCGTACACAGGGGCAGGATACTGGGCGGCTTGGAACCTAGTCGGGCTTTCGGCGACGCGGGCTACAAATGGAGCAGGGAAGTCCAAATGCGAATGAAGAAGTTTTTCTTTGGAAAGACTCCGTCGCCGCTATTGAAAACACCGCCGTATGTTACCGCTGAGCCTATCATCACGACCACGAAGGTGGATCCTGGGCAGGGGGACTTCGTTGTTCTGGCTACGGATGGGTTGTGGGAGATGCTCACGAATGAGGAGGTTGTGGGATTGGTTGGGCAGTGGCTCGAAAATCAATCATCGAACAGTGGAAGTACCGCCACGTCTTGGGCAAAGTCGTTCTTCAGCAGCCAAAGCAAGAAGTTGCCAGTTGAGAAGACTGTCTTAGCGCCTACAGAGAGTGCTGAAGGTCAAAGGGCTCCTCTGCGGCAGACGCAATGGGATGTGAAGACTACTGATGAGAGGTTCGTGGTTGAGGATAAGAACGTGGCGACGCATTTGGTTAGGAATGCGTTGGGTGGTAGGGATAGGGATATGGTTTGCGGGTTATTGACGCTTGTGAGTCCTTATGCAAGGCGATACAGGTACGTTCTTCTTTCCGTGCAATTGAGTGAGGCTTTACTGACTTACCTTCCAGGGACGATCTCACAGTCGAAGTCATTTTCTTCGGCGAAGGAGACAAGAGTGGAGATGTGGTGCTCAACCCTGAAGCCAGCGCGCCCAGCTTAGGCGCGAAAGCAAAGTTATGATCACGACTCTGCTCTTCTACGTTTGGTTGCATTTACAGGAAAAGCATTTGGCGGTGATACTTCGTTCGCGAACGTTAGAAATACCCAGTACTAGCAGCATTGTTGGAGGCGTTTTGTCTGTCCGCCTAGAAAGACGAATGCCTATCAGTGATCCCTACATGCCTCGTGCTCGTGCTCGCATCCGCTTTCATATCTTTGAAATTTTCTTACAATATCCACTCATACTGCTCGATCCCGAGGATTGTTGCATCCTATCATAGGAAGAATAGAAAGCATAGCCATGGACACCTCTCTCTGAACCTTCTTCTTCGGCCACAATGCTACATCTTTCAAGCCTAAATAAGCTTCTTCGCCAGTGGCCCCTAAGCTTTTGAAAAACACCCCATCTTCTCAGGCGTCTTAGCGAATCCTTACAAGACGCGGTGCCCAGATGCTTTTCTGCTGATATCTCAAAGCAAAGTTCTGGATTGGAGCTTGTGCAAGGACGGCCGCGTCCAAGCCGCGGCTTTTTCGAAGTCGTCTCAGTCCTGGGTGTAATTGGAGGGTGGACGTTGCTCTCAGTCCGTGGTCACAAATAGCTTCGAGACCTTGGGCTAAGGGAACAGATATTTTGGCTTTGCTGATGCGGGTCTCGGTGCTTGGTCATAGCTGGGGCGGTTCTGGTTCTGAGCTGGAGTGGCTAGAATAGGAGCTCGTCATAGCATGTTTGCTCTGGTAAATTTTGTATTCGCGTATTGTGACTGCTCATGCCCTGCCGTAATGCGTCACTTCTTCTTCTTCTTCTTCCTCTGGTTCCTTAGATCTGTCATTGTCGGACCGCGAAATGCCTGCATCTTAGGCTTGGACTTGTGCCTGTCATCACCGGGCTCGCCTTTGCCACTGTGTAGGTTCACCGCAAAGATTCTGGTACGGAATAAAAACCCAGCCAGGCTGCTGGATATCCAGTAAAGGAGCATCGCACTGGGGAACAAGAGCGTGGCGGGCACAACCGCGAGCGCTCCGAACTTGAAAATCCTGTTTTTCAACAGGGTCCAGTATACAATTTGCCGTCTTCGCTCGATGTTCAGGCCTGGAATCAGTGTTAAGAAAGAAGAGGAGGTGCCTCTGGCGGATGAGTAGAACAGAAACATGACACCGTATAAAGCGAAGGGCAATATCAGCGAAGGATCGGGTACCATGAGATCCTCGAACCATAACATTCCTTCCGTGGCTAGAGATGGTTCTGTGGGTATCAATTCGTCCGTTGTGCCTGGCCCGGGGTTCTGCTTCCCTTTGAGCGCTGTCAATGATTTAGCAAACAAGCTTGCCATTCCATCCGCCGTCCCCGTCATCCTCCGGATAGTCTCCATCATCGTGAACCAAATCGGGACTTTGATGAAAGAGATCATAGTTATCAACCATTGTGCTTGGTTTTGCTTAATTACTCGTCTCAGGCGGAGCGCTATTTCTTGGATCTCTTGCACCTCAGACGGGCTCCTATGCTTGTGTTCCTATTTGATCTTCTCCTCCAATGCGGCTCTTGACTCGTGAAACTGAGCGCCTAGTTTCGCTGTCTTCTTGACCGCCCCCCTGCAATACGTGTCGATTGGGATCAAAATAGCGACTCTGACGAGAAGGGCAGTCAGTGGTATAGTTGCTGCCCAAGGAAGTCCAGTTATGTCATGTATCCCGTTGATGAAGGTATGAGTCTGCACGAGGCATTCATCGAGGAATCGACGCCGTGGTGTGGCACTAAATCTACGAGTGTTGAGTGGTACTATTTTGCCGATTTTGGGCGAATGAGAATGCTTCCCAGGAGCTGTCGGCCTGGATACTACTCGTAATATACTGGGAGGCTTCATTGCGGTGGTAGTTGTCGAGAGCTCAACGGTGGATTTGGTTTCGATAGAAGGATCGACAGGACGGGCCGTGAGCGCCGCCTCGGGCCGAAAGCGCCCAGACAGTACTTATCTCGATAATTACGGCGGACGATAATCGACAGTAGGACAAAACCAAAAAGTAGGAAAAGATCGCGAGAATCGCAAAGCGTATTTTCTATCAGCTTCTGTAATTGAACAATCACAGGCTTGACTACAAGTATTTCAGTGCATAAGTTGTTCTACATATGTAGTGCTACAATATCATCAGCTGAGGGCTTGCGTACCTCTCGTCATTGCCGATTTATCCAGCTTCCTAACCTATTATCATCGCAATTCTTATTTTCATATTTCTTTCCCAGATTCAGTTGCGGCTTGACTTACGAAGAGCTGAAAGACCTCGGATTAGTGTAATTGAGGGGACCAGGAGGAGGCTACATATTGCCAACGAAACAGACCGTCATACGCAAATGAAGATCTCGCGGAAAATGCTCTGAGACCTAAAGAAAATTTCATGACTTACTGCCGGCGAACGGTACCCTCTCACAAGCAGTCTGGGCACCCCAAATTTGCCAACAATGTTCTACTTGAATAACGGTAAAAGCAGAAGTCCACCATCCTCTGCTACTACTCCTCCGCCTCTCTATCGGCCAAATTTCTTCAACTCCAAGTACCTCAATGGCGGGTATGCAACGCAAGTAAAAGCTATGGCTAGCCACGCTCCAATGTCGCCCCCGTAACCGCCAAGCTTACTCCCAACAGGACCTCGGTACCACACCTGATCCATACCAACAATCGCGCCCGCCCACCCAACAAAGAAAGAAAGCAACGCTGCAATTCCTACAGGAAGCCTCTTTTTATCCTCCCAAGCCGACCAATCAAAAGGCACGCCTCGCAGCTTATGGAATATCATATGTTCTTCGAACACTATAGTCAACCAAGGACAGACCCAGTAACTCATCAGTGGCAAAAAGTCTTCAAATATGTTGAACAAATGGTCGCGGCCCGCCACCGCGCAGACGAGTTCGATGACCATGAGGAAGAGACACCAGATCCAACGGGGGATGGCTTTGGGGTAACGGCCTAAGACCTGGCAGCTCAAACCTGCCGCGTACGTGGCCGGGGCGTTATTTGCGATGCCGCCCAGGGCGAGGAGCACGGTGCAGAAACCGCCAAAGGCGCCGAGGCCGTCGTAGCAGGCTAGGAGGAGCGCGCCGGATGAGGTGGCGTAGGCGTTGGCCCATCCGGGGGTTGTGGCAACGCCGGTCGCTATCGCGACCCCAATAAGGTTTACAAAGATCAAAGAAGTCCACATGCCAGCCCAGGTCATGAAGAACGTGAGACGTCGACTTGTGTTGGTGGGGTAGTAGACGTAAAAGTCGGCTCCGATAGTGCAGAAGCTGATGGCCACAGAGAACTGAAGTGCGAAAAATGAGCAGCGGTTAGCTGTGATTGTGCCGGGTGGACCGATAGATTGCAATGAGGTGTTGAAATTGTGGCCAGCGGAGCCAATAAGGATGAGTAGAGCAAATACTTGCGGCACCCAAGCGTACCTGTTCCACGGTGAGCTTGAGTGCTGTGCTTTTTGTTGGTGTTGGAGCGGACCTTTCGTATATGTGGAGAACGGCGATGCCGAAGGCAGCAACCAGACCGATGCAAAGAGCGCTAATAGCACAACCAACAGCGATAGTCAGGCCTGCGCCGTTCACAGCTGAAAACATTTGTCCGGCGATGATGGATGCAATGATACCCCCTGGAGCATAATACCGCAGTCAGTATTGCCAATTGAGGGGAAACATTGGGCCTTGGAACATGTGGACGGAGAAAAATCCGAGACATGTGTCCAAGCTCAATAATCCGTGTAATAGAGGAAGAGTAGACCTAGGAATGACTTACAGCCCACTTGAAGAATTACATTGAGAATGCAGGCGAGTTTGGACGGCCAATATCCCATAAAGTATCGACCAAGTATCTATCAAGCAAGCAAGAACCATACTGATTAGCGAACTGTGTGCCCATTTCATAAACTAAGACCAGGTAATCGTAGCCGGCAGTATTCATGCGCGCGCAACATACCATTGTTCGGTTTCCGCTTTGCGGACCGAACGTACCCGTATATGCTGTTCCGCAAGAGGAGAGAGCATTGGCGAAGAGGACCAAGCAAACACAATCGACCCATCCGAGTTGGAAAACCAGTGGCCCGAGAAAACCCACGGCGAGGTTGTTCACCACCACGTTGATGCTGAACCACAAAGTGAACATCTGAAGATATCCCCTTGCGCCCCCACCATGCTTCTCTTCCGGAAGCACTCTCGAGATGCCGCGGGCCTCTAGGTTTTAGTTCCGAGGTCAGTATTGCCTGATGCGGTGAAGGAGGATATCCAGTCTTGGAACATGCCTAGAGAGTAATACTCCCGAAGCTTTCCTTAAGTCTTAAGATATGGACCATAAGAGGAGATATGGACTACAACTAAACGCACCTAGGCCAGCAAGGCCTTCGACTTTGGCGTTCCATTTCGCGAACCTGCCTCTAAGGAGGATGGGAGTGGGAGCGATGTCAGATCTGACAGGATGAGAAGAAGTCTGTGAGTTTCCGAGGGTATGGTCGGCAGAGTCGTTGCCGGAGAGACTAATATTGACTGAGGATTCTTTGAATTCGCCTCGCTTCTCGACGTCATTTTCGGGTATTTGGTGAGCGGCAGGATGCCTGCGTGGATTCATGACGGGGGAAGAAGAGGGAGATGTGTACTCCGTATGTCTCGCAACGTCAATTCGAGTGGAAAGATTGGGGGAAATGGGGGGAAAAAAGACTTTAATGACCGAAGGTTAAAACAGACAAGGTAAGGCAGACACTGGACAGGGGTAGTACGAATGGAAGACGATATTAAGGGCAAGCAGAGCGATGGTATTCGTGGAAACTTAGTCAATTGCCATGCTATAGTTTTATAAGTCACTCCAGGAAGGTTGGAGGTCGGGATGAGCATGATGTAGTGTGAGCATGAGGTGCTTTTACCAGCCGTCTGCAGGTTGAAACCAAGCTCTGACGGTGACCTCGTAGCGCGGGGTAGAATAATTAATGCAGATTAATAAATGGGATTACCTGTTCGCAAACACGTTATCGTGTAGTCAGTAGGTAATTGGCTCGAAAATGCGGTAGCTACTTTAGAAGCTGCAGGACAACTCAAGCTACAGATAGTCCTTGAATCCTTCGGCGCCGCTAAAGTCGCATAGTGTACGGTGTACGAGCTATGGTTTTTTTGTTGATCACTAGACAGTGGTAGTCATATATTTAAGTGACAGCGTAGATCTGTATACTATAAATAGTGTAATATCGATCTATCACTACCCGAAGTTCACATGTTAGAGGTTGATCTTTTTTAGCTTCACACTGCTGTAGGCAGAATACTGCTTGTTCGAATTGTTCCCGCAATCTTAGATTTCCTGAGCGAGAAAGTAGCAGACGTCCATGTAGACAGCGAGAGACGCGAAATAAAAAATACAATATATTTGTAAATAGAAGCATTTTCTAATATATAAGAATGTCTCCAATAGTCTAGGGGTTATGATTTCGTAAGCAAAACGAAAACAGAAGATGCGATTTACCAAAGCTAATGAGTGTAGCGCTTGTCAATCAACTCGCGGGAGGCCAGGGTTCGAGTCCCTGTTGGAGAGACACAATTTTTTTTCTCCCCTTAAAAAGGACATTGAAAGCATCCTTACTTATACTGTTGGCTGTAGGCGGTACTCTACGGAGTACATTCGGAAGGCGGTTTATAAATTCGTTGAAACTCGGCGCATTCTTAAGGCTTGGCTCGCGCCGTCATGCGCCCCTTTAAGGCCTGTACATTATATAACCTCTCAGGCCATAGAATCTATCTACTCATTGATGGAGCTCTTTCACTGAGACTTTACTCTTATCACGCTGTTTGCTGGCGTATTGTTTCGGACCTTACCAACCATTCTCAATGGGAGCGAGATCTGGCGAATTATGACAGTCTAGAACACTTGTACCGAACCAATTGGCTACAAGGTTATTCTTTGGAGCCATTCCACCTTCAAAACCCCCATGATCTAATGCTCCATCCTATTCCAGCACAAAAACATCACCTCTGTCAACTCATTTCTTGACCTCTACCTCCAGAATCTATTCAACAAAGGCCTTCGTGATTGCGCCATTGGTGATTCTTGAGATGGTGTACCAGATGATCTTTGATGTCTTGGAATTCCATCCAAGTGCAGCCCAGCCATGAACTTTATGATGGAGTTTGTCTGGCGAAGAATCTCGATGTTGAACGTTATCAAAACGATAGCGCATCAGCATGAAACTCATCGCTGCAACGGATGTCGCGATAGATCTCTTTGTAAGGCCGGTGCAGAAGCGTAACATCAGCTCAATCAATACGATCATCTGTGGCCTTTGGTCCATATGCTTCTTCAGAGACATCGAGGTTTGAATCACGCATCAATCAGATTTTAGCAGCCCGGAAGAAATATTTGCATGGACCTATGGAGGATCTTTGTGTGATATACACAGTGAAGAAAGTAGAAAAGTCCGTTCAATGCTCGATTTTTAAAATATTGATTTCTCTTGGGTGATGCCTTGGGCTGAGCAGACTAGACTGACTAAACCTGTGCACATCATCATTTGATTGATGCGTGATTCAAACCTCGGCCGCACGGATAATTTCACTTTCTTTCATTATCGTCACCTGATATCAAATCGAAATCCTATTGTCAATCCTGACTTCCACGAGTCATTATCAATTCAAGAGTTGTCATGCCAAGACAAAATCGATAAAATTGTTACCAGGGTACTACTGATACGCTTGCTTTTTCGATCCAAGACATTTGCAACACCATGGAGATACCACCAATCCGACAACGCCTCCCGGAAATCCGAGATGGAAAAATCGTCAATCTAGCAATCGTACGGAAACTCGAGGCTGCGACGTTCAAGAGCATGGAATAGCTTCTCGAGAGCAGTGCACGATGTGTCAGTGCCATCGGGATCCTTACAATCCCCCCTCACGCACTATTTGACTCAGCCATAGTTTTCGACGAAATACGGTCGCTGGGAGAACGGCGAGACCGCCGATCCATTCAATCGATGCACTCGGATGGTGATGGAGAACGCATTTGAAATGGATAAGAGGATGATGTTTGATCACCTACATCATCGATCCCATTCGTGTGAGGACATCGAGGATAGTCAATCACAGATGTTGAGACGGCATTAGTCATTCACTTTCAACATTCTGGAGACTCTCGAGGCCAAGGTCATCATTATCTATGGAGTCAAAGTGCAGAAAAGGCTTTTTGAAACTCGAGTGTTGGAATTTCTTCCGCTGTAGGATGAATACGAACGTCCAAGGGTTTCTCGTTGCTTTGAACAGAGATGCAACTATCGAGAACCTGACGAAAAGTACAAGTTCTGTCGGGAATTTCTATTCGCCAAACACCCAAACCATCTCATGTATCAGCAGAAAGAAAACAAGGTTTTGATACGGCAGGATATGACTACAAAGGCTGTCGCTAACATGGCTGGAGTAGGGTATCTTGTTTAGCCCAACTTTTACCGGGATAAGCTTTGGAGCAGAGACAATCCGCAGCGTTCAGCCACTCTCAAAGAAGTGCGCGATCTCGCTCAACAGCTCATCCCGCAGCCGCTTCGTGGGACCATTGTATCGCCGTCTATCACGTCCACGTTCAATGAGGCCACTCCAATTTTATGGAGTAATCTCTGGGATGACCAGTCAACCTACAGCAACAAGGTGCTTGCCGAGGAAATCCTTCCAGCGGCTCTGGCTGTCTGGCGCAACAGTGAAGACAACGAGCAACAGTTCAACTGGAGGAATTTATCGGACCTACCTTTGCCGGTGCTCCAGTGTGCGCTTTTCAATTCTGCATTCGTGCCTGATTCCGACAAGGCAATTATCAAGGCAATTCATCGTCTAGCTTTCAGGACACAGCCCGCCTCCCCTCGAACAGGCTCTCCCGAAATTGATGGAAAACCAAGATGCTCTAGTAAAAGAAGTGCAGAACAAGGATTGCGCCAACCTCGTGCACTGTAGATTAGGCCAAGTGCTTGTGATATGGTGCCTAGCATGCAGCTGGGAATGTACGGTCAGCAACCCTCAGTGGGCAGTCAAGTGGCCTGGTTACTACTATTTACAGGCCGCGCTTGCTATTCAAGCGATTGTGCTCGCCGCTATTGGGCCTTCTTTCCAGAG
This sequence comes from Pseudevernia furfuracea, assembly GCA_022315425.1. Lineage (NCBI taxonomy): Eukaryota > Fungi > Ascomycota > Lecanoromycetes > Lecanorales > Parmeliaceae > Pseudevernia > Pseudevernia furfuracea. The sequence goes on from JAIUPT010000022.1 coordinate 316,831, forward strand.
ACTTGGTGAGCTGAAAGCTAGACAGCCGGGCTGCATTTGCCTCAAATAGGCTGGGAGGGCTTCCATGAGCCTCTATTTGGAATACTGGTAGCTCGGATCGTCACTATCGAGCTTTCAATCCGGATTTTCTGACTGTTGAACCTGAGAACTCTCTGATGATGTGACTTCCACGATGCAGCCCAGTAGAGACACCCCTAATGCAGGTTTGTGTGAATGTTCCTGCTTGGATCGCAGGGTGTAAACGGATGATACAGAACCATTGGCATATGATCTGTCATGATTGGAGGATGTGAGTCAGGGGCGAGCACTTGCCTAGCACAAATTGCCGAGCGGATGTGTGTGGCTGGCTGAGAGGCCGTTTCGGGCTGACGGATGATGCCGAAAATGCCAAAAAGTGAAGACGCTCGGACAGGGTTGATGCTGGTGATCCAACCTGCACCAAAGCGACAGCGGCACTCTCGTATATGCCGCCAAATCTCTTCTCCGCCCGTTTCCGTCGTTCGACTAGTGACCTAATCAGTGTCACCGTGAACCTCATAGCCCAATTCTTGAAGTTCGTCGATTAACTACTATGGCCTTCATCTTTTCGTCCTCCAGAGCCGTAGAGCCAATGGTATTGCTGATGCGGACTCAAATCATGCCCTCTGCCTCGCTAGATCACGTTTTTGAAACGGGCTGGTTTTAGGTAATTACTTACTGACCATAGCAAAAGAGTACGAGAAGCCCACTAAGGGTACTTTGAGCTTTTCGATTAGAAGCAATCAAAGTTGAGCGCAGGTTTGCTCGATTGATCGAAGATCGTGAGTCCCAGTCTTTGCCTTTCAGCCAGCCACAATGGTTCATATTCATTCCAGGGATCAACAAGTTGATCCTGAAGGATGTCTGGATATTCTCCGCAAGCGACATGATCGACGTCCATCCACTCAAGCAGGACACATGAATGATCATCAAAACGCATTGGGCGTGGCACGTCGTGCTCAAACTCAGCTCATGGAAATGGCCAGCGCCACAGCTTTTACTTAAAGCAGCAAAGGGCTTTTGGTTGTCCAGTCGCAATGCACAGGATCTCAACCACCGCTTGCACCGAACACCGCATTGGTGATATGGTTGCGTCAGGCCTGACTGATTTGTTCCAAGAACGGATTGATGGCGATTACCGCCTCCAAAACTTGGTTCTGGGCCGCTCTCGTTGAAGCCGTCAGAAGACAGCCTCCTCATCTAATATATAAGGCCAGCAGTTCCGACTTCTCCTGGCAACGAAAATCCTCAGCTTTCCAGAAGACCTCTACGAATCTTGCCTGGAAATCTTTCTAACCTGTCAAGAACGTCCACTGCATCCCTCTACCTTCTTTGTAAGTTCCAAGATCTTGAGCCATCTAGCTCAACTCCTTCAGAATACCTTGATGGATCGCACGCTTACGAAGGACTCAAGCCACCAGAAATCTCCATTCGGCCGAAATCGAAAAACATGCGTATTCAATTGAGCTCGGTGCTACTCTTGCCTTCGCTCCTCAATGCAGGCGTCCTTGCCAAACATTGCGAGCAGTCCGAGGGCCAGCTCTACCTTGCTGTCGATACTGCTGAGGCCATTAGTACCCATTGGAACCTCACTGGGTATGGCCAATCGAGTTGCGGCGGTACCGGGTCAAATCATAACGGCGACACTACTCGGGGCTGCAAGAACCTTGAAGAAGCCGCCACCCCTGACCTTTCTTATACATTCTGGGGATCAGGCACGATGAAAGCATGCCTTTATGGCGCTGGGGGCTGTTCTCCGGGTACCTTTATTGTCGACAGCTTCGGCGACTCGGGCTTGAAATGCACCGGATTTCCTGCCAATAAGGCCGCGGTGTCATATTCCATTGTGGATGGAGCCACCAATTGTTTGCTGACAGGGTAAGATCCCCGTGAATCCTTCACCAACGTATTGTTACTGAACTGTGGTTACAGTTAGCGGAGACAATGCTCTCCCCAATCTCTGAGATGGAGTCTGCTCGGAACTACTACTCATAAGAAGAACTCCACAGTGTTACGGGCAGGCATGGAGGCTACAGCGGAGGCCTTGGTGATCCATCTCATAAGAACTTACTACTCTTTCTACTCCCCCAGGTTTAATATCTTGTCAAAGACATTCTGCTCGATCGTAAATACACTCATTACCGGCCTCAGCACCTAGAAGGGGGGATATCAGGCAGAAGATCCCATGAAGTCCGTAGTTGGTTCAGAGGTTTGGTCTTGCACATCCAGATATTTGTGTACGCATAATAACCTTAAGATAAATCCAGAGACTAGTCTCCATAATAACATTGGATTTCTCAGCTGTGGAGATACAAACTACCAAGATTCTTTTCGTTCGAGCATAATGTGAAAGCGGCAGTATCTAGAGGTAGAGCTGAGCGAGAGTCAACGTACGCACCAGGGTTACTCTCATCCCTTCATCCTCCAATCTTCTGCTCTAATACATACCCTGTGACTCCACTATCCTCCTCCTCTGTTAAAGCACGTTTAACCCAGGTTCAAGACACAAGCCGTCTGCCAGCCCTCGGGTGGGACTTTGCTCATTGTATATCCAACCGCCGCTTACAGTAACATTCAAAGCAGATTTCAACACAGCTGTGGAGTGTAGACAAAAGAACGTAGAGTCGCTAGAGAGGTGTCATTACGGGGAGAAGCGCGTAGGTTGGATGGCTAGCGAGATGCGGCATGCTTTAAATGTTGTTTCAAATGGGCCCTGCAATCTGGTGGTAGTTGATCATCATGCCAGGAGCGCGAAGACTTGATGACATCGTCCAATTGACCTGGAGTTTGTCAGCCCTGTTCACATTTTCCGCGCGGTTGGTTGGCGTCTTGGTGTGACAATAGAACTTCGCGCGGATTCCCTTCTCCATGGGACGACTGATCTTCCACTCCAAGCTTGAATTACCTATCCATTGGATCTTTGATAGAGTGGACTTTAGTTCAGCGGCAGGGTAGCTCATCAAATTTTAGGTTGTCAACCCCAAAGAGATCCCGTAAGCTGTGATTTGAGAGGCTATGGGCGGGGAAGGTAAGATATCCCAGATAAAATGGGTTGGCGTTGTATACCGACTCTGAAGTTCTTAGGAACACTGGTTCTGGGAGTTGTGGGCCCGATATGGCTATGAGTTCTTTCTCTTCAAGGTTTGCAAGAAATGATTCAAGACTTGAAGGCTGATTCGGATTGAGAAGGGGGCTTGGCGAAAACGATCAAGTTTTAACCTCGCAACCTGCGTCATTTGTGTGGTTGGAGGTGTTTAGTTCGTATTAGGTTCGATTCCTAATGGTGCTGGTACAATGGTGTTGCGGTGCTTTCTATCTTCTATTTGCTTTGAATTGCAAGAGATTAAGAGGGAAGCCATCTGTAAGGTTCGTTTATAGTATCGTTATGTCGCTCCAAACATTACGGATATCCTCCGTGTCCCCACAACTACTACTTGCTTTGCGTTTCTAGGTTCAGTACACCACACCATGATGGATTCTTCCAGACACTCCGAGCCTCTCAAAATCATTACTCTCGACGGTGGAGGACTGCAAACCATATCGACGCTCCTGATATTAAACAAAGTCCTCGAAACGATCGCTAAGGAGAATGGCGTTCCAGTCCATAGAAAACCAGGGCCTTGTGATGTGTTCGACACTATTGCAGGTATTGGCGCGGGTGGCTGGCTGGCCATTCTTCTGGGTCGCTTCCGAATGGGCATAACCTCATGCCTGTCCGAATGGTACAATTTGATGCAAAGCATTGCGCCAAAATCAAAGACAGAGGAACTTCGCCTGCGACTGCTTCAGCATTGCTACTTTGACACAGAGCGTCTCGTAGAGCAGGTGAACGGTTGACCCAGGTCTACGGCACAGGGGTCTGCCTCTTCGAGTCTAATACTAAAGGTGCACGTACTCGCCATGTCGTCGTTGCGGCCCTGGCTTTTGACGCCAGAAGCTACAACCTCTTCAGGTCTTATGATATCCAAAAATCTGCCAAGCTGCCAGAGAAGCTGCTTGAGGACCCGGAGAATCCGAGCAGCTTCAAGATCTCGCGCGCCTTTGGGGTGACTGGCGCCGCGAGATACTTCACAAATCCGTGGGAAGAACAGATGGCAAGCAGCGGCAAGATAAGATTCAGCGATACTAACTTCCCATAGCCTCACGACATCACCGAACTTGCTTTGGATGAGATGTGAGGGATCTATGGAACGGACGTTCCATTGTCCGTAGTGCTCAATATTGGACCTGGACTTCCCACTGATGTCAATACCAAACAGATCGCACTAAGGTTTTCTTGGGGGTCAAATCCAAGTCCAGCTCACGAAGCGACCTCTACGAAGAGAGCAATATCGCCGACTGTTTATATTTCAGAGTCAAATAATGTGGAGCAGGACGTCATTGCTGAAATTGTTGAAACAACACTTTCCAGACGTCAACATAAGAGAAGATACAATGGCCGCAGCAGAATCAAGAGGTGTGTTTGGCTGTGAGCTATACGGGATGCACATGTTGTTAATTCTTTGAATGGTTTTATTCGTAGACTGTAGTAGTGAGTGCCAAGACATTTTGGAACCGATTGTCGCGTGGTCTCCGCATCACTGTAACTAAGGTAATTAATTCACTACTCTAAAGCGGCCACACCCGTGCCGAGTGAGCCGACGCGTCGCGTCCAAAATATTGGTGTACTTTACTGTTCCTTTTACTGTTCCTCTGTTTGAGGAACATGGGGTCCATTCCGCATTCATGACTGCAATAGCTACTCTCTGACAAGGGCATTCCCTTCATCATGAGCCTGTTTAACTCTGCAGTAGTCGTGTCTCTACTCATTGCCGCTTTGTACACCAGCAAATGGCTCTTTGTCCTCGCTGGAAGGACAGCTGGGTGGCATCTATCCCAAAAGACCAAGGCACGCAGGAGAGCCATCCTAGCCAAGGCCAAGAGTGAAGAGGAGGACCACCATGAAAATGAACGCGTCTCTGTAACATCAGAAGACCCAGACTGGGTGGAAGTCGAAAGTCACCCTGGTGGATCAGCCACAAATGGTGGGCAGGCACCAGAAGACCGGGGAGGAATAGTCGGCTTCCTCCACCCATTCTGCAATGCTGGAGGAGGAGGTGAACGGGTCCTCTGGGCAGCCATTAAGGCTACGCAGAAACGCTGGCCGAACGCCGTCTGCGCCGTCTATACTGGAGATCATGACGCATCGAAATCCACCATCCTTGAAAGAGTAGAGAATCGCTTTAACATTCGCCTTCATCCTCCTACGGTCGTCTTTCTCTACCTGCAGACTCGCTCTTGGGTTCTCAGCAGCACCTGGCCTCATTTCACCCTCCTCGGTCAAAGTCTCGGCTCTCTTATCATGGGCTACGATGCGTTCTCTCTCGTCGTTCCTGACATTTTCATTGATACAATGGGCTACTCCTTTACACTTGCACTGAGCAAGTATTTCTTTCCAGACATACCAACAGGAGCTTACGTACATTATCCCACGATCTCTACAGACATGCTCAGCTCTCTCAACGCTGAAATAGGCAAAGGAGTCAACGCGGGCACAGGGAAGGGGATCAAAGGCTTCGGCAAGCGTAAATATTGGCAGGCTTATGCCCATCTCTACAGCAGATCTGGCAGTGACGTGGACATTGTTATGACTAATTCTTCATGGACACAAGCACACATTCAATCATTATGGGGCCGATATCGTACAAGGCGTCGAAAGGCTCATGCAGTCGAAGTTCTCTTCCCACCCGTCGCTGTGGAAGAACTAGAAGAAGCTATTCACCTTGAAGGGCCCAAAGCCGTCTCGAGGGGGAAAACACTGCTTTACGTCGCCCAATTTCGGCCAGAGAAGAATCACGACCTCATCCTCCGTTCGTTCTCAAAGATGCTCCATTCGCCAACAAAACCAGGGATGAATGGCGCAAAGTTGGTCCTCATTGGTTCCGTGCGAGACAGCGACGATGCCAAAAGAGTCTACCAGCTTCGCTTGCTCGCACACGAGCTGAAGATTGAGGACGAAACCCAGTTCATCTGCGATGCATCATGGCCAGAAGTCCTCGACTGGCTACGGAAAAGCTGGGTCGGAGTCAACGGAATGTGGAACGAACATTTCGGTATCGGTGTCGTAGAGTATCAAGCAGCGGGACTAATCTGTGTGGTTAATGACAGTGGAGGGCCCAAGGCTGATATTGTCGTTGATTTTGATGGGGGAGCTACCGGTAAATCAAGCCGTCTTTTAATCGAATGAGAACACCTTTGCTGACTCTTGCGGCAGGCTACCACGCAAGCACAGAAGCTGAGTACGCACATTGCTTCGCCGAAGCACTTTCAATGTCGGAAGAAGCCACATCGGCCATGCGAAAGCGGGCTCGAGCCTCGAGCAAGCGCTTCACAGAGGAAGTGTTTGCTGCGAAGTGGGTGGAGCAGTTGGGGAAACTCATAGACATACAGCGCCTAGCATCCAAATAGAAATTAGATACCCCAAAAACATTCGATTCAGTACCTCTGAAGCGCCACACGGTCACGTTGTAACCCCTTCGATATCCGGCACAGCCTCCTCCCATTTCCCCCCATTAATGCCATGTCTCCAGATCATATACCCCAGCACCCCCACCGAACTCCCCATCCCCAACCCCCCCACCCCCATCCTCCACGAAACCCCCCTCGCCCCACCCCTCCTCACCAGCAACCCCAACCCCCCCAGCGCCATACCCACCACGCCCCAATCATCAACCTCAACCTGCCCCTTATTCTCCAACAACCTCCATGCCCGATCCCTCCACTCGATATCCTCCCTCCCCCACATCCTCATCGGCAACGCCGCAGCCAAGAGCCCGATCCCCCACACGCCCCCCGTACCAGTTGAGCGAAGCAAGATGGGCAGGAGGGGCGGCCGCGTGTTGGATGATGTCGTTCGCAAGGCATAATAGCGCGCGGCTCCCACTACGGGGCCGACGATGGCGCCGGTTTGGAACCCGCGGTATAAGACGTGGGTGGTCAGGATGGCGGTGGAGAGGGGTTGGTCTTCGGCGTAGGGGGTGTGGGGCCAGAATCGGGACATTTTTTGTTTTTCTGGAGATTGTAGGGGGTGCGCGAGGCAGGAGTGAAGTAGGATGGATGTTCTGGTGGTAGGGGTTCAATGCCAGGTAGGTAGGTAGGTATGTGGGTGTTTGTGATTTCAGGGAAAAGGGATTCTTTTTGGTAGCCAGATGATGGGCGTGATGCGCTCCATCAGTGCCAGCGGCGTCTTGGGTAAGATTATTGAGGCCCAGCGGAGATGAAAGACGGCACAGTCACATGTCAGAGTGACATGCGTTTTTCCGATCACGGAAAGGTGGAATTGTACGCCAATTCCTAAGGTTGCGATTGGGCATTTGGAAGGCTATATCTGTGGCTAACTGCCATCTTGTTTTGATGCCAGGCTTGTAGGGCTTCCATCATAGAAAGTCTTGCCGTAGATCTTACTCTATCGCTCTAGAAATATCGCGAGTTGAGTGTTTTCATGATTCACTTAGTGGCCAAATGTGAAAAATACTGGCCCGAGTAAAGCGTTAGGCAGACTACCTTCGTAGTTGCTCGTCTGCTCATACAATCACTAGATTCTGCATTGGATGAATGTAAATTATCTCCGAAAGAAGGCGAGCAAGAGATATATATTTGGTGGTATAGAGAGCTCGTCTGCTTTGATCCCCAATAATCCTTACCCGAACCCCCGGTCCTGAGCCATCAGTATCGCTATTCCGCGGGCTTCCGGACATCATGTCGACCCACATTCAAGATTCGCACGCTTTTCATGGCATCAGCCTCCATGTCAACATCACTGTCGCTCCTGAGAACGTCGATAAGTTCCTCGCCGCCTTCAAAACCTGCTTCGATGCTGTGACTGCGGAGCCGGAATGTACCTTCTTCGAGGTCTTCCATGATCAGGACAATCCCGGGCATTTTCGATTTGTGGAAAATTGGAGTAAGGATAAGGAGTAAGTGCACGTTCTAGAGCAAACCCTCACTAATCGAACCTTTGGTTTTGAGCCGCAAGAAATGTCTCGCGAGCTGTTATACAACCTGGGCATTTTGCCTCCAAAAAGCCATACTGACACCGAAATATACAGGTGGTTCATGAAGGTAAATTACCGCCGCCAAAAGCTCGATTGCTTTGAAATCGCAGCCAATGCGTGCTGTAGAAGGAATCCGAAAGATCGGTCTGCTAACAGACTTGCGTGCTGGTTAGGAGCAATTGACAAAAGAGTATTATGATCCATACGTGAAAGCGACAGAGCCTCTATGGATCAAACCAAGGGAGATGAAATTTTTCAACAGGATGCCGGCTGGGTGGATGAAGGCAAAGCCAGATAACATGAAAGGCGGATGGATGTAGCATTTATAAAGATTGGAATTGGCCAGGACAGAAGCCCAACCAGGACAATTACAAATCGAAAACTCCGTTCGAGGTGGACGCGCTTGGCTAAATGATTTCTGGCTGCATGTGGAGGGGCAAGCCCAAACAAGAATACGTTTGACCTGGCATCGTAGCTAACATCATATCACGGTTTGGAAGTCAATTATTTCACCACATGTCAATCTCCTCAAGCATTATCTTGAACAAAAATGCCTTTGACCTGGTATCATGCGCGATATCATGATCCATATCACGATTCGATACTCAAAAGTCTTTCAATTTGCTGGTCCTTCAAGGAGCATCTTGAACCTATCCAGGTAGGTCCGCCAATCCTTCGGATTTTTCAAGGCCCATTCACGTGTCCTTTGAACACATGAAAGATCGTCTACCATGTGTTTCGCATTTGTCGTGCCATTGAGTATAATAACATTGTCTAAAGCCAGAACCAAACTGTACATAGCCTCGTAGGGAGTTAATCCTACTTTATCGGCCACATGCTCCACTTCTGGACCATGAACAATCTTTGGGTTGGCTGACAACGTCCAGAAAGACTGATAGATGATGGACTTCTCGGCACAGAAAGCGCGGACACTGACATCAAATTGCGTGCTGGGGTAGAAACGATTTTGGACAATGGCCGGCTTGCATTCAGCTGCATCGTAGAGCTGCTTGAGTATACCCAGCGTGACGTTAGATATTCCCAAGTTCCGGATCTTGCCGGGAACGTAAGATTCGGCTGCTCGCCAGGCTTCGAGGGTTTGCGCCATTGTGGGCAGCGGACTATGCAGCACCAGACAATCGAGATATGTAGACTCTGAACTGGACTCTTCCGCCAAGGGGCGCATATTCCTAAGTGACGATCTAATGGAAGTGTGTACTTGTTCCGATATGCTGGCTGTGGGATTGTATGGCATTTTGTTGGGGTCCTGCCCGTTGACCGACGTAAATTTGGTCTGGATGAAGAGATCATCTCGTGTGATTTTGTCTTCGCTCAATGCTCTACCTATGCCTTGGCCGACAAGATCCTCTCTGTAATGCTTCGGTTGAGCTGCGGTGTCGATGCCTTTAAACCCAGAGCACATTGCCAGGTAGACTAGGTCTGCTGTCTTGTCCTTCTTCCACGCAGTGCCATAAAGAAAAGCAGGGACTGCTTGTTTACCATGTAGAAACAAGCTATCGAGCAATGCTGAAGGCATGATGCTGATGAGAGATGGAATCACGGGGGCTGGCACGGTCGCACTGACGAGGAAGAAAGGGAACAGGCCGTGAATGAGGCGCTTTTTGGTCTAATTGGCCAGCAGGACACAATGTCAAAAGAAGGACTCTTTTACCGTACTCTTCCCATTCATATACGACTTCACTTGTAGAAATCCTACCCTTCAAAGTCCGTCCGCAGATTTATTTTGGCGAGAATTGTGTGCGACTGCATCTATTGCAGCACCCGTCTATCCTCCCAGGAGAAGCGTTCAATCTTCAATAGGTAAGGTACTTTCTTCCACGCGACTAGCGGCGGAGATTAAAGTACAGTGCGGCAATTAAAAGCCCGAGCCCTACCTCCCACCACCACACCTGCCTACCCACTTCCTTCAACATCCTGCCTAGCTTGCCTTCAACGTCGTCTTTCTGCAATCTTCAAAATGGCTTCGTAGGTAGTTGCTTCGTCAAAACCGAGCTCTTGCTAATAGATATATATAGTAACATTCTCTTCCTCCCGTTTCGAAGAACACACCCAGTCTCGCTGTCTGCTTCAATACGACAGTATATCTCGACCAAATATGACCAACATCCGGATATGTTCATACGAGACATGGATGCTATAGACAAATTGCGGGCAGAGGCCGTCAACTCCCTCGAGGCACATACCAGCGGCATCAGGAAGCTGACAGCTTATGCGGCCCAACTTGTCTGGATGGGGGGAAAGTTTCCTATTGATGTGAGAAAGCTCCAAAAGACAAGACCCCATGCACGAATTGAAGGATACTAGGCGAAGAACTGAAGGTCTAACACGAAGCTGCTTAGATTGGCGCCGACTTTTCATGGTACCCTGCGCTGGGTTTCAACACTCAAAGACCGAGTACGTCAACCCTTTTCAGACCCTATACAAGACATTTGGCTAACTTTGTACTACAGTATCGCAAAATAACCTTCGCTTCGAGCTTGCAAACGTGCTTTTCAACCTTGCCTCTCTCTATTCACAGCTCGCCGTCTCCCTAAACCGAAGTACAAGCGACGGGCTCAAGTCAGCATGCAATTACTTCTGTCAAGCCGCAGGGGTAATCTCCCATATCAAAACCATCATCATACCAGACATGCGATCCTCGCCTCCAGAAGACATGGATGTCATGACATTGGAAAGCATCCAGCAGCTACTTCTTGCCCAGGGCCAGGAATGCTTCTGGTCCAAAGCTGTAAAAGACGGATTGAAAGATGGTCTAATTTCGAAACTGGCAGTCAAGGTCTCCGATTTCTACGACCAAGCCGCGGAGTATGGGACAAAGTCAGACATCATCAGCACCGAATGGATACATCACATGACGGCGAAGCAGCATCACTTTGCGGCTGCTGCGCAATATAGGGCGTCACGGGACTGTTTAGACAAGCAGAATTATGGGGAAGAAGTTGCGCGTCTAAGAGACAGTTTGACCTGCGTCAATGAAGCATTGAAAGAGTCGAGGTGGATCAACAAGGTTGTACTCGGAGATCTCAACGGCCTGAAGTCTCGAGTATCGGAAGATCTGAAGAGAGCGGAGAAGGATAACGATATAATTTACTTGATGCCTGTACCTCCGAAATCAGAATTGAAGACACTTGATCGTGCGGGCATGGCCACTGCAAGAGTACCACAAGAAGTCTCCGACCCATCGTCAACTCTCGGCGAAGGCGGCATTTACGGCCAACCATTGTTTGCCAAATTGGTACCATACGCCGTCCACGTTGCCGCAAGTATTTATGAGGATCGCAAGAACCGACTTGTCAATGTCTCAATTATTGATGAGTTGGAAGGCTTGACCAACCAGCTTAAAGATCTATTGCAATCACTGAACCTCCCGGGATCACTCCAAGCACTCGAAAAGCCCTTGGGACTACCACCGTCACTGACTACACATGCAGAAGAAATTCGTCAGCAGGATGGCGTTCACCGTCTTCGGCGATCGATGCACGAGACCAGCAAGCTCAAAGCTAATGATACAACCATCTATCAAGAGGGTGTTGATCTTCTGCGATCTGAGGCAGCTGAGGACGACCGTGCAAAGCTTAAGCATGGAACAGACCGGTGGAGTCGTCAACCTTCACAACAAGCTGCCGAAAAATTGTATGCACAGGTTTCTGAGATCGATGGATATCTGAAGTCTGCTGCGAGCAGTGACGAGCTCGTCAAAGGTAAGCTTAAAGAGTGCGAAAAGGTCCTAAATGTGCTTTCCGGCAGCGATCGGGATATAGAGGAATATGTGCCCAGTAGTAAGCGAGCAGTAATGCCGCCCAACGTTCAACACGCTGCCGCGGATCTGAGGAGCATGTTGAACGAGGTGAGGGGGCTCGAGAGTAGGCGAAAAAGACAAATCGAGAAATTGCGCGACAAAGCCAAGCGGGACGATATAAGTAAGCATCCACCAGCAGGAGCATGGCACTTTGGCTAATGAACGCAGATCAAGTGATACTAGCAGAGACAGCACGTTTCGAGCGGGAGTTTCCGATGCAAAAGATTGAGCCTGCTCAATTCGAAAATCTCTTCGAAGAGCGTCTAGAGAGGTATGACGAAGATCAAAGGTCGATTGCTAAAGAGAAAGAAGAGCAAGATCTCATCTCATCTCAGCTCAGGCAGACCAATACAGCCTTTGCGAGTGCGAGAAAAGGCGACACATCGACCAGGGAGCGGGAGCAAGCGTTGCAGAGACTCGAGAACGCGTACGTCAAGTACAAGGAGATCATCTCCAATATGAACACTGGTCGGAAATTCTATAACGACCTTGCAAAGATCGTGAACAGGTTTCGAGACGACTGCAAGAACTTCGCATACCAGAGACGAGTCGAAGCAGGACAGCTCGAATCAGATCTTTCCAATGCAATGTCCGCTCTCAACCTGTCCCAAACGACTTCTCTTCAAGACCTGAAGCAGCGTGAATCACTGCGGTCACATTATAGCGCCAAAGCGCCTTCGTCAGAACCACTAGCGGTTCCCACACCCACTAGAGCTGCCGTGCAGCCTCCGACTGCTCCTGCACCGGGGATGTGGAATCCTGAGATGGGTATAAAGTTTGGGGGTGTCACTACGCCGCAGCAGCCACCGGCGAACGGTAACGTGCATAACCCTGCGTATCCAAATACTAGGACGAGAGGTGGACAGTGGGACGCAAATCAAGGCTTGCGTTTTGGTTGATGGGCTGTAATTATCATGTAGATATTTCGAAAGGAAGAATTGGTGAGCCTTGGAAAAGCACTTTCGTTTGATTGGTGATATCGGGCTTCTCAATCGCTGTCCAATGTGCTGGCTCTGTCCTTGAGCATTTGAGAGCACGCCTGACTCTCCATGACCTCTATTCAAAGAGCGGCCTTCGTAGCCACACCGAGCAACCATTTAGCATCACCCCAAACCCCTGCTTGCTCAGGAGCGGAACTCATAGTATTCGTGCCCTCACTACCAGTTTCCGCTTCATCGTCCTTCATTTTCTTCTTCCGTAGTCGCTTTTGTAACTCGACTGGATCAAGCTCGCCCCTCATGATATTTTCTCCATCATCTCCTTTCACACCTCCGTCAGCCTCATCCGCATCCCGTTCCTCATCCCCTTCACCTCTAAAATCCATCCAACCAACAGCCCAATCAACCCATCCGCCAACCCTTCCCATAACAACCCTCTTCATCTCTCCCTCGTCAATTTCTTCCCCCTCCTCTCCCTCTTCCTCCTCCTCCTCCCCCTCCACATCCACAAAATCCGGCCCAATCTCTCCCTCTCCTTCCTCCACTCCTCTCACCCCATCCCCCCCTCCAACACTACCCCTCCTCGACCGAACCCTCGACTGCGCTCTCGACAGCCCCCTCGACAAACCCTGCAAATTGGCACCCGAACCCCTCGCCGACTGCGCCCTCGACCCCTTCCACCCCGTCTCGCCAGCATCAAACTCATCATCCCCCACCTCCCCCCCCGTCAAACTCGTGCTCGACTCCCTTGCCGCAAGCCACGATTGCCCCTTCTCTTCCAACCGCGTCAGCGTCAGCGTCGACGCCGTCCGCGTCACCCAGTCGTCTTGTGCGTCGTTGGCGTTTCGGATAGTGCGGGGTTTTTTCGTAGCGGGTTGTTGGAGGGAGGGGGTGGAGGCGGATGATGTGGTGGGGATAGGGGTTGGGGTGGAGTGGAAGGGGCGGAGAGCGGTTTGGGAGGAGGGGCGGGAGAGGAGGGAGGGGGTTGTTGGGATGGATTGGGAGGGGTAAAGGTAGGATTGGGAGGGGTGAGGGGAGGTGGGGAGGGTTGTGAGGGGGAGGAGGGTTGGGTGAGAGCGGTTTGGTCGCTGGGGAGGAGGGTTAGTGGGTTTGAAGGTATGGGGGTGAGAGTGACTTACGTTCATGGTGGTGGGTGTGTGGAAGGCAGCGTTTGATTTTGAAGCATGGAATGACTGGGTTGGGCGAAGTCATCTTTCGGCGCTAGTCAGACGCTTAGGGTTTTAATGTTTACTTACTACTGATGTGGAATTCTATGATGGGACTATTCAAAAAGTCCAGTTTAGGTCGTCTCTATAATTTCCGTCCAGTCTCATACTACATGTTCCTTTGTTGGAGTCCTACGCAATGCACCGTCTCAATGGCCGACATCTCATTCGCGAACTCTAGCATCTAAAACCCAGTGCCGAGACGCCAACATGGGGAGGATTGGTAGTAAGTATGATCTTGAGATCGTATGGATACTGCAACAACCGTCTGGTAAGGTGATCAACAATACTGTCTGGTGATGCTCAGTCGGGCTTGCCGTAGACCTGTAGAAGCGGCATGACCTGACAGCCAGCGACCCTTGAATTATTCTATTTGACGACAGTATTAGAAACAAGTTCAAAAACATGAGCCGAGTTGGGGAGAGAACGGGATCTCACCCCTATTCAAACCATTCGATCTCGACCCATTTTTCTCTGAAACGATACAAGAGGGCCTGTTAATGCCCATGTATTGTGCCCCAAACCAGCGAATATAAATAACTACATCCGTCAGATCAAAACTTCACCCGGGGCTTCCCGATCACGTTTGACTTGTCGCGGCATTTGTCGCCAAAGAAGTATAATGAATCGCACAGGTCATTCTTCGGCGCCGTATGCAACAAGGTCTGGCGCTACATCTGCCTGTCCATCCATAAACCCGATTAGTCAGAGAAAATTTTTATCTAGGTATAATAGATCTAAGGAGCACCAACTGTCTTGACATTTACTCCCTTCGAGTACTGATGGCCGAATGGCAAAACAGTCGTCTCCCTATCACCCCCAAGCTCAAGCTTCACACCCTAACTGCTCCCCGGGCTCGGATCCTTGTCGTGGATATCATGCGGCGCGAACCAGACTGAGCAGGCGCTCGTATGCTGAAAGGTTGGCAGATCGCCGGGATTGGAAATAGGGTGCGAGCCGAGATTGAACCAGATGACTCTGCCAAACATGACATCAGCATGTACTAGGTGTGTTGATTAAAAACACAAGCTCGATTGAAAACACAAGCAACGAATCTACTTACAAGTCCTCCTGTTCAATATTCTCCCCGTCGATGAAATTACTGAAATCAACCATTGGATCGTCTTGATCCAAAGCCTTGGCGGGACTCGCGCTGGGGACCTCGGTGTCTTTCTGCTTTGATATCTAGAGATCTGTCTGTGCCCATTCCGCAACTCACTCTAATGCCTCCGATCCAGAAAAAGTCAAATGTGATGGCGTCCTCATGCCTGTTCCGGGCATGATTCTGTACCCTGTCTTCTCGCCCCAAGCATTCGCCGAGTCATTGTCCAAAACCACGAGCATCGACCCCGAATTTGCTAGCCACTTCAGGCCACTCTTCTCTTCAACAAGTCTACGAGTCAATTTCATTGTGATGCGCGGTTTTTCCAGAGACCATGAGTATTCATGTTCAGCGGGCTCAATGTCAACGCTGGTCAGCGTATTGGAGAGGCCCAAGACATCGAAATCAGCCGTGAAGTTCAGCACGTGGTGGTGCATTCTACTCGCGAATTGGTGATGCACGCGGTAGCCGTGACCATTGCTTTGGTGGTCAAAAACGTAATACGCGCCTTGGTTGAAGCCACTGGCGCGCGGAGTTTAACTTCCATGCTGCCGTCGAGGTAAAATAGATAACGGATGGTGTAGTCATAGTTACCGAAGACAGCGGTGGTTCGTAAGACAAGGTAAAAGTTTTTGGAGTCGGAAACGTAAGAAGGTGTTGTGTGTCTTTGAAGGAGAGCGTCCGAGGTGTATTCAAAGAGGCATATCGCGTTTCTGGTTCTTTTTTCTTCCTCGCGCATTGAGTATTTATTGTCTAAAAAGTCGCTATAGGCGGGAGAGTCATACCCTAGCGGAATAAACGTCTAGGGATGAGCTCATACCCCAGAATGAGTCCGAATACTTTGCCGCCCCTTGCACAAGGTCGCTTCCCACGTACTGTGACAACGCTTCTTGCAATCCTAGCTCGTAAAGAACCTTTCCTCCTTTGAACCGAACGTCGAAAAATGTGACTCCTGTGGCCTGCGCAAGACAGAACTTAAACCCCATTCACGAAACACGCCATTCTTCTCGATCAAGCTTGTACCGTGGCCCAGATGGATGAACTATAACCGGCGCAGGCATTTCTCGACCCAACGCCCCTAAACTTCGATTTCGGTCTCAAATCCTCGGGTAGCCCACGCGGCGTAGAATGAATCGGTCGAATCACGTTGAAACATACACCATCGTACATTCCCCCATTCTCCATTCATAGGTCTCTAAAGCTGAGCTCCAGTCCATCCGGATCTGAACGACTGCCAATATTGATCAAGGCTCCCAGAAGGCTTTGTTTGATATCTGAAATCTCTGCGGCAATTGAATAGGGGCAGCCTCTCAAAGACTCGGGTCTGGGACAAGGTTAGGGCCGGAATGTTTGCCGGAATTGTGGCTGAATATGAGAAGATGAATCTACGTCTGATCTGTGGCGGGCAATGGACCTACTCATCTAATGTCGCTGCGTCTTGAACCCCTCGGTAGATAGTGATCTGTACCTATCGAGGTGCTGGTGTGTTTGTGATGCCATCAATGTAAATCAACGCCTCTGATTTGTTGGGACGCAAGACTTCTATCCGCAGTATATATTTATCGTACGAGTTGGCGTGTTTCGCGACGGTCAAGTTTAGACTGTTCGGCACCTCGTGAAAGTATTCGAGTACGTTCCGTGTCTCTGTACTGGTCAGATCTGCCCGTTTCGAGATTGTATATTCAGTTGTGATAGAGATTGTGAGTTGCTATGCAAAGATGGTTCGCAGTCACGCAGGATCTAGCAAGGATTCAGCAGTTGCGAAAAGACGAGCGAGATACACTGTCTAAAATAGGAAGAGCGTAGTAAAGCTGACAACAAGGATGGACCTCGTAAAGCTTCTGGCAGAGCCATATTTTGACCAGGAACAGATAATAGTTTGCTTTACTGTCGATAGGATTCTCAAAACCATGACATCTACTATAGTGATGACAACTATCGGACTATTTGCTTTTGCAGTACTCTATATGAATCTGCTCAGTCTGCCACATTGCTGCCAGGCAGCGTATTCTTTACGTTGTAAATACCTGATCTTGACAACTTGTGGGTGTACCTTCTTTATAACTGTTAATACTTTCTCTGGCATCTCGGCATCTAGGTGGGTAAGAAAGCTCGATTGCTGTTTCCACTTCTTCGGTTCGACAGCTGCTTAGAATGATGAGGATGTAGCTTGAGGATGGTATTGGTCGTAGTCTATGGCAGAAAAGCGGGCGGGACGGAGGCAAGCCTCGTTACGAAAGGGTGATCACTAGTACTAGTAGTCTGGTACTATACCGTACCTTACACAAGTAGTATCCTAAACCACAGCGCAATAAGGTAAGTTGGAATGCTTCCTAGAAGTCTTTTCCAGCTAGCCTTACTCTATATAGCATGGCTTCTTGGCGGAAGGATATACCTACTTCCTGCCAAAAGCTTCTATAGACAAATCATCCGTATGTGGAACACCTGATTGAGTTGTGTAACTAGTACAGTAGATCGCTACATACAAAATCCACCAAGTCTGAACGCCGGGTTGGTACCGTGAAAAGTCACCTCGGCTAGAATTTTGACACTCCCACACGATCGCTGTACTTTTAGAAGGTCTTCGCAATCAGAGTCTAGTTGCCTAATCAAGTTAGGTCGGCCTCAATCCAGCTCTATCAAAACGTCGCACATCACTTTCACAGAGTGGCCATTCGTCAAAGTCTCAAATTAATTGCCTCACGAAACATCTCAAATTTGTCTCGCGTCAGCGCCTTGGTTAGTCCGTCAGCCACCTGTTTATTAGTGAGGGTATATTCAAAAGTCACGGTCTTGTCAGCAACCTTCTCTCTACAGAAGTGGTTGCCGATCTCAATATGCTTGATGCGACCATGAGATCGAGGATTCTTGGTTAGTGCAATTGCGCCCTAATTGTCGTCGTAGATGATAACCGTTTTCAGAGCATTGCTGTTGAATTGCAGTGACGTCAGAAGGCTTCGTAGTCAAATTGCTTTCTTAATGACCTATGTTTGCTCGATGTACTCTGCTTTACAAGTCGAAAGAGCGACGATAGTCTGTCGTTTAAAAGATCAACTGATATTAGCGCTTTCGACGTTGAACACGTAATCTAAGATAGAGCGACGAGTAGCTATATCGTTAACTCAGTTAAAGTTAGTGTAACCGATTAAGCTTGAGAGAGTTTCTTAAAACGTCAGTTGAAAATTAAGTGTTTCTTTCAAGTATTATAAGATTCGTTTCATCGCACTTTAATGTCGTTTAATCGAATTATGTGCGTAGCGGTTAATAATAGATACAGTATAAACAAGATCGAGGCGAGTTTTCAGCATAATATATATTAGCGATTCAATAACGAACTAATAACGTAATTTGTTCTTAGACGTAGCTTCGTACTTATTCTCTGCGAATTTCAATTTGATTATTATTTTCATTAAAGTGACTACTAACTTTGCGTCTCACATGTCGTTGTCTCGAAGCACTCGTTCAACGTATTCAGCTTGCCCTAGACGAATAGTTCTATTAATACGATCACGAATAACAGTCATTTCTAGATAATAAGCATAGGGTTCTAAGTCGATCATATGAAATTTGACGTTGAGAATATCTTTGATTCTTTGAATATCTGCACGATTAGAATTAATGATTAAAACATTATCAACATAAAGCGCAATAATGATATCTGTTTAAGAGTCGATGAACACACTATAGTCAGCATCGATGAGAGTGAAGTCTTATTCTTTCATGAATTCGACGAAGATATTATATCAAACTCGAGATGATTGTTTCAAATCATATAAGACCTTGTTTAGCTTGCAGATCTTATTTGAGTATTTCTAAGACTTAAAGTTAGTGAGTTAATATATGTAGATTAATTCCTTCACTACATCATATAAAAAGACGATTTTCATATTTATTTGCTTTAAATTCCAGTTCAAGATCACTACGAGAGCAAATAGAGCTTTATAACTCATGACTTTTATTACTAAGACGAATATCTCGTTGTTGTTACGGCCGTACCCTACATCCCCTTGACACCGGCTAGGCGCTAGGCCCATTGGAGCCTAGCCTAGCCTTGGCGGAGGCCTTGCCTCCTACATATACAGAGCCTCCCTCCTAGATAGTTCGGTAGACTCTTTATCCTCGTCTACTCATATCCCTATGATCCTTCTAGGCCTGATCCTGACATTATAAAGAATCTCCTTCGTACGCCACCCGGCGAAGAGAATTGACGGGCTTATTTCTTCCTGCTCGAAGCAAGTGACCGAGCCTAATAAAGAATACACTGGGTATTTCTACCATACAGACACCTCATTACATTACAAACCACCTACATCATTCGAAAGAACCTCCATTACACCCACCTCCGCAAGAAAACCTTCTCTGAGCAAACACTACTTCTCCGCCTTCTCTGCTCGCAAATTCTGCCCCGCCTGGGCTTCACACCTGAATTTGCAAACAAATCACCCCCTCAGAATAACACCTTCACAAAGAACACACTTCAAAGCATTCACATTCTTTGCTAGGTGTCAAACGGTTAACAAATAAAAAAGTTGCATGGGAAACAAAGAAATTCGGCATCCCGCACCAATCCCAACACCGAAATTCCTACACTCAACACCAAAAAACTTCTCAAACAATGGCTTCTTCCTCCACCCAGCCATTTCCCTCTATCAAATACATTCCGCCTCATCGACGTCGAAATTCTTCTTCTTCTAGGCCTGATTCGCGGTCAAATTCCCCTACATATCGCCGCGGCCAGCCCTACCTTACATTCGAGGACCTACATACCAAATTCTCACCACCAAATTCGCCTCCGCTCCGCATGCCAAGAGTACAGCGATCCTTGTCTGCTGAGGATCTCTTTCAGCGATACCATACTCAGCAGCAACCTCAGAATGGGCCGATGCAAGGCCATGATCCACCTTCTTCTCGATCATCGCTAAGACAGCGATCTTTCTCGCCTTTCAGACAAGCATCGAGACTCACTCCAAGACTATCGAATCCACCTGTTTTCACCGACACCAATAGTCACGTCCAATTTGATGACTGGAAAATGAGAATCCAAGACAAACTGGATCACAATAATGATCACTATCCCCACGAGTTATTCAAGATTGCGTACATTATTGCACGCCTCGGGGGAGAGGCAAGTCAACACGTGTCTTTTAGACGACGACATCGTTCTTATTCGACAGTCAACGAACTTCTGTGTTACGAGCGTACCTCGCATCCTTGACACACCTGCCTTGACACTTCCCCTTTAGGCTTAGCGTGTCTTGGCAGGTTCACTCCGCCATACATATATGGCGTCCCTCCCAGTCCATAGTTGCTCCTTAGCTTGTTATCTTCGTTACATACTACACTACGGTTATCACCACAGTACGGTCCTTACACTATAACAAGCTCATTTCAAACCCCCGGGGCCTGTCTTCATACATGCTCCAACCATTTGTCTTCGGAAGGCAGTAGACTGAATCCCAGTCGACCAGGCCTTCAGCCACGAGGATACCGTGCCTCAACCAGAATAATCCTTCTAACCACATCATTCGAAAGAATACCCCTCAGAATACCTACATTCTTCGTGGCAACTCAAGCGGACAAGAACTCAGCTTGCTACATTCTTTTTTTTCCTTCCCAACAAGTCTTCTCCGCCCGCAACTTCACCGCCAGAAGATTCAACACCTACGAAGCAGAGAGACACATACCCAACTCGCCCGTCACCTCCGTACATCAGATCTTTACCCTTGCCTTGGTTAAGCACGCCAGGAGAAATAAAGTGCTACCCGAACACCGATATCCAGAATTTTCTCAACACAAAAATTTCTCAACCACACATTCAACCCGAGTTCTGAACGTCTCATTTCAAGGACAAAACGTTCCAAAACACAGGGTTTTCACGGCGCCCAATTCGGTTAAGAAACGCCTTCACAGGACCCTCCGCAAGAAAACCTTCTCTGGGCTGATACTCCTTCTCCCCCCGCAAAATCAGCCCCGCCTGGCCTTCACACCCGAATTTGCCAACAAACCACCCCCTCAGGATAACACCGTCACAAACAACACACTTCAAAGCATTCACATTCTTTGTGAGGTGTCAAACGGCTAGCAAATAAAAAAGTTGCATCAGAAACAAAGAAAATCGGTTCCCCGCAACTTCTTGACACCGAAATCTAAAACATTCTCAACACCACCATTCCCAACATCAAAGAACCCAATTCCAGCGGCAGAGAACCACATACCAAACTCGCCTGTCGCCTCCACAACTCAGATATCTACCTCTGCCTTGGTTGAGCACGCCAGGAGAAAGAAAGTGCTCCGCTCCAATTTCTACGAAACTCCCTCCCCCTCACCAGTCGATCTCTTAACTGAGTAATCGATTAATCATGAAGTCCTACGAAGAACGACTCGCTACATTCTCTTCTTGGCCACATACCTTTTCATTTCCGCAACCAAAAGAATTTGCCGCGGCTGCATTCGTCTATGCCCCTACAAAAGAATGTCATGATAATGTACAATGCAATGATTGTGCAATCAATCTTGACAGCTGGAAAGAGGACGATAACGCACTCATACAGCATCTACGTCGATCGCCCAAATGTGCCTCTGCCATAAAAATGAGGCGAGACTGGGTGAAAACGATTCTCGACGCTCCCAAATTAAGTATTCAAGCCGAGGAAGCTCAAGAAGCTGCTGAGAAAGAAGCTCAAAAAGCTGCCCAACAAGCTGCTCAGAAAGAAGCTCAAAAACCTACTCCCACACCTCGAGACCTAGCCTTCTTTGATCCTTCGCTGCAGTATAACTTTCCGGAACTTCGTCTATATCATGACATCAACAAGTTCGCCGAGCATATTCTACAGTGTGCGGACCGATACCGCGAGGTTGATGTCACAGAGCTACTTCCCAAATGTCTTCGTGGCCATGCATTTACATGGAGTCAAAGCATTCAACTAAAAGATGTGACCCTCGCCAAGTACATGGAGGTTTTGACAGCCAAATTCGGAAAACCTCTCCCGGCTTCGCAAGAACCTTTCAAATCGACTGCACAAGAGACTTCAAAACCAGCTCCGCAAATGCCTCAAGAATATCATAAATGCACTGTCTGCTCAGCTGCATTCTCCTCCATCAGTCGACTGTTAAGTCATAGCCAAATCACCTGCAACAAGGCCTCTTGCAAGCACTGCGAGACAACCTTCGAGTCAAAGAATAAGCTACATGAACACCTCCGGAACGAATGTCAGCAATCATCTCGCATCAAGAGCATAGCGTCTCATAAATCTAGCCTGTCAGCACTCACCCCTGCTGAGAGCGCTACTTCTTATCCATCCTCATCTGAAATCTCTACATCTTGCCCGGCAACACCTCCGCCGGAATATCGTTCTACAACTCCGGTGTATCAGTCATCAACACCAAAAAATTACCTCACAGTCGCTGACCTCTACATGCGCTATGCACCTCTCAAATCAATCAAATCCTCATGGATTCGCCCAGTTACTCGTTCCAGGACCGTTCTTCCCACACTCACAGTCAAGGATTTGTATAAGAAGTTCCATGAACGCCAAATTGACATGAGATCTCCAAGTCGCCAAATCGGGTCTAGCGCAGTCAAATCAGCATGCGATGCAAAGACCCCGGCAATCGCCTCAAATTTGATTCCTCAGAAGGGCGCCAAGACTCCATTTTTCACCATGCCAAAAACCAGTGCTCAGCGACTGAGTTTTCAACAACAACGTCAAGTAACGCCTTCCTTCTTCGCATCACCTCGAGCTATAGTCTATGGCTACCGACGCCATTATAGCCGGAGGCTCGAAGCGTGTTGTTGATGACGTCGTCGCCCTCGATGGATTTGGCCTCATGGAGAAGACTGCGCCAAAACCATTTGATATTGGATTAAGGTTTAAGGTTCGGGCGGTTCGGAAGGCCTCAGCCAATCACAGGCCTTCATTTCTGGATTTCTTCTCCGGCCGCAAATCCAATATCAGCTGCCCACCCTACACCGAAAACCATTCTTGGCCACCATTTCTTCAATTCTTCACCAATGGAGGCCATTGCAGGACCCCTGTGACCGCGTGACGTCATGCTAGCGACATGGCATCGCCAGGACGTCACCGAATTGAGATCAACATCACCGCCGCAAGGAGAAAGCGAGCGCTAGAGTCAAAGGTTCTTTGTTTTTTATGATTTTTCAGCGACCAAGCATGCATGGCGTTTGTTTTTCTTCTTCTTTTCTTCTTTTCTACCGCACTGGGGACCAGCGCTTCTTCCGGGGGGGGGTAGTGTTACGAGCGTACCTCGCATCCTTGACACACCTGCCTTGACACATCCCCTTTAGGCTTAGCGTGTCTTGGCAGGTTCACTCCGCCATACATATATGGCGTCTCTCCCAGTCCATAGTTGCTCCTCAGCTTGTTATCTTCGTTACATACTACACTACGGTTATCACCACAGTACGGTCCTTACATTCTGGATCATCTTATCGATTTATACGAAATACCTCTGTCCATTATTTCACACACAAATTGACATGCTTTCAAGAAATTGACGCAGGGTAATCAGCCTTTTTCAGAGTTCTATAGAGCTTTTATAAAATGCATTCGTCTGTGTGACGAGGAGGAGGACCTTATAAGACATCTCGTAATGAAATCTGAGCTTCGTTCTTTGGACCAAAGCGATGCTCTAGACACTTACATAATGAAGACAAAACCTCAGCTAAAGACGTACATAATGATGAGACAACTTCATTATTAACAATTTGCTGAGGTTCTGGCTGAGAGGAAAGCAGCGAGATTCGTCGAGCAATACGCTAAAGCAAAAGCTGAGGCTTACGCAAAGAAGGGCAAATACGTCATTATTACACGCCCAGACCCTGCTCTCGACTTTTATGAACTTTCACAATAAAACGAAGACGACGAACTTGCTATGATAAACTGAACCTATAGTCAGAAGCACGGCAAATCGTCAATCGCTGGACTGAGTACTCAGGAAATATACGACCTGGAATGTCAGGAATATCTATGACAACAGTGTTAGGACCAGTCGCAAGCACCTATTTTGGAAACCGCTGGCTGATAGGGCGGCTGAATTTGGCCTAGCGCGCTCAAATCAACATGCGATCCGGTCAAACCTCGGACATGATGTTTTTGAGCGGTTCCAGGCCATTTCAGAAAAGCGCCAAGACTCATTTTTCACTCAAGCAAATTCGAATACTCAGCGACTAATTACTTAACAACAACGCCATATGACAGCTATCTTCTTCGCCTCCCCCCGAGCTATAGTCTATGACTGTCGACGACGTCATAGTCGGAGGCCCGAAGCTTGTTGTTGATGACGTCGTCGTCCTCGCTGGATTTGGTCTCAAGGAGAAGACTGCGTCAGCGCCAAAAACCCATTTGATATTGAATTAAGGTTTAAGGTTCGGGCGGTTCGAAAGGCCTCAGCCAATCACAGGCCTTCATTTTTGAATTTCTTCTCTGCTCGAAATTCGAATATCAAATGGCTGCTGCAGGGCAAAACATCTTCTTGACCATTATTTCTTCAATTCTTCGTCAATGAAGGTCATTTCAGAACCTCTGTCACCGCATGACGTCACGCTAGCGACATGGCATCGTCAAAGACGTCACCGTCGGAAATTCACCGCTAGAGTCATCGAGAAAGCGAGCGCTAGGGCCAAAAGTTCTTTGTTTTTTATGATTTTTCAGCAATCAAGCATGCATGGCGTTTGTTTTTTCTTCTTCTTTTCTTTCGAGGGCACACACCTGTCTATCGCACTGGGGACCAGCGCTTCTTCGAGGGGGGGGTAGTGTTACGGCCGTACCCTACATCCCCTTGACACCGGCTAGGCGCTAGGCCCATTGAAGTCTAGTCTAGTCTTGGCGGAGGTCTTGCCTCCTACATATACAGAGCCTCCCTCCTAGATAGTTCGGTAGACTCTTTATCCTCGTCTACTCATACCCCTATGATCCTTCTAGGCCTGGTCCTGACAGTTGTAATCTAGTTCTTCACGTTGAGAGCATTCAAGAATCACTCAGCGTGCTTTGTAGCGAGTGATTTCCTCTTTTGATTCTCGCTTTAAGATAAACACTCATTTATCTTTTAATAATTTGCGATCTTTGAGACAGTCGACGAGTTTTCAAGTTTTATTCTTCATTAAGAAGTTAATCTCGTTCTCGATTACGTCTTCTCACTCTTCGCTGTTAGAATTGTTATCTACGATTGTCTCTTCGTAATTCTTCGACTTATAAGATTCTCGAGCAATGAAGACAAGAAGTGCAATTGAGTCTAATAATAGATCGCGATCTAATAGATACGAATAATTTCGTAACGAGGTCGCAGAAGCATTATCTTCGTCTATTAGAGTTTCGAATAAAGGGATTGAGAACGACGTTGTCATCGCTGACGTTGAGACGAATAATAAATGTGATATCGGATTTTCTAAGACTACTGACGACGTTGATTTTGAAGTTATGTTATCATCAACTACGATCGTAATGAATTTAGATTCTTTCGTAGATTGAGATAACGATTCGATCGACACTAATGTTTCCCTCACTGTGATAAAATCTAAGAATTTTTTGACACGTAAAAAGTGAGAAGAAATCTTATCTTAGATTACTTTAAAGATGCGATAGATTCTGTTATCGTCAAGAAGTATCTTATAGATATAATCGTCTTCGTAGTCGATAAGTCGTGCAGAAGCATCAGTGACAGTGCGACTTTGATCTTTTACTTAATTAGTGTGAGATTTTCGAGTAACACATTATTTATAAGATTTAAGAGAGCGAAGATATTTAAGATTTGACTTACACTCGATTTCTGCTTCGTGAGAAGTTAACGTTCGAGTCTAAGTAAGTCGTCGATTATATAGATAATTAATCGCGAGTATTAATTGTGATTAATAGCGCATAGATAATTCAGTGTCTTTTATTATCGTGAATACGTAGCTCTTTAAGTCTTGATTTAGTCGCTCAGAGAACTTATTTTGTTAAGAATTATCGAACACAGTTGACTCTTATAGAATATCACTGTTAGCAGCGGGACCAAGAGGACAGCTGTCGCATGAGCCCGGGGGTTGCCGAGCGTAACCGGATCGCTTGACATACGCATGCCAAGCGGATCCTTGGCGTGAGAAGCTTAAGAGGGTCATGCCCCGAAGTTTCCCATTTTCCTTCCTTAAGAATTAGTCTTACTATTAGATATACTATACGCAATATATATATCTTCGCTAAGTTCACATTGCTACACAACCCTAGCTGTAAGGACCGTACTGTGATGATAACCGTAGTGTAGTATGTAACGAAGATAACAAGCTGAGGAGCAACTATGGACTGGGAGAGAGGCCATATATGTATGGCGGAGTGAACCTGCCAAGACACGCTAAGCCTAAAGGGGAAGTGTCAAGGCAGGTGTGTCAAGGATGCGAGGTACGCTCGTAACACTAGCCTGTCTTATATATATCTATATTATATAAGCCAGTCTAACAATCACTCTCATCGCGAAAACGATCAAAGACGTGATCACTATACTCGTCTTCTTAGTTAGTGCGAAGTCTACGATATCGAAATTTATCTCGTTTATTACGTATCAAAAAACGACGAAAGGTCGAAAAGGTCTCGCCTTTGAAACGTAATAGTTCGACTTCGAAACGTTTAGTGAAATCGTCGAGAAAGATAATGAAATATCTGAAATCATCTTTGATTTCTTTTATGATATTAATATCGCTATGAATTAGATCAAGAGAACGTCTGTTAGAGCGAATATGAGAGATATGCTTGACTTGCTAAATTTTCTTGATGATATAGAACACGCAAGACGTCTTATCACTTACATCTTTACTTAAATCGATTTCATAGTGCGAAAGCTACTTCACGTCGTCAGCGTGGCCCAAGCAGCGATAATAGTAAATCAGGGTTTCGAAATTTGACTTACGTTTTTGTCTCTTTCGAGATATGAAGTTCTCGAAGTTAGAGCTAGTGCTGTCACGCGACGTGTCGAAGTTAAACTCGAAATCACAGCTTGTAACGGAGCTAATGATAATATTAGACTCATATATAACACTTCGAGAACGCTTTACTGATGTAAGCGAAATAATTAATTCGTTAATTAAATTAACAGTTGAGTTAGCAATCATGATCTATCTAGATATGAATATTAATCAGAGCTTTCGAACTTGCTTTGATACGAGAACGATCATTAAAGATATCGTCTTTAATTGTTAATAATTCTCTCACATATTAAAGCGAAAGATATCGTTATTAATTAGTCAGATAGTAATGTCTCGACGATTTATTTTGATATTATTTCCCACAATTTTAATAAAACAGCTCGAACGCATCAGCTTACTCTGAAATATTAAGTTCATTAACAGTTCAGAAACATAAAGAACATCGTCGAGAATAAGTCTAATGCACTTGTTATTCACGTTAATTCTAAGCTTAATTTTATCTTTATTAATAAAAATAAGAAAATCGATCACTTCTGTAATAAAACGACAATTATTCGTCGATGTGAACAGACGATATATCTTAAAGACTAATCAATTAGAAGTAATATAAACAGAGCAGTAGAAGTCGAGTTTTTATCGTTTCGATATAATATCGACGATAGCGATTATAACATAATCGTTCTCTAAAAGAGAGACGTAATATTTTAAATTGTCTCGTCGCACAGCAGTGAAGCACTTATTAATCTTAGAGTTTTCGTCGAAGTGTGCTTCTTCTGAATCATAGTATACTAAATTAACATTACGATCATTACGGGACTTTCGCTTTTTATTTCGATCGTTTTGACCTTGATCTCGATCGTATCGTCTCTTTCTATCGCGATTGTTTCTCTCGTGATCGTTATAATCGTTACGATCACGACTACGACTGCGTCTACGTCTGTCTGAGTTATCAGACTGAGTATTATTCTTCGAGTTATACTCATAATGGGTGTGATAAATCTTCTGACAGTGTTGATAGAACTTTACGAGACGTCGAAGATATACGACGTCTGGCTCTTCGATAGTCCTCGGTTGCGATCTTTGCGTCGTTTAATTCGTCGCATTCGTAACTGCGTATGCTTCAGACCGAGTAACAATCAGTTCAAGAATTGACTTTATTCGACTGACAGACGAATTGATCACTATTTGAATGAATCGTTAAGTGACGTATTTCAGCGTGAAAACGAACTTTTCGACTGCATTAATTATATCGTAAATCTAAGTGTAATATAAAAAGTAATTCTTATATTCTTTATCTAGTTCGATATGAAAAAGAAAGATAAGATAGACGTCGTTTAGACGTAATTTCTTATAAATCGTTCGAATTTCATTATAAAGTTCTTTGAACTTCTTAGCGTATTCGAAGACGTTTTTATAATCACTTAACTTCAATAGTGATAGACGTCGAAAACGATTATTAAGAAAATTAGAATCTTTAAGCTTATAGCTCTATCTAATAACGATTTAGAGAAAGTAGACGTTATTAATATTCTTATAATCACTATAGTAGTTAACTTCAAGAGTGCTTAGAATAACGTTATAGCACACTAAGTGTTTTTCTTCTTATCTGTCACGACGGATTTCGTACGAATCTAGAGTTTTTAACACTGACACTAAAGTAAAAGATGCTTGATTCGACTCAGTCTGAATCTAAGCAGCTGCGTTGATCGTATTTACTTTATTTATATCGATCTAAGTAATACGAGACGAAAAAACAAGCTAACTTTTCGTTATATACTTTTATAATAGTTCGTTGATGAGATACTCTTTGACAGCGCGCTTTCAGATCTAATATTCTTCGAAAGTTTCGAGTTTGACTATGTGCGTTGATAGGCTACTCGATTTAATAGTAACTGTTTCAGAGTCTATAACTAATAATCGTATATTCAAAAAGATCGATATCACTACAGTCTTCAAGTTCTGACTTATTCGTTAAGAATTCTAATGTGAGTGAGACGTTATTATCGCTCGACGTGTTTGATACGTAGTTCTCTTGACTTACTTTGATTAAATTTTAAGCTTCAGAGTTGTTACGAGCGTACCCCGCATCCCTTTGACACATGCCTTCCTTTGACACTTCCCTTTTAGGCTTAGCGTGTCTTGGCAGGTTCACTCCGCCATACATATATGGCCCTCCCTCCCAGTCCATAGTTGCTCCTCATCTAGTTGTCTTATTCAATACACCTACATGACTTGACTCTGTACTGGTCCTGACACTACAACTAGATCACCCTCACTCCATTCGTTTTTTTGACAGCAAGCGAATTCAAAGAAATTTGCTGGCAGGAGCTTTATCAAGAGACTAAGTGAGATCAAGACACCTTCGGGTTGAGGTCAATATCGACCATTGAGATATCGTATCCCTGGGTCTACCCACCATACGGGCAGAGAATTGTTTATCAAGAGACTAAGTGAGACCAAGACACCATTAACACCGGTTGAGATCAATATCGACCATTGAGATAGGCACCTCTGGGTCTGGCCATCAGACGGCAAGGGGGAGAACCGCCTTGTGTACAGTGAGCAAGGATAAAGAAGTTACTGGATCATTCGTACGACTTAGCGAATCAGAAAGAAATCGTCAAAACAATCTTCTCACCTCACAGCGAGCCTGCTATAAGGCAACGGGATCAGATTCGAAGACACTCAAAACAACAGCAAACGCACGACCTCTTCATTGAGCATGTCGGCCATACAACACGAAAAGAAGCCGCATTCTACCCCGCCTGAGCTTCACACCTGAATTTCTCAACACACCATCGCAAACAACATTCTTCAGAGCACTCACATTCTTTGCGGGGTGTCAAACGGGCAACCAAAGAAATCAAGTGAGAACAAAGAAAACGGACGGCAAGTGAGCCTGCTACAATGGCACAACATATTCGATTCTTTCTTTCCCCTTTCTATCATTTTCACGACATGGCGAATTACAACACAAATTCTACGAATCAGGCGCTTGAGTTACGGGCGTAATTTATGTCAGACAGGTCATTGACAGCGGAGTACTCGCTATCGGTCTTAGGACGGGTGTCAAGAACTTAGTATTGATGAGACACTGGCAGTCGAAGCGGTAGGCCTACGAAGCGGATGGATGCAATGGATAGCACTATGGAACAACACAGCGACGGACGTTGGATGACAAGAGACTATGGTTAGGAAATGAATAGGAGGTAGATATTTGATGGCAAGAGCTTGAGAGGCACAGGGCAAATCTACAATGATACTCCCAGGACAGGCTGCCAGCAGGAGTTGAGGTGGAAAACATATTTGCATGCGATGGATTTTTTCGATTCTACATGGACAACATGGACAAAGCAATGTGGCTGCAGCAGGCATGGACAATGCTGGCATGGACGACAAAGCAATGTGGCTGCTGCCTGCTGGATAACATGGACAACTCTGGCTAGACTGCATTCGGCCTAGCGCACTCAAATCAGCATGCGATCCGGCCAAACCTCGGACATGGTGTTTTTGAGCGATTCCAGGCCATTCCAGAACGGCGCCAAGACTTCATTTTTCACTCAGGCAAATTCGAATGCTCAGCGACTTGGTACTCAACAACAACGCCATATGACATCTACCTTCTTCGCCTCCCCCCGAGCTATAGTCTATGACTGTCGACGACGTCATAGCCGGAGGCCCCAAGCGTGTTGTTGATGACGTCGTCGCCCTCGGTGGATTTGGTCGGTTCGGAAGGCCTCAGCCAATCACAGGCCTTCATTCAGCAACTTTCTTCTCCGGCCGCAAATCCAATATCAGCTGCCCAGCCTACACCAAAAACCATTCTTGGCCACCATTTCTTCAACTCTTCACCAATGGAGGCCATTCCAGCACCCCTGCAACCGCATGACGTCATGCTAGCGACATGGCATCGCCAAGACGTCACCGGAGAGACTTGGGATCAGCACTGCGGCTGAGGATTGCGCCGGCGGGCACCATGTTTCTGCTTTTGTTCTTTCTTCCACATGCATAGCGAGCGACTATGAGCGAGCGACTACAGCCATGAGGACATGTCTTTTCGGAGGGGGGGGGTAGTGTTACGAGCGTACCCCGCATCCCTTTGACACATGCCTTCCTTTGACACTTCCCTTTTAGGCTTAGCGTGTCTTGGCAGGTTCACTCCGCCATACATATATGGCCCTCCCTCCCAGTCCATAGTTGCTCCTCATCTAGTTGTCTTATTCAATACACCTACATGACTTGACTCTGTACTGGTCCTGACATGAGTCATAGATTGCTCAGTTCGTCAAGATCACGATACTAAAGCTCGTGATTATATCGAAGAAAATCACGTTCAAAGATACGACGATAACGGCGTTTACACTCTCAATCTTGTTACGAGCGTACCCTGCGTCCCTTGACACCTCGTACCCTTGACACCTACGCTAGCCCTATCGGGCCTAGTGTCTTGGCAGGTTCACTCAGCCATACATATATGGCTTCCCTCCCAGTACATAGTTACTCCTCAGCTTGTTATCTTCGTTACATACTACACTACGGTTATCACCACAGTACGATCCTTACAAATCTCCTATAGAGATACAATAAACAGCGTCAATTTCGAGACAGTTAATAACAATTTGAGAGCTTTATATAGAGATTAATTGATATTTGAAATTAAAGAAGATATCGAAAGAAGTACAATAAGATTTAGACGTAGAAACAGTAAGAAAAAGACTTTAAATAGAGATTAGACGTGTAGATCGTCTGATAAATAAAGACTCTCTGAGAGAGACACGAGATATATATATCGACTCATAGATCTTATTATCATTGTTATTTTTATTGTTAGAAATAAGAGTAAAAGCAAGAACGCTCGCCCCTCTCGTAAGAATCTTCGACGTATACTTATTTCACTGCGCGAGGTGTCGAAGACGATTTACACTTAGAATCTTTTGCGCTTGCACCTCTCTTAAAAGAGACGACATCTATCGAGAAGTTAATTTCATTACGCTCACGAATCGAAAGAATATGAAACGTGGATCGCGAATCAAGCGAAAGAATACACTGCATAGTTGATTGATAGCTTAATAGCGTCTTGATGGAGTTTTAAATGAATAGCTTAGTAGCGTCTGAGCAGAGTTTTTAGATGAATAACTTAGTAGCGTCTGAGCAGATTAACAGCTTAATAGCGCCTTGATGAAGTTTTTAGATGAACAGCTTAGTAGCGTCTGAGCAGAGTTTTAGATGAACAGCTTAATAGCGTCTTGATGAAGTTTTTAGATGAACAGCTTAGTAGCGTCTAAACAGAGTTTTAGATAAACAGCTTAATAGCGTCTGAGCAGAGTTTTAGATGAACAGCTTAATAGCGTCTTAATGATATAGTATTCAATGATTTAAAGGTTTTAACTCTTGCGCTGTTTGAGCAACAAGGCGATAAGCACTCGTTACAGAGTCAAAGCAATCTGCTTGATGTGATTCATAGGC
The DNA here is from genome assembly GCA_022315425.1 of Pseudevernia furfuracea. Classification (NCBI taxonomy): domain Eukaryota; kingdom Fungi; phylum Ascomycota; class Lecanoromycetes; order Lecanorales; family Parmeliaceae; genus Pseudevernia; species Pseudevernia furfuracea. The sequence continues at coordinate 349,348 of JAIUPT010000022.1, forward strand.
GGAATGACTTCTTTCATTGGTTGACCTAGCGAGCGATCCGATTTAGATCTAGCTTCGTCGACTGTAAGGTGATCTCAGCGATAGTTCTAGCGATTGCTGAATTTCGGAGTCAAACCCATTCCCACGTCTTTCTTTCGATTGGAGTTTCAGTCTCCTGAAGGTAGGGTTTGTCCTGTAGACGTAGCATTTAAAGTGAGGTGTTGATGTTTTGTTTGCTGAGGTTCTCAGCCCAATTGAAACACTCTGAATGAGTCAGCAGGCGGCTTTGAAGTTGAACGTAGTACTACTGAAAGAATACCCTGCGATCCGGGCTTATAACCTATTAAAATATAGGTATGTGAAACACCTGATTGAGTTGTGTAACTAGTACAGTAGATCGCTACATACAAAATCCACCAAGTCTGAACGCCGGGTTGGTACCGTGAAAAGTCACCTCGGCTAGCATGGCTTCTTGGCGGAATGATATACCTACTTCCTGCCAAAAGCTTCCATAGACAAATCATCCTTCTACCTGCAGCTTACTGGGTTGCTTGTTTCTCTTGTTTCTGGTCCCAATATAGATCTTAATAAGATAGACATGCCAGGTGGGCATAGCCAGTAGGTAAATTGCGTGCCACGTTCCAGTCACGCATTCTCATGCAGACAAAGCTCCCTTTCCTTCTTTTCCCTTCATCCCCTGCTCCGCGTCTTGGACTTTTCTTCTACCCTTGCACCGGTCTTTGCTTTGATCCTGGCAGATTGTGATTTCCCACAGACTACGCGGAGCACTCAACTGCGAATTAGAGGCACAGCCATCAAACATGGAGGCTGAATGAATGTGCATCTGCAGCTGGCTGTTCTTGGACGTGAGATCTCTATTTGTTGCACTACTACTAGATGAAATGGAACAGTTTCCACTCAACAATCTGACACATGGCAGCAGAGCTTGTGCCTACTTTCTCTATAGTACAGACCCTGGGAACGATGTTGACATCATCCTGTTGATTTCTATCCATGCGACCCTGTACTTGCCGTAAGAGACTTTTTTAGGGCAAATGCGTCGTGTTGAACAGACGGTTGCCTGTGTCGGTGGTGCCACTGCCGGTGAATCTGGTCTCGGACTTGCGAAGTGCAATAAGATGAAGCTCTGCGTGACGTGCGAGTTTCTGATTGAGACTGCCACTGCCCCCGGAAACGCACTGGGCTTGAACGACACCAGCAACTACCACAATGCGAATAGTGGCATGAAGCTTGCGAACGTGCTGCACGAATTCAATAACCGTTTTGCCGGTATTGATTACCGAATCTACCAGTACTACCGTGAGCTGTCCTTGCAAATGATGGAGCTTGATATCGTCAGCATCGCTGGCATGGACGAACATGGCAAGCGGGAAGGCGTCGTTGACGCCAAGAGCCATAGGTTCACCGCCGCGCATCAGCGCCACGATCGTTGTCTGTTTCTCATGAAAAAGCTGATAGCCTGCTGTTTGACGGCCCTGGACATGCCCAATTAGACGCTGTTCGAGGCCCACCACATCTGCCAGGAATTCGTTCCCCAGATACCATCCGACACGGTGATGCGCTTTTCTTAGGTCCGGGCCAGCAACAGCTGCATCGCGCATCTGCGTTGCGAGCAGCTTTGTCGCGTTCCTTTCCGTGGCACAAAGGACTTGGAGACCGCCAGGTGTATATCGGTCGCCCAGAAGAGAATCGACGAACTCCGGCCCAATGAGGTTGATTATGGGAAGCTTGGTAATGTCTAACCGTGGTGAGGCATTGCTTGGCAGCACAGCCTGGCTCGCTTTAAGACCGTCATTGTCGATGGCTTTTGTCAAAGCCGCATCCATGGTCTTGCTCCTGGCCTGCTCCTCACCGACAACGATAATGGCTTCATTTGCCTTGTGCAACATGTCCAAGTCCAGCGGACCATCTCCGAACGCCCAAACACACATGTGGCAGTCATCCCGCAAATGGGCAACCAAGGCGCCCTTTACTGCCGCTGAAACGACGAATCCATCAGCAATGCGTCCCCCACCAATCACTTTCACCTTCTCAGATAGACCTTCTTTCTTCAGAGCCTTTTCCCAAACACGACGCAGCCCACAGGTGACAACCACGGCGCCAACATGCTTTTGCTCCGCCACCAGTTGCAACAAGGACACAAACTCGGGATGCATGTTCACCGCCAATGCCACGTCTTGGCAATGTTCATCAAACTTTTGATCATCAGTCACCTCTTCATACAGCAATACGGCCTGGCGAAAAGCAGTATACGAGTGACCTAAAGGACCGTCGAATAACGCTTTCAAAGTAAGAGCTTTGTATTCCAGAGGCCGCGAGTTGGAGACGCTCTCCCAGAACAACGCGCCTGTGTCCTCTGCAGCCAACGTCCTGTCGGCGTCCATGACCAGCACTGTCTTCAGATGGCCTTGACTAGGAACAATGGCATCGTCTAGCCTGCGTTTGGCCTGAGATAGGTTGTAATCCTCGGTTTGGCGCCTGAAGTCGTGTAGCAGTGTCGAGACTTTGTCCAGCAGCGTCAGCGTCGGACTTGGAGATACGAGCGAGAACAGAATGCCATGTAGGCGGCAGAGACCGCGCAACTGGGTCTTTTCTTCCTGCTGCCACTTGCGCAGATGGTTTGCCGATGCGGACGGGCGGCTCCTTTTGGTGTCGTCCAGACGACGTTGCGCGACAACATCTGCGGGGATGTTTAAATAGAGGATGTGCGTAAATACCCCCAAGTCGTTCTGGGTATGCACGGGACATCCAGCTTCCTGCTCCTCTGACCAGAACATGGAATGTCCAGCGACAACTGCAACTTTTCCGCTGTGAGCGCAGTGCTTTTCAATCGCGTCGATGGCCTGCCGGCGCCAGTGCACCTTCTCTGGCTCTTTCATGGCGTGGAATTCGTCAAGGCCGCCAGGAACAACATCGGCAATCATCTTGGAGCCTCGTAGAACGCGAAATCCTTCTGTTCGAGTTTCTCCTCCAGCTGCTTCAGCAGAACCGTTTTGCCAGAGCCTGGAACTCCGTATAGGCCGACAACTACTGCTTTGTAATCGGAAGCAGACCGAACTTCAGGGGATGTAAATTGGTTTGGCTGAAAATTCACCGTTGAGCCCGGCATGGTGCTTGATGCGTTCTCGCCGTCGGTAGACGTCATACTAACTCTGTCGTTCTTCTATGAAGGGTGGGAAGGAAAATCAGTTCGGTGATCGATGAGATATCTCAGTACTAGATGTAGCTAATGTACGGTGAGATGGAGGTGAGATGGAAAGTCCGCCGCACTGGTTATATCTACCGATTTCTGGACTGCCTTGTTCTTCGTGGGCAAGTAAGTGACGCAAAGAGCCGAAGCAATCATTATATCAATGAATCAATTCAGCATGGTGCAGAACCCTGCTGCAGCAGCCCACCTTTCTGTACGCATACACCCAGCCTCTCTAATGAAGCTCGGTGGATAATTCAGGGTGTGGAAGCGGCAAACCGCAGAGCATTGGGCAAAAGCTGGACGAATATCGCCAAGATCGAGAGTCAATTAATAAATACAGCATATTGCAGAACCCTGTAGTAGCAGCCCACTTTTCTGTCCGCATGCACCCGGTCTCTCTAATAAAGCCCAGAATCCAGGGCGTGGAAGCGGCAAACGGCAGAGCATTGAGCCATGACTGGACGAATATTACACAAGATCGAGAGGTCAATAAATCAATTCAGTATATTGCACAACCCCGCAGCAGCAGCAATAGATATTACACAAGATCGAGAGATTTGCGTCAAGCCATGGGCTGTGACTTTGGTATCCTCCCGATTGCGTTTCTGCGATTGAGTCTGACGATCGCCGGAAGCACGCCTCTACGGAAGAAGAGGCCATACTCGTCGCAGTTTGCTACCCACTCTTTTGAACTCCACCGGGTCAATCTGGTGACGTGAAGCGACTTCTTCAAGCTTCTGGTCTTTGCTGGGATTTACTACTTCGCGCACTGAGTCGTAGTGAGGAGTGTTGCACATGATAGCCGCTATTCGGTAGAAACTCCAGCGTAAAGTGAACTTTGCCAGCATATACGCGTATATGAGGACATGGCGAGAGGTAGCAGACGAGGGCATGGCGAGAGGTAGCAGACGAGGGCACTTTCCGAACTGGAAACCCATCGTACTGAGCTCGACTGCTGGAGAAGAAGACATCTGATGCCTCGCTTAGCTTCTGCCAGCGTGTATTTGCAAATCGGCGTTCTCGTAGTTCCTCCCGAAGTCGATCTCGGTACCAGGATGGCGGTGATTGCCGCGATAGACCCAACATTCCATGCCACCGTTTGAGAAGCGCGTTACCTATTGGACGCATTTTCGTTTGGCGGTCGACTGATGTAAAAGGGAACTCTGAGGGGTCGTGCTTCTTTGGGTGTATTGACGCAAGATGAACAGAGGCAGGAAAAAAATGAGGGGGGACAAAGGTGGTGAGGTGTTGGGGAGAGAAGTAGGTGGAAGGTATAATTGAGAAGCCCCTATTGCATCATTCCCATATTACTGATTGTTCACGGGACTAGTTCGAAGGGTTGTAAAGTAGCTGGACGCTCGAATGACTCGGAGCTGAGGATAGTAGGAATACCTTAGGGTTTCAAGTGGACATGCTGAATTAGAATACTGATGTGGGAGCGGAAGCAACTAGGGATAGGTCACATAGTGTATTGCTACCGTTGTTCAGGAATGGTCAGATGTAGAGCGAAATGTGTGATATCCTGTCGATGTGTTGTAGGAAATAAGAAGAAACAATAGACACAATTGTGATGGTAGAAGTCCCTGCGATGCCAAGGCGCTAAGCGAATGCTGGGCGGAAACCGCCTTACTTCCGATTGACTCCTCTGTATGAAGTTCTATTTGCATAGTATATTTTGAAACGGTCCACCTTACGTCGTCTACATAATATTCGTGGCAGTCTCATGCTATTTTTCCTTTGTTTACAACGAATCCCTCTAGTGTCGAAATAGCGGCCCATAATCTTGGGTCAAAAGTCAGCATGACCTCTGGTATGTAAAGCGTCTGTGTCACAGGTGCCTACCGATTTTCTGCTTCAGGAAAGACCAAGCCTACAAAGATAATAAGTCCAAGTTGTCAGGTAATAGAGCAGCAGTACGTACTTCTGGGACTGTAAAACACTTCATCGGCCACTCTGGTGATTCGCCAAGTCAGGGTTCCATCTTGACATAACGAAAGGAGTCAACAAGAATGACTTACTCCTCCGCATGTCGAGGCAAGCAATGCATAAACTTCCAACCTGTCTTTGCACCTCCCCTCTCCGCCAGAGCGTTCGTGATTTGAAAGCCTCCAAAATCCTTGATTTTCTTCTTCGCCTCTGCTTCTTGACCCTGAGAAGCGTTAGTCCCTGGTCTTTCGAGACATAATGTTGATTTACCATTGATACCCTACGTAAATCTCGAAGTCAGCATTGTTTCGTCAAACTACCATTCTGGCACTCACCATGTATCGGTCACTAAGACATCCGCGTCCTTTACAGCTTCTTCAGGTACGTTTGTCTCGGTGAGCTTTCCTTGTATCCGTGCATCTTTTCCAGACTCTTGTATTATCTCCTTCATATTCTGTGGGATTTCATAACCTTTGGGAGTGGCGACAGATAAGTCGACACCGAGTTTGAGCGCTGCTATAGCGAAGTCGAACAGTACCTGTGTCTGGTCAAATTTCCCAAGACTTCTGCTCGTGCGTGGGCGAATTGAGACTGACGTTATTGGCATCACCGACCCATGCTAACTACCGAACGATAATAGAGTTAGTATCTACTCTTTCCGAAAGAGGCTCACGTCTCAAGAGAGTTTATGAGAGTGAAGGATGCATCTGGCTCCCGAGATAAATCTTGCGATCAAGCTTTGTTACTGAATTGGACAGAAAACACCGATGATGCGTACCTTCATTCCTTCCAGTCCAAGACCCGGCGTCGTTGATCTTTGCGGCGTTCGACTTGAAGAGAAAGCCTCCTTGATTGTTAAACTAAGTCATGCTTAGAGTATGGCTCTCAAAGAGACAGGGCCTTACCCTACAAGTCTGCGATAGTCTGCATGGGGTGGAAGTCGTCGGAAAGGCCGTTGATAATAGGGACTGAGGAAGTTTTTGATACTTGTACGATATCGGAATGGGGTCCGCATCTCATCACCCATGCAGCGACCATTGAACTTATGACGGTAGCCGTATCTCGCAATGACTCATTTACCTGCAACACAGTCAGATTTGGTAGATCATGGGTTTGCACTTGGCCTTTTTTAAGTGGTGTGGGACAGGACCCCTAATTGTATATCTTCTTTCCCGAGACTGCACAATAGCAGGTTAGATTGTATGTTTCACAGATGCCAACAATGGCTTACAACAGGGGATGCCCTCCCAACGTAGCTACGGCAGCCTCTGTGCTTACACGGGTTCTTGTACTTCTTTTATTGAAGGTCATAGCGACTGTCTTGCCCGCCAATGCTCCAAACAACGATGCCGGGACGGACCCAGATTTGACCGCTCTTTTGTGGCTCTCGGCATTGCGTACCAGGCTCGTGAGTTCGGCAGGACTAAGATCCTAGGACAGCATCAGGTTCTATCTTTCTCAATGTAGGTGCGAAGGCTGTTACAGCGATGGAAAGTAGATGACGCGGGGCGAATGGAGAAGTCGGAGGAGAAGCTGGTGATGAGTACGCCCTTTGTTGTAGCTTCTCAAGAGAGCTTCGAAGGTATCGAGGCCGCATTGGGGCCATCATGGAAGCCGCCTAATAGCTTTGCGGCCTGATGGCAGGTACAGAAACGCGGAAGAAAGCTGAAAATTGGCCGACACTTTAGTGGTAGAGTAGATATTCTTCTGCAGCGCAAGTAGGGAAGATATTAGGAAAAAGAAAGGGTTGTGATGGTCGAAAAACGAATCCTGATGCTAAGAGTAAAATACGTACCCTCAGTATTTTTGAAAATCCGGGGAATTCATCATTAGTCATCAAGCTACGGACTAGATAGTAGCCCGCCTCCCGCCTCCCGCGATAGCAACCTGAGAGGAGCTGGGCTCTATGCGCTTGCATTCCTCACCACTGCATGCTTCAAACATTGGTGTCATCTATCTGCTGTTATTAAAGCCCTTTCCAATGACCCTTCAGATTCGACAATGTCGGACAATCCTGCGTCACCTCTCCTTGGCGAAGTAGACGCTGAACAATCAAGATCCGATAGACCTCCATCTCAGAAGTCGAAAGCCTCGACAAGATCAATACATTCAAACGAGTCAAAGCACTCGGAGGAATCGACCCCTCTTCTCTCACAAGATGCGAATCATCGCAACTATGGTGATGCACCACCCCACGACGAACCCCCCTCAGCTGCTGCCTCGTCACTAAGATCATTACAAAGTGGGGGACCGAGCAAAGAGAAGTCATCTCGAAGATGGCCAACAATCATCGCCTTGACAATACTAGGTCTCGTGGTTGTTGTTATACTTTGTCTAGGTTTCGCTGCACCAGAGGTAGTAGAAGAGTATGCGAGAGAAGCGATGGTCTTCGAGCCTACAGATCTATCGATAGACTCCTTCACATCAACCGGCGTAAGAGCACGTATACGGGGCGACTTTACACTTGATGGGTCGAGGGTTCAAAAGAAGCCTGTGAGGGACTTGGGCCGTGCCGGGACATGGATCGCAAAAGCTGTGGAAAGTAAGCGCTCCAAAGTCAAGGTGTTTTTACCAGAGTATGGGGATCTGTTACTTGGAACTGCGGATGTGCCCCCGATAGTAGTAGATATAAGGGATGGCCATACTACACATCTTGACTTTCTGAGCGACCTTGCAGCTGGAGATCTGGATGGTATACGACGAATGGCCAATGATTGGTTAGAAGGTAGAATTGGGGATTTGAGCATCAGGGGTGTTGCAGACGTTCCGTTAAAATCCGGTATCTTTGGTCTGGGTACACAGAGTCTCGCAGAGACAATCATGTTCAAGGGTGAGTACTCAGATGAGCTGTTTTCCCCGCCCGACAGTGCTAGGCCAAGGGCTGATTATTGAGTAATAGGGCACGACCTCCCCGCCATACCCAAATACAACATAACGAAGCTGAATTTTCATGAGATCAAGCTACTAGACGGTGAAAGAGGCATGGCAGCAGATGTTTCGCTCGCGTTGACTAACGAGTATCCGGTCAAATTCACAGTACCTCCACTTGGCTTTGATATCTTGGTCCAAGGCTGTTCTCCGGACCAAGCTTACCTAAGGCTTGCAGATGCAACAACCGAGGCGATCCAGGTGCAGCCCCAGAAAGATGTTGAGGTCCAAGTTGGAGGGGTCCTCAAAAATTTACCCGAAACACTCCTCACTATGTGCCCACAGACTCGGAAATCACCACTAGACGCTCTTCTCGGCGAGTACATCCGCGGGGACGAGACAACTATCTACGTTCGCGGATCAAGCTCTCCATCAGGCGACGCACCTAATTGGGTGACCGAGCTTATCCAGAGTATTACGGTGCCCGTTCCTTTCCCGGGGAAGAGCTTCGATAACCTTATTCGCAACTTTTCGTTGGCAGACGTCCACTTTAGCCTGCCGGATCCTTTCGCTTCCCCTGACGAACCTGCGGCTTCGCCCAGGATATCTGCAACTGTCAAAGCCCTCGTTGGTCTACCGAAGGAAATGAACTTTCCAATCGACGTTAGCCGTGTCCGTGCAGATGCCGACGTCTATTACCATCAAAAAAAGCTCGGCCGTCTCGACCTCAGCAAATGGCAAAAATCGAACACCACACGAATCGAGGCACACGATGATATCGAAGCTGGCTTAGCCGTCGAGTCCATCGTCGAAAACGCTCCTTTGAAGATCACCGATGATGATGTTTTCAAAGATGTTGTAGAAGATTTGATATTCGGCGGCAAGCCGGTGGTTCTGGGTGTCAAGGCTGATGTGGATGTAGAAACGGAGACGGCGCTTGGGAAATTTGTGGTGCGAGAGATTCCGGCAGAGGGGAAAGTTTTTGTCAAGCGTTAGTTTTCCTAGTTTACACGCATGTATGATAGCATTACGGCGCTGGATGCTGATGGTTTGTAATCTAGCAATTTCCGGCGGAGATCTGAAAGGCTTCTCGCCTCAGGTTGGCTCTTTACGCATTTTGGAAACTACGAGGTCAACGCTCTTCTTGGAAGCTAAAATCAATATCACGAATCCTACCGAATATTCCGCGATCGTACCGTATATGAATATCAAATTGCTGAGCAATGGCACGGAGATTGGCCATGCGACCGCTCGAAACGTCTCCGTCGTACCGGGGCCGAATGACAACATTCTTGTCGAAGCTCTTTGGGATCCTTTAACCCCAAGTGGACAGAAAGGAGTAGCTCAAGGAAAAGAGCTCCTCTCACAATACATATCTGGTCAGTAGCACCCGACCTATGCTCTACCCTGCCGTTCCTCCCACAACTAAATTGACCAGGCTTCAATACATCTCTAACTCTCGCCACCCACGCCGGCACCATCCCTCACCAACCCAATCTCGGCAAGGCCCTCTCCTCCCTCACCATCAACATCCCAACTCCCAAACTCACACCCCCTAAAAACCCAAACCGAGACCCAGACGACGAAGATGACAACGACCGCGACCCCAACGCCCCCAAATTTATCGACGATGCTACTTTCCACCTTATCACATCCAGTGCAACCTTCACTCTGCTCTCGCCTCTTCCTCACTCCACCATAACAATCACGTACCTGAACGCCACTGCTTACTACAATCACACCGAAGCCGTAGGCGCAATCCTCTACGAATTACCGTTCGAAGTGCCGCCTGGTGCGAGCACGAGCCCGAGGTTGCCTGTGGACTGGGACCTGGGTAGTGTAGGGTACGAAGCTGTCAAGCAGGCCCTCGGGGGCAGGTTGAAACTAGATGCGAGGGCTGATGTGGGGATTATGGTTGGATTGTGGCAGCAGAGGGTCTGGTTTATGGGGAGGGGTGTTGGTGCTGGAGTGAGGTTGTGATGTCGGACTGCGGCATATGGGAAGGTTATGACACGATTTCCGTCTGATTTTAAGTGGTTGGGTGGTAGGCGTAGCATTTTGGTGAGGTATGTGAGGCATGATTACGTCGAAACGGGCGTAAATTGTTCGGATAATTTTTTTGTAAACCGGCTTGCATCTCTTCTGCACATAGTCAATCGGAAGTTCACTTATTGACGGTGGGCATTGTTTCATGCTCAAACTTCTGGTCATATCCAGTCTAGGTCATGGGATGCTTTTGGAGAACGCCGACGCTAGATTAAAATATGTTGCAGTAAAAATAATTTACTGGGCACTATCCTGGCGGCAGAGCGCTCGCATCTACCACATCGGCTGCCTCCTTCTCAAGTTCCTCTGCTCCGCCATCCAATGGTGACCGAGGCAAAGCCATCAGGCCAGTCCGAGCGGACTCCAAGATGCCAAAAGGTGAGATGAGCTTCATAAAGGCATCTATTCGAGGAGGTTTCGCAGAGCTGAACCTCACATTAGTGGTAACCAGCAGGAAAAGAAGTAGTGGAACTCACATTTCAACAATACAATTGTTGGTGCTTATATCCAGCACCTTCCCGCCAAATTGATGGGTCAAATGCGTGATAGCGTCCAAATGCTCATACTTATGTCTCAACGCCTGACTGGCCGCCAGTCGATTGGGATGATAGTCGGCGTCACGCCCTCCCTGCTGCCCCTGTTTCTCCGCATCTGTCGATTGCGCCATTTCCTCAAGCTTTGAAGCGTCCGCTACGGATATCTCCCTGTGATGTGCCATCAGGTCTTCAAAATACTCCGGTCCCAGTATTGAGATCTTAGCAAGTAGCAATTCTCGCTGCACAAGGGGGGCGGCTGTGTAGTCTAGCACGGCCCACACGGGTACTAAATCCTCGAGTTGCCGACGAGCCTGCTCTACTACCCCATCCTGGCCGGACAGCACGATTGTCATGCGAGATAAATCTTCCACTTCCGTATTGCAAACGACCAAACTGTCAATGTTGAACCCCCTTGCCGCCAAAATTCCAGAGACGCGGGCCAGAACACCCGGCTCATTTTGCACGAGGCAATTGAGTATATGCCGTTTTGGTGGGAGGACGGATGGCAGGGGCGTTTCGTAGAGAATCGAGGATACAGCAGCCGGCGCGGACCATGAAGGGAGCGAATCTTGCGTCGGGAGTGGGTTGATGCGGCGGTGGAGGGCTTTGTAGGCTAGAGCAGAGGTTGAGGAAGAGGCGTGTTGCGTTCTCCGCGGGAAAAGATGCTTCGAGGTTTGACAGATGGGTTGAGCGAGTGTGATTCGCGAAGGAATGGAGGTGAGGGTGTGACGGGCGGCCATTGGGGCCTGATGTTCAAAGATCTCCACAAAATTGAGATGATTGTCGTCCAAATGCTCGCCGTCCTTATAGTAGTATAACAGCAAAGTAAAGTATGAAACTTTGACTCACCTTTGAGCGTCGGAATCTTCAAAACAGTGAACTGGGGTGCAGCGCGCTAAGCCTTACGAGGCGAATGCGGCCGATCTCATCATCACGGAGCTTCACCAGGCTTGGAATTTCTCATTGCAAACCATCAAGACAGCAAATAACCAAGGTATGGAAGGATGACTCTGTAAAATCGCACGTACTGACAACCAAGATGCTTTCACGAACCGCCATCCGCGCCTCGAAGGCACCGTCCATGATCGCCAGCCGTGGCTTTCGAACCTCTGCAGCACGCCTCTCAAGCCCATACCATTATCCTGAAGGTCCCCGAAGCAACCTCCCGTTCAATCCTTTGACAAAATACTTCGCGTTGAGATACTGGGGAACGATGGGTAAGGCAATAGAATATCCAATTGGGGTTGACAGCGCTGACAGGAGAACAGCCTTTTTCTTTGGACTGCCATTTGGCGTTGCGGGTAGGATCATACGATTAATTTAGGCTACGCAGACTGCTAACAGAACCTTTAGTTTGGCAAACGAAGAAGAACCAATAGATTCGTTTTGGGGGAAGGAAGACTGGGGAGCTTGGGGGTAGGAATGGACGAGCGGCTACGAGGAGCCTCACGATGCACATGCTGTGGTTGCATGAATGTTTCTGTATATATTGATAGCAATGCAGGATTATACACGTCAATTCGGCTACGCCTTGATCTTTTGGAAAGCACTTGCAGTCTTCGTACGTCTCTTATGCTTTACAGCATAAGTTATCTTAGCATTTTTCCGTGCCCATAGCTTAGAGACATGTGATTTAGTCGAGTTGGTCTTGCAAGCGCTTTCCCATGGCTGGATTGTGTGGGAGGACGCAATACAGCTCGGAGGCGTGGACGACTTGGCCTGCGATGTCGTTCAACATAATCTGATAGGCCCTGTTCGAAGGTTTCATTTCTTGTCAGCTTCAGTGGGATACGTCTGACAGACATAGGGTATTTGTCTTCTACAAAGTGCTTTCCTCGTCACTGTTCTTTACCTTTCAACAGGCGGTACAGAGATCTGAATCTAGCTCGAGTCTACTCGAGTATTCAAGATCTTAACTACAGATTGTGCCGTTGCCTTTTTCAAGAGTTCTACCAAGCCTGTGAGATTCAACACTTCGTGTTGCAGCATTTGCTTTCTATCTCGGCTGCTTGTATCATTGATCGTGTGACCTCCTCTTCCGCCGCACGTCTCGAACCCCTTGCCTTCGTCGCTTCGATCAACTCGGCCGCAGCATTGTAGATGGCCGAGTCCGAACAATTCAGCGATAATTACGTCGTATAGAGCGGCAGACCGCACTACCCGCACCTAATCACCGCCTGCAGCCAAGGTCGCGTCCAACATCGACCATAATGACGAGCTGGCTGCGAAACCTGCGAATTCTTGCACTTTTCCACCCTGGAAGATGGCGCCGTCGGGTCCGAAGTTGAGACTGGGGGGGTATCCATCTAGTCAATAGCATGAGTCAATCCTATAGGAATGCACCATGGTAGGGCTCGCGAATCATGTCCCATGAGGCTCAACAACAATGGTAGCTGACACTTTGAAGGCATTTTGCACCGAGGACCAGCTTGAAGTGGTAGCGCAGGGAAGTACGGTGATTACTGATGCTTAGGATGGCAGGATCGTTGTTTGGGTACTTGAAGAAGTAGAGCTGGAGCTCCGAGGTCAGTCGTGAGTCATCCTCCCAGCTCTGCGAGCTTCTCTCCTGCATTAGCTGGTAGATGCAGCATTCTTATGGTGGAGATAGAAAGGTGTGAAGCCATGACCTCGAATCTGTACGCCAAAACCACCATGAAGGATCGCAAGTGAAAAGTGCTTGGAGCGACAACGGTCAATGACGATTATTCGTCAGGTATGGCGATCAACGCAGGAGATTCCTAGTGAGTATTTTCATATTCAAGATCTCCCTTTCTAATCCAAGCTTTGAGTCGTGGGACATGCTTTCGGAGTTGTTCACTCTGTAGGCGTCATTCAGGACCCTTGTTGAAAACTTGAAAAAGCAGTGCTGACGCCGATGTTCTTATCTAGCGAGCTCTCTGATATCTACTCAGGTCCTAACTTAGAGATTACCAGAGAACATGCAGGCGATTACGTTCGGTTCACCTTGCCGTCATTGACCTGGACTAGTATAAATACGACCGGCGTTGGTAACTGTACTGAACGGCGGATTGGCGGATTGGCGGATGGGTTCCAAAACAACCGAACTGCAGTCCTAGATACTTGCAGAATGCCGCATGTTAACCTGACTCCCTTCTTCGGAAAAGAATGTCCAGGAGCTGACGCCTTGCTATCAATAAGTGAACACGATGAATTGCCAGTTTCCGTGTTCCGCACTGCTTTCCTGAGTTGTTATAGGTAATATGTTGGGTAAAGTCGGCAGATTGGAAAGATTGAAGATGCTTTGGCAGAGCGAGGCTTGATCAAATCGACTAAAAAACATTCTGTTCATTGCTGCTTACTTAACGCTAGATTGACGACTTGGGCGTCGGAAGGAAACACGTGTTGTTTACGATGATGGTCTCAATGGTAAGACTTTATATATACTCTTTCCCGTATAAGGAGCATTCGAAGTGGCATCTATCAAACTTGATAGCCAGCTTGTTATTTATTTCTAGGTTGACTTTTGTGCGAAGTCGTGAAGTGCATACGAGTACTCTACTGTAGCATCAACTCGTTGAAATCAGAGATTCCTTCGTTTGCCTTCTTTCCCCTCCTTTACTCTCTCTACTTCACCTTCTTCGAGCAAACACCTGCACGGCGCCTACGGAGGTACGTATACTTCATATACAGATAAAGAGGCATTTTATTTGAGATATCATTGACGCCATTTTAGACGACGTTTTTACCTTATTTTTATGTCTGAATTATGAAAGCGATCTTCAATATTGGTTGATAATGTTTGAAGCAAGTTCAACGGTTGCCTCCGAGTGTTGCTTGACACCCGGGTTCCAGAAATACCTGCACACGCCAAGCAATTCTCACACCTTGTCAACTTGAACAACTTCTTCAAAAGACTTCTAGCATTTTAGTGTTTGCGACGAGTTTTGTTCATCTTGCTATTCTCATCAAGTTCTGTCGTGAAAGTATCTCATCAAAACCTATCGTTGGCAAGCTGTGGTGATGTTGCAGATTTCGGGGTGTGCAGGTATTTCTGGAACCCGGGTGCTTGAGTAACAACAGTGCTGCCAAGATCGGAATGTCTCGGGATCTCAGGGCGTTGCGGGTATGCGATGCCTGGTCGGGCAAGCGTGCATAATTTTCCGCGGGGACCAGCTCTTTCAAGGACGAAATAAACCTCCAGGATCTACTCTGATGGAGGAGCTTGAACATGAAAACTTTTAGGATGCATAGCTCATGATGTTTTGTTCAAAAGCCCGTAAACCTAACATTGTCGAGACTTGAAAGCCTCGGAGGAAGGTGTAGACTAGGTGAGATCAAATCAAAATCGTCGTCCGATGCAGTTGCCCGGCACCCAATAGTCATTACACACTCACTTGTGGGCCCTGGGACGTCGGCTTATAGCATTGAGGCCGCAATCCCCCTCCAATGCCTCTCTATCGCCCTGCCTGAGGGATGGACGAAAAGAAAATGCTTGGCAAGCACCAAGGCTGCCAGATCTGAATTCATATCCCTCAAAAAATTCTCTTCATCGTAGCTTTCTTTCTGCCAGCCGTGTGTGGAATTTTTGACGATGGATGGCGTGAGTGTCGCCGCTTCAATTTTGGGGATCGCCGCTGCAGGCTTTCAAGTGTCCATCAAGCTGGTCACGCTGACAAACCAGATTAGTACGGCATCAGAACGAGTAAATTCGATACGCGACGATGTGTCCCTCACGTCAGGCGTACTCCATCAATTGGGTGAATTGATGAACCCGAAAAGTACGGGCGATGGTGGTGATGGCATCAGTATCTTTAGCCAAGGCGGGCTGGAGACTACTAGGACCTCCGCCGCTATGTGTGAGAGGATCTTTCAGGAGGTGGAGAATGAAGCCAAAAAAGCAAGTGAGCAGATTGGGGGTACTAGGAAGCTGAATGGCGGTAAAATCAAGTTATCGAGGATGGAGAAGGCGAAGTGGCCCTTCCTACAGCCCCGTATCGATGTCCTCAAAACAGACCTGAGAGAAGCAAAGGGCACTTTGATGTTGATGCTACAGGTCACAAGTCTAGCACTTAGCAAGAAAATGGCTGATTTGTAGGTTTTGCTCCTCCCCGGGGCAGATAGACAGAAGCTAACCTGAGTCTTACAGGAATTCGTCAGCTTCTGCGAGCATAAGTGAACAGCAAAACCTCGTTCGCACGTTTGTGGCATTACAAATACAGCAAAAATCTGGAGGTCGGTAGAGAGCCCATCCAGAGGATCTTCGAAGTTCTGAAGAAGCCGGCTGGTCGAGTTCAAGCGGTACAAATCGGAGTGTCAATTCCATTTCATCTGGGGAAGACACGTCGACCACGCTGAAATACACCAATCCTCGCGCAGGGACTCCTAGACCTGTCGGAAAGGCACAAAGGGCACAAGAACAGAATGCAAACCCCGAAGTAGACGCCCGTGTTGATACTCCAAGAAACCATGATTCGGCCGATGGCGCCGGTATTCTCCGTCAGCAGACTTGTGACCGCCCTTTTACTTCTACAAGCACTGGAAAGAGTAAAGACACACCCCAGCTACCGTCTGAACAATCGCCTTCTCAAATCAAGGCGACTTCGGGTTCCTTTAAGGTTACAGCCGAGACTGATAGGGCAGAGCTCCAAATGTTCCTTCTTAAGCCCGTCGTCAGCGATAGTATTGAAAAAGTCGAGCTTACATGGACTGTCCGAGACACTCAAATGCAACAGTCAGAGATCCGCAAGCAGCTGGCCAAGTATGAGCTCGAAAACCTGCCATCAGTCCTAGACATGCTGGAAACTTTGCATTCCAACGAACAATCTGCTATCGAAGACATCACCATACAATATGATTACTGGCCTCCGTTTGAGCTCATAGCGCTGAAAAGAACTAGGACAAATATATTACACAGAGAGATGGTCTTTCAAGGCGTGCCAGGGCTACAATTTGTTATACAGCACAGGCGAAGCCAGCATCCATCAGTACGAGACAGCATTCGAGCTCCGCTAAGACACTCACAACCCCGCTTGGCTCACAGCGCCAACCCCTGCCTGGGCACTGAGGGCCACGACTATCCTCATAGTTCCAGCGATGAAGATAGTATGCCCGACATTAGGTGGAATTATTGCTTGAGAAGGAGGGTTGTCCGGAGTCGAGGTAGCCGGAGTCCAAGTCCCTTCTATGATCCAGAGTATGAGAGCAAGATGAAAAGATTGGAGAAGCTTGAGAAGAAAGAGGAAGAAGAAGCGCAAGGGCGGTCCGAAGAACTCCGTCTCGAAAAGGGCAGAAAGGCCAAAGAGAAGGAAGAAGACGAACTCATGAAAAATCTGGATGAGAAGCAGGTGGTTGCGGATTTGCTGAAAAAATACACGACATTTTATGAGTATAGATTGGAAGACTGAGAGCTAGGCTGCTTTTGTCATGGAAGGAGACGAGCCTGGGTGGAATGACACAATTCTAGGAGAGTCTTTCTAGGAATACTGATGATAAAGCTATACGTCGACGACGACCATCACACAAGATTTGCGGTTGACAATAACTGGAAGAAATTGGACAATGGAGATGTTGCAGGCGAGAGATATTAGTGGCGAGGAGAACTTGCGTTTTACATTCGGACGATGAGTTAGACTATCGATCACACCCTCTATTTTCAGTCAGAATTTTCTAAGTTGATTCTTCTTGTTGTGGCTTTCCCCGATCCTTTATTTAGGATACAAATGAAACCATACTGTAGCTGGTTACACCTTTTCCTCTCTGCCAGTATGATCAACTGTGCAATTAACGGCCCTCTCAACCATCAAGAAAGGCCCATTGGCCTACGGCAGCAATGGATATACGGCCAGCGGCATCAGTCCCGTGGGAAACCCTCGTCTCCGCAAAGGTCTCTTCCCCAACAAAGTCAGGGCTAAGCGAGCACAAAAGCAGGCTTAACAGAACGCTCGTAGTAGCAACAGTAAGTCCTGGCTGTTGGCGCAATTATTGTGGCAAGCCTTTTACTCTATAGCCCTTCAAGTCTTGGCACCTCAACCCGAGATTACCCCGAGACCACCCGGATAGCGCACCCCGAGGGCACGATCCGGGGTTGAGTGTAACTTACCACCGCAACTTACCACCGCACAAGGTGATAAGGCTCGAAAAATTATAGCATTGCTTCTCTGATACAGAAGCCTTATCATAATAAAGAATAATCCTCTTAATGCCATAGTGTCATACAATCTTGGTGAAATATAGGCATTTTGATGTAGCGGACGCTGCGACTACACATGCTTACTCCAAAGTTAAACTTGGGCAATACGGTAGCTTCTTCAATCTCAGTACTATTGTAATATTAATATTGTTGTAAGGATCTTTTGAGGAGAAGGATTAGCGTCGCGGGTATTTCTAGCAACCACCCTCGGTCATTCATTCACCGGACAACTCAAAGGCAAGAACGGGCTGCATGTGTGCATTATCGTACGGAAAAGACTGTTCGAGTTCTCGAGAACACCTATATGCGCCTTCTTTACGTCTGACCAGCCGCGACAAGCCTGATGACATCCACCATCTCCTGCGTCATAGTGAGATTCGGGCAATGGCCACACATAGCATTGTACGCGCTTTCGATGTCCTCATCAATTCTGGCGGGTAGATCCACCTGCTTGTTCTCCGTGGTCCACTCTGCTTTTGGTGTTGGCGAGACATGAACTTTCCCATGTTTGCCCACTTGCATCTAAGACCAGGACTGATCCAGCGAGGATATACGCTCTCCCGAAAAATGCTTTTTGGATGATGTTGTAAACATGTGACTTATACGCATGATGACAGGGATGCTGCCAGAAGTGGAGGGTTTGTCTGTGTCTGACCCGCGCTTGGGGAGTGAACTCCAAAGTCTCTTGGTTATCGGTTTCAGGATTGGCAAGCAGGCACTGATGATACCAAGGAGCATCTCAAGAGAGGTTAGAAGCGCGATGAGAGCAAAGTCCTCTTTCAAAGATGGGCCGCTCGGGTTTTGAATGGTGGCAGTCACCTGGATGCGATAGATGGTCACCGCACAGATTCTGCATCGAAAAGATATCAGCAAATAAGTCACATATCTCTGCAAAAAAAAAGCACTTGCAACCACGGGGGCCAGGAGCCATACAGAATCCCCATTCCAAACATGCCGGTCAGCGCCGCTTTCCTGCTCACAGCCACTTGCAAATTCCATAGTATAGGCATGGGCAACACCACCACAATGACGTCTTGTAGGAAGTTAACAATGGCGATGAACAGACCGAGATTTTCTTCGTCTCCGCACGAGGCTCCCTTGATCGGTAAACCCCACATGTACTTTATAGGTCGACAGATTAAGCAGCCTGCAAGAATTGTGGCTGTCAGGAACATCATGTTGAAAAGTAACGTTCCATAGCAAGCGATACGGAAGGAGCGGGTCGGGAAGATATGGATGTATAGGAAAATTATCGAAGCGCGAATGATTGTGACGCCGATCATCCAGATAATCGGAGAAATGAATATGAGCTGGGCACGCTTCTGTCAGACAAACTCTTCTTGGAAGCAAGTAATCCATACCTGAAGAGCCAGTGTTCTGTCTGGAAATTGAGTAGAGCCCTTCCATTGCGGAGGAAAGCAGCAAACTAACAACTGTAAGCAAGGATACTTACTCAAGAGGGATTTCATAGTGGCCAAGGAGAATCACCATAGATACCAATGCCAATCTCACCAAATCCAAAGATCTGCGACAATTAAAGGGTGAATACATTTAGCTTCCGTTGCAGACTGCTCACCAGACCTAGAACTATCAAATAATCATTGAGCGCGAGAGTTTGCTTTTGTATCTGTCGAGCCCAGAACCTCAGTGCGACTGCAACGGTTGCGAAAAGTGTGAATATCAAAAGAGTGACGATGTGAGCGACTTCGTAAGAAGTCGACACGTTTGGGTCCTTGATATCCCACTCTATCTGACTTGACCTTGCTGGATACCGGTCAGCGCCTGTTGGTAGTAGTACTTATATTCACCGATAGCTGCTTAGACCTTCAGAAAGTCAAAGCCGTAATGAGTAGCAGGGTCGAGCAGAAGAGATTCGAGGAACGAGGACTGCGGAAGAAGAGACCTCAGAAGGCTGGGCTTTTATCATGTATGGACCGAAGAGAAGCAGCTGGTACTATACTAAGTAACATCCAGCCCCAAACACATGTAATAAAGGCCTCGCTTCCCCCGTGTATCGAGTTTCATTATGGTGGTGGTTCTCGGCGTTCTCGAGCACGCAAAGACCAATGGGCTGTGTGCGGTTTGAGCATAGTTTCCGTGTCTAGGATCCTCGCAATGATGGTTTAGCACTTTTCATTGGAATGAGCGGATCGATCGGAAAGTAGGTGGTGGCGCAGTAGAAACGGGTACCTGGTCTTTGAGAGCGGCACACAATCAAAAAGGGTTTTCGATATCACTCAACGCATAGATCTCCCCATAAGGATAAGGAGAAGGCATGGCGTAGTAGTCTTTTTCTTTTTTCTTCTTTTTGCTCTTTTTTGGACAGGCGATGGGTAGTCCCAAACTCTTCATGGAAACGAGTGGTGTATTGATACGAAGGATGGGAAGTGTCTGGACTATCCACATGATGAACAATGACGATGTCATATGTTTAACTCCTACATGTAGAGGATGTAATGAGTAACTCGGATCTAATTTACCTATAAGTCCTCCGCAAGGAGGCAGCTGCGAAGTGGTGGGGGCTTGAGGTCTTCAAAACTCAGAAGGCGGCGTGCATCCGTTGTGTATTTCTTAATATTATTGTCAGGACTGTGCCAGGTGACAGACAGCCTGAATGGCGAAAGTGATCAGCCTCTGCCGCACTATTTTGCCATTGATGTCCGTGCCACCTCACTCCATGCTCCATGCTTCTCTGATTGCCGGCCGAGGTGAGCAGTTGGAATCAAGACGTACAAAATGTCTTTGGAGATACAGGGGCACGCTGTCACGATCAGAGAGATAAGTAAGGTAGTTGAGACTTGAGACTAATCTAGATCTAGATCTTTATACTTTTTAGGTTTCTAGCCCTTCCCTATCCGGGAACTATGTACGGTCTGTTCCTCATCATTATCAATCTTATCCGTGGACAAGAGCCACTTTGAGGCTACTACAGGTCAAGACAAAGACGTGACACCCGGCCGAATAACCTCCAGCTTCTGCCTCAGCTCCGACCAAACCCGATTTTGCAGCTCGGCCCCCGCCTCGCCCTTGGTGAGGCCCGCCGTCGGCGTGATCTTGCAGTCCGGCACGTACTGGCCGTGGGATTCAGGTCCTAGGCTGGCGCCGTGCACGAGCGTGTGCGCACCAACCTCGGTCGGGCGGGCCAGCATCTTTATAGCGACACGGACGGCGCGGTTGTCATACTCGCGGTGGAGTTCGCTCTGGCAGAATCTTGAGGAAGCGAAGAAAGCTTAGCAATCGATTGGATGCCTAATAATTGAGTGCGGATATTTTCCCCACGGGGGTAAAGGGGAACTTACCCAGGAGCCACGCAGTTTACGATGACCCCGCTGGAACTGATGGGTGACAGGACGGCGATTTGCTTGACGATGAAGATCGCCAGCAGCTTCGACACGTTGTAGCGGTCAAACATGTTGGCCTTGCTTTTGTCGTTGAGCGTCACGAAGAGCTCGTTGGCCGGCGCTTTGCGTTCCTTAAACTTGGCGACCTCGTAGAGCTCCGAGGCGGTCACGGTGAAGTA
The DNA here is from genome assembly GCA_022315425.1 of Pseudevernia furfuracea. NCBI lineage: Eukaryota > Fungi > Ascomycota > Lecanoromycetes > Lecanorales > Parmeliaceae > Pseudevernia > Pseudevernia furfuracea. The sequence continues at coordinate 370,587 of JAIUPT010000022.1, forward strand.
TGTTTGCGTGTTGTATTTCGCGGCCGTCTCGCGGAGCTTAGGGTGGAGGAGGAAGTCGAGCAGGGACATAGAGACAACGTTGGTGGTGATGGTCTCTTCATTGTCTTCGGTCATCCGGAACTTCTGTGTGCCTAAGCCGGCGTTGGCCATGATTACGTCGAGGCGTGGCAGTTCACCCTTGACTCTGTCGGAAAAGGCTTGAACAGAAGTGTACGAACTCATGTCGAGGTGCCACACCTGGAGGGTGTCAGATGAGCACAAAGTCGTTGCTTGAATATCCTTTGCTGCAGCCTTTGCCTTCTCGACATTCCGACAAGCAAGAATGACTTGCGACGCTCCAAGGCGAACCATCCAGCGGCAGGCTTCCAGACCCAGACCTGAGCTAGCGCCCGTGACAATGGCAATTTTGTCCTTAAACGATGCGGTTGGGACGGGTGGTTCGTAGATGAATTGACGGTAGATGAAAGCTGCGAAAAAGGACATGTTGGGCAGCACAGCTCTTTGGCAAAGCAGACCTGTTCTTTACTTTTCTATTCCGACTGTTGTGTGCTTATCTAAACTGAGAGGAGCGAGGGGGTAGAAGGAGAGTAGATTTTTATCAGCAGTCCTGACTTTTTAATACTACATCTTCTGAGAGCCTCTCTAGGTATGTACTAGTACTCGCTCTTCGCATATTCTATCTCAAAGTCGAACTCGCTTCCGAAAAGCATGCCGCATATGGTATAGTACTTACTGCATCAACCCCCTTGTCACAGTCCTAGCCAGTCAGCTTAAGAATCTAAGGGTTGGGTTAAGACTTGACTGGGTTGAGATTGCCTGCGAATAGCATGCCGTATATGGCATAGTGCTGCAAGCTTCTCACGCCTCTGTCACATGTCACAGCCAATGAGGCTTTCAAGAAATATTAGTCAGCCAGATCTCCAACGGCCTGGGTCAACATCAACATCTCTCAGAGGTTTTCCCTACGACAACAAAATCAGGAGCTCATCATGGTATTCTGTGGCAAACCTTCAAGGGCTTGCGAAGGATGCAGAGCTCGGAGAATAAAGGTGAGTCCAAAGTCTGGCATTCGAGCTTCTCCGGAGTTAAGATTCAACTTTGGATGTAGTGCGATCTTCAGAGTGGTGCTTGTGGCCAATGTGTTAGAGCTACTATTCCTTGTTCAGGATACCGGGATACACAGCAACTTCGGATTCGAAATGAAAGCCAGTCTGTTGCGAGGAAAGCATTGAAAAATGCACCTCATTTCGAGCCACAGTCTCTTCCGTTGTCGATAGACTTGCAAGCTCGAGATGCATTTTTTGCCTACTACGTTAGCTCGAAATGCTGGGACTTCCTGAAACCATATTATCATCCGTCGGACTCCCCAGAGCACCTGAAATTGGCGATTGAGGCCGTCAGCTTGGCCTATCTCTGGCACCAAGTCTACTCTGATGCTGCACTAGCGAATGCTAGAGAGAAATATATTTCAGCCTTACGCATGACCAACAAAACTTTGAAATCCTCCAAGGAAGCGAGTAAAGCTACTACATTGATGGCGTCGCTTCTTCTCGATCTCTTCGAAAAGATCACGGACCTCGAACCTCGAGACAACAAGTCATGGACAAGTCATGTCAACGGGGCCCTTGCTCTTGTCAAACTTCGTGGCCTTGAGCAATTTCAGAACCCTTCCGAGTTTAATATTCTGGTACGTCTCAGTACACACTACATCGTTGGCTGTGTCGCCAGCGGTTCACAAGTACCCGATATATTAAATGCAATCCAAGCTTATATCGGAAAACGTCTAAATGTTCAAGATCCCATGTTGCGATTATCGAACCTGATGATTCAATATGCGAATCTACACAGTGAGATTCGAAGGGTCATATTGTCTTACGACGAATACATCCGATTGTGCTTGGAGCTTGACAGGAAAATGCAGGCGCTAGACCTCGAACTGCCATTACCTTGGCAATACACAACCATTCTACTGGACCACACTTCGGACAGAACATTCGACCTTCACTTTGACTTCTATTCCAATCCAAGGGTATGTCAAGCACGAAATATTCTTCGAGTCATCAGAATTCTTCTCAATGAATCTCTCATTCAACATTATTTGGCGTCACCTACAAGCGACAACTACTTGGCATTAATAGGAATTGCACATGACAGCATTGAGATGTTGGCGGGCGAAATATGTGCGTGTGTACCGCAATACGTGGACTGTGATGACGCAGCTCGACAGAGACTGCCAGCATCAGAGAAGTCGAAGCTTCCGGATCAGATCTTAGCTCGTGCCCTTCGGGGAGCTGATCACCCCCATACGCCCGACCACCAATTAGACTGCTACACGCTTATCTTCCCACTTTATATCGCGGGAAGATCCAAGGCCGTTCCAAACGTTAGGCCATGGGTCACCAAACAACTACATTATATAAGCAGCCACTTCCACGTTCGCAATGCTGAAGTCATCGCTCAAATGCTCGATTTAGAAACCGACGTCAATCCTTGGGAAGTATATGCCATGCTTGGCAGCTACGCATTCGCCTCTTAATGGGAGAAAACTACAGTTATGTGACGCCCAGTCATATGGGGACTTGGTATCTTGCGGTATCACACCATCTACCCTTGACCACAATCACCCTTTCCTGGTATAACTTCGTCCGCGCGTGATTTTGAGATGCTTAGGAACTACGCCAACTCTAAGACCCTCCACCAATACGGCTTGCCGCCGAGATGACTCCGCCTGTGTTGCTTGCGTGGCTCTCCTGCTGAACCTAATCATGACCCTTCCCATGGCCCATTTCGACCGCTGCATGAGTATCACGGCGCTCGGAAGGAGCACAGAGCCCTGGAACCAAATCTCCTCCAGTCGCAGTCCCCGATGCAACTTTGTAGCCGATATGACTCTACTTTATGGCACGATGGCAACGATGGAACGGAATATAGCCCAGACACTCTTTGATGCTTTGATTACATACGTGGCTGACATAGATAATGACGGTCGCGTGGAAATAGGTTAGCAGAAAGCAGGTCGAGGGTCAAGGGTGGCAATGTGTAGGCTATCGAGGGGGCCACTTTGACGTCCTAAAGAATGAAATCTCTCCTGTTCAGTTAGTAAAGATGGCATTTATTCCGACTCTTCATTTCTTCCCCTCTGAAAATGTCATGGAGAAGTCGTAGCTGTGTGGCTGTGTATTAAATCAATGTATGATTGATGATGATACCTCAGGTTTATGAAGCCAGCTAACCGAGGGGTCAACGAAAACCTCGGGATTTCATTTCCTCAATCAGGTCAATAGCATCCTTGCTCTTAGCGCAAGGTGTGGTTAGTTCCTTTCTCGTCGGAAAACTACCGGCCATTGTCACAAGGAGGTCAAAAGCTTTTGCATTAGGTCTTCGCTTGGTGTTGCTGAAGGAGATACATATAGGCGTTGTTGCAGAAAAGATGTCAAAGCTTGGCGTCGCAACTTAAGGTCAGGGCTTTAACCAGCCCCGCCCCGCCCAGCCATGGGCCTCAGGCTGGGGCTAGGGCTAACTTGGGAGAGAGAGAACTAGGGCGAGGCGGGGCTAGAGGGTAGTCTGGCTAGAGACGGGCTAGCCGAGGCGAAGCTAGTGATTCTGATCAATGAGAATAAGACTTAACAGCGCTAAGCCCTTAGCATCACAGCAAAATATATAAATAGATATGAAATTTTCAGTAGAATTTCTTTATCGAGCTTTTTTCGCAAAAATTTAATAACAAAGAGACTTTATAACTATACTCTCTGCATATTACGTCTATAAAGAACTAAATCGTGTCAAAAACATTTTATTAAACGACTTATTAATAGATCTTAACACGCGAGCAAAGGATAAGAATAAAGATATAAAGATATCTATAAAATGCTTTAGAATTATTTATCTCTTATTAGCTCGTGTTATTTATAATAACTCGATGTGATATAGAGAAGAAAGCGATATTTATAACTAATTAACTAAAATAATGAAGAGATAAGAACGTATCTTAATGAGAAGATAGCTTGATAGAGAGTAGTTAATTGAAGTTAAACGATAAAAGAAGTCAAATTAGGTGAGCTTGAAACAAGTTCAAATCAGCTATGTTCGAGGATTAGTCGAATTAAATGCTGATTTTATAATAATAGATTTGACTAAATATTAAAAGTACTAAATATCGAAACTATCTATGAGGTCTTAATACTTTATAAAGTTTACGCTGTCAGACACTTATAGATCTCAATAATATTATTCTTTAACGAGTTTTTAATAGACGTAAGTAGACGTTTTATATTATTAAAGACTCGTTCGTATTTTGTAAACATAATTGATATAGTAAGCATATCTTATTCAAATCTTATTATATTCTCATAACTGTGCTTCTTTTATTAATCGATGATATTAAAGTTCGAGTAATTCTTCTTATTAATGCGATTATCGAGCTAATAATAGACTATATAACTATCTTCACTAAAGACGATATCTTCGTCTAATACATTAAGAAATTGATTAAATATCGTATAGTCGCGCGAGAAGAAGAAGAAGATAATAATCATAAAATTTAACGTCGTTTAAGAAGTATCTTTGTTCTTATATTAAGTATTTCATATTACTTATATCGTGATCTTCGCAGAGCTTAATATTACAAAAGCATTTAACTTAATTCACTTTTATCTCTTTATAAAATATATAACAATTACGACGACGTAAGCAGACGATTCATTAATAAGATCTTAATACTTGTTAAGCTTTATAATATAATTATTTAAACAATAAAAGAGATACTTATGCTTCTTAATCGCGTAGACTTTCGACTGTGTAAGAGTATTATAATTTCTTTGATACTCTTTTAATTGTTAAATTAGATACTTTATAACAAATAAGTATTTTTATAGTCTATCGTGAATATCTATCTTCGCGTTATCTTCGAGTCGAGCGATGATTTTCTTAAAAGACTTAATAAATGTTAAAATTTATATTAGTACTTCTTAATCGTTATATGAAAGCGTATCGTTCTTGATCGAGTTATCGTTATCATTATTCTAAGACTTCTTTATAGTCTTTTAATACTCGACGTAAAAGCAATTAATCTTATAACGTAGTCGAATTGCTTGTTCGATTATTATATAAATTAATTTTATCGAGTCTGTTACGAGCGTACCCCGTATCCCTTGGTGACACCTGCCTGTGTTAGCATTCCCCTTTAGGCTTAGCGTGCCTTGGCAGGTTCACTCAGCCATACATATATGGCCTTCCCTCCCAGTACATAGTTGCTCTCTATCTAGTTGTCTTATTCTATACACCTACATGACTTGACTCTGTACTGGTCCTGACAGAGTCGTGTTATCTGACTGTATTATGAAATCTTTGATAATTTTAAGAATAGTATCGAAAGCAGCACACTTAATCGTATTAAATTTTTCGCGTCTTTGAGAAGTATAGCGAATAAATTTGACGATATTATAAAGCTTTTTAATAAGATCGCGTTTTCTTTATAGATTTAAGATCTTTTGTTCGTATTTTAATTCTTTAATAACGAGAATCTTTATAATAAAGATATTAGAATCTTGATTAAAGAGAAGTGCTTAAACGACGAGATTTATAATATAATCGAGATAACGTAGTCGACGATCTCGTTTTCGAAGTTCAAAACGTAATGTCTTGAAAACGATATTAACGCATATATTATTCGATTCTGCATTATCAAGAACGAAGTATTCGAAGCGACTAATTATATTATAATTCTGAATAACTTTAATTACTTATTAAGTCATGCTTTCATCGAAGTAAATATCTCGTATACGTCTAATTATTAAAAGAATAGTGCGAGAATTATCGTCTTTATCGATAAAATAACTAATAATAACAATAAGAGCGAAATTGTTTTTGAAGATTTATATATTGCTTTTATTCTTATGAAGCATACTCTTAACGACTGTTTAATGCTTTAAATAAGTCGTTATAATTCACTCGCGAATAATAAAATCAGAGATCGATAGATACTTTATAAGTGTCTTTAAAAACAATCTTAGCAAGTCTTTAAAGAACTGATTATTATATATAGAAAACGAGATGTGTATAATAACAATTCATCGAATAAAGAAGTATTTTATCTTTTTCACGAGATCTAAACTTATAAGACTCTTAAATCGAGACGCGTTTTATAGTTGTTAAGTAATCGTAGAAGCAGTAGAAATTAAAATCTTTTTATTTATAATATCAAGTCGCGAGTAGTCTTAAAGATAATCGATTATTTTTTATAAGAATTCAGTGCTTAAATAGAGATATTTTATTTTTTTATGATGCTTATAATCTATAAAAAAACACGTTAGACGATTTTAATGTAATTAGAATGCGATAAACTTATAATGCTTATAAAGTTAGAACTTCTTTAATATATTTAATTTAATAACTTTTAAATCGTGTTTTTATATCTTTGAGCTCTTTGTGATCTTTAAAAAGTATATTAAGTTCTTCGTATAGACGTATTTCTTATTATAAGTCGTCAAATAGCTTTTTGACGCGATATTGTTTATTTCGACAGTCAGCTATTTCTTAGACTATTTATGAACGTAATCGTTTTTATTGATAATTGTGCTTTCGATAAAACGTGACGAAGCATTATAATAATCTATGAAATTCATAATAATAACTGCACAGACGACGTTGTTAATAAAATATGCATAAAAAATGAAGATATTTATAATTCTACATTTCTATAAAGAAATATGAATTCATTAAAATAAAGAAGACTAAGTATGATTAGTTCGCTCGGTAAGTCGGGGCTGAGACGGGCTAGCCAATCAGAGCCCTCGGGCTGAGGCTAGGCTGGTTAGCCCCGGGGCGGGGCTATTTAAAGCCCTGACCTCAAACGCGCTAGAGTAGGCCTAAGCTATTTATTAGCGTGATACGTTCTACGGACCGCCTTTTGTGTTTTTAATGTGAGGGAGAACATGCGAGGCAGGATTCAATGTCGAATTTCATCAGAAGCAGTTCCTAGCATGCCGCTTTTTTAAGAAGACAGAAGCTAGAGGTATCCCTTTCATCACTCCTTAGATCTCGATTGATGCCGTAGCTGCGTCCTAGGCATGTTGGTGATCCGAATTTTCGTGTGAAAAAACTCCAAATTTTTTAGAAAGTCTGCTACGCTCTCCCCACCTTTGGAATGAGTATTCACCTTTCAGAAAACGATGCGCAATCTTAACAGTATCCATCGGTCCTTGTTGACGAGCCCGCCAGGACTCAAACTAACAGCGTCGGCTTGGGATGTCGCAAGTGACAGCGTGATATGCGCCTTCGGGCCCACGAAAGACAATGTCTTACTGGAACTCAGACGCTGGAAGAAGTACGGGAGAATATTCGAGCCCATAGCAGCCTGGGATGCACCGTGTCCACTGCCGGACCTCGAGAGTGACGAGATATTGGATCTGCATTATTTTTCTGATTCTTTCACAGTATGTCTGGTCCTCGCAGGTGGGGATCTCATTGTTGTCCGTGAAAACCCACAGCCTGGAGAAGAGAAGATAGAAATTGTTGGCTCTGTTGACGCAGGTATCTCCGCTGCTGCATGGTCTCCTGACGAAGAGCTTCTTGCCATCACGACAAGAGCTTCCACTCTACTCTACATGACTAGAGATTTTGAGAATGTTACCGACGTTATATTAACCTCTGATGACCTGAAGGCCTCAAATCATGTTTCTGTTGGTTGGGGAAAGAAAGAAACTCAATTCAAAGGCAAAAAGGCCAGAGTTCTTCGAGATCCGACGGTACCTGAGACAGTCGATGAAGGTGTACTCGATGCAAACGATGCAAAAGAGACGACTATCAGCTGGCGCGGAGATGGTACTTACATTGCAATAAACAGCCTTGAACCAGACTCACGTCGAGTCGTTCGTGTCTTCTCGAGAGAAGGTGTCCTCGACAGCGTTAGCGAGCCTGTAGATGGCTTGGTAGGCGCCTTGAGCTGGAGGCCTGCGGGGAATCTCTTGGCTGGTGTACAGCGCCTCAATGACAGCGTCAGAGTCGTTTTCTTTGAAAGAAACGGTCTACGCCACGGGCAATTCGACTTACGACTCAATCAAGAAGAATCGAGTACTTGGGGCTCTCAAATCTCTTTGAATTGGAGTGTTGACTCGTCTGTGCTTGCTGTACGCTACAATGATAGGGTCCACCTATGGACCATGGGGAATTACCACTATTACTTGAAGCAAGAAATTTTCCTGTACTCCAAAGAAATTTGTACAAGACCGGTTTCTTCGAAATGGCATCCAGAGAAACCGCTGCATTTTATTTTACACGGCCAGGGTGAGCGTCCCGTAGTATCTGGACCATTGTCTGGATTAAAGAGTACTGAAGCAATATTACCAGAAAGCATTCAAAGAGCCACCTACGCCTCGATGGTCACGACCAGTCCTACCTCGCCGCCAGATGATCATGGAATTGTTGCTGTTGTTGACGGAAGTAAGTTGCAAATATTCTGTATGAATACTCTACTCACTGTGTGTAGAATACCTCAAGTTGACACCTATGCGACTGGCGAACGTTCCGCCCCCTATGGCGCTGCATGAGGTTGAGATCAGCAGTAACATCATCGACGTCGCCATTACAATCCGCTCAAATCCTCGTCATAGGGCTATTATTGGTGTTCTACACCATCAGGGGTACAGTCAATTCGAGTGGTCGCTGTCATCAATGGTTCAGAACCCACCTGTCTGCAGGTTCACTAACGGCTTCTGGTCGACAGATACAGACACGGTCACAAATCGAGATAGGTTGTATCTACAAACTTCTTTCAGCGGCAACGCAAGTATATTATTCTCAAAAAGCATGGAAAACTCTACATTGAGTGCCACCGGAGAAGACGGCGGACATATGAGTCGGATTTTCTTGCATGAGACAGACATTGAAGGCATGATCAGAGATTCATGGATTTCGAAGTCGAAGACATATATTGTGCTGGACCACAATGGCAAAACAAATAGCGAGGAGTTGGAGGAGAGGGCTCAAGGTGTCAGCGACATTAATATGGCCGGTATAGAACTGGCCCTCTCTCGATTCTCCACGCAGAGGATTGATGCCGTAGTTTGCGGCTTCGAGATCGAGCACTCTGTCAATGGCTTGGCCAATGGAACCGTAACGCCGGCCACAAAAGACGTCATCTTCAGTCTTGCTGAGAACGGTTCTCTCTTTGCCAATGAGCGCCGCCTCGTAAGGAATTGCACGTCGTTCCTTGTAACTCCTGCGCATCTGATATTCACTACGAGCCAACATCTCCTGAAGTTCGTCCACCTCAAGGGACACAATGAAGGCCAGTTCCCATTGACCCAATTTCTTGCCCTTTACTCTGACAATACTTCCAATAGACCTCGAGATACCTCCTGATACACCGGAATCAGATGAACGATGCCGTAGCATCGAACGAGGTGCTAGGCTTGTGACCGTCATGCCTTCGATTTTTGCTTTGGTCCTGCAAATGCCAAGAGGTAACCTGGAGACCATCCACCCTAGAGCGCTGGTGCTTGCAGGGATTCGGGATAATATCAGCAAGAAGGACTATAAGAATGCGTTCCTAGCGTGCAGAAACCAAAGGGTAGATATGAATATATTGCACGACCATGCCACTCAGCAGTTTCTTTCGGACGTCGGCTTATTCATTGATCAAGTCAAGAAGGTTGAGCATATTGACCTTTTCCTATCACAGCTTAGGGAAGAGGATGTATCTGCGAACATGTACAAAGAGACTCTTCCGGGAGGTGAATACTCACAAGATCTGCCAGGTCTTGAGAGTTCAGAGGGCAAATTCTCCAAAGTCAATCGGATATGTAACGCTTTCCTGGAGGCTTTGAAGTGTCGCACCTCAACCCACTTTCAAAATGTCGTCACGGCTCATGTTTGCAAGGCACCCCCGGACCTTGATGCTGGTCTGACTCAAATCGCTGGTTTGAGGGGCAAGAACTCGGACCTGGTCGACGCCGCGATAGAGCATATCTGCTTCCTAGCTGATGTCAACCGGCTTTACGACAATGCCCTTGGACTTTACGATCTTGAGCTGGCTCTGCTAGTTGCTCAGCAGTCTCAGAAAGATCCCAAAGAGTATCTTCCCTTTTTGCGAAAAATGCAAGGGATGTCGGTGCTGCGAAGACAGTACTCCATCGATAATCACCTCGGTCGTTTCAAGAAGGCTCTGAGGCATCTTTGCGATCTGGGTGCCTTTGATGAGGTCAAGGATTACACCGTAAAGCATGGCTTGTACCCAGAAGCTCTAGACTTCTACCGCTACCAAGAAGATAAGCTCAGGGAGATAATGCGCCCGTATGCTGACTTTCTTCTGCAAAATGGGAATTTCAAAGAAGCTGGGGTAGCTTATGAGTACCTCAGCGACTATACTTCCGCGAGCGAGGCTTTCCGTCAAGCCCATCTGTGGAAAGAATCGCTTTCCTGCGCCACTCTCACACCTTTGCCACAACCTCAGCTCCATTCTCTCGCCCAGACACTTGCAGATACCCTCTCGGAATCCAAGGACTTCTTCTCTGCTGCAACGATCCATCTCGACTATCTCGCCGATATCGCCACTGCAGCCCGAACCTTCCGCAAAGGTTACTTCTTTGCTGATGCCCTCCGCATTATCGGACTTCATCAGCGACCAGACTTACTCGAATCAGTCATTGACACCGGCCTGGTAGAAGGCATGGCATCTATGACCGAGCTGCTAGCTGACTGCAAAAGCCAGCTCAATGCACAGATACCTCGAATACGCGAATTGCGAATGAAGAAGGCCGAAGACCCTCTTGCCTTCTTCGATGGCGACGTCAACGGTGGCGCGGACATCCCGGATAATGTCTCTCTAGCCACGACTGATGCGTCGACCATGGGAGGTACGTTACTTACGCGGTACACGAATCGGACCGGAACAGTAGGTACAAATGCCACGAGGCGGACGTCAAAAAATAGGCGAAGGGAGGAGAGGAAGAGAGCGAGTGGAAAGAAGGGGAGTGTGTACGAAGAGGAGTATTTGGTTAATAGTGTTAGAAGGCTGATTGACAGGATCAATGCTGTCAACGAAGAAGTGGAGAGGTTGGTTGTTGGATTGATGAGGAGAGGGATGAGAGAGAGGGCTGGAGCTGTAGAGAATGCTATGGTTGAGGTAGTGGAGCTATGTAAAGGATGTCTCGATGAAGTGTTCAAGAACGATGTCAAGAAAGTGGTCGAGCAGAAAGAGATCGAAGAAGAGGAACGCAGGCTAAAAGGAGGAGAAGGGGTGCTATGGGATACCATGAAAGGAGACAAACAGAGAGAAGCACCATCGGTGAAAGACTTTGACAGCCTATCACTTCTCGGTCGATAGCCTGCGACATAGCGGGAATATGCAAAAAAAACTTCTCAATCATCAAGTATCCACAGGCTTTCCCTCACCATCAATCAGATGCTCCTGTACACTGATCGGTCCTTCTCCAACACTCGTCAATATAACCCTGCTAACGCCCGCTTCCAACGCCTCTGCAACTTGAGGACTCGCAGACCCAGGACCATCGATCTTGGTATCCGTTTTTCCCCAGCCTTCTTTTTGCCGAAGAATCGGCAAAAAGGTTTTCAGCACGGCATCTTCATCAGCTCCTTGGTAGTAAATGACCGCGTTCGGTCCTGCATCGAATGTGTACGCTGCTATCGTTCGTCCGACCTTCTCATTCATTTCCTCCACAGCTTTGACAGCAGCTCGGCTAACGTCGTTGAGGTAGAAGATTGGCGGATCGGTGTCCAAGCAAGTAGCGTGAAAAGAGTTACTTTCCCTCATCGTCACCTTCGCAAACGTCTCAAAATCCTTTGACTTTATCGCTTCTTCCATCTCTGCCATCCTTTTCGGCACCACTTCCTTCGACCTCATCTGAAAAAGACTCGATGTTTGCACTGTCGTCTGCATTCCTGTAGTACTGCTTACGCCCTTCTTCGCAGCACTGACCACTAAGATGAGAGCCTTCATGTCTGGCCAGTGGCTTTTCGGCGCGACAAGCCGAGCACGGCTGTCCAATCCATCATCTCGTGTGCCATGATCCCATGCGACATAACCACCTAACAGACTCCTGCACGCCGAACCGCTGCCTTGGCGCGCTATGAGGGAGAGCTCGGTAGGTGGCTGCTGTAGCTCGTACAAGTCCGCTATAGCACGCACTAAGGCTGCGAAGCCAGCAGCTGAAGATGCAAGACCGGCGGCAGTAGGGAAATTGTTTGCACTCGCTAGACGGAGAGGGTAGGTTGATAATTTTGGTAACGAAGTATCGGCATCTTCGAGCTCTGAGCGGAGAGCGCGTAGGGACTTCAGACAGGCGAGTGAGCGCGGCGTGGAAAGAGATTGAGGAGCATTGTTCAAGAGCAGGGTGTCTGGACCCTCAAAGGTAGAGGAGCAGGAAGCTGTGGTGTGGGTGCGAAGGTCGGATTGAGAGAGGGTGACTGAGAGGGAAGAATTGGTGGGGAGGTTGAGGGAGGGGTCGCGTTTGCCCCAGTATCTAGAATCATTCTGTCAGAGCTGCTCAAGAGTTGTAGCGCCGAGGGGGGGTAACTTGATCACTGCGATGTTCACTGGAGCAGTCGTGCTTGCGCGGTAGATCTTCTGGTCAGCCATGTTGTAGGATTCAGTTTTATCGTACACTGAAGACAATCAAAAGTCAGACATTTGATTTGAATATTCATGTTCCAATTGACCGAACAATTCCTCTCACACTCTCGCTCATCCTCGACCTCGGTGCTCTCTCCATGGCTAAACCTCGGCCTTGGACCTCGATGATTCTCGATTGAGGCTCCTCACTACTTCCTACAGCTGCCACATTCCCTACTCTATAATCATGGGAAGCACCTCCTCAAGCCAAGTCCAGCCTCCTTCAAATGAACCCCCACCATCCGCATGCCCAGTAGATCCCTCCGCCCGCGCAGCATGGCTCGAAGCCGCCGCCAAAAAAGCCTGCCCTCAACCACCCCCATCGCCTCCCCCCTCCACCTCCACATCCCCCCTCCCTGCACCCAAACCCTCCAAGCCACGCCCCCTAGCCTCTGAACGCGTCACAAGCTCCATCCCACGCGCCGAGCTCTCCCCAAACACCACCACACCGACGCCCACATCGGCACCGACGCATGGTCAGAATGCGGCGACGTCGAATTGGATCTACCCCTCGGAGAAGATGTTCTTTGAAGCCATGCGCCGCAAAAACCACTCCCCGGACGCCTCCGACATGGCGACGGTCGTGCCAATTCACAATGCCGTTAACGAGCGAGCCTGGGCGGAGATTAAAGATTGGGAAAGACGTTTCGCTTCTACTCAGAATCGGAAATGCAGTGGACCTAAATTGCGGAGTTTTTCGGGGGATAGTAGGAAAGTGAGTCCGAGGGCTAGATGGCTGGGACTGTGGGGGTATGAGAGTCCGTTTGATAGGCATGATTGGGTTGTGGAGAGGTGTGAAGGTGGGGGGGTGGAGTATGTGATTGATTTTTATAGGGGGAGGGGGAGGGGGTTGGCTTTTTATTTGGATGTTAGGCCTAAGTTGAATAGTTGGGAGGGGTGGAGGATGAGGTTGGGGAGGTTGATGGGGATGTAGAAGAGGGGAAAGGAGAGGGGTGGTGTATATATGGCTCGGCGTAATGTAACAGGATTGTACAAAAGCTTCCGGCTTCATGCTTGCTTGATATGCTCAGATATGCCCTTGGAATAGGGGGCGACAGGAATAAAACCACCGGCATTCCACTCGTCATCCTAACACCACAGCTAGAACTATAATAACCAAAACCACCGCAAGTATAACCAGCAAACAACATGCCTTCCCCCTCGCACTCTTCTGATACCGACTTGCGCTCCTGAGCTCTATATCCGCGTGCTGCGTATCCGTAGCCACATTCTGTACGTTCCCACTTATCGTATCAAGCTGCCCTCCCTGCTCATGCACAATATGCGCCACGTCCCTAAACAGCTCATTCAGCTCTCCGACGCTCTGCTCAATATTCCGTATCTCAGATTCCCGCTCTACGATCAATGAGTCTTGAAAGTCCACTTCATCTTGCGAGGCTAGACGCAGCTGGTCTTGCTCTTGTAATTGCGATTGCTGCTGTGAGGGGCTGTCGGAGTACGGCTGGTTCGAAGGATCACTCGAATCGAGAGCTGTGCGGGCGGCTGAGGCAGATGCGCGTTCTTTTTCTAGGGCGAGACGTTGTATTGATTGGAACTCGGTGCCTGATGCTTGAAACTCGCGGGATAATTTCTGTTGGGTGTACTTCTGGGATGCCTGTTCGCAGTCGCTATCAGCCATAACTCGAAAAGACGGAGACCCACCATCTTACACTCAAATCTTCCCAGGTCGTCAACTTCTTGACGCCCTCCCCAACTTCTTTGAATCCATCTCTTGCCTCATCTAAAAGATCATGTACTCTTTCTCTGACTCTTTCTGTGTCCCGCTTTGTACCAAGGAGGTTCAGTTGCTGTGACAGGCGGCCGATTTTAGAAGTGAGAGAGAAGAGCTGTTCGGAGAGACTTTCGCTGAACCGACTGAATTCTGGGTCGTCGCGATACTCGGGGTCATCGCTGCGGCGGTATGTAGTGGGCTTATCTGTCTGTCAGCACGAGCCTGTGGGGAGCATCCAAGTGTTCGTACCTGGCTCTCTAGAGCTGGCGACCGATCGAAAGACATGGCAAATAAAATTAGACTGCCTCATTCAAAAACGCAGGGACTTGTGACTGATTATTGTATACTCCGTAGAGCGTTGGAGCCTTCGACTGACGTCGCATGCTAGCTAGCTATTTTTAGCCTTAGCGCGTATCGATACACGGTCGTCGGTAGCTTGTGCTTGTAGCCTTGTACTCAGAATCTCGGATTTTGAATTTTTAGCTGGCCTGACCTGACCTATGCAAACAATTTCGACAAGTCGTAGAATTGAGCTGGTTACAACAAATGACTTTTATAACCTGCTTGGAAGCTCCACAGTCTACTTTGGAAGAGACTCTTGTTTGCCCAATCTCAATGGCATCCCTGAAGCCTGAGCTGTATTATCCCGGCGCAGCCTAATGCACCTCGATTCATTGAGAAGCCGGGGTGAAGCGTGGGGTTTGTCTCCAGTAATTCTGCATCCTCCATTGGCGATCCCGGAGCTTAGTAAGTGTGTGGGAACGTGGCACGATTGAGACAGGTGGTGCAGGACTCAGGGCTGAGACGACATACGTGAAAGGGTTTTTAAAAATTTATCACCAGCACAGCTTCCCTCTTGCACCTCGTGTCTGAAGACATTCATCAGCGAGTAGTGTCTTCGTTCTCAAATTATCTTTGGATGCCTATTCTGCCGACAATGTTGAAAGTGATGCCATTGAATGCCTGACGCAGCCTGCTGTGATTGAAATGCTTCTTGGAACATCCTTCGTAACAAAGCCTGTCAGCTTTCACACAGACCTTCGCGAGACCATGTTTTGAGGCTAGTAAATCGAATTGACGCGTTTCTAGTAAGGCTACAACCCTTGCTCTCATTTCACATTTTAACATTGAGTGTGTTGATACCTTAGATTTTCCTTCTTACCCTGCCCACAAAACCTGCCTTCCCTTTTCACTTCAGAAACGCATTTGTACTTCCTTGATATCAGTAGGCCGTATAAAGCTGAAGGTCGGCCATCATGGCTCCACCGCCCGCACGAAATCGGGGCCAAAGCCAGAAATTTACAACAACTCTGAGGACGATCTGCCAGTCGTACCCGTCGAATACGTGTCTACGAGAGCTCCTTCAGAACGCTGATGACGCTGAAGCTACCGAAATCGAGTATGTGCTTGACACAAAATTTTACGACGGGCCTTTGCTCCACGACGAATTACAAGACTATCGTGGGCCTGCCTTGTTGGCCCGAAATAACAGCATTTTCTCAGAAAAAGACTTCGATAGTCTATCTTCGGTTGGGGATTCTGGAAAACGTGAAGATCCGGCTTCCACTGGCAAGTTTGGACAAGGCTTCAACTCCGTGGGTTACTCTACTCTGTTCCAATCTACTCTGTTCCAATCTACTCTGTTTGACTCGCTGATCTTCCATTAGGTGTATCACTGGACCGATGGGCCATGGATCTATTCACGTAATTGGCTGCTTATCTTGGACCCACACGAGAGATGGTCGGCGTCCGAAGAGATTAACAAGCCCAGAGGTCCCACCTGGGATGTGGTAGGCAACCGGGACTCTGTCGAGATTCAAAATCACATGAAGACCTTGGGGGCTTTCGATTTCGATCACCGGCTGGACTTCAATGAAACCATAATACGCATTCCTTTGCGGACCGAAGCCCAGAAAGAAACCAGCAAGATCGCCAAACATGCGATATCCATCGATGATATTAAAGTAGCCCTCAAAAAATTCGGCCAGGAGATTCGGGCGGGCGGTCTACTTTTCCTCAAGCATGTACGCAAGGTCATCATAAGAGTCGACGACACTGTCCTTGCGACAGCCCAAATCATAGAGGACGATTCCCCGAACACAAGGTACGTCCCAAGCTTGACCTTTCGTTGAGGTTCCAGCAAGTAGGTTACTGACAATGAGTAGATCCAGGAGAGAGCTGTCAACGGACTTCAGACGGCTGTACGCCCCAAATCCAACGGAGACAGCTCTCGTCGATGTGTCAAAGATATTCGAAGTGAACATTCAATACTCCGACCCTGAATCCACTGGGACAGATAAATACCTGGTCCATCATACCATGACAAGGTCTTGTGGCAACGAGGAACTCGACAGGTGGGCTCGCGAGTTGAAGCTTTATCCTTGGGTGGCAATTGCAGCACCGCTCGCAAGGTCTTCGCCAGACGGAGGACGACTTTTTTCCACTCTGATACTGCCAATTCCAACCAAGCAGCCCGTCCATATGCACGGCTTGTTTGCGATAGCGCCTGACCGGGCGAGACTTGGCTTTGAGGATCTCGCTGTAAAATGGAATGAGTATATGTTCAAGAATCGTATTTCGGCTGCATGGACTGGATTGCTTGTACACCGAAGCACTCTCTCTTGGAAAGCAGAGGGTTTTGGCCTATGGCCACGCGCTGATTTGTCTCACTCTGATCTGTGGACCAGATTAGATGATTGGATAATCGACAGAATTGTCGCGGACAATCTGAGAGTATGGAATGCCATAAGTGGCTGTTGTGTAACACTTAACGAGGGATTCTTCTGTAAGTCCGATTCACAGGACACAAAATACATCAGATCGCTCGCCCAGGTGCAAATACCGGTTGTGGTCTTGGAGCAGAACGTGCTGCAGAAGCTCGAGAGACGGCTCAATAGCGAGAGCAAAGGCCTTAGATTGCGGACACCAACTACTGTTCGCCAGTTCATTCGCAACTGCAACGAGCGCATATCGACTTTACCACGAGACGTATCGGCCACTATCCTGGAATATTCTCTCCTTGACGCCATTGAAAGTGACTTAAAAGGCAACGCCAGAACTATACTGTACGGTGACTTCAACGGCATTCGTCTCTGGCCCACGGTGAATGGCACGCTGGCGGCAGCGCCCTCGGACGGAGTTTTGTTTCTCCCGCGCGATGACGCCGAAATGCAACTATTTTCAGGTACACAAACGGCCAAAACATTGAACACTAACGAGCTTACTCGAACCACCCGTGATGTACTGCGGAATGACATTGCCTACCTTGGTGCCGTGATGAGATTCCGCGCTCTGCATGATTTGGCAGAAGACTGGCCAAATATGTACCAAGGCGCGTTTCAGCATGGAGAAAGAGGCAAGCTTGAGCAACGGGTCCGGGATTTAGACCCATTAATCCACAACCTCTGGACGTGGATGTCCCTCAGATTAAAGGAAGAGAAGCAAAGACTGCCCTCGAACCTAAATAGCACCTGGCTTGTTCCCATCAACCACTTCCGGATCAGGCAAGTTTCACCTAGCGGCAATTCCACCCTAACGCTCATCATCGAGAAAGAGGGACCTCTGGCCGAGTTTTTGCTCGAGGCTGCGTCTCGTACTTCACTCGCGGCATTGCCGCTGTTGGATACTGGTATGATGCCAGCAGATGCCGTTGAATTCTTGCGCAAAAAGTCGAAGACAAGCCCCGAGCTACAACTCACATGTCAAGATTCTCTCGAGACATTTGTGGATTGGTTAGCGGCTAGCCAACAGGTCCTTCACTCGGCATCGCCCCAGCAGAGGAGATTGATATTGAAGCATCTCGAGAAGCTTGTGCGGAATCAAACCCATTATAAGGGTTTGTCATCTGGTCTTGCTAGCCAGATGCGGAAGCTACCTCTTTTTAGCAAGACAACGTCAATCGAACCATATAAGTAAGTACACCAACGCCCTTTGATGCTACCTATAAGCGCTAATAGCTTATGGTACAGAGAGCGGTCCCTCACTATGTGCACCTTGGATCAAGGTGACCAATTATGCGAGGCGCCCTCTGATCTTCCACCTCTTCCAGATATTGAAGGATTATCTTTCTACGATACCTCCAATGCCAGCGAGAAATATGTCGTCCGGCAGCTCGAGCTGGTCGAGAATTTGTCAATCGAGCAGATTTTGACTCAGCATCTTCTGCCGTGGATGGCAATAGCCCAAGACATTGCCTCAATGCCAGCTAAAGCGGCCCTTGTCGACTGGATATTTAGTCACTCTAAGTCTCCTACAGAGTCCTGGAAAATGGATATTATTAGTAAGCCAATCGTACCACTCCCCATTAGCCAAGGTAACATGCAATACCGATGCTTGAAGGACCTTGTCGATCCAACTTCGGTCTATTCTGCGCTCTACTTCGAAAATGAGAACGTATTTCCTTGCTCGGAGTTTTACGAACGTCACAAAGCAGCTTTTCAAGCTTGTGGCATCAGTTCTGGGTTCACTAAGGACACACCACTGGATCGCGCCAGGGTCTATTCCCAAAGTGGTGCAGACTTGCAAGTGTTGATGAAAAAGGTTAAAGAACTGTTGCAGGGACGGGTTCCATATGAAATCGGTCGTGCTGCGCTTCCAACCGATGAGATCCGGGCTCTGGAGTGGCTTCCCGGGACCTCTACCACAGGAGAGATGGCACTGTTCTCTCCTAATACCTGCCGTGGAGCGGATGATAGTCATCTAGTTGACAAGGTGTGGGGCACTGTGAATTTTGCAGTAACGGAATATTGGAGAAAGGTTCTTGGTGAGTATCCCGGATCCTGAGCTTATCAGCCGCTGCTAATGGTCTCAGGCTGGAACCAGGATGTACCAACCGAGATACTCCTTCAACAGCTGGACCACTGCCTAGAAGCGAAAGATTCTGATAAAGTTGATAAGATTCTACTGCACATCAAATGCAAGGACCTTTCCCAGCTACAATCGAAAGCATGCATTTTGGGGCGTCACAGAAACTATCTGAGTCCAAACAGAGCTTTTCGTCCTGGTTCCATGCTAGTTTCACACCCATTGGCTCCTTATGTTGACGAGGTTGATTGGACCTTCTCCAAAAACCATGCGAGACTACTGGCGGCATTAGATATTCAACATAACCCATCAATTGAGGACCTCCGATATGTGCAGGAGTCTCTGAATAAATCTGATCATGGGCAACTAAACGATAGCGATCTTGACATTGCAATTACCACTTTGGAGATATCGGCTCGTTTGGATTACGGCACTATGGAGTTGCACATCCCCGACACAACGTCTACTCTCAGAAAGTTATCAGAGATCGTGCATGGAGACCGAAATGTTGGCGGCGATATTTCCACGTTCAATTTCACCCATCCCAAGGTGTCTGAGCATCTCATCGAGCGGCTCGAGATAGAAGATTCCTTCGAACGCGCCATAAGACTAGGCATTGATTTTGAAGACGGGGATGAAGACGAATATACACAACGAGAAAGCCTAACCACGGTCATATGCGACACTCTTGGGCGATATCCCATCGAAACTACTTTCAACGAATTCTTAGCCAACGCGGACGACGCCAGGGCCACAAAAATATCTTGGACGATAGACAATTGCCAGGGTGGACCCCACAAATCTGATTCACTGCTAGCACCCGGGTTGAGACCTTTTCAGGGAGCAGCACTGATAGCCTACAATGACGGGACCTTCTCAGAGAAAGACTTTGCTGGATTCAAAGAGATCGGACAGGGAGGGAAAGGGGACGATGCTACCACGACAGGAATGTTCGGTAGGGGCGCCCTCAGCATGTACCACTTCACCGATGTTCCTATGATCATATCGGGTGGCTACTATTTGGTCTTGGACCCTCAAAAAGAACGCCTCCCGAGGAATAAAAATCACACGCGTAAGGTGGGAGTAAAAATATCTCTTGCAAAGGCGTGCGAGGTTGCAGTAGACCAACTTACCCCATTCGACGGCCTTTACGGATACGACAAAAGCTGCAACTTTTTCAACGGCACAATCTTTCGCTTCCCTTTCCGTACCCCTAGTACCAAGACGACCCTCAAGGACGCAGCTCAGCACGTCGATTCGAAAATGGCCCAGGCATTGTTGGAGGACTACTTCCAGACAGCCCGTGTATCACTGCTATTCTTGCACAATGTCGAAGAGATTGAATTTCGCATTCGGGGAGAAGACTGTCCAACGTGGAAGGTCTCCGCACATTGCCCTGAAGGCTTGGAAGATGCTGTCTTCCGAAGAATTACAATTAAGAGCACCAAAGTAGGCCACCAACATGAGACGGATGTTTGGCAGGTCGGCATGGCCGACATAGAGCAAAGCCCGACTGATGTAGTAAAAGTCGGCAAAGGCTCTTCAAAGATAACGGATTGCGGGATTGCTGCTTGTCTACAGCAGGGAGTGCGGGATTTTAACCAAGAAATGATTTGGAATGATGAGAAGGTGCCGCCAGTGGACCTACACAAGGGTCCAATGAAGTCAGTAGGTCAGAAAGTTTTCTGCAAACTCCCCACGAGCTCAGGATCTCAGCTGCCCGTTTCATTTCATGCCAGCTTTGCGATAACCGGAGATCGAAAAACCATAGCCATTGAGGATCACAGCG
This sequence comes from Pseudevernia furfuracea, assembly GCA_022315425.1. Lineage (NCBI taxonomy): Eukaryota > Fungi > Ascomycota > Lecanoromycetes > Lecanorales > Parmeliaceae > Pseudevernia > Pseudevernia furfuracea. The sequence goes on from JAIUPT010000022.1 coordinate 391,539, forward strand.
AGAATGCCGCATGGAACTGCTGGCTCTTGAAGGATTGCCTGCCCAAACTCTACTTGGACTTCCTCAAAGAGCTGTCACCAAGTTTAGGTGACGAGACTTTTCGATTTTGGCCGTCCAAACCCGGTCCCGTGTCATTGACAACGCTTTCCAACACTGTTGCTCTGGGCTTTTGGGGAAAAGTCGTTGATATAGATCATGTTCCATATCAGCTATATCCGGTTGTGAACCTGGATACTCCAGCCGCCATCCAAGGCGTAAATGATTTGAGAAGAGTGAAGCCCCGAAAGACCAGGAAATTGCATGGTGTGATGCCATTGAGTAATGCTCATTTCGACTTTCTGCCAGATGTCATCTCTGACAAGCTTGGCCCTCTCTTCGCCATTCTACGCGTCAATAGGGTGCGCCCTCCACGACGTCTCTGGAAAGCACTCAAGCAGGCTACTTGTGTTGTTAAGTTGACTGAGTTGAACTCGGATTTCCTCGCTGGACTATTGCAACAAGAGGCCAACTGCAAACATCTAGAAGCGTTCTGCGCTCATCTTACGAACGCTCAGGATAAAGCCCAGGCAATAGCGATGCTACTAGAAGTGTTGATACCCGTTACTAATGGAGAAGATGTTACACCTTTGCATGTACTCAATGGATGCAGAGTACTGCCAAGACCATTAATTGATGCCCCTTTAGGCCTTTTGACATTGAATCCTCCAGCAGATTCAAAATGGCACCTCGTGGCAACGGTGGAAGAGCAGGAGCTCTTTGCTTTCGCGTGTGATTCTATGGTCAACACCAGATTGTTCTCGACAGAAGGAGCAAGCATTTCGAGATGGTCGAGGGATCTGGTCAGAGAGATCATGAAGGCACCTTTCAATGTTCGCAAACTAAACATTGGTGACATCGGCCCCTTGCTGGCGCGCCCCGAATCACTATCTGCGCTGGAGAAATCTTCCGATAAGCGGGACAAATGGATTCCGAGAATGTGGGCTTATGTTAATAAATCGTTCCCAGCACTGGAGGGCGTTGAAGCAATGGTCGCCAATGGAGCGCCAGTGACGGTGGAATACCTCTTGTCAAAGGCCAACGTTTGGGACACGGCCATTTATCGGTTTACCAGAGACGAGCGATGGCAGTACATCACACCACGCCAATTCGGCACGCTGCCTTGTATTGTAGACCCGAAGGATAAGCAGCAGCAGAATCTGTGCGCTTTTATACCTGACTTGAGGTGTCTGGATCCAAGCTGCCTGCCTTATATACTCTCTGAGAACGAGTGCGACATGGATCAGACTTCTTCGTTTCGACGTTTTGTGGATGCTCTCGAAAAGATTGAGCATGTCACTGGGGTGAAAACCAAATCGTTTTTGACCGATATACTGCCTTCTGAAGCCAAGGAGACCCTTCGAGGCCTGCTGATCACCTTCCTGAGCAATTTCTCGAGGTCAGAAGAAGTTCCTCACAAACCTACTCTCCTGGCTTTACCGGTATGGCCTCGCATAAAACGTGCGGAATGTTCCCACCTGCCTGAGCATCTCGCGGCCGATGAAGCTTGGTTCTTCAAGCACAGAGAGATGATAATGCCATGGATGAAAGGCCTTAGTCAACTTGTCGATCCAGCTGTGATCGAGACTGAGGAATCAGAAGAACCGCCGTCCAAACTCGGTCGTAAGTTGACTACCGTCGAAACTTTCTGGCATCACGTCAAGAAAAATATTCCTTCAAATGTCATCGATGAGGTCTCGAGGCAGCACCATCTCCGATTTGTCAGATATCTCGCGAAGTACGGCATCCAGCCCCACGCGAAAATCGCTCCAAATGGCAACGGCATGCTAGTCGAAGCCAATAGTCTTTACGACCACGATGACGACATGTTTCAGTGCGCGTTCCGTGAAGAAGACTTGGCCCGTTTCTTACATTCCGATTTCCGAAACCTACGTTCATACTGGGTCAAAATCGGTCTGCGAGCACGACCAGCGACTAGGGTCATGAGCAGTGATAATTTTCTCCAGTGTGCTTTAGCAATCGATCGGCGATATAAGCCCGCGATAAGGAATCAGGTCTTCGATCAAGATGCTCTAGTCGTCTCTGCTTACCTCCGTTATGATCAACCAGCATTTCACAGCTGGTCGATTTTCATCTGGGAGCAGGTTTTAAAAGTCCGAATGTTTGAAGTCCAGAACAACGTCTCGCACCAATGCTCCTATCGCCAAGATCGAATGCGTCAGATCGCCCAGGAGCATACTCATTGCGCACTTGAAGATGCAGGTAGAACAGGTGACATGCGGGTTCTTTGGAGCCAAGTGAAATTTCTGAAAGACGGTCCAGCCGCGAGCGTTCTTGATAAGCTTCCAGGAGGTGGCTCTCCTTCGACCGGGATAGTATACAAGCAACTGCAATTCCTGATCAGCAAACGCAGCGACATCTCCCAACGTGATCTCCAGGAATACCTGAAGGACGTTCAAGCATGCTACAACCATCTTCAGGACAATGCCGACTCCGCGAGGGCACTTGACGGTATTCGGGAGGCGCAAATCTGGTTCAATTTTGATACTACCCAGATCGACGTTATCCCCAAAGCCGTTGTCGAGGCTAGTCTGACATCGGCAAAGCTCCTATGCCTCAATACACCATGTAAGGAAGGCTTCAATTTTTTGATGCTCCGTGCCCGCTAACAGAGATACCAGTTGATCCTCTGCCCATAAGAGTCACTAGGAAGTTTCTCGTACCGTATGAACGGCTTCTGAAAGTCCTAGGTTGCAAGTCTGTAGTTCAACCGACGCCCGTCGCGCCGTTACCGCAGGAGAATGCGCCACCAATGGCTCAATTCATGGTCAAGATACGCAAATTCCGAGACCAAAGCCAGCTTACGGACGTCATATTCAAGGCAGAAGGCCGCGAGAAGCCCGCACATAAAATCTTCCTGGCGGCGGTTTCCGAGTACTGCGAAGCCCAATTCCTAGGGGTGTGGGGCCGCCAACTCGAGCACAACGCAGCGATCAATATCGAAGATATGACTTTCAACACCTTGTCGTGCATGGTGGACTTTGCATATACCGGGGAGTACCATGGGCCCGAGCTCAAGAATCCCATAGATAGCGACGAGATCGCAGGTGAGATCCTCGAGGTGCTCACGGATCTTTTCGACCTTCTCGACGGCACCAACAGGTGGCTTCTGGGCAGCCTCCACGTCATGGTTGAAAACTTCTTGCTGACCTCCCCGCATTCGTGGACCTATATCCGGCCGGATACGGTAGACTTTGTCAAGGAACGCGCCGAGGGAGCGAACGCTTCGCGTCTTGTCTCGTACTGCGAGGCTTTCAAGGTTGCGAATCCAGATTTTGCTGCGGATAGCGACGAGGAGACGGATTGATTTTGAAAGGGGAGTAGCCATTTTCGCAAAACGGGAGAGACTGGTGAATGTCTTAGTGCAGTAAAGCAGATAGACCTGGACTTAGGTACAAGTAAATGTGCCCTACAAGCTACGTCAAACAGCCCGGCAAGGTTAATATCCTCGCCTCTCAATAGTGACGAATAAAAATCGCACGGTGACAGAAACCCTACATCACATTCCTCGATACGAGAAGCTCTGATATCGTAACGTAAGCCTTCGCCATCATTTCGATTCTCGAAAGAAAAACAATGCCGAGATATCTCGAAGACTGTCGGTTGTAGATTTTCGCTTTATGTCAAGTGCAAAAGTTGAAGCCTCTTTGGATTTGCGAACAGAGCGGACGACGGACTTTCTTTTGACTTTGAATTCAGAAGTCACTGGTTATAAGTCTCAAGATCAAAAAGCAGTGACAGAATAACATATGACAAGAGGTGGGGTGAGTATTGTTTTTTCAACGCCAATAAAAGAACCGCGGACCCATTGTGCACACGCTAATCGTATGAGATCATCAGTGTGTAGTGTCCTGCCGTTGGGCGTAACCGGCAATCATCTTTCGCACGGCAGTCTCACTCTGCACAGCAATCTTCGTGTACTCGTCAATATCCTCCTTCGGCAGACCTAGCTCATCATTCTGCAAGCCCTTGGACGCTTCGAAATCGCCGCTCCCGTCCTGGTAGAAGACCCTCGAGTACATCAGCTGCGGGAATCCGAGAAAATTCCCCTTTCGCAATTCCTCCACCCCGACCTTGTAGCGGTCTACCGAGGGTTCATGGTTGATTTTCCAGTCGGCCGTCGTAGTGTCGGTGACGCGCATGACCGACTCCAGCATGTCCGTCTGGGTGACGTTGAAAGAAGAAATATAGATGTACCTGTTCCTGTAACGTGACAGACAAGGACCCTTATCATCCGCGTCATCCGGCAATACTTTCAAGCTGAGCAAATTCGCGACCCCGCGGCCACACTGGGGCAAAGTGCTAGTATTGATATGCGTGTTGCCATCGTCGAAGAACGTAACCGCGCGGTTCTTGAGATCGAAGCCGTAAAAATGGGGGCCGGCCGGCAGGCTGTATTCGTACCAGAAACCGCACGTGACGCCGATCCAGGAGCTCTTGCCCAGCTTTTCGATCTGGTCACGGTACACGGCTTGCTTTTCGCCGAGAGGTATGTCCTTGAAAAGGCCAGGGTGGGTCTTGTCAAAGCCCCACTCATTGGGCAGGACCCAGGGTACGTTGGCCGCTGCGGCGGCCTCGATGAGTCTCGCCTGTTGCTCGGGCGGTGCCCTGGTTCCCATTGTGATGACGAGGGCATCTTGGCCCTGGAGCGCTTCTACGAGGGATGCGTGGTCGTCGTAGTCGACTTGTTTGATGGCCGCACCGGCTGGGATTGTGTTTGTGCTATCTGCACGGGTGATGGCGGTGACTTTGTGCTTTCCGACTTTGAGCAGCTCCTCTGCAATGAATTTGCCGACTCGACCGCCGGCCTGCCGAGACAGTTAATTTTACGCTTTGTGATGTAAATGGGACCCTGGCAACCGTTGACATACCCCAACGACAGCAACTTTTTCTACATGGTTCTTGAAACCCTGCGGCTGCTGGCTGGCATATTCCTGGACCATGATGTAGATGAAAGGATGGTAGCAGAGATTTGGGAGCGTATCGTTGTAGTTTTAGGCGAAAGTGTTAGGCGAAAGAGTGTCCACTGGGCTGGAGAGAAAGCTGTCCAGAGCAGAAAAGGTCCAAAAGTTCGCAGGGAAGACGAGACATTCGGCAAGCATCTTTTTATACTACCTTACACGGTGATGTGTTCGGCGATAGGCTAAAATCCGCGCCTCATCGGCATCGGAGTTTACAGTAGGAGTTTCAATCACAATGTGCTGATGAGTGATGAGACGAAAAGAATCACATGAATGCGCATCTGAAGGAGAGACTAGTCGTAAAATAAACAAATATTCAACATCAGACCAATGCCAATGCCAATGCCAATTCTGCAGTAACATTTGTAGCATCCAGCAGCTTGGAATGACTTGAATCTCACGACTCGAGGAAAATTAAGGGACAGCGAGATGAGCGGCAGAGATTCAGACATATATAAAGCGATACTTGACACTTCCCAAATCGAGAGATAGAAGGTAAAGAGGGGGGTGGGTAAAGCTCTCCTATGATTTCTAAAGTCAGCATTTCTGGCCCCGCCTTTCCATGAGAGGATCGATGGCCATAGATCATCACCCAAAAGTAGACTTCAGCTTCTGCCTTCGACGTACCTTATGTCTGAAGCAATAGCCTTTTGGTCCCGACGTTGCCTAAAATATCTCTTCTTCCACCTGCTCTGCCCTCTTTCAGCTTTACTGTAAGGATTTGAACTCGTTGTTGAGGGCGGGTTACCCTCAAAACACAAACCCTTCAATTGCTGCCTAAAATGTATGTATCTTGCATGTCTACCGGAAATTCTATAGCTTGGATCTCTCCGCGATCATTGCATAAGCCTTAGGATAAGATTCTACCAAAGAATTTTAGCGTCTCTCGTTCATCATACAGTGGAAGAAGCACTCACCCAACGCAGACCGATCAATCTGCTCAATATTCTGAAATCCACCCACGTTCATCAGAATGTCGAAGTCGGCCAGCAAACTCTTCATGACATGTCTCACTCCCGCCTCCCCCATGATACTCAACCCCCAGACCCAAAGCCTCCCCACCCAAACGAACTTTGCTCCCAGAGCAAGAGCCTTCAGTACGTCAGATCCACCCCTGATACCGCTGTCGTACATGATATATGTCTTGTCACCAACCGCCGCAACTATGTTTTCAAGCGCATCCAGGCTGGCGATTGCGCCATCGACCTGTCTTCCAGCATGGTTGCTCACGACAATCCCATCACAGCCCACCTCCACGGCTTTCTTCGCATCTTCGACGCTCTGAATACCCTTCAAGCAAAAGGGTCGACCGCCACTAATCTTCTTCCATGTTTCGATCAGCCATGGGATCTTCTCCCAGCTCCATGCGCGTCCATGCCAGACATTGTCAATCCACATGGCGCCGGCTTCGTTAGGCTGCTTCACAGGGTCAATGCCTGCCTCCTTGAGTCTCTTCTGGAATACTGGGTCGCTGAGTCCAAGGTCCGCACCAATACCATGGTAGAAAGCATAGTTGCCCGTAGCCACATCGTCATGTCGCCAACCCAGCTGCCATGTATCCGTAGTAAGTATGCAGACATCGAAGCCAGAATTGAAGGCTCGCGTAAGGAGGGAGACGGTCAACTCGTCGTCGTGTGGCATGTATAGCTGGTAGAAGCGAGGACCTTGGCCATTTGCTTCGGCGACTTTTTCAATGGGAGTGCTGCCGGCTGTGCTGAGCGCGTATGGGAGGTTGAGCTCTTTGGCCACCTTGGCTACTGGAAGCTCGCCAAGGGGATTGTAGATAACGTTTATGCCGATAGGAGCGAAGCCGATGGGTGCACTCACTGAGGACATGTAAGACAAGAGCTTGCTTGAAGATTGTGAGACTTTTTACCTTTGTGGCCGAAAATGGTGGTGGTGGTGTCTCGTAGGTTCGTATCAACCAGTTGCCTGGGAATGATTCGATGACGGAAGAAAGCTTGACCTAGGGGCTGTTAGATCGTGGACGCGGAGGCATGGTCAATGAACCTACGATTAGCAAGGTGGGTATAGGATTGACCGGCATTGGAAGAAGCGTAGTACCTGTTCAGAGAGGTCAGTTGGGCTACAAGACAACAACAGAAATCCAATGCATACCATCCGCCTTCTGTGAGCTTCGCTTTTGCCAATTCCTCTAGCTTGCCAGGTTCTGTATAAGAATGTCAATTGCGGCTCGGTAAACTGCTGGAGGAAGGGGAAGCCTGACCGGTATTGAAGGGAGGTACCTCTCCAGTATTAGTCTTCCAGAAGTTCTCCCTCTGGTACAGTGCATATTGAGGTGTGCTTCTCTTGTCAATGTTAGGGTTGTTTGGATCAGACATAATTGTTGATGGCGATGACTGAAGAGATTGAGGTTGAATGTCTAGGGAGGTTGAAGGTGGAGATGAGGGGTAAAGAGAAAGAGAAAGGATAGGAGTAGACACTTGAACACCGGATGAACACCGGAAGATCTCCAAAGAGATGAAAGGAGAGCATGGCAGGCACGCCGATGCTTGTTGCTGTCATGACGTTCACAGGGAGGTAGATAGATAGGTTAGTATCTCGGAGATCGGATCGTGGAAGCTTGCCTCGCCCGCTAAGTAATACCTATAATACCCGTAATCCTAAGTCTTGATCATGTTCATTCAGACAAGTGGCTTGAAGTATACTGTAGAAACGCCATGGCTCGGAATAAGATTTCATCTCGTATTCAGCTTCTTCATTGACGATGTCACCCTTCGGACCCTCGCCAATCATGTCATCGAGTACGCCAATCTGCACCTCGATACTAGGCAGTGAACCCCTTTGCCCAGCCATGATATTCGACGACTGTGAAAGAGTTTAGGACATAAATTCGAGGTATACATTTGGACGGGCCTATATTGAAAGACCGCTGCGAAAAAGGTCTAGAATATCGATCCTCTTGTTGAGGCCACTCATGCAGCTATGATTAAACCCATAAGCCTACGAGTAGTGAGATGGCAGCAAATAGATCAGTTACTTTCACGTCTCGCAGTCAAGGTGTCCAGGGGATCAGACTTGAGGAAAACATGTTGATGAAGTGGAGTCATTGATATCATTTGAGACAGGAGTTTGAATCACATGGCTGTAGAATTAAGAGGCCCTGATAAGCTCTCAAACGGCATAAAGATGTAACGCCAAGGATTTATATCTATTCGCTATTGCGGTATTTGGTACTGCTTGGGTATTTACACCACCCTTAGCCTTTCATCCTAATTTGAACCTTCATCCTCGACTTCGTTATTGCCGTACTTCGAGACAAGCTTCTCCATGCAGTCCAACGCATCCTCTATATCCGCCGGAGAACAACGCGTAGTGATTTAGCCACTGATATCTGAAATCAACATCAGCTCGATGTTTTTGTCGACGAACAAGAATTCTGACTGAGCATTTCTCACAATTCATATAATGCTAGACGATTATCATACTCATTTTTTGGTTGCGTCTTTGGGATCAGCCGATGATACTCGTTGAAGAATCCAGCAGAGAAGCCTCCGAACATTCTCATCATCCTTAGTTCGTATTCTGAGTGCGCGAAGCAGGAGCCGGCATCGAATATGACTTCTTCCACGCCGCCTTTGCCTCCGACTCTTCCTCGAGCCTTGTTACCAGACCACAGATCTCCGTGGACAAGCGCAGGTTGAGCTCCCTGCCTCCCCCCCCCCAATGTCCATTTCCCAGAAGCCGTGGGACGACCTCCTTAACTACCCGATCAAGCAAGGAGGTCAGATCTGTGTCGCTTCCATGGTTTTTTTCGACAAGGCTACACACAGCGCGAAGACGGTTCTCGGCAAAGAATTTGGGCCAAGAACGACTCCACGCATTATTTTGAGGTGTGCGACCAACGGAGGTCATGACGGGAAAGCCAAAGACCGGTCGGGAAAATCCTTTCGGAATTGGCACTGGGGAGCTGTGCAATTTTGCAAGCTTTTGAGCAAGAGATAGACCATGACTTTGACTACCATCACTGACAGCCTCCGTGTCGATGAACCCGGTGAGGAGGAAGTAGCCGGGAGAATCCGAGTAACCCATGCGCAGATGATCCAGCCGGAGCTCCTAGAAAATTTCTCAATCAACGCAATGGCCGACATTGTTTTGCCTTTCCCGGGATCGCCATGTAGCTATAACACGAGTGATTGGTCGTCCCGCAGCCATTTCATATCAGTAGCATCCTCCATGATCCAGGAGAGGTGTCTATGGTGTCTAATAGCCTGCCTTTCATGCCATCGGTAAGGTTCGTGGTAAACAAAGCCCGGACGCTCGTACAATGTCGTTTATCGAGATCGCTTTGAGGTTGGTTCGTCATATGCGAAGCCGATCTGGCATAACGACGACCGAAGTCGCTGGAGCTTGGCATGATCGGTAGAGCTATGGAGCTTGGAGAAAATGTAGTATCAGCCCCAACCATCCCAACATAACAATAAAAGGGGCGGGCCGAATCATTCCTACCGTCTCTGAAACCAGCGTGGGGCGGATGACGCATCGGAGCGAAATGAATTTCTAAAGCCAAAGAGCTAGACCATGTCTAGAACAAGTTTACGAGGAGCGAGATCAGCATCGCAAGGTTCATCAATAGAGTATAATGCCTTTCAAAAGAGAGCCATGCTGTTATCTTCCATAGAACAAGAGGCTTGATGTGTACTGTGGACCACTTGAAGCCATGCGACCAAAGCCTAACACCAAAGCCCAACACCTAAAGCACCATCGCTGCATTTACAACCCTGAAACATTCCAAGCCGGAGAACACAGACCGAAGACTCTAGGATTTCTTTGTGCATCACATCCTTGCCTTCAATACACATGGGGTACCCGAATCGTCTCCATCATTCATTGGAGTCCTCGGTAGCTCTTTTGGCAACCTCATCGTACCATTTGCCATGAGCCTCCCGATCCACATCTGCCACTCTGCCCAGCTCTTGTACTATGTCGCCAATCCTTGCCACAGACTCTGGCATCCCGCTCGATCCTAGAACCTCACTGGCAGTAGTGCTGGTGCGAATGCGTTCTTCCGCACTCGAGGCCGCAAGTCGAGCGAGTACATGGGCGTGCATTTTCTTTAAAAGCACTTTCATGACAGGGTGACTTACTTGTCCTGCTCGAGTATCTGTAAGCAGGCGCATTATTGTGCCGGTGAGTTGCTGTTTAGTAGTCGGTGGGAGGGCGTAGCGAGACTCAACGATAGAGACGAATGCCGCCGGCGATGATGAAAATGGCAAATCCCACATTCGCTGGCTCTCAAGTTTCCAGAGGGACCGTACGTCGCGTCTGAGGAGGTTCTTTGCGGTGAGAAGGATCGATGATACTGTGATCAGGCGGAGAGTATCTGAGCGAATGCGTGCAAGACGCTGACTGTCAAGCTCAAGGGTTTCTGGAATTTCTGCATCTTGGAGGTTCGTGGTTGTGATGGCGAGATCAACGAGTCCGTGCATGTATATCCTATCAGCTGTAATTATGGCTGCTGGGCTTGGAATGCCCTCTACTGCACGCCTTGATGGCTCTTCTCTTGTCTTAGCCACCGCGGCTTTCCACCATCTCAGAGTCTTCACAGGAAATTGATTTTCCAGTCTTGCTACGAAACACTTTCTCTCATAGTCAACAGATCCTTCGATCAGCGTTGGTCCATATCCCTGCAGCATAAAGTTCATGTGATCGAGCAAGAGTAAGTCGATGACATAATAGAGTCTAGCCAGCTGCTTAATAGGATCCTGGCTTGGGTTTTCTGCAAGGTCCTTCACATCGGAGTCTCGAACAGGTGCACACAATTTTGGTAGGATGCTGTTCATGAAGGAGAAGAATTTATCGTACGAAAAAGCCCCGTTCTTGACTTGATTCGCAATCATTGTAGGGTCAAGGGTTTCGGAGATTAACACATGAAGTGAGTTGCCCGGTGTCAGCAAACGTAGCAATTTCTCACATATCACCTTCGCTATGGTAGGTACCCAAATTTCTCCCTCTGCGGCATCGAGGCCTTGTTGCATACTTCTCGACACATCATCGATAAGACTATCTCGCAGGTCAATACGCGGCTGTAGGTCGACTTTGAACTTTTTGTTGATCGCGAGCTCATGCAGTATATGTCTGTTGTCAGGCAACAGCGTCGAAGACTCGAGTTTCTGTTTCGCAGGAGCGTTTCGTTCTGCAGCCCTGAACGGGGATTTCACCGGACTCAGAGCGGGTACTGCTGGCATAACTGACGTGCTCGAGACACTGACTTGGTCGATTGGCGCGGCTCTTGGCTTGTTGTCAGGAGCAGGGCTCTTTGTTGATCTTGTCTTTCTGCTTGCTCGAATTGCCTGCTTGATCATCTTCATTGCGTTTTCTGGACCCACAAGTCTTTTGAGCCGAACAAGCACCAAAGTCTGGTTCTGCTGGATGCCTTCTTTGTAATCTGCGGCTACCTCGCCGTCCTTGTCGTCTTTGACTGTTTGCCATATAGCATCAAGCTCAACGAATTGAGCAAGCATATTCGACACCAGATATGACGAGTCATGTGTTTTCCAAGCAGCGAAGGCTGCTTGAAAAGAGGCGTACGCTTCCGAGAGCTCTGCTAGCTGAGCTGATAGGACCGAATGGCTCGGACCAGAGGAGTCGTCGATGATACGATCGAAGTGATGGAGAAGTTCTTTCGCTTTGTTCATAAGATCCTGTTCTTGCTCACCTTCCTTGCTCAGCACTTGAGCTGGATGGCCCAGGATCAGAAAAGTGCTCAAAAGAGTTCGAACAGCCGCCTTCTCGGCTGCATCATCATCTCCCAAATCCTTAAGTCCACAAAGCTTCAGCATTTTCGTCGTGCACGAGAGCACAGTTTCCTGACTTAAGAGCACTCCGACATCTTCAAAACTTGTTTTCTGAACCGCATCAACAGTCAAACCAAGTCGCAGAAATTCTTGTATCGTGAGTTTACGCTGCCTATTTTGCCAGGCGTGCTGTATGATCCGTGCCGCTTGGTCATGGTTCTTTGGTTTCCATACGTATGCAATGACCTTCTTCTCCTCCACAGACGGCGAATTAATCGTCCTTGCGCGCCGCTGACTTTGTTGTAGGAGCGCTTTTCTCTTTTCAGCTTCCGCATGCCTTTCTTCCATATCCTCCTTGAGCTTAAGATGTTCAGCAGCCCTTTTCTCTCTCTGTTCTTCGGCCACTCGTTTCGATCGCTTGACTTCCTCGGCGCAATTGGCCTTGACCTGCGCAAGGTACCGTTCTCTTGCTTGTTGCGCGGCGATGGCGCGCTCTTCGCTATTCGCGGTGATGCGTGGAGCTGCTTTGTTCATAGCTGCTCGTAGCCTGACCTTCTCAGCATGTGCATTTCTGTCTGCTGCTTTGGCTTTACGGCTCTCTATGATAGATGCACGTCGAAGATGTTGGGCGATATGAGTACTCTGAGGGCCACCGTGAGCGGATCGGGTGGATCGACTTGAGTGGTGAGAGGACATGGAGTTCAGACGAGATGATGTTGCTGATGATTTTCGGCGGATCGAGGTAGATTTGTAGATTCGAGATGCTATGCGGGGAGGCGGGCTATAAATGCCAGTTGCCTCACCGTCAGAAGACATGATAGAATCCTGTACTTCTTCTGATATTGTGGGGTGAGTCGAATCCGGGTCTTCGCCTCCCAAATCCGACGAGTACGAGGTGTCGCACATGATGACGATTCTTTGCGATTCCATCCGAAGGCAAAGCGCAACCGCAAATAGGGCGATGTAGTATAAGATGGTGAGGGCAGTTTGCCCGGTTTATCGCGTTGCTGAGCTCTTGGTGAGGAAGAAAGCAGGCGTTAGCCGTTTGCAGCATGCACGAGACCTGAATAACAACGAGTGACAAAGTGAAGCGCAAAAACGAGAATTAGTCCAGCGAAAGGATTACAAGATCCCAAGTCGATACGATCGTGAATCGCTATGCACAAACAGATAAGAAGTCATCGACGCCGATAGATGCATACAAGAATGGAGGAGGCTGGTAGTAGCATGTTCCAAAAGTGACAAAGCCGGAAGGTCGGCGCTTAGATTCGCCGATATCACTTGGCAACCTCCCTTCCTTGATCCTCCTAGTGCCTCGTCTCAACTTCAATGAAGAAATCGTCTTTCCGAGGTCTTGCTACATGGACTAGTGGGCTCTACGATGGCTAGAATAAGAGGACAGTTTCATAGCGTTTTCCGGGAGACCGAGGTAAAAGAGTAATGCATTTCAATATGTCCGATGTGAACGATTCAGACTTTCCAGAGACTCCACGTCTCGCAATAGACTGAATGAACGGTAATCATCTTAAGATGTAGACTCGGGCGGGGTCATGTGTAATGAGAACATGATCAATGTGAATGTTTTGCATGCCTGTCTTTCCAGATGCTAAAGGGATGACAAGATTGTAAATACAAGAAGGGAATCCAACAAAGTGTGGATTCAGATGCTTTCTAAAAGAATTCGAAGGGTGGATTACCAGATCCACGCGTTACGCTTCAATTGTAAGCTTGCATAACGGCCGTAGCCATGACGGCCGGCCAAACAGAGCTGCTTGATGAGGGTACGGTACCAGGGGATGACGCGACACCCGAAGACAGTACGATTCCTGAGGAGGGGTTGAGGGTGAAGCTAGCCGAGCGCTTCGTCAGGAAGCCAGTGGACGCTCCGGTTCCAGTGGGCTGAGTACCGTTGTTCATGCCGTAGGGGGCACCGGATGAGACCAGGGCGGAGGAGACTGGGGGTCCAACAACTGCAGAAAAGGGGGATGAACCGGAGGAAGGAGTAGAAGTAGCAGTCTTAGACGTGTCAGCAATCAGAGGCTTGTGGACGTTGCAGTTAACTTACCACAGTGACGGTCTGCTCAGGTCCAGTGACGGTGACAGTGACAGGAGCGGCACAGGCTGAACCAGTGACGCCTCCCTCGCCAAGGTTACCATACCCGCTACCAGCAGTAGACGCAACAGTGACGTACATGGTGGGATGTATTGTTTTGCGGACCGTTTGGTAACCTCCGGGAGGGCCACTCGCGCCATTCTCACCGCCCTCGCCAAGCTGACCTGCGGACGTATAGACAGTCTGGAAAATCTAATGTTAGTCGCATTGATTGATACTGAATTGAAATGGATTGTTATTACGTTGTAATTGGTTTGGTAAGATGTATGGTGGATGGTGGTGACTACGGTAGTGGTCGAAGAACCTGAGCCGATAACGTAGGTCAAGGTTGTGTCTCCAGATTGAGTGGGAGTAGGAAAGCCAGTGGTCGTGTAGGTGGACGTGCAGGGACAGTCAGAAATGGTGAGAGTCGTTTCCTAAAACCGTCAGTAAGGGCAGGCAATTACGGGGTCCTCTGGTATGTACTTCGGTAACAATGTAGGTCTTGCCGTTCTGCGTGAGGCTGGTGGGCCCAGGGCAGTAGGTGATCAATTTGGTGACGATTGAAGTGGTCGTATAGGTGGGCACTGGGCCGCCGGTGGTGAGGAGACCAGGAGACGCGCCGGTGCTGAGAGAAGAATAGCCGCCGGTACCAGTAGGGTACGGAACAACACCGCTGCTAACTCCTGCCTCTCTAGGGTAACCGGCAGAGCCAGAAGGCTTGTGGTCATAATCAGGGAATGGGTGTTGTGTGAGTGTCCCATTCTTGTGGCTATGAGTATGGTGTTGCCCATGCCCAGCTTGAGTGACAACGGCCAAGGCCGCCATGCACACAACGGAAAGCTTGCTGAACATGCCGGGTAAAACACTGGTGGGTGTCCTCGAGAAGATGTATATGGAAAGGTGTCGGCCAACTGCGATGGACTTGGCGATCTAGATTGTGATCCTTCGACTGCAATAGTTTCTTGAGAGGGTATCTGAAGAATTTGTGGGCTGAATACTTTGTATTTTGATCCAAATCGTAAGGGCTGAAAGAGCGTGGTGCGAAATCAATTCGCAAAAATGAGTGACTGGAAATTGTAAAAGAGTGACGACGAAGCCAAAGGACAGCAAAGGAAACGAGCGTGGCACCGTGGTGAGAAAGAGTTGGAGTCTTTGAGAAGGAGAGAGTAGCAAGAGAAAAAGAAGGGAGCTCCCAGGGGAGATAAATTAGGTTCACGGACAAGGCCTGACCCGGGATTATGTTGCACTAGAACAAAACGCAGGAACAAGTTATTGTATGTATGTCTCTCCAGGATGACTTTTGAATTCAGGGTGCCTGCATTAGCTTGATACATTTCCAACATTTTGATTGGAGGGTTGGTCAATCATAATAATAAGGTATGCAAGGCATTATTATGATTGAACTTCCTGTCGTTATTCGTTAACATTTGACAATAACCACGCTTGGACCCCTGGAAGGTTCCACGCCATTGCGCTGGGGTCATAAGGTACGTGATGAAATGAAGGCTCAGGCTCAGGCTCAAGCTTAGGCTCATAAATACTGTAAACTTGTGGTTGGAAGAGCGGCGTTTGATGGCCTTGCAGTCTCCAGGTCCTCCATCAAACCAATTTTGCATTCTTAGACAGCTCAAATCAGCCAAGTGTGAAGGAGTAAGATAGGTGGATATAGAGCAATCAGTCCTTGTTGAGCGGTGAGCCTCATTAGAGTATTATTGTTGCTGGCGGTTTCAGCTTTAGATTGCTCTTTTCCGCCCTCGATTGAACAAAGACAGCGGTAACGTGGAGATAGCCAGGATTTGTTGCTCCTGCCGAGAAAAAGCGATGTGTATAGCTTCTGTTCAAATCGTAGAAACAAACAATGACGCTGGCTGAAAAAGCAATTTTGGGGATCGATGACGCAGTCACTTTCTCTTCCACTCACCAAACATGTCCATTTCCATGCCTAAAGCATGTCTTCCCCGACCCAGAAACTCCATTCATCATATGAAATGCGTGACCTCCGCACCATCCAGCGTTCCCTCCAAGCTTTCGCCTCCTCACCACAAAGTATAGAAATTCTCTGCACTCTGCCCCATGCCCCTCTGAAACACTCGAGCTCACCAAAGACACTCTACGTTCTCGATTCGTCTTTCAATCCACCCACGCGCGCTCATCTCCGCATATGCACTTCTGCTTTTTTGCATGACAGGTCAAAAGCCGGGTCAAAAAGGTTGCTACTGCTTCTCGCGACACAAAATGCGGATAAGGCGCCTAAGCCAGCAGCGTTTGAGCAGAGGCTTGCCATGATGAGTATCTTCGCAGAGGACATGGTAAAGGAAATGGCAGCAGATGGCGGTCGTGAAGATGTTGTGGTCGACGTAGGCGTTACGAAGAAAGCTCGCTTCGTGGACAAGGCAAGGGTGATTGAGGAATGTGGAGATTACTCTTCAATCGATGCTGAGGGAGGGGACAAGCCTGTTGAGCAGGTCCATCTCACGGGGTTTGATACGCTTGTTAGACTGTTGGATATCAAATATTATCCCCCAGATCACACTTTAGCGCCGTTGGAGGGGCTTTTCGAGAAACATCGAGTCAGAGTTACGAGGAGGACTGGTGATGTATGGGGAGGAACAGAGGAGCAGGAGGAGTATATGACGAACCTGCAAAGAGGGGAGATAGAAGATAAAGGTGGTAAAGCGGGGTGGGCGGAGAGGATTGAATTGGTAGAGGGGAGGAAAGAGGGTGAAGAGATCGTTAGCTCTACGAAGGTAAGGGAGGCAAGTAAAAAGAGGGATGAATTGGCATTGATGAAGCTGGTGACAGAAGGAGTTGGGAGATGGATTCTTGATGAGAAGTTGTACGTCGAGGGGGGCTGAATTGCTATGGAGAGAAGTCAGGTAATAGACAGGCTCGAGTGGAAATTGTCCTGCCAAAAAGTCCCTTATTTGCTCTACCGACCCGTCTAAATCTGACATAACCTTGAATACATCAGCTAGGGTGAGCCATTTCTGATGTGCTTTTGACCCGTTCCCCGCCCACTTTTGAAACTAAGCAAACCACCTCGTCCTCGGTTTCGAATGAAAATGCCCCGCTAAACTTGGCACGTGAGTCATCATCTACGGAAGAGGTGCTGTCGTCGTCTAGGATTTCCACCCTGTCGTTTTGTCCCTCCCTTATCGGCAACCTCATCCTGGCAATGTTCCTAGAAAAGGTCGTCGTCCAAAGTTGTCCCTCCCTTATCGGCAATCCCATCTAGGGAGCACTCCAGGAAAAGGTCTAAATGATTGGCTTCATCGAGGTCCATCGCATCGCCATATGCGTCGAAGATTGGAGCCTCATCACCGTCTAGCATTACATCCCCAGCATCGTCCAAGGATTCGTCAAGCATCTCGTACGACCCAATATCCGGCTTATTGAAAGTGCTCAATGACTTCAAGCCCCTGCAAGCGAAAGGATCAATCAGCTTGCTCCGCATCAGAAGCCATAGCCGCGCTTCGACGGAAGATGAGAACCTGGCGCTACTTGAGTCGGAGTCCTCGATTGAGCCATGATCCAAGTAGCTGCTAAGTGATGATTCTTGTAATCGCCTGAGCATGTGTCTCAAGCTGTTGGACTTTGTGCGGCGATACACCCGAGACACAGTTCGTGCTATCGTGGGAAGTAGCCCAGTACGCTGCGAAACCGCCTGGTATCAGACCATCAGTAGAGACATAGAATTCAATGACAGATTTTACCTTGACATAACCTGGGCTGAACAAAACAGGCGATATGGCAGCAAGTTTCGGGCACCCAGCATCGCCTGAAAGGACAACACCTCCATGCCTGACCGGTTTGTAGTCACTCAACATTCTCCGTAGCGAAGAGTCCACTAATTGGACCAGGATTTCAACTTTGACTTCCTGAATGGCGTACCTATGGCGTGGCGTAGGAATGTCATGGGAAGATGTACTGTGCGTATTGGATGAGATGCTGCCTTGAGAGCTCATTGGCGAGGTGTTGACCGATGAAGCGCCTGATATCCAGGGAGAACATCCGTTCGTTAGGGTGTCAGAAAGCCCTTCCCTTAATGACAACGGAGAGTAGTAGCGGCCGTCACGGCGTTCAGCCACAGGGTTTGTAGACACCAAAGCGTGCTGAACACCACCTTCAGATACGAGAACCTGAGTCCTCAAGGCAGTCCTAGTCCGTCTGCAAGTTGAGAAATGGAACGTCATGCCGATCTCTTCTAGGCACACAGATGGGATACATCTTGGGGGTCTAATATCTGCACTACTTGATGACTGAGCTGACAAGGAAAGGAGAATTTTGTTTGAATCATGTACAGTAAGAGAAGCGTCAAGGCAAAGCTGCGACCAGAGCTGTGAAGCACAGTCAGTCATCCACTTCAAGACATGGCAGCATCACAGCACCTCTGCGTTGCAAAGCGCAATCCCAATATCCTCAGTAGCTTGAGACACACTAGAACTTGATACTGCGATGTCATCAAAGAGAATCTCAACATGAAGCCGTAGCCGATTTGCTCCAGCTGTCCATGTGCCAGAAGAGATCAGTGCATCTAAATCCTGGAAGCTCGAGGAAAAAGCATAGTCGGAAGATTGAGAAGAGGATAGGGCGATGCAGCCATTAGTCCTAAGCTTGAGGTTGTATTTGTCGTAGACGTGCTGAAGCTCCCCAAGGCAATGCACCACCGACGGCATGACATTCAGCCAGCGGAGAGTTGGGGAAATTGTTGGAGCGTTGCCTCAAAGTGACAAAGTCAACCTTTATTACTCTGTCAAGTAAATCTGCGCGTCATTTTTCATGGTCCACGCAAATGTAAAAATTGGCACTTCATATTCCACATATACACAAGGCTCCAAAGTCCATGTCCCATTACATCAGAGTGCTAGCCATTCGTGTTTGTGTAATATCTGTAGTTGAAGACAGACAGACTGCGCGCGCTCACGATTAGCCCGATGAGCCCTTTGATTTGGGATTGGTGCTACTCTAACCAGGAAGGGAAATTTAGGGCTCCACAATACAGTACCAAGAGTTCTCCATCAACCTCGTCGTCCACCAGTCGGTCGTCAACATTGGGATCTCGATACCCACTTAGTCTGCGGTAATGCACCATGCCACCCATACACTCTTTGCGAGCGTTGCGCAAGGCATGGGCAGCCCTCGCTCCCCTAAGCTATCCAGCGCTCCGCCGCTTCCATGCTACTCCAGCTTACAGTACCGACGGGGTATATAGGGACTTGACTAACATGCGTGTAAGAACGCCCTGGGTCGAAGCTTTGAGAAAGCAGAGAGAAGAGGGGTCCGGTCCGACCAAGGCATCAAGCACACCCGCAACTCCGCCAATCCGCGATCTCACACCCAAGAAGATGTCAGATAGCTTCCATCAAGTCGTACGTGCAATATCTCACCCCTGAAGTTCTGACTGGCTGACTGATTCAGGCTAGGTTATACCACTAGCTCAAGATCCGTGGCTACTAGACAATTACCTCAACGCGAACGGCCATATCAGGTGTGCTTCAACTGGCGTTGGAAACGATCCCCTCATGCTAAGACAATTCAAGACTCGGAACAATCTTCATGGATCTTGATGCCCTCTCTGGAGTCATTGCATACAAGCACACGGGAGAATACGTCACAACCGTCACCGCTGCCGTTGATAGGATCACTATCAATCACCCATTAAAGGAGCTATGCGATCTTGAGTTATCTGGTCAGGTCACCTATGCAACGGGAAGGAGTAGCATGGAAATATCCCTGCAAGTGGCCAAAGCCCCAGAAAAAGGCACCAAAGTCAATAAAGAGGATGTCCTGAGGACCTGTGCCTTCACTATGGTGTCATTAGATCCGTCTACCAAAAAGCCTGTTGCAATAAGTCCTATCAAACTGGAAACAGAAGAAGAGAAGCGGCTGTTTGCTTTGGGTCAGAAGAATTCAACCGAAAAGAAAGCCCTCGCCAAGAAGACATTGCGAAAACAGGCGCCCAACGACAAAGAAAGTGACTTGATACATGCTATGTGGCTCAAGCAGCTAGAATATCACGGCAAGTGGTATCACCGCCATGGCATTTACGCCTACCCTGACTCGTCTACATAGACCCAAATATCTCAACCCGAAAACCTGAGAACGTAGTCTACATGGACAAAACCCGCCAGCAATCATCGCAAATCATGCAGCCTCAATACCGCAACCGGCACAACTTCATGATCTTTGGCGGTTTCCTTCTCAAACAGACTTTCGAGCTCGCTTTCTGCTGCGCCGCTGCGTTTTCTCATTCGCGGCCCACTTTTGTTAGCCTAGAT
Organism: Pseudevernia furfuracea; assembly: GCA_022315425.1. Taxonomy (NCBI): domain Eukaryota; kingdom Fungi; phylum Ascomycota; class Lecanoromycetes; order Lecanorales; family Parmeliaceae; genus Pseudevernia; species Pseudevernia furfuracea. The sequence continues at coordinate 411,688 of JAIUPT010000022.1, forward strand.
CCCAGCACTTTTGAGAACCCAGTGCCCGTTGGCAGCGTACTTTACTTGACGGCGACTGTAGCATATACAGATCCACCGCTTGTGACGACAACTTTAGCAGGTGGTGGCGTTGTTGAAGATACCGGAGACGGTCACGGAGAGAAGTATACGAAAGTGCAAATTCGCATAGACAGCAAAGTAAGGGACATCGAGCACGGAGAAACGAAGCCGACAGGCCAATTCAACTACACATTCCTGGTAGAGAGAAACATCCGGGTTATGCCTTCAACGTATTCGGAATTCATGATTTGGGTCGACGCACGGAGAAGAGCGGAGAGCGTAAGGGCTAGTATCGAGGGGCTGGAGGCTGGAGGAAAAGACGATGGCAAGAGTGTGAGGGTTACTGAGTAAGGACGATCCATGGGACTCGAGCTCTGGGGTGTACACACGGTGTTATCTTACGGTACACAATGGAGGATGTCGCCTAATGCTGGCTTCGAGTTACGCTTTATTTTGGGCGACTATCTTTGTAGCTACTAATAAATACTGAAGACTTGACTTGAATTCCCCTGCGACTCCGAAAATTTCCCCTACTTAATGTTAGCAAAAGTGGCGGCTTCATCGCTCGAAATGGCTAGAGCTTCGGCCCTGAAATTCTCCGAAGTGCTCGGCCGTTTGATTATTGATAGCGGAGACGTTGCCTTCGCTCTCTACTGTGCGCAGGCCGACGAAATTCTCAATGGCTCTCGACAACAATAAATGGTATCTTCGAAGAGTTGCAGAGGCATCAGCTAAGCCCTGCGACATATGTCACAAGCCAACCACGAGCGTCCTAATTACTCCAGACAATAAGGTATGACGAGTGGATCTTCTTTTCTGGTCGACTGACAAGCTAGTAGGACTATTTCTATGTCTGTCCAGGACACCTGAAAGACCGTGGCTTTTGTACTCCTATCATTGATGAAGCAGAAGCAGCTGCCAAGAAAAAGAAGGAGGAGATGGATCGTGAGATTGAGCTTATCAAAAAAGAATACGAGGAAAAGATGAAAAAGAAGAAAGACAAAGATAAGAAAGAAAAAGATAAGGACGACGAGGACAAAAATAAGGGAAAGAACGATGAGGGCAGAGGTGATATTGACGGTGAGAAGTCAGAGAAGGAGAAAGATGCCAAGGTACATCGACGCGTACTCAGTAGTACTAACTGCTGACCCCGACTCAAGATCAAAGCAATCACCAACAAAGAGCCATCATCAGTTACAGACGAGATCCCTCGAATCTATGCTCTTCAGAAGTATGATTACTTGCTGCCTCCAAGGCGAGAATAGAAAAATTGTCATACTTGTAATCTGACGTGATACAGGGTATTCTATCAAAAGAGGCTGGATCGTATTCGAAATGCAGACCTTGCCAGGAGAAATCGAGAGCGTCTAAAGAGTCCTACTCTATTTCCATCTGTTCCCACTGACAATCTCGGATGACACTCATACACAGCCCTTCTCCAATATCGCTGCTGATGCAGCATTACGTACATTACTCAGTGCAGAGTAACAAAGGTTTTGGCTTTGTCAGCCATACTTTAAAGCCTGATCAGAACCGCCCCTTCAGGCTCCGATTCCTTTATCCGGGCAAACCTCCGACGAGAACGGCGCCTGCTTCAAGTTTCCTTAGCGAGCCAAAGCTTGCGTCTGGAAATCTCCGCAGAGGATGCTCAAAGGCCAGGGCTGCGTACACCTGACAAGAAATTACTCACTTTTCGAGTCAGACGGATGAGTCCTGATCACCTGATGGTGGTGGAAATGATGATCGAAGGCGGTGTGCAACACTGCTTGAAACAATTGGCCAACAGTGAATCCTCGTCTCTCAGCTTCGAGAGCACATGCTAGGACCAAGTCTGTGCGCTATGGGGCGTTGACCTGTTGCAGCACGTCTGGCCAACTGTCGAAGCTACCGAAGAGCCTAGAGGAGACTGTCATACCCGCCCGTGTTGTGAAGCGGTCAAGAGCACAGGGAGGATGCCTCTCCCCGTTTCATGAGTCTATGATGTTTAAAGCGAATAAGATGTTGATGCGATCGTAAGAGCCAAGCAGCCAATCGCAAGAGACAGGAGCCAATTGGCGTAAGCCAATTATTGACGTGATTCGAAATACTCATTGGCCAGCCATGGCCTTGCTCCCCGGCAGGAATAGATCCCGGACAACTTTATTCCTTGACTCGAATGGCTGTGCTTGAATCATATTATTGCAGCTCATCGTTTCCTGTGCTAAAACTTCGTCGGCCAACGCCTAAAGGAGGCGTTGGGTGAAAAAAAACGGATATTTCGCCACTCGCTGACCAATTAGCTTGCGAGTTTGGTTTGTCTCAATTTGCCTCTATATACACATTATCTTTCGGCCGTCGCGGCAGCAGCGTCTCACTTGGTCCAAAAGACCCTGCGAATAGCGGTGTGTCTCTGGTGGCCATTGTCGTCATCGTGCAGCGGCGACCTCGATATTCCCCACAATACTTTCACAATTGTGGAACATGCCCCGTTCATCAATAGCCAACTATCCAACTTACGTCCATGGTACCAAGCAGCAGCCTTACCCCGTTGCCTTCAAGTACCGTCGAGGCTTCGCAACGCTTCCCCTCAGGGTTTCGTCCTAACTAAGCTTAGTCGTACATGCACGATGACTTGAGGCTCACCGATCCACCTGAGACCTAAGCTCGCCTTGGCACAAGGCATCGGTCCTGACAGCGACGAGAATGATTGGCGGCTCTTTTCAAGTTCATAAGAGTGGGTCCAGCTATCGATATCGCATGGCCGGATCAGCCTCATAACCTCCGCATCTGGAATTTTTCGGTGATTCTCGGACAGTTCAAGTGGGCGCAAGGTAGCGTACTGCCGGCCCAGATTCCTCTTGTGCCGTGCTTGCCTCCCACCATGGCAACAAACTAGACACCTGAGACTTTGGGTCACTCGTAGCTCGTTTGCTCCCCTTCCCCAGCGTCATCGGAGCGCCAGAAGCTCAACGGCTGCCCTAGTTGTACGATCATCTCGTCGCTTATTCGGCCACTTAGCCAGTACGAGACCTGGTTTTCATGCGAAGAAGCCTGGTCATGTCCATGTTGATCGAGATCAGCTCACATTGACTATTGCTTCCGTCGGCACTAGTCTATCATACTCAGAAGCGTTTTTCCGAGATCGCGCTGGAGCATGGACACGTTGAATTTGCTCAGTGCAGCCGTTATTAGCTGTGCTCAACCACTGTACCTGAAGCTGATGGTCACTATCAAATCTTGATTCGGATATTTTGCGTTTCAGAAGTGGTCAATCTCTGGCGAGACAGAAATGCCTCTCCTTGTACAGAATTTCAGTCATAGCGCTTGGTTTTTCTGCACGCAAACGATCCTTTAGCGACTTGAGCAATGAGATGCAGAAGAGCGCCGCCAAAGTTCGATGTTGAGTCTGGGAAAAAGACCAAGAATAGCATAACATTCATCTACCACTTTATCTCGCGAATTCTACTCAACGCACATCCAGTCAGACTATCTGCAACAATTGAACCAACTAAATCTTTCCTTGTCCGACTCCAACCCTAGGCCTCTCCCTAATCTCATCAATTCTCCCTCTCCCTATCGTCATCCCCGGCACCACCCACTCCCCACAACTACATTTCATCCCTTGCCATGCATACCTCCCCACACTCTGTCCACATTTCTGGTTCGGACACTCCAGTCTCCCTTCCATCTTCCCTTGCTCGAGCTCCGGCCGCATCCATGAAAGAGGCGTGAGATGGAGATGGGCGCATGGTTGAGAAGTAGCTGGGGGTTTGGGGTTATGCGGGACAAGATAGGCGGATGTGGCGAGCGGGGTACGGCAGCGCCTGCAGCGATACGATACTGTTGGCTCTGGAGAATATTCATCTGATCTTGGTTCAACGGGGCCTTCTTCAGCAGCCAAGTTCATGGGCGTTGCGTTGCCCTCATCACCGAAACGGAACTCGCTGACTAAGGGCGCAACGCCAGCGGCTAGACTCGCTTCCACGGTCCTCTGGTACAGCCAGCGCTGGTAAAGGGGTTGATTGTCGAGCGCTTCTTGGGTCGAAGGACATCTCATGTTATGGTAGAGGGAGAGCTGTTTGACGAAGCCGGAGTTTGGTTCTGCGAAGGGGCGGGATTGTCGTATGAGGTCGAGGGCGGATTGAGGATTGAGTTTGGGGTTCTGTGAGAGCAGATAGGCGATTAAAAACGTTGTGGAGCGGGATTTGCCCATGGCGCTGCGGGTTGAACATGTCAGTGACAATTGTGACAGATTGGCACACTCGCTTCGCGGACACCGGGGAAAGTGAGAGAAGCAGAACCAACGAAGAAGAGACGAAGTGAATGCAAATGTAGAAAAGATTCATGCCAGATAGTAAAGCATGAAAACATAACATTGCTCGAGCATTGAGAAGTGTGACTATGGAGAGAACGCTCTGCAGAATGCATTAGAACGCAAGACAGCATCTATTTTCTCTTCTTCAATGCGAAGCAATGGTAACAGAAACTGTTGCAGAGGACAGTTTCAAGCGGTGGCGCTGAGCATTCTCATCGCCGATTAATTCCCAACAGCTTTTTGGCCCATTCACACATCCTCAATACGTGCCTCGGTAAAGCGCCATATGTGGGGCTCTCCGTACTCTACACCTTCCCACTGATCGGAAGGCGGCGATGGACCTTTTTGAGACGTTGGATATGGAATCCGGAGATGGCAGCGTTTTGGAAAAAGAGAGGTATCGGACTGGCCGAAAAGACCAACGGACGTATGTGGCGTATGGCCACACAGTACGAGAATTTTGTTTTTCTTCCGGCTGTTGCATTGCTCGCAAGGAAGTACCGTTTGGGAAATCTTTGGCCTACCAATGAACCAGTACACCTCCTCCCCTGTCAAGCCCTTGCTGGATGAAGGCATTGCTGGTGGGAAAATGCTCAATAACGTTCTCGTCTTCCACGTCATCGATCTCGACGACGTGGTGCTTGAACTTCACGAAGAGATCATTATCCAGAGGCAGCCTCAACACTGATACTACATGTGTGATATTGACCTTGTTCAAGGCCTCTTTGCGCCGTGAGGCGAATAGTCTGTTGTCAGGCGTTAGCTCGGGACTCGGTTGGCGTCTTGTACATTGTACAGGGACAGAGTATCTATTCACCCTCCTATGTAGAGATTTGCGTCTCCTGGGATCCGGTCCAAGCACATAGATAATGCAGGCTTTGATGTGCTGTAGGGGTGAACGGAGGCAAATGGGGGGGATGTTGGCTATACTTTTAGAGTAGGTACTGTAGTTCATTTTTGGTTGCATGGAATATTCAGTTTTGAGATGGTCAAGCGTTGATTCATGCTTCTTGGCCACCAGACCGAGGTGATCGTCAATCTTTCATACCTACTCAGTTAAGCCGGATACTACTTCTACTTTTACATTTCAACGCATATCATCACACTTTTCCATTCTCCCAGCTGTTTTCAACATGCACTACGTGATCCTTCTTACCCCGCTCTGCACCTTAGACCTATAGTTCCTACTTCCTACTTTCTACTTCTGAATTTCTACCTATACACAATCATGAGATTTACCAGTAATTCCATGTGGCATCATCCTGCTTGTTGTCAGGTGCTGTAAAGTATCTGGCGACTTTTTACCACCAATCATTCCCAGGCCGGGCCAGGGCAGCGCCTTACGAGGAGCATGAAACGTGGCCAACGTGTCTCACCCTGATTCCCGCGTTTAGAGAGAGCTTCAATTGAGCCTCGCCGTCTTACATAGATGATAGATATACCCAGTAGGGCTGGTGGCAACGCGGGATTACCGCCAACCATTCAAAATTTTCAATTCAATGTTGGTTCGTAACATCTTTTGGAAATCATCTTTGCTTGCTTATCTAGTTAGTCTGGGATAATACAATGAAATTCCATGTCCTGAATGGCAAGGCAAAATCAATAGGCCCACCCCATGGCGACTTCGGCAGGCTTCTCGACTCGTAGATCGCGGTCAGCGCGATTGGTCAATGGATTGAACATCCTGCATTCTTCCTTCCTCCCGTCATTTGGCTCGCATAAACCAGCACATCACGATCCTAGCGGATCCTGCTGGGTTGCACCACATCATGCATGGTTGACAGGACAGCAGTGAAGAAAAGACAGTAGGTAGATAATTGTACTCCTTCCACAGAGACATTATATCTGCTTCTCGGTAGCCACTCTAAAGTCTTGTTTTGGATTCGTGCTCGCATGGTCGTGACTGGCAGCTCTCATCTGTTCCCGAGGGATTTTTCGTATTGTTCCTGTAAGGTAGGCCAATTGTTGTCTCGTCCCAAAAGATCCTTCGGGGCTCCTCTACCGCACTAGTCACCTTCTACAAACAGTCAATAAACCGAGACCCTCCCGAACACGCAAGCGGAAGTTGCGGACTACATCTCTCAACTGCGGATGCTTCACCCATATCGCTCGCGCTGATGTCTTTGGTGCTTTGCTTTGTTGGAACTGCGATAAAAGGCAACGAGATTTTCAATGTCGTCACCTTTCTTCGGCGGCTTGCTTCTAAATATGGTTTGCCAGCTGTGCAATGTAGGTTGGTGAACAGGTTTCTAAGGAAATTGTTCATCCGTCCCTGGTGTTCTCTGAGGATTGGACAACGCAGAGCAATTGACTACGAAATTCTGTCTACTTCACAGCGCCCTACCCTAATGATCGAGGCCTCGTGAATGAAAACCGCTAAGGCATGCTTATGCATGTGCGGGATACTACCTTGGACACCCCTCCGCCCGAGTAATTCTAGTCTTTCTAAGACCCCAAAGTGACTGTGCCACCGGGTAATCTTCGACCGTCGCCAAGGTACGGAAATTTTACGAGAGGCTGACGGAGATATCATCTATCAAGACAAATATATAGAGTATACCTAGTCGTATTGGCAGAGAGGCTGACTGATGTCAGCTCTTTTCCTGGAGAAGCAAGGCTTCCCTCTCAAGCCCCCCAAAATCCCTAGGATGCCTGAGCTTCTGACCGTGCATACAAGCGCACTTGTCCTCCTCTAGCGTAGGAATGGTACAGCGATAAAAGCACAAGTCGTCTTTTTCTCACGCACAAGTTTTTACCAGATCCTTCATGCTTACCGTATAATGTCATGTCCGTGCTATGTGTGTTATGTAGATCGTGCGGAGCGAAGACTTAAGGCAGAGTTTCTAATGTTACATCCCACCTAGGGCCCACAAATGCAGATCTATGGAGTTAGACATTGCCGACAACGGTGCATAAGGTATGCATAATGACTCTGATAGCAATCCTTAGCTGCCACCTTGTAGGGCTGCGCAAGGCGGCTTCCGCCCAGAGACGATCCGTTACCCACATTCTCATCTTTTACCTGGATCCTTTCCGTGATAGCGCTAGACCAGGATACCCCTTGCTCATGAGCTTTTAGATACATCAAAAGCTTGAGGACTTATTAAAGGTCATACCTAGGGTTCCGCTAAGTCGCGCACACCCCGATCCTCAAGGTGGGAGGAAGTTTTTGGTCTAAGAAAGAAAATCAAGCGATCCCTCTAGGGCAAGAAGTCAAGCTGAAAGGTACTCTAGCCCTACGGCTGACATGCCCCCGAGACCAAAAACCTATTTGACCGATGGTCCCACCCCGCTTCCTTGCCCAAGGTTTCGGCTCTGGAACAGAGCTTTTACCAGACAATATGTGCTAGCATTTGCTGGAACAAGAGGTCAAGGAAGGCAGCTTATGCCAGAGTCCTCCCAACCTCACTCGATTTTCCTACGTCTTCTGCTGGCTGTCAATTGGCCTTGACAATTTCCATCCTGCATAGTTTGCAATTGGTCCGTGTTGCCACGCGATTTGGTTGGATAAACGTTTATTTTTTTTCGCCAATCACTTGTACTATTCCATTCGACGCTTGCCATTGCCACCAATATCAATAGACCTGAAGCGCCTTAACGACCGTTTACGATAGCATTGTCTTTCAGCGTGGCAACTGACGCCCTTATGGATTTTACGCGTGTTACGTCGCCTCCTTCAATTCTAGTACATGATCATAATGCCCAACATGGACGAAAGCGTTCAACCAGTCGGTCAGCAGCGATGCCATTTTCACGAGCCCCTGTCGCAATGGCGATACCTAATGCGAGATACGACCCTGCCCCACCTCCACTTCCTCCACCGAGATATATCGACGAAATCACTGCTGGCAGTGATCCAGGATGGGCTTGGGGAAACGATCCTAAGGGGGGAGACTTTGGAAAGGCGAGAGAGTCTGCCAAGCCAATGTCGAACTTTCCGAAGAGCTGGGGTAAAAATATGGAGGAGGATAGGCTATTGGACCGGCCAGATTTTAGGCGAAGAGAGAGCTCGACTTCAACCGTCAGGTCACCGGCAGACACGAGCAGGGGATTCGATTTCGCAAGACATCAGGATGAAGGATACTATAGTCTCTCGGGACCGAGACCCAGTGCTATGAGCCAGCAGTTAGTATACATATGTTCTTTATGGTTGTCTCTCCTAGCCGTTGTGCCATTTCAAAAGGCAAGCAGCCCATCACTGAAGGGTGTACTTTCAGTCATTAGTCATTCACTGCTTGCACTGCCCTCATTTTACCTGGCGTTCAGCGTCTTGCGCCAGAATACGCAATAGCTAATAGGTACATGAACCCAGATTGCATGGTGAAAGACAATTACAACAAAAGAACCTTGAAAACTCATCCCAAGCGTATGACAACAAGCTATTGTCCAAGATTGGCAAGCCCAAGACACCGCCTCGTAACCCCTCACTGGGCAGTATCGAAAGTTCACCAACTTCAAATTTTTCTTTCTATCAACAACAACAGAGTGGAAGGCATCCAAACCAGCTTCGGTCCTTGTCCTTTCCACACTCTTCATACTCGACCAGTGCATACTCGGATCCTCCAATCAAGAAAGAACCTTCGAGTGGGTACGGCGATAGTCCGCGATCAAGACCGGTCTCTCCAGGCCTGAATTCAAATAGCTTCATGGATTGGCGAAGCCCGCCGTCGTCGGCACATGATTCTGATCAGTATCCATACTACCCACAGCGATTTCCCTCTTCGACCGATGTTCTGCGACAGCAAAAGTCTCGCCGTTCAACGGGTGGCTCGCTGCTATCAAGTTATGATGAGTCAGCAGCAAACTCATTGAATAATACCGCTAGTACCATTAGCGAGCATCCCAGCCCGTTAAAACGGGAAAGCTATGAGCACACTAAATTTTTTGAACCAGACTCGGCAGATTCCACCTTCCCCATGGAAGATTCAGTTCGCAAACTCCGCCTTGAAGACCGTCCGCCTCTTAGTAGCAATCCTGACTCTCTACCATACTACTACAAAAAATCAAATCCATCACTGCATACATCGCGTTCACGTCCAGGCATGAAGCGCAAGCCTTCCCAGTCCCCGCCTCCAGACCCTGCGCATGAAGCTAATGCTTCATTCGCCGCGGTGGGGGGAAACAACACCGACCATTATCAACGCAACACCTCAACACCACAACATCCCAGCCATCGAGTGTCTCCAGTGGGACGACAGTTTACACAAAATCAAGGTTCCTTCTCATCACAATCATCAGCGGGTCCTCGCAACAACTCATACGCGTCCTCTGCAGGATTATCGGTCGCGAGCAGTATCACAACCCTCGACCAACACTCGCCTGGCATTTCACCTTCCTCCGAACAACAACAGCAACAGCTGCTCTATCAACAACACAATGGTCAAGATTCACCCTACGTTTCCTCCCTTCCAATGAACCAAGCTCCTCGAAACACACGGTCCCAACAACAGTATCCACAAGCTCCTCTCGAAAATCATACAACTCCGCCGGCCGACCAGCAATCACAGAACCTTCAAAATCAGCGAAAGAATAACCCGCCGTCTAACATGCAATCGCCGTCTTTCATCTGTGGATGTTGTCCCAAGAAGCCGAAAAAGTTTGACACACTGGAAGAGTTGAGGTGAGCTGTCGCACAGGCCTCCAAAAACTCTCTGCAAGTTGCTAATCATTACTCTTACTCCCAGGGTACACGAATCCGAAAAGCAGTACTCTTGCATGTTCTGCCCTAATCGGTTCAAGAATAAGAACGAAGCCGAGCGTCATCAAAATTCTCTTCATCTCCGAAAACATTCCTGGTCTTGCGCCACCCTCAACAACGATTTCAGTAACGCGTTCTACCCCTCCACTAACATACCACCTGCAGACAACAGTCCTTCGCAGTCTCAGGCCCCGCCGCCGTCCACCTCTCTCGCAGCGTTCGATACTTGCGGCTACTGTGGCGCACAGTTTCCCAACGAGCCAGCTCCTGACTGGGAAGCACGTGGTGCGCATCTCAACGGTGTACATAAGTTTGGCGAATGCAACCAATCCAAGAAGTTCTTTCGTGCCGACCATTTCCGCCAACACCTGAAGCATAGTCATGCTGGCACAAGTGGAAAATGGACGAATATGCTCGAGACGGCCTGCATGAGGGATGAGCCGAACCCTGCTCCCCAGGACAACAATATACCACAGTCGCAGGGAGCTCCTGTCGCAAACATGGGTATGGCCCCGACCAACATTGGCCAAGGGAACACGGGTCAGGATATGGGTCAGAACCTGGGGCAAGCAAACATGGGACAAGGACCTATGGGCCAAGCCAATATGGGACAAGTGAACATGGTACAAGATGGCATAGGACAAGATGATGTGGGACAAGGCGGCATGGCCCAGAATTTGGTTCAGCCAAAGTATGAACAGCTGGACATGAGCAACATAGACCCGAACATCGGCATGCAACAAATGGGCGGCATGGGCGGCATGGTTTCCATGGGCTCCATGGGCAACGTGGGACCTGCTCCTGGGCGTGGGATGGGCATGCAAGGAGGCCAGATGCGCAGTGAGAGGATCGATGAGATGCCTCAGGAGATGTAGAGCTCGTCGCTCTGGACTCAATGTATTCGCTTCGGCGGTTTCGACGGCATTTCGCCTCTCCATCGATTTGATTCATCCCAGAATACGGTTGACGTTGAAGCTGGCGCGTCTGGAGCTTCGGGTAGGGCGCGAGTCAGTTTTCTGATAGGGCTGTTGATGCGTCCTTGTAAGGCGAAGGGCCGTAGGGCTCGTCGCATTACAATGGAGCTTGCGTATTGTTCGTCATCTACTTTCCATACATCTTCATCTTCATTTTCAATTCTCAAAAGACATGGTGCCTCTGCACATTCATCAATCAGGTCATGGGCTCAGTCGACTTGATATTCAGCTTCCTTAATGCTCACCACGGTCTACGAAAGGCGTTTTTCATATCCGTGAAAGCTTTCACTGTATACCCAAAGAGCACCACCTTGTTACATACTTGCAGATACTTAAATAGGGACTCGAGGTCTGAAGAATAAATAGAGCGCACATTGCAAATCGAAATGTTCATCCATGTGCTCGTGATGGTATCGTCGATTGATTGGTAGGACAGACAGGCAAGTCAGGACCCAGGAGTCGAATCGAACGCTCAAGAGAGCGATGAAGATGGTCGAATGGCGCAAGACCTAATTATCAAGCGGTGCCTAAGCTTAACCAGACCTTCGCTAAATCTCGAAGACACAGCATCCTACTGACAGGGGTCAGGGGGTTTCGTTCTTCATCCACTGTTCTCACCTTCCCCAAAACGAGCGTTGTTTGGTCCCAGTCCTCGCGAGACTGCCGTCCCGAGGAGCGTAATGCCCTTTTGGACTTCTTGCTTTATTCCTCCTCCGATCACCGGCACCACCGGCACAGGCCAGGAGCGTTTTCTACATTTCGGATTCTAGCCTTCACGAAACTGGAGGCAAATAGAAATCTACCCCTTTTGCTCTTTTTTCCTACTGTCGCTAATTTTGCTGATGCCTTGGAAGCAATGACGTTCTACTCGTTGAAAGGGAAGGCTTTTTATTGGGTATCAACCTTCTATCGTCTAGTCCAGTACGTCGATACGTCACTTATCTCCTTCGACCCCTGCGACCCTCCTTGCTGCTTTGATATCCCTTTCTGTTAAGCCAAGCTCAGTGGCATACTTGCCAAATGCATCCACCATCTCCTTCAATCCTGCCTTCATGGACCCAACCACCAAGTCCACTTCCTCTACTCTTCTGTCCGAGTCGGAATATTCTACATCAGTCCAATGAACAGGCAAATCCCTCACAAATCCTTCTACAGACTGTATGACGCTGACAAACGCTTGAATCAGCAGTTTGACATCCTTAGCTACCTTGCCATAACTATCCTCCGTCAGGCTTGCAAGAGCTAGAGCAGTCAGTGCATTGACAGAATCAATGATGCAATTGAGCTCGCCAAAGGGCGATCCCAGCACCACGGTAGAGACTCGACGCTTGAACGTCCGCCGAAAGGGACGTCCGAACGGTGTGTGCAAGAATCGAATGAGGTAAGCATTGTACTGAGCAAGGAGACCGGTGCTGCTCAGACTCTCCTGTTGTCCTTGAGTAAGGAGCTTTTGACGTGCAACACCTAAATACTTCTCTCCTTCTGCGCGTTGGCCATCTAGAAATTTTAGAGGCTTCGCAGGCTGTGGTGATTGCCCGTAGGACTTGGCGATGGTACCAACACTTGACTCGATCTTTTCGAGAGTAGTCGCTGGAGCTCGGGCGTTGCTGAAGATGTTTTCTTGTCTGAGGGGCGCCGATGAGATTGAAGGCAGGGATTCGATGGTGATTCGCTGCGGAGGTGCTACGGATTTGATGGTTGGATTTTGAAATTCAGCGATGCGATTGCTGATGGCGAGAATGTTACCCAAGCAGAGATTCTTGATCTGATCCCATGCTGAATCGGTTGGGCGGTCTATATCTGCGAAAATGGCTTTGCGCCGTGCTGCAAAGCGCTGGCTGATGAGCGCAAGCTCGCAGAACGCAAAGGTCTGAGCAGTATTAGCGCTTCACAAATTCGAAAGAGGCTATGCTGCTCACCCTGATGATCTCTCGTTTTGTCCTGAGCCCGTTGAGCAAGCTTGCGTTGGGATCCTTGGAATCGCTTGTTAGGGGCTGCTCTCGCTTCATTGGCTGCTGGACAAGATAGGCACTGAAGATCGCATTTGAAAACTCCCATAATGTGGTCAAGAGGGCGCTGGATGTCGAAGAGCGAAGGATGAGGGAGTAGTGGTACGGCGGTATGTATGATAGCTGTGATGCAGGCACATCCCACAGCAATGCAGCGAGGTACAGAGAGCAGCTCCACGCTGCCCGTCGAATGAAGAGAGCGTAGACTAAGGGTCCCAGAAAAGCCATGCCTGCTGCACGGATGCCTATCTTTCTTGATAGACTTGGTAGCAAAGTCTTCATCTGGGAAATCGGGTGCTCCTGCTTCGGAGGTTGTCCAGAAATGGCATCGGTCTTTGCCTGCGTGACTGGCAAGGTAACGCTGTCGTAGTTATAGTAGAGGTGCAAGCCAGATTGAATGATGGCAAGCATGAAAAAGACGCTCCGGAGGTATATTGGTCGCTCATTGAGTCGTCTGCGTTCCCACGCTCTGCGTATCCATCAGCCACGGCCTCGAGCAGCACCAGGGTACAACATCGCTTACTTTCCAGCAGCTACCCAGCCTAGATTCGCCGACCCCGGCACCGACCACATGTAGACCTCGCTGAACCACCATGCTGAGAAAAGATACCATCCCAATGTCTGGAGAGTGTTTAAGCGGAACAGATATCTTGTGAAGGTCTCGAAGGGTGCTGCTGTTGTTCGAGTCCCTAGTGCAATGTCAGTACTCCAATCTTACTAGTCATCCTTTCAGCCGCCATACCCAAATGCAGTTGAGCCACCCGTAGAATGAAGATCGAGAGGGCTGATACGAAGAGGAGGAGTGTTCGTATGCCTGCTGGGCCAACTGGGAACCAGGACCAGAATACTGCCACTATGTAAGCTCTCAAGCGTTTTCATATTTCTGAATTTGACTCACTTGAAGATTTGTCTGCAATCACTACAGCCTCGGCATAGCAGACCACCAGGGTGATGAGAGCGGCGCTTGTAAACCTTCTGTGCAGGGCCGGTGTCAGGAACTGTCTATAGGGAGGCGTGCGAAGAGACGCCATATTTCACAATGAGCAGCTTTTCTAGGAATTGATAACTAACACATCAGCGCTTGCGTATCCGGCAGCGTTGAACTCGGTTGGCCCCAATTCTCGAGATGTTTACAAATTGTGGTTGCTGCGGGTATGTATGTATTCTATGTAATATATTTTGGCGTTTGGGCGCGAACGCTGGTGTAGATCTTCGGTTTTAGGCCCGCTAGCGTTCAATATTACAACGGAAATTTCTCATTCATGTTACTACCGGTTTTCCTTCAGGTTGTAATCACCATCCCAATGTCAATAGGCCTTTTGACTAGGAGCCTTGTATTGTTACGTTTGCGACTATGTGAACAAAGAGCTAGAATTCCTGCCTTTCTCCCAATGTGACAATATTTGGCTGGCAGCTCATTCATTGGCGACGGACCTCCACATCATCGGAGGTTCAATTGATTTTCTACCATCTGGTCTTTTGGGCGAACTCTTCGATCCTCGCCTTGTCTGGAAAATTTCCAATCTCAATTCATAGCCTATTTGCGCTCTACCAGCTGCAAGTCTACGACAGTTCTATGAACAACAACCCATCGAAAGAACTTTCCTATCGTGACTCTAACCCTTGCGTCCTCATGAAACTGCTTTGATCTGACTCTCTTGCCATACAGAATCCCTGGTACATAAGTGAGCCTGACCTCAACCCATCATACTTGCGAACATCAACACATGCGCCGACAAAAGCCAGAAGCTCCTCAAGGAGCCTCTTTGGTCTCTCTAGCGGCAACAGATGTCCAGCGTCTTCAACTTCTACCATAACACACCCGTAGATCTTGCCATACACCTTGTCCCTGACGGTCTGTACGCTTATTAATCTATCCAACTTTCCAACGATTGCCATCGTTGGCACTTCAATCTTGTCAAGTACCCCCGACCAATCGCCCTCTTTTCCTTCTGAACCTTCTCTTAGCCAGGCTATTGTTAGTGCAGTATCTTGTTGTATTGCTTGGGCACTAATTATATCCAGGTCGGACACCATGAGTGAACCCGGACGTGCACTGAGGACACCATTCGCGAAGTCAAGGGCTTCAATTTTGGTTTCGCATGATCCATATAGCCTCTCCATCTTTGGTTTGGACAAGATCCAGGGTGAAGCTGGAACAGGGTTGATAAGAGCCAGGCCTATTAGACCCTCAGGCCCACAGCTAGCAACGATTTGAGCTATCTTAGCACCCATACCATGACCTGCGAGTATGAATTCTGTGACATCTTCTAGCTTCGGAAGGAGCTTCTCAATATCTTCGGCCATTCGTTCGACAGAATACAGCCTGCTTACATGAGCACGGGAAGATTCGCCACAGCCTCGAAAGTCCACGGTGATGCAGTGACACCGGCAACCCTCTATAATTCGCTTGAACGTGTAGGAAGAGCCCCCAAAGTCATGAAGGAAGACAATCGCAGCCTGACGAGGTCGAGGGTCGACGGAAGCTTTGTAAACTGGAGTGTAATTGCAGGGTAAGTAAGACTGTATCGAGAGATCTATGCCAGGGGCAACTCTGAATGTATATGACTCATTGACCTGATGAACTCTGCCGTAGGTCATGGTTCGAGGTTGGTATGATCAGAGAAGTTCCGCTCTTTGCTGTGGGTACGGGGCGTGTTCGCAACGAATATGAGATAACATTGCTGGGCCTGAGCACGAAGGGTATATCCTTCAAGGTCTTCTCTGCATGTCGATAATCCTTGGAATACCAGCGGCTGAGGTTTAAAGGATTCCACGGTCAGTTCTGGACCTCGACAATAACCTGCGGTACCTCTTAAATTGGGCCAAGGACAACTGCCCGTTAGAACTATAAACAACTGATGAAACAGGTCAAGCGCATGACAAATTTTGGAGGCAATATATGTTGAGGAGGGTATTTGTAATGAAGAGTGAGCGTTGTAAGTTAGCAAAAAATCGACCAACCCCTCAACCTATAAAGAAACCATTATTGGTCATTTCCCAGGCACGACCGAGAAAAGACCGAATAAATCCTCTTTCGCGGCGCCAACAAGTGAGCGGCAGCGAGGTTACACGAAATATAGGCAAATTGCCCTCGGCCGGAGCAACATTCCTCGCGTTAACAACATAATATCCTTGGCGTGCGCTAAAACAGATTGAGATTCTGTTCAACACTTCCTTGAAATCTGTCCACGAGTACAGTGTTGATCTGTTTACATTAACGAACGTCAACAACACAAAACAATGCAGCAATGCTTCACAATGACATTATCGTTGTCATGCCACTCTGTAAGCGTGAATATCAAAAAAAAAAAAAAAGAGTGGTGACGAAAGGACTGGAAATCTGACTGCCCGTGCTTAACAAATATTTGGTAGGCAATATTATCAATAATGAAGCAGCCTTTGCTCCGCGCGAACCAGGACAGCCGAACGACGCGTTTGATACTCTACTGTGAGCTTGTTGGGAAACGGCATTGGCAATGCTTACACAATAGTAAAGTCCGCGCTGTCGCAAGGTTCTCACGGCTCTGAATCATTCATTGGTCTTCAAGGCTGGATTAAATTATTCTCGCAGGCTCCTCTGACCGCATATTCAGGCATTTCGAGCCACGGTTTTCACGCTAGTGGATCGGCGCCATTGTCTGCCAACGTGCGCGTTTACGCGTCGATCATTTATCAGCATTATTAACTCATGTGACTTGCTCTCCCTTCTCAATGGGCATCATTGGATCCGATTGCCTATTCCCAAATCTCGGTCGAAAGACCGACCCATGAACCAAGAGAGCTCCCCCGAAAGAGAGTAACCGGCGCCAGGCCTACTGGAAAGGTCAATGACCTATGCAGAATTCGGAAGAAACTCCGATCTGTTTCTCTCAGCTCAGGGCCCAATCTTGGAGATTTCTCACCTAACAAGTCTCCGTTGTCTACGCCGGAATGTTCGGGTGGGAAACGGGGGATAGAGGCTTAGAGCGGCAGTATCTAGGGAACTGAGCCTGAGGCGTGTTATGGGCAGAGAAAGTTGCACATGGTCTGAGTTGATTTATTTGACATGAGAAGAAAGCACTCTGTGCTTGGCATTCAAATATATTCATTAGGGATGCTCGAGAGGCCGGCTCATCCGCCAATGGATGAAGAGTCAATCATGCCCTGTAAGATCCTGCGCTTTTCGGAGAGCTGTAAAGTAGCATTCGCTGCCGGCTCTGTGACGGCTTGTGGGTGGAGATGGTGGGGTTTCGCATTCTAGTCTGCGAAAAAGAGGCTACAGATATTCTCCACGGGAATCATACTCTACTGTCTTTCCCGAAACCGATAGAAACCCTCTTGACAAGATGATTTCTGACCGATCATGGGTATAGCAAGCGACACAGCCCGGATAATAAGTTGCATCATTGCCCGTTATCTCTCATTTTCTTTTTGCTGTTCAGCCATGACTATCATCCAGCACGTTGAAGTTGACTGTCCGGATAACACATCGACATAGGGCTGCACTTTGCCAGAAACAGGTTAGAGTAGTTAGAAATCCTCAAGTCTCAAGTCTCAAGTCTCAAGTGAGGAGACTTGAAACTTGAGAAAGACATCGCTCTTTCCCAAGGCCATCCAGTAGACACGCACAAACTCATCTATTCGTATGCCGACACATGCGTGATGCATCGTCGACGCCCAAACCAACCCTCATTATGAGTTTATGACTCGAACAGCACGCTCTGTTTCGAGGGAACGCGTACAGTAGCCGCCCAGAACAATGACATGAAACGCTTTGATCTCCAAAAGTCGAGCAACGACAGCCACTGAATATCTTCCAGACCTGCATCTTTAAAATGTTGCAGATATAGATCAGGTCGCAGAATGGCTTGATGCCAGCGCTTCCACGCAATCTGGCATGGGTTGGGTCACTTTCTCCATGGTTTGGATTCCTGATTCACGTACTACTCAATGGATTGTGGGGTTCTTTGATTGCTGTGAATAGAAAGGTAGTGGGTAGTGCATCGCGTTGTTCAGGCGTGTCTTTGCGGGCCCTCTATTCATCTTCTCTTTCATCATTGAACCCTCCCTTCTTCTTATTCATACTTGCTCATTCTTCTATTGTTTTCCCTCGGCCAGCGCCTTGTCTGCGGACTTGCGTTTGTTCTCTTCTTGTCACCCATCTACTAATACTACTTTTCCCTCCTGGAAAGCGCTGACTCCATTTCTCCAAACATCTTACCCTGATATATCGGCTTAATCTACTGCTGTGCAGTTCAAATCTTCTTCACTTTTCAAAGCTACAAACAAGCCATCTCCAATCTACGACAACGATCAAAAACACGCAGAAATGCCTTTCTTCAAGAAATCCCTGGCTGGTCCAGGCTACGTCGTCCTCAACACCATCCGCGTGATGAACGTAATCGCCCTTCTATCGGTCGTCGCAGCTAGCTTCGTCATGCTAATCAAGACCTTCGTCGTCTCGAAATTCTTCTTCTTCGACGGTGTCAGCCATCTAGTCACAGGTTGTGTGAGCAGTGAGTCCTCACTTTTTCCCATTTTGACCTTCATCTCAAGGCCAGCAGCTGACCAAATTGAACAGTACTCCTCATAATCACCGAAATTTCGCTCTTCAAGCGCTACACTGCCAACAACTGGCCGCTCCTCTCCCCGAGCCACGGATTCGTCACACTAGGCATAATTATGATTATCATCGGTGTCTCCATCCTCGGCAATCTGAACAAACAAGCAACCTCCGAGGGTTCTCTCGGCACGACCTTCTGGCGTCTAGTCATTGCCTCAGGTATCGTCGTCAGCATCCTTGGTGTGGCCAACATCTTTGCCGTAAGTCATCTCTAGTATACCTATCTACAGCCAGCATTCAGTCGCTAACTCAATTACAGAGTTACATGTTCCGCCAAAAAGCCCTCGGTATCACCGCGAGACAGGTTCGTGACCACGGTGCCGTCGCCCCTCAGAAAGTCTACGTCAGCCCCTCACCCTCCAGATCAAACGGTCGACGCTCACTCCACCTCGGCCGCTCGGATACACTGCCCTCATACTACACTAAAAACAACTCAACGTACGAGCAGGAGCCTATCAGAAACATCTCTGCACCTATTGGAGGAAACCCGCAGTTTGACAAGTCCAAGAGAAACTCGAGTGCGCCACCGGTTGTGAATGGCGTGCAGAGACCAGATCTGGCTTTTCATCCAGCCATGCAGGGTCAGGCTTTCTGAGACGCTCAAAGATTATGTCCGGGTTTACGAATATCATGATCAGATGACTCTTCTTTCTCCTTTTAACGCAGCAAAGTAAGCAGGGGTGGAAGACAGGGGAGACTGCGAGTGTTACAAGCCGATAATCAAATTTCTTTGGTTTTAGTACAACACCAGGGACAGGAACGGAGGGGAGAGCTATCTTCTATTACCATGCAGTCTTGTTCAAGCCGAATGCAAATTTCATCATCTCATAGGCTTCCCCTTCTAAGAATGCGATAAGGTTCGTTGCAGAAGTCAACATCTCTAACTCTTGCTGTATTCTACATTTAAATGTGCCTAGGCGTCAATTTGTCGCGTGTTTATCCAACCTGCTGCAGCTGCAGCTCCTGGAAACTCGTGATGCCTTCGGCGTATTTCCTCGCTTCCTCTTCTACCTTGGCCACTTGAATCCTGCCACTCAGCGCATTCCTCACCCCTTCCACAACCTCCCTCTCATCCATCACCTCTCCCATCACCTGCCCTTCTTTCCTCCAGTATGCCTCCGTCGTCCTTCTCAAACCCTCGTCCCTCACAACAACATTCCTCATGATACCCACAGCGTGCAGCTTCCCCCTCGCGTTTTCCAGCACCCGCATCGCCGTTTCCGTTCTCTCCGCGGCACTCGGGGGTATGACAAACATGCGATTCGTGGACGAAAGCCAGAGAAGCCCCGCGACGAGTACGTCCGCTAGAGCTATGAGGATCCCACGGGACACACGCATCCGCCAGAAGAAATGAATGTATTGCTCCGGTCGAACAGCGCGCGCGTTGGCTTTCCACTCATAGCTGCCAAAGAGATAGCATTCCACCACCGCGAGTCCTACTCCTACAATCGTAACGAAGGTACGCCATCTCTTCCCGTAGGCGCCAGAGATAGCTGAGGAAGTCGCGAGACCGAGGGCGAAGGTGTGGAGGAGGTGAGGAAGGGTGATTGAGGGGAGAGCATAGCAGAAGTACGTCAATGGCTCGTCGGAGGTGCAAAAAGGACAATTCGTCAAGACACTGGGACCGTATGTGAAGTAGAGAAGCCGTGCGTCCAAGGAAGCAAGCTTCGGCCGCAGAATGCTGTCAGCCTCGGTAAGGCCAGAGACGCCGCGAGCGAGATTGAGGCGTGTGAATAGGACATCGTTGGAAGTTTGTAGGCGCGAGGATGTTGTGGTGAAGATGTTTTCTGGAGCGAAGTGGGGAAGAGTGGAAACGAGGGCGAGGACGGCGGAGATGAAGAGGATGGTGAGAGACTTGGAGACAGGCCCCGGGACTGCCTGCACAGGGACAGGGGCAGTGACTGCCTTGACCTTTTGGGTGCGATACCAGTTTATGAGCTTAGGGATGAGAAGGGGCCCCACAGTGAAGAGGAGGGTTTTGAGGCTGTTGGAATGTCAGTACACCCATGATTGGTAAGGGGCAATTTGGAGAAGAATATACGAACGTAGAGAGGGTTAGGGATACCATGATGATGGGGAATATATGAAGGCTTTGTTAATTGAGTGAGCATGGTAAGATGCAAGTTGATTTGGAGAAAAGACACGTTCCGTCGGCGTCGGCTGCAGGGCATACTCGCAAATCCTTGCGCCGATCTCCTGCTACACATTTGTGCCAATCGCTTCCGTATTTTCTGCCACTTGAAACATTCTCTCCCACGCTTTATTCCAGGAGCTGTATTCGAATCGAACATGGTCAGCAATCTTCAAATCCTGTAAGCGGCTATGACTCTGTGTTCTAAGCAGCAGGTCCAAAACGATTACGGAGTCAGAATGCGCTACTCTCCTTCTGCTCGCTAGCCATTGTCATGGTAGCATGCACCTTCAAGATTCTATGCTTCCCTCAGGGTCGCAAGCCGGAGCATTGCTGTCTGTGGATGTCTTCCAATGCAAGAAGCACGCTTTGAAGGATAGCATGCCAGCAGAGTCTACGATATAGGGAAGTTTACCCTGAAGACGTCCATTCCCCTCTCAAAATTTCTGCGTGGACGAGTATTGATGACAGGCACTTTCGAAGCTTTAGCGATCCTCTCTACCATGATCACTCAGAGTCAAAAAGAATGCCTAGACTGAGTCCAAAGCCTCTGCCAAGGGGTATCTCACTTCGTGTTACAGTATCGAGCGAAAGCCATGAAAGATCACTGCGTCAATATCCGTGAGAAACATTATTCGGTCTTGCAGGTCAAAAATTGGGATATCTTCAAGCTGCCAATCAAAGCCAAATACAGTGCAATACCTTTCAATGGCTAAAGGTCTTTCTTTCCTTCCCCCTTCCCGCCTCTGGCTCCTGCGCCCATCTTCACCTTCTGCCTTCCCTGCTGTTGTTCCCTTACCAAGACCAGCCCTGCCACCACTGCGGCTCCAACAAGCTGCACTATAGTCGCGCAAGCAATCCCCCATATCTGTATGCTCACACTCCCAGTCGGTGCTCTCGGGAATGCAAGCAACCACTCAACATAGCGCGGCACCCAACCCCTCGGTATCCAGAAGAGCGGCCTTTTAGAGAACCAAAATTGTAGGAAGAAGCGAAGGCCATTAGTGCCGACCCAGCGGACAGCAGTGACGGTGCGGTCGAAGGTCGATTTGAAGGATTTGAGATTGTTTGCTGTAGAAGCGTATCGATCAGCCCGGCTTTTCAACCTCGTGCTGCAGACCATCTCTCATATCTACAAGGTCCCTTACTTTTCTCATCATACTGTGCGAGTATTTTGTCATGGCTTCTCCGTATCTTTGCCCACTTGGCGAATTCATCTTGAGAACTCGTAGCATTCATCTCCCGCTTCAGGCGAATCACTTCCCTTTGAAGCTCGATTTGAGACTTGGCATCGGCAGAAGTAGACGTAGGAAGTCGGTTGTAGAGGCTCCATAGCTATAAACGCTGTCAGCGAAGAGCAGGCCATGATGGAAGCAGGGGGTTTATACGAATTCATTGATGACAGGCGCGCCAACGGTATTGATGAGATGGATGGAGAGCTGCAAAAAGAAGACGATGAGCAGGAGAGAAGGCATAGTTCTCTTTGGTTGGCTCTGCAAGAGCAGACAGTTTTGGCTTTGAAGATGAGTCTGGTAGACAACGAAACAGTTCAGCCCTAACCCCCAGCCCTATCAAAACCGCTAGCTTCACCGTTCGTCTCCCCTTCTCCCCCATGCCATCACCTCCGTCCCCTACCCACCATGACGTCTATACCCGGCTCATCGCCGCTCTCCACCCCTCGCCTCCCGTACAGCTAGAAATCGAGATCCTCCCCTCGAGCTTTCCCCCTGAGATCTTGCACGAGTCCCCGGCCGTCGGTGTCCCAAAGCCCCTCCTCGTATCACTCTACGTCAAAGCTCGCAAGATCTTCTTCGATCACGTCTCGTCTCGTGACTCGGAGTCGTACCATGCAGCACTGCAAGCGACAGCCATAATACTACTCTTCGACCCCAATCACCTCACAGCGGCCAACTTCAGGAAGCGGCATATCCAACGCTTCTCTAGTACACGGACCAAGAATGACTACAATGACCGGGATTTCGGGGAGTTGGCAGAAGCTGTACGACACGAATTGAAATTTCTAGAAAGTCTGGTCGCGAGTCCGTTGAGCAAGCATGCCAAATCTTCTACTCTTTGGGCGCAACGTCTATGGATCGTACAGAAGTTTTTCCCGTTCGCTGTGCGAGAGCGTACAGGTGACGAGGCGATGCAGATGATGGATATGGGGGGCTTCTGGGACGACGAATTGGTGATTGTGATGAAGGCTGGAGAGACACATCCGAGGAATTACTACGCCTGGCAGTATGCAAGACAGCTCTTCTCTTTTCTATGTTCTAAACGCCCTGACATTGTGGAGAGAAGACGGCGGGATAAGGAATTGCTGCGTGACAGTATCGGGCTAGTGCGTAGGTGGTGCTTGATACATCCAAGGGATATCTCGGGTTGGGCTTTCTTGGTCTTCCTGCTGGAGCAACTGCATGATGAAGGCTGCGATGAAGGGAATAAGGAAAAGGGGTTTGAAGATGAAATCGGGATATCTGTATCGGAGATCAGAGAATTTGCAAGGAAATATAAATGGAAGGGACAGAGTGTCGATTGGTTTTTAAAGGCCATGAAAACGCGGGATATCGATTGTTGAACCTCAAGACTGTTGAAGTGCTCTTTGAAACTCAATTGTGTCCCTAACCTAGCATATCTAGCTTCTCACGCTGACTCGATCTTTGATCGAAAATTCGCTTTTTGAAATGCTCCGTACTAAGAGTATATTGCTCTTCGGTGCATACCATTAGTATTGTCTTTTGTCCAAGAGATATCAACGACAGACTCTGGCATCCAAGAGCCGTCTCCAAATTCGGACATTATTTCGTCATCATTCAAAATGCATCCCTGTGTACTATACTATGATGGCGGTGACTGTGCGAGCCCGTTCAACCCCCCGTTGGGCCCCAACATGCTTGGAATCGGCTTTCTCGTGGCCTTGACGGTATTGATTCGTGGAACACCTTGAAGGACCCGGGGCTCCTTCATCAAAGTAGGATCGAGTTTCGCAGGGACTTAAACATATCAGCAAGCAGCCTTTGAGAACTTTCACACGTTGAGCAGTATTTGATAAGAGGAGACCTACCTCTCGTGATGATTGCTCTCACATCCCCAGGAATTCGACCTTTGGGGGGTGTGGCGGCTGCCGTTCTCCAAAGATGATCATATGTATCCAAGAGAAAGTCTGTCCTCGATTTGCCAAACATGGATGCCCGGCCTCGGTTTCTCTTAGAAAGAATCATCTGGTCAAAGAGCATGATTGACGGGTCACTGGCTGGCTTTGCTTCGCGTTCGTGAATGAATTCGTTGAAGCCTATGCAGGTTTAAGTAGACACACATCAGCTGTATAAGCGGGTACTTACCTTGCGTCTGCTGCAATACCTGCATGTACTCAGCATTCTCTGAGGGTAGGCTCTTCAAGAATCCAGTCATGTTGAAGCCATAAAGCAAGCCAGACTTCTTCTGCTCCTTGTTCGGAGGCGATAGAAACTTTCTGTAAGTATAGAACAGGGCTGCAAAGCATCGTGCAAAGGCCGCGCGCACTTGTTCTGGGTGGAAAGCCGCAGGGCAAACAATGCAGACCTGCTGAGCACACCTACCATGAGCGTTGATGCCGCATCCAGTGCATCTATAGATCCCATCCTCAGCCTTGTCATCGCAGATGGTGCACACAGAGCGTTCGTCATGGTATCTCCACTGGAAGCAGTGACCCTCAACCCAATTCGTGCCCTCGGAGTTGCGGACAGGCTGCATCAGCATGTTCGGCATTATCGTTGAGGCTGCCAATGTGGACTGAGCATAGGTGGATGGGGCATAGGTTGACATGGCGTAATTTCCTGTACCTATAGTTGTTGTCGAATGGCTCGAAGAGTGGTTACTGAATGGTACACTGGGCCGTCTTATCATGGGGTTTCGATCGGGAGCATACGTTGAGCTTCTTTTAGAAGCGGTTTCGAAATGGCCGGATCGTTTTCCGCGAAGGCTAGCTTGAATGGCAAAGCCCGAGTCGCTGCGAGAGGTTGGTGTGAGTGGTAGAGGTGGAAACGAGGCTGATGTTGGTGAAAGCTTTGGGGAAGGAGGCGTACTGCCTTTCGCTGTAGAACTTGTCGATGGCCGTTGACCTTCTGTCTTGTCACTCTTTGGGGGCTGGAAAGCGTTGAACACGAGAGACTTCGCCGGGAGATTGGAACTATTGTCTCCGAACGAAGTCGAGTCAAGGCCAACATACTTGGCCAAGAAAGTTGATTGTGGCATGCCAGTAAAAATCTGAGGACTCTCAGATGAGAAGGTATCAAATGGAAATGCCTCGATAGCATAAGCCGGTGGTCCTTTCGAAACCCCAAATCGATTGTGATGTGGCGCAGCCAATTGAAGCAAAGACGTCAATTTACGTCGCTGTTGCTTTGGCATAGGTGTTGGTCTGATAGTAGACTCTATCTCGTCCTGGTCTAGATCGACGAGTATAAAGTCGTCTTCTGGAAGTTCGACATTTTCGTACCGACGTTCAATACCGACAATGTAAGGGCAAGGGGCTTCAAGAGCTTGGATTAGTCTGGCCGGAAGCACTGGAATGAAGATACCACACCACGTCAGAGGATACAAAAGCTCGACGAGAGCCTTGCATGCAAGGTGAAGCATGGAAGTGTGAGAAGATAGGAGGATAATGCGAGACTCGGTCAAAACGAACTCGATTCAAGGTCAGCAAAATGTCTCCCAGAGGTGAAAACACATACCTCAAGGAGAACCACTATGTTTGGAATAGACAATGCCCGGAAGAGCGCATAGAGATCGGTCTATCCACAGTTAGTATTGACTCTATCGATTGATACCGGTTTCTATACATTTCTGGAGCCTGGGATCTCATTGACGGCTTCTTTCCTCGCAAACAAACGAAGCTCCCTGATCGATACCTCTACTTGAGTTTTTGAGGAAATCGGACTCAACGCCTCAGCGCAGAGGTTGACAACATATCTCTCCAAGGGTTGCCACATCCCAATTTTCGGTGAGCTTGGAGGGACTCGCACAATGCTTCCATCAGCCATTGGTACCACTACCGCTTTGAGCCATTCTTTCCAAAAGCTCGTTAGGTATGGATCGCGACCAAGAATGCCATACGACCGCGGTATCCAAAGGCCAGTTTCGCCATTGGTAAGGCCTTCGATCTTTGCTGCAGCGCCATGCCTCACCGGTCTAAGCAGATCTGCCATCAGACCTATTTTCTCCTCCACAGCACTAATGTCGTCTTCAAGTGCCTCTCTTGCTGAAGATCCAGAGTCCACGGTTGGCAATCGTGCCAATAGTCTTGATAGTTTGACCCTCTCAACGGCGAGCCGCTCTCCTAGACTGCTTGCTAGCTCTCGCTCCTCGTCCGTCATATTGTCTCGCCTCCACTTCTCACATTCTCGTTCCAGCTCTCCAGAGGCTCGCTCATTGAGAGGAATCCACACATTTATACAGATACCGTAGAGTCGTGAATTGTCGCTAGAGGTCATTGCGAAGCCATGCCATGTCGCACGCGGTCGCTCATCTGCCGAGACGATGTGGATATCATTCGGGAATGCAAACATTGGGACGTAGTCGGGGAATGACCCTCTTCTTTTGGTCTCCTCCACCATGCTTTTTGGGGGGTACCGGTCTAGAAGCACTGGTTCGAACCTTCGCTTCAAAGGATGAGTGTTGACGTCGTCGTTCAGAGGTTGAGGGCTGGGTATGACAGAATTGTAGTTGCTCAATCGTTTAGACGTTCGGATCGAGGCTGCATACAAACGAGGATCAGTACCCTTTAGGACTAGTCACATTAATCCGCCAGGGATGCTGCAATGTTAGACAATATGACAGGGGGTTTACCGACATTGTCTCTTGACAGATGACTGCCTCTTCATACTGTTCATATCCCGAAAGGAGATTCGCCTCCGTAAGCTCCCAACCCCGGACTTGAGACCTGCTGCATCTTCGTTAACGATCCTCTGTGTCTTCGGCCGAGCCTTAGGCCTATTGGGCACCACGGCCCCAGCGCTGAGTGTCAAATCCGATAAGAACGAGTCTCGCTGGGAGGCAAATTTCTTCAAGGCATTTTCAAAGTCCGTGTCGCTAAGCAGGCGGCCGTTGCCGTTGATCTGAGATCCTTTGATTGTAGTACTACTTCGGTTGCTGTCTGTGCCCTTCCTGTCGGGAGAAAGGGATAAGGACGTTATTGACAAGCGTGCTTCATCCGAGAGATTCGACAGGCGCTGGTATGAATTTCTCTTGGCCTTCTTGGATGTTGCATCTTTCAGGTCTTGCGAGTCACCTTCGGCTTCGGCAGCCCTATCTTCTTCAATTGTAGGCTCGACAGGGGCTGTAGGAGCAAGGTCTGTGGGCTCTTCATCCTTCCCCCACCGTAGTTGACAACTATCCACACCTGTAAAAGTATTAGAAACAGATGCAATGAGCAAACAAGGTCACGCACCAGCTATGAAGAACCAGTCACTGAGGGGAAAGTTGGAGGTGTCTATGATCTGCGTCGGAGCCATTGAGTTGGGCTCGAACCTGTCAAGGGTTAAAGAGTGTGGGGAAAGCAAGTGCAAAGTGAGAGTCTTTTTGCCAGGACTTCATGTCATAGATAGATTCTATTGGATGGTCGGTCAGGCTTAGGGTAGTGCTGGTAATGAATGTGGTAGATTGGCGCAGCTTTTGCAAATCAAGGATGATGAGTGGGCCCCATATGCAAGCATGAAAAGCCGCATATGTTTTAACGGCGGCCAGTGCACCCGCGGGCGTCGATGGATACTGATAGGGATAGGGATAGGGATAGGGACGAGTCGATTGGGGAGTCAAGCCTGCCGCGCTGCATCAAAAATTCCAAAAGCCCCTTTGGCCTTTTGGGTGGGTCTTGTACTGCAGCGCTTATGTAGGTACCTTTAGAGTACGGTACTGACTACTTATCAGTCAGTCATCACGCACGCATAATGCAATGTGCGCCTATTCTTCTTTAACAGCTTCGCCGCAATTTCAAGTAGTTGTAAAGTAAATCGTAGAAAGAGCAGGACGATCTTCTGAAGTTCTGAACGGACCCAGGACCAGTCTTGTGCCAGCAGTGCTGGGTCGGGCAGCTAAGAAGGAGCGTTGGGGGAGGTCACGGGACTTCTATTGTAAGTACGGATACTTGACTTTTTTTAATTCAGCCGGTTGCAGGATTCTTATGTACGAGGGGTACGTATCATGCGAGTTACCCGTATTATATTCGAAGGCGAGAGGGCGAATCCGATGGACTGATAGATCGGGAATAGGGAGAGGCTCTACGCGCTTATCTACGAATGGAAAGCGGGGATGAGAAGTAGTGAGAACAGGGATTAAATACTTAAAGAAGAAAACAGTTCCGTTTATTCCATTGGACAGAAGTCAAAACGCAAAACGCCTGGATTACCTTAGCCTCGCATTTTAAGGCTGTCCGAGCACTCCTGAGCGATGTACCGGTATACCGTATACTTACCTGAGTACTACTGTACTCCCTAGAGTAACCTATCAGCCTATCTATCCCTTTTTTCTTTGTCTCTATGTCTCTTTGTCTCTGCACACTCCTGTAAATTTCGAACCCTTTCATTCATAACCCCACCAGACCCCCCGAGCCCCCCAAACATGTGCCAAGGAATTTGCCAGAAATTTGCCAGTAAAAAGGAGAAACGCGTGGCTTTCAGGGGCTCACTGAGTGCCAGGTGGCAACTATTTAGGGGTGCCGAGTATCTAGCTTTCGGGAGGTTCTGCCTTCCCGCAATTTTCTTCAACGCTGTCAAGATTTTTAAGCCTGAGACCGTTTACATGTGCGCAATTCGCTCGAGCCAATATGACCGGATGCAACGACAGCATTCAATACGAAGCATGAGCTGGCTATCTTGGAGCACACTTCATCGTCAAGCCTCAGCAAGCACGAATGCTGGCCTTCAGCAAACACCAATTATAGCCAGAGATCATTCTAGACACTTGACCCCTCGAAAGACGACACGAAGCAACCAAGTCTTCATAATGAGGCCATCTTCAGAAGTAGCCTATCCCTGACGTCGTACCCAATGCTGGTGATAAGTTGAAAAATCTCGAGCTCCTGACAACCCCAATTCTCCAGCTACATTCACGTATCCCTCGCCATTGATTTTTCCCGCATTCTTGACTCGCTTGAGCGATTCCTCATCTCCTTGCCCTCCTTGCCATGGTGTACGGCTGAGAAGGCATCAGTTAAGTCTGTCCTTTACGCACCATCGAGGACTATCTTACCAATACACACACCGAATCTCTTTCCCGGCTCGGCTCTTTGCCCACTGCTCGAAGCAGTCCTTGTGCAAATTGTTCCCACACGCAGCACGGCACCAGACAATGTCCTCTGTTCCCGGCTCAAATTCCGTGAAGCAAATTGGGCAATCACCCGAGACTTCTTTGCGGTTGGAAGAGGAAGAGGCAGACGCCTCGGACGACGCGGGTGTGGGTGCAGAGGCGAATATTTCATGCAGTTCCTTGGAAATTAGACCATAGTCAGTGGCAAAATGAACCTCTCCGATCTAAATCGGACTTACCGACGAGAGCAAAGCGAGTTGGTATTGTAGATGTTCAGGGGCTTTAAGGACGTTGTGCAAGACCTTTGGTAGGCGATTAGCAGGTCATCCAAACTCATAGATATTTGGAGAGCTATACATATACGATGTGCTTGCACTGATTGCCCTTCCGGCTATCTGGACATGTGCAACTCGATAAATGGCAGATAGTAATGCTGTAGACGTTACCGGTAGTGCCTGCAAGATCGATAGTCTCCTCGGGAACTTCTGAGGTGCCACCGCGAGTTCGATCAATCACAAACATCCTGCAAGCCATGATGAGTCCCGATGTTGGACCCGGTGTACTGCCGCTCTCACCTCTGAGTGGTCGCTCGATTCAGCCTCTCCAGGTAGCTCGACGGGGCATGCGCTCGAAACCTCCTCAATCGCTTCTCTTCATCTTTTGGTTTGCGAGAAGATGCACCCTTTTTTTTCTTGGTCGGTGGAGAAGGGGCTTGAGTTTCGTCCTCCTGTGTCAGGTCCATGACCGGTCCTTTGGTCTTAGGATTGGACGTGGCGGCCATCTTTCGCTTCTTCGAGGCGGTGGGTTCAGAGCACGCCGCTTTATTCACTGGCGAGATTGCATGGTCTTCAATCATAGTTTCGGAATGGATATAGGAAGGGTCAATGCGGTGTGACGGTGATTCGCAGGGTATGAGGTTGCCGATCCGTAGGAGATCTGGATGGAGTATCGGCGGGGAGTGTGTTGTATGTTAGATACTTAAAACGGCCAGCGGATTTTATCACCTTCTAAACAGAGACAATTGCGGCGGCAGCACCATCAAATTTGTAAAAACGTGAAACTCTACAATGAAATGTCGGCAAGTATTGGGGAAGGAAGACAGTAAACATTGACTGATGTCACAAAAGCCCCAGCCCTAGATACTCAATTAGATTTAGAGTAGAAGGGACAAAAACCCAACCATACAACACCTCAACCCTTCTGTTAACGTTGGACTACCTTTGGCTCGAAGATGGAAGCACCTCGAGAGCCACATTCAGTCTCCTTGAAAGGTACGTGCACTTTGTCAAAATCCTACTTGGATAGTGTAAAGACTGATAATATCAGTTTTGCGGTCAGTCATCATAGATTCTTGTAATGGCGATGTCTAAGATTGTGGAAGACTGTCGAGACCCTCT
This sequence comes from Pseudevernia furfuracea, assembly GCA_022315425.1. Classification (NCBI taxonomy): domain Eukaryota; kingdom Fungi; phylum Ascomycota; class Lecanoromycetes; order Lecanorales; family Parmeliaceae; genus Pseudevernia; species Pseudevernia furfuracea. The sequence continues at coordinate 442,118 of JAIUPT010000022.1, forward strand.
TTATTCCAACGATTTCCTCTTCCGCTCCCATCAAAACAGTCCACGTTATATATCGATCCCACCGCAGCACTTGACCTTGGACCAAATGAGACTGACGACCACTTCCTACTCAATCCCGTTGTATGTTGATCATCGATCAACGCAATCCTGTTTTTGCTTATTTGTACTACAGCTCACTTTACCTCCGGCTTTTGGCTCTGCATACGTCGGAGAGACTTTCTCATGCACGTTATGTACAAATAACGAGCTGCCAGCAGACTCTGTCCGGCAAGTAACGTCCGTCAGGGTAGGCGCTGAGATGCAGGCGCCGTCCGGCACCACCACCCTTGAAATGTCTCCACCTGACCAGGAAGCTGCAAAAGTGAACCCTGGGGAATCATTGCAAAAAATTGTGCGTTTTGAGCTTAGGGAAGAGGGTAACCATACTCTTGCCGTGAACTTGAGCTACTCTGAGACTACGGTTTCCAAAGACCAGTCTGCGTCCGGTGGGCGCGTCAGAACTTTTCGCAAATTGTACCAATTTGTTGCACGCCCTTGCCTTCGTGTGCGGACGAAAGTGTCAGATCTACCATCTGGTGGCTCGGACGATACTCAATCACAGGCAGCGAGATATACCCTTGAGGCCCAAATAGAAAATTTTGCGGATGGAACAATTACGCTTGAGGCGGCTACTTTCAATCCAAAACCAGCGTTCGAATCCACGTCTCTCAATTGGGATGCAAAGGATTTAGACATGCACCATAGTGACAAGCCAAGTATGGTGCCCCGGGACGTATTGCAGATAGCCTTTCTAGTTGAGCAGCAAAAGGACGGTCCAGGTAAAGAAGTGACAAAGGATGGCAGGACACTTCTTGGTAATTTGGATATCCAATGGATGACTGTGATGGGAGACAGGGGCTTTTTAAGCACTGGTTGGCTAACAACGAAGAAGAAATGAGACGTCGCGTCTTGCCACAGGAAATTGAGACTACAGGCCGTCGCGTTCTATGGCTACGATTTGCCATCAAAATTTGAGAAACAAATGGACATCGAGCTTGAATGTGGTCTTTAGCTTCTGCGAACGAGCATCTGTGACGCTTGACTAATGAGAAGGAAGGATTGAAGCCTCCTTTGGCCTCAGTTGTATCGGAAATCATTGTTCCATTCATGGTATAGCCGCTTGCTCCTAAAGAGAGGTAGGTAGTTTTGTAATTCCTTAGGGTCCCAAGGTTTCGTGCATAGCTTGTTCAGGGGCCCTCTGGTAAAGCCTTTCGCTTCCACGCTACCTTTCAATGCTGCTGATACCCAGCATTTCCAACACAAAGTCTCTGATGAACGCGAAGGCTGCGGCGGGTTAGTCATATGAGACAGCTTGGCCAGCACCCAGGATATGATGGTACGAGGATCTGTTCCACGCAATGACAGGAGGGTGTTTGGCCTCTGCTTCGAAAAGCCAGAAAAGGAGTCCATCGTTGATGATAGGAGCCCAAGTTGTTGGCAAGATGAAGCTGAGATGGGGAAGAGTTCCTACAATATACTTATTGGCATCGGAATCCAATTCAAGACGTGTAAGGTTCGTCGTCAGCACCGCGAGCAAAAGTAGCACGGATCAACAACGACAGTCGCATCCATATACGTCAAGAAAGCCACGAATTAGATCAGTTCGTGCCAATTATGTGAAAGATAGAAGAAGAGTTAACAAAGCAATACGTGGAATGGTCGGAGAGGTGCCCATCTAGGTTTTACGAACACGAAGCTGTATGATTGCAGGCACATTTCCTTCAGCACCAGCCATTGCGCGAGAATGCAGGGATATTTTTCTGTTGAGGGATTGCATGAAGAGGAGGTACTCGGTACAAAGCATCATGAAGCCTCTGGTTGTAATTACAGTTTCAATTCACCAATTGAAGGAGTTCGAAACGCAATTTTGTACAGAGGTCTGCACCGAAAGTCCTGGACAACTTAGGGCTCATATTCTCTTGGCATACCCTAATGCTTGGCAATATCAAAAAATATCAATGCTTTGCATAATAGCGACATCAATGTCGTGCATAGTAGCGATATCAATGCTTCACATACGGAGTGCATACATATACATTGTAACGACGTTTCAGTTGTGCGTTATAACGACGTTACAGTAATGCATTATAGCGACGATATCAATACTATATATACTTGCGCTGAGTTTAGGGGGGGAAGACAAGGAGATTCAATAGATTTCTAATACAAGTAGAGTTCTCAGCTTCAGTGTTCTTCTCAAGACTCTTCATGTGCTGACAATATCTAATGCTCAGAGCATCAATCATGATGACGAAATCAGACTTCAGGCACTTGCTTTGACCGAAGCTGATATTATAATCAAAATTGTTACTGCAATTACTGAGATATCTCGTTAAATCATTGATCGTTTACAGAAGCAAGCCCGTGACAGAGAATATAATCTTAGTTAGTTCAAAAACCTTCTATTATCTTATGTCATAGACAAGCCTAGATCTGAACGATCATCTATTATTACACCCGAACTTGAGAGTGTTATTTTAGCCGCTATACGAAAGAATCGTTATGATCGTGAAAAAATCTTCTTTATGTTAGCTGCTGAGTAAGGAATTTCCTTAATAACGATTCTATGAATACTGAAACGTAACAACTTTCGATCAGTTAAAACTATCAAAAAATCGTCTCTTTCGATAGCTCAAATAAAAGTCAGATATCAATTCGCTCTACGATACAAGAACTGAATCATAAAGAACTAAAAGAATATGATTTGAATCGATAAGATCAGTGTTATCTTAAATTCTCGACGAGAGCGAATACGACAATAACGTCAGTCTGAGAAGATCTATGTTAATTTCGCTATTCGACGTCGTTTCGTAGATATAATGAAATTTATATTTTAAGAGTGTTTCTCGTACGATAAAAAGAGCTCATATTACATTTAAAAGATCGAAATAGCAGTCGAAAAGAAGAAATACGTTAAAAAACTAGCTGTTATCAACAAGACTCTAAAGCCCGAGATCAAATTACAGTGAAAACTCGAGATCGATATACGACGTATAAGCTTACGAAATCTTTTTAATGTGAAGTCTTAATGAAGATTCACAGCAGAAACTGAGAAAGTTATTATTATAAAAAAGAAAAAGAGAATCAACTAATATCGTTATTAAAAGAAGATCTATTTTTTCTTAACTTCTTCAGCTTCTTTAACTTCTTTCGCTAATTTAATATAAATTCTTCTTTTATTGCTTTTAAGATTTGCTTAAAAATACAAAGAGAATAAATCTAAAATAGTGATTATGAAAGACAAAGTCTCCACATATACGTCGAAGTTTTAAAAATTAGTCTTTATGTTTATAAACATTCTTAGAATATCGTAATATAAAAACTCGTCGAATTTAAACTGCATTAAGTTATGTTAATCTTGAATAAAGCGACGTACTACACGAAACGATTCGTCTACGACTCGAAAGAAGGCTGAAAAGCGATAAAAATATTGTTAAAAATATAAGCTCTCACAGAAGAAGATTTAGAAGTGAATCGAGCGTATATCTAGATATATTGTCGAAGTTATTCGTTTGAAGGTGTTATGACTAAGATCATGATGTGGAAAGAAGATGTATTCTTCTATCTAGAAATCTGTCTAAGTGAATATTGGAGACGCTAGTACATATTTGGCTTAGACTCTCCGAGGCAAGGAAGGAGCTGTCAAAGCAAGAAAAGCCTTCTGCGGAAGGCTTTCGAGCAGAAAGAGTCTCCTGCGGAAGGCTTTCGCAGTATACATATCAAATGTCAACAAAGAAAAACAAAGTCAGCGTCCTCGCTGATAGTTAGCATATAAGCAAAATAAGCAAACTAACATAATATCGAACAAGGCTTCATGAAGTCTTTCGCGGTCGCCCTCGTCCTCGCTTGAGCGATTGTTTTAACGATTACGAAGTCTGCTTGAGCGGCTGTGATATCGATGATGCTTATATAGTTTTAGTATTCTTTTCTCGACGTCTTATAGCGACAGATAGAAGTGCTTGACGATGCTCGTATTCTATTATGAGCTCCTTTGCCTTTAATAGATTCTCGACCTTATATCAGACATTATGCTCCTTGTTTTAATTCTTTCAGCTGAATAAATATTCGAATTTTTCACAAGTGATTCGCTTACTCATTATTCTCTCAATCTCAGTGTTATTCTCGTCTTCGAAGTCTTCGAAGTCTCTCTTATTATGTACGGGTGATGATTCTTTATTAATCTTTCATCTATACGAATCTGAGATTTCTATTATCGTAACGATAGACGACTTCAGCTGTGCAATCGAAACGACTGAGTGAATACGTATAATCGAGAGTAGCTGTAGACGATATGTAAGATATTCGATCTTATTTAAAATCTTAAACGGGTCAACGCGTTATTGAGAGAGCTTACGGTTGAATAAACTTAGAATAAAATAGTCTTAATGTAGTCTGAGAAAGGCTTCGTTATCTTTCTTGAGGTTAATAGTCAAGTGCTTAACATCGTAACGAATCTTTATGAATACGAACGCGAAGACTATAACGTCGTCAGCCTCTTTTCTCTTGATGAGTCGAAGTTTATTGAAGGCTTCGACAGATAGTGTTGAATCGACGAGTAATAGACTTATAGCGTCAAGAATCTTAAAGTCGTAATATAACTCGTTAAGTGTTACGTCGGTGACGCTGCTCGAGAAGTTATTAATGATTGTCTAAATATATAATAAAATCTTCGTTTATTCGTCATTCGATCGATTCGTGAGATAATAACGCAGTGTTATTTCGATCGTCTAATTAATTCGTTTCGATTAATTATTAGTCTGCGAGTGATAAGCAGTGAAGATAAGAAACTTGACGTTTAACTTAATAAATATCTTCTTTCAGAAGACTAACATAAAGCGTTGATCTCTGTCGAAGATAATGCTTCGAGATAAACTTTAGTTATGCTTTAACAAGATACGAAGTACAATCTCGATTCACTTCGAGACAGTTCAGATCTCTTTCTCGAGTATCGACAGTACTCTTTTGATATACTTATATGTCAGATTAAGCAGACAGTTTATATTAGTCTAAATAGAAAATAATGCGACGATAAAGTTCATAGCTATCGTGTGAAAAGAAATAACAGAGGTCGCGATAGGAACGAGCGAATCATAAGACTTATGTCGCTTGATCTGATTGAGCTGATATTCTAAGCAATATACTATGTAGGCCCGTAAGCGCTTGAATAAATATCGAATAAACAGAGTATAAGATAATCGATTATGATATCTATGATAGTCTTCATGACTAGACATGTCATATATCTATTCGAACATTTCTTGTTTCATTGATGACGATATGTAAAGACGTTATACATTCTCATCGTTAACATGATAGATGAGACCCTCTCGTAGTCGAAATGATATATTAGATACAATCTTCGCTTCTGTAGAAGGCTTCGACGCTACTTGAGTAATAGACTCGTTCTCTGCAAAAGGGTTCGACGCTACTTAAATAACAGATTCGTCTTCTGCGAAAGAATTCGACGCTACTTACGTAACAGATTTGTCTTTACGAAAGACTTTAGTATAACAAGAAACTTTTCTCAATAAGAGTTCTTAACATAGTCTAGCCTCAGTCGATGTTTGAAGTCGTCTGACATTTTCACAAGAATAGTGTGATATACTGTCACTGACTCGATAACAATCGTTAAGGATTTCGATTAGCATTTCGTGTTATTATACAAGACATCGAGTGCTCTCTTAGATTGATCTGAGACTGATATAAAAGCTTATAATAGACGTAACAGTGCATTAGATACGACGTTGAACTTGTTAGTCTTATAACGGAGTTTAAGATTGAAAATCGAAAGATACTACGAGATACGAATTAGACGAAGATTAAGCTTGTTCGTATTAATAATATTAAGTATCGTTTGTCTAGAGATGAGAACGATAGCTGAATAATTCGTATAAATAATCACGAACGACTTCAAGCTAAACTCGATCATGTGACGAATCTTTTTCACGACCCACACTACGTCAGCGATCTCTAGCTTAGTAGATCAGTAGTTATGTTCGACGATATTTAAGCATCGACTCAAGAACAAAATCGACTGCACATTCGTACGAGCGAGCTTATTAAAGTCTTTCGAGATGTAATTCTGTTTATGATGATAAATCATAGCTACAAAATCGAAGATCTTAAAAGTATTTAAATTCACAAATAACGGTCTTGTGACATTAAAATAAGCTAAGAAGATGAGACTAACAAAGACTTTCTAAAGATTACGAAAGATCTTCGTCTCTATCTCGATAAAAGTATAATAGAGCTTGATAATAGAGCGTTTACGAGATAAGTCTTTGTTATCTGCGACTAAGTCTTTAATAAGCAAGGTCTTTCGTGCTTATAATAAACTAGCTAGCTAAGCGTAACGAGAAATTGATAAACGAAGTCACTCGATGAGACTTAGAAAAATCTCTAGATCTCGTAAAGTCTCTAAAAATCGTATCTTGATAATAACTTAAATCTTCTCTCGAGATATAAACATGTCTAGTCTATCGATGTAAGGACCGTACTGTGGTGATAACCGTAGTGTAGTATGTAACGAAGGTAACAAGCTAAGGAGCAACTATGGACTGGGAGGGAGGCCATATATGTATGGCGGAGTAAACCTGCCAAGACACGCTAAGTCTGATAGGGCTAGCGTAGGTGTCAAAGGTACGAGGTGTCAAGGGATACAGGGTACGCTCGTAACAATCGACACGTTGATCAAGCAAGATAATTGATGAATAGTCAATAAAAGACTTGATAGATAACAGACTAACTCTTCTTTGACGAAAAAGCTTAAAGATTTGTTGTAGATAACTAAGATACTTTAATAAGATTCGAGAAAAGACGATAATATTATCGACGAATACTTTGACAAAGTTCTTAAGAGATCTTAACATAACATCGATCTGTCTTTGAATATAGAGCGATGAGCTCTTATAATTCATAAGGGCAACGGTCGACTTCTCTTGACCTCTGTGACTAATCACGATAAACTTGTGTCTATCTTTTCGTACTATCAAGAATTAATAAAATCATTTCATAGCGTCTATAATTAATAAATACGAGTAATCAAGCAGTAATATTATGATTTCCGACTGTAACGATAAAGAATATAAGTCAGTCAGAGTAATCTTATTAAGTTCGCGAATATCGACAATCACACGATCTTTATGATCGTTAGCTGAGTTCTTTCAGACTATAAATACGGGATAACTATAGAGCGTAGACTGCGTTAATCATATTATTTTATTCTGCTTATGAAGTTTATCAAATGTGACATCGATAACTTTTCTATTCTTCTGTTTTATCGAATATATCTTAAATGACTTGAAGATAACGTCGAGCTTGAGCGGGATTGACATTCATTCAGCTTTCGAGATGTTTATCGTCTGGCCCTGATCGACGAACAAGTTCTGATGCTTATTAAGCAATCTTGTTAAAGGCTTAGTTGCATCAGACTTTCCGTAGATTGTTACTTCGTTAGACATGACATGCTTCAAGAATGAATCGACGATAACAACTGAATTGTCGATGAATATAAATGTTACAGAAGGCTTTCTTAGATCGATCTAAAGGTCGAGCATTGCGATAGCTGCTGTTATAACACTAACAACGATGATGATATCCCTTATTAACTTGAACTTTTAATTTCTGAACTCTATAACAGCTAGATCGCTGTGATGCGCTTCAATTGAGAAGAAGTCGTTCTACTCATATTCTTCGAGTGTACTCAAGCGTGTCTTACGAGGGATAACAACGAATAGATCGATGTCGTTCTTTATCTGAATAGCCTTGAGCGAAGCGTCTACTATGTGAGTATAGACTCTCTCGACATAATCGAAAGATAAAGTATAGCTTGACTTAAAGAGAAGATCTCGATCTGTTAATAGTTCGTCGACATAGATTACGAGCACGAATATTGTGATACGTGATAACAGAATTATTCGAGTTGAAGATTTCATCGTTCGCTTGATAGGTTTCGATCGAGCTCGAAAGTTCATAGACACGATCATGTCACGACAACTATCTATACTAAGGTTCTGAGTTGCGAAGTTAATAATCATTCGCTCAGATATAAGAATGTCAGCTTCGATGAGTATATTCGTCTTAAGATCATCGACGATATGAATTTCCCGAGTGATTTAAGCGAAAGCTCGAGTGTTATCGAGTAACATCTCTTTCATATAGAATGGAAGTACGAAGAATTCGTCGAAGTGATGAATTTTGAATCTTAGTTTACGAATAAGTATCTTAGTAGTCATTTTCTTGATCTCGACCGTAGCTGATACGAAGATACGATCGATTATAGTCATAATACAGTTTATATCGACGTAAGTCTTCTTCTTTTCATCGACTGATTATTAACTAATATGAATAATAGCGTAATAATAGTTGCGAAAAGCAAATTCGATACTCGATACTAATTCTGACATCGAAGAAACAATAAGAGACTTTAAAACTTTATTCGATGTCAGAACATTAACTGAAATAGAGTCTGTTAAAGACTTCGAGTGCTTTTAGTATTCTGCTCGAAGGTGATCAAATAGTTTGTTGCGAGAAGTCGTCTTGTGCTGACAATGCTCGCATTGATAGTTAGTTATAACAGTGACTTTGATGAAGTAGTCTTCGATCGAGTCGTTATTATGTGAATAATTATATTCTTCGTGGCTGTCGAAGGCTTCGATAGATGTCTCAGACTGATATGGGATATGACTGATGTAAGCATTCTGACTATTGTCGTAGTCTTGCTTAGACTCGTTCTTATCGTAATCTTTCTCGATCGCAGCTTGATAAGCTCGCTGCTGACGCGACTGAAACCTATTTTGATAATTGTTATTGCTTGAACGAAATAACTGTCGATTAGACGATTTCGACGAATCTAACGCGTTTTCTTCTATTAAAGAAGATGTCGTGATCTATAGCTTGATTGAGAGAGTAGATAACGAGACACGAGCGTTTTCTTAATTGTCTTGATATCTCTGCGGTCGCTACTGATTGCTTTGATAGCCTTAATAGACTAATCGTTGATTGCTTTAATAAGTATTCTCGTATTTAAAAGGCTTTTACGAACGTTGCTGCTGATTGTTTTGATAAGTATTGTACTGAGGTTGTTAAGACTGGGGCTGTCTTGATTGATACTCACGATTGTCTGTTCTTTTTAACTAATGCTGAGAATTTGAAGCTTGTCGCGAGTGACGACTAGTATACTTTCATTATTGATATTTACGCTTATTCAGCGACTTCAGAAATCGATTATAATCAGTAATAGTCTCAGATTCTAAAATGTCTCGTTGAAACTCGAAGTTAAGATCATTTCAAATGAGTAGCATATGGTCTTTCATGATTTTCATATCTGTATTTTAAACAGCTCGCATAATGATTTGAGCGTACTCTCTTAATTCTCGATGACGAGTAGTATCTTGCATTAAGTACTTCTCACGAAGCAAGACTATTATGTCTTGAGTACGAGATTGTTTTCATCGTGTTAATAATAAACGATATCACTCGTCTATACTGTAGATGACAAGTCTCTTATTATTTTCGATGAGCTCAGTGATAAATCAGATAAGAGCGAAGTCTCTTAAACAGATCTGAAGATTCTGTCTTAATAGTGTATTACTCTTAGCACGGGCAACGTTCTTGACTCGATCGACAAAGACATAAATGTCACGAAAAAAGATGTTTTTGTCGATGTGTTCTATTGCGAAGATAGTGTTGATGAACTTGCTTTCGTAAAAAGAATCGAAATAGTCAACGTCATCTGAATTGAATCGCTTCGTATCGTCGGTGTTATTGTCGACTAATTCTGACTCTTCTTGAGGTTCGAGGTCTTCTGAAGGTTCGAGAGATTCTAACATAACACGAAACTCTGCTATTATAGCACGAAGCTCAACGAGCTGTGCTTCTGAAAATCCTTGAGTCATTAATAACTCTGATTCAATTGATCGTCTATATATGACTTCGTCTGCTGATATAGCAGCAGACTCTATTCTTATAAGAGACGACGACTCAATGAGCGAGAAGATAGAGCGTGATAACTCGAGCGTGTTATTTATTGAAGAGAATTCGTAACGTTTGAAGAATTGTTACACAGCTAGAATAACTCTCAAGTCGATAGTGCGATTGTCGAAGGCTTTGATAGCACGCTGTAGAGACGCTGAATTCGAGTTTTAATATCTAGAAAAGAGCTTCTCTGCTTGATTGAATCTCGTAATTATTAAATTCGAACGAGAATAATTGATAGTAATGTAGAGAGAGATAAGTTTTATCTCTCGAGGAATCTTTTAATCTTTCTCGATGATCTCGACAAAAGTCTGAATTTGATGAGCAATGTTAATGATATTGTTGATAGATAAGAGAGCTGATGCTGACGTGCTCGAGAATAAGAGAATTGTAATAGAAGAGATAGTAGGGTTTGTAGTAATAGAAGTTAGCTTGACGTAGTTATAGAAGACTTTTCTCGAATCGATCTGAGTAAGATTTTAATAGCTGAGATATAGCAAGATAACGTTCAACGAAGAAGTCTTTTGTTGTAAGATTTGATGTTGATGTTGATTTGATGAACACTGAATCTTTTAGTAGGTAATCGAATGATGCTTGTTAGTAATTAGGATGTTGTTATTATTTGTTATGACTAAGGTCATGATGTGAAAAGAAGATGTATTCTTCTATCTAGAAATCTGTCTAAGTGAATATCGGAGACGCTAGTACATATTTGGCTTAGACTCTCCGAGGCAAGGAAGGAGCTGTCAAAGCAAGGAAAGCCTTCTGCGGAAGGCTTCCGAGCAGAAAGAGCCTCCTGCGGAAGGCTTCCGCAGCATACATATCAGAAGGGCGATAACGAGTATAGAGAAGACCGTTTTGAGAAAGATATACGATTATATGATTCAACTGAGCGAGCAAATAAGTATATACGTAGTTATATGAAGAATCATCAATGAATAATAAAGCTATTCAAGAAATATGTCAAATTGTTAGAAATGCCAAGAATGCCAAGAATACCAAGAGTTTTAGCGCTGTCCAGGACTTTCGGTACAGTCCTCTATACATGATTTATCATGCCAAGGAAAGGGTTCAGCTGTCGGATAACGCCCTACCTGGAGGGTTACCTGGACGATGCGCTTAGAGCTGCTTCGGATTTATACCTGACGTAACCCCCACTTAAGGGCCCATACCCCTATCAAACCCTATAGATACCCCTAAGTTTAGTCTATGCGCCCCCAAGAGATAAACCTAAAGTAGGGTCTCTAGCTCCACGGCTGCCTTCCGAATGTAGGGTTAGGGCTGATACTAGCGCATGTGCAGGACTTTTTGGTGCCGACCTCCGTACTGTAAGAATGCAAGGTTACCCGTTATTTCCATTGTCTCCGACTCCAATCAGCCCTACAGAAGTTGGATGAGGCGAGATCAGGGGTCCACGGGTCTAACTGTGGGGCTTGCTTGTGCATGATCAGCAGCATGATAAGGTAAGAAGGTAATATGCTTGCTCTAATAATAGGTCAACTCGGTTAAAAACAACCCAGGGACTGAAGAAAATGAATATGTTACCTTGATGTAGAGTATTGTGATGTACCTAAGGTAGTACCTACCTAGCTAGTATGCCATTATTTGCCATTGCATTCCGTTTGCATACATTGCATTTGCATTTGCATTTGCATGTGCATACTTTACCTTACCTATTGCACCTGCATCTGTGCCTTACCCGCATTTGCATTGGCCCGCTTCTTTCCCTCTTACCCGTATCCGTACCGCGATCAGACTTGCCTAAGCTCAAGTAAGCCCATTCTCCGTTGCGCCATAAAAATGATAAAATAGGCATGCCATAAAATATGGGCACCACCGTAGGTACTCCCTACTCCCTACTACCCTACTACCCTACTACCCTACTCCCTACTACCCTACTCCCTACTCCCTACTCCCTACTCCCTACTCCCTACCTTACTTCTACTTGTTATGGCAAAACTCAGTGTCAATTAACTCAACCCCGTACTCGACTCAAGACTCGTCCTGTGCCCTACCCCATCCCGGCTCCTCTAGAGTAGTAACTGTAACAAATTAAAGCACAAGCTTCAAGTTGCCGACGTGTCGCTCCTGCTCGGACCCTCCGCCAGCAGTCCCATTCCCACCCCCCCTCAAAAGAGATTCCGAGTTACGACAAAGGCCAATCAATCTTGCGCAAGGCTTCTTGTAATGGTGAACCTGCATGCGTCAAAGCCCACATGCATCGGACAAACGGTGTTAGCTCGGATCCGATTGGATTGAAGCCAAGCTCTACCCGGACCTTTGGATTAGGTGTCTACTTTACTCTACTTTGGTCTTCGGTCTCTCCATTGTCTCCTGTCTCCAGTCTCCAAAACTCCAAAGTTGGTTTCTGCACGCGGATGGATTCTTTCTTGCTCCCATGATCGTTCAGGAGTATTATTGGCTCTCAGTGGCAAGTAGTCCGATCCTCTGCAGTAGTGAAAAGGTATCCTGTCCCGACTCGTCAAGTTGGAAGGATCAATTGTTGCCCAGAAAGCTACGACTGTGCTACTTATTCCTTTTCTTCTGTGTACTAGCTTACTAGTACCTCGTCAGCCTCCTTCATCGGCACGACTTGACTGATTCCGATCTACTATCTAAGCGTAAACCTGGTTGCCGATCTGTGCGATGCTCATTGGGCGCACTGTTCGCGATCTCCGGTGTGGACCAAACACGGGAGTTGCCGCGCTGATATAACATGCCAGATTCTCCCCTTCGTTGAGCCTCACTATCTACAAAATTGTTTCCTTGTTAAACTCAGCTGAAAAGCGCGCCCTGTTCTAAGTAGTTTTTCGTTTCCGTGGGTGTGGTACTAGAATAATGAATTCTCCTTTCATTGTCTGTTTTTCCCCCAAGATGGTGTGTAGGTCTCTTTATGGATTCTCGGATTGCACTCTGTCAAGATGTTTCCATCTTTGCTTTAAGCGTGGCAAATTGTTTCTTTCACATAAAAGCCGTAACTGCAAATCCAACGAATGAAGTCTTGCTTTATGTCCTGTGAATGCCAGCGAATTCTAGCAAACGTGCAACAAAGATGATAAATTGTCTCCGGGCAAAACGAATATTGCAATTTCCTATCCTCAGAAATATTCCATTACTTTGACCGAGGGCATCTTCATTTTTTGTCAACCTGAAAACCGTGACAAACAACGGTTTTAAATCTCAGACATCATGAGCGGAGATTTGCGACCTTCCAAATCGCATCCACCAAACAACCCTCACGTGTGCACTAGGGAAAAAAAGATGCATGATAGTAGACGAAATTCGGTCGACACATGCTCTACGGAGTCATCATCCAAGCACTTGAGCCCCGGAAAGGATAGGAAAACTAGGCACTCAATGCCAGCGCCACCGTCGACTCCCTTGGCATCGCACCTCTCATCTAACGGAGCCAAATGGGAACATCTGGCACAAGAGTCGCCTCGTCTATCGACTTCGAGCGCAAACCACTCCACGCATTTCAGCTCAGTCAGTCTTGACCCTCCAATCACCCAAGCCGTTCTGAGCGAATTAGACCTTCCGCGACTCGAAAAAGATCTGGTTCTTAGGCACCACCTTAACTTTGACCCTGAGATTGAACTTCGAGTCAATACACAAGGGCCGCAAGCCGAAGAAAGACGAGAGTGGGCACACAAATATTGGCACGCTTTGGCAGCCGAGATCACACTGTGGTTGGCGCATTGCCAGAGAACTGCTGCTTGTCCTCCACGTCGACCTTTGTGCATACCGTTGCCTCAGCCAGGACCCAAAGGCTTTCCTCAGGGGGCGTTTCAAAGGCTTCCTCGATTGTTTGGAGCTGTACGAGACATATTGAAGCACTCGGTACCTTCTGAAGAATGGCCTGTAATAGATGCACGGCTGGACGTCCAATTCCTGATGCAGCAATTAGAGCATGGAATATGCGATTTCACGGGTCTCAGCGATTGGCTGGGCAGCTTTCTGAGACGCTTTTGTTCACCAACGCGATATCGACTGCTTCACACAATGACCTCAGCAATACGACTAGGCGTAGAGAACGCAGAGAGAGACAGCATTGTCCATGGTCTCATTGCCCTCTTCGAAATCTTGCAAGGAATGAATCTGGTATGCTGGCCTACTGTTCCTCTTCTAAATCCAATGGATCTGACCACTAAATATTGTTCCAGGACGCTACCAATCTTTCCATCAGAAAACTGCACCCGACTTGGGTCGAAGACACCATCGCATTCGAGCAGAACGACTTTCTTCGACGAATAGCACATGGATGGGATGTCATAGGGGCCCAGATGTGGTTCAAAAACCTCCAAGAAGAAGATGAAGAGTCCAGAAAGGGACTGTGGATTCTTGCGAAGGCTCTGACAGAGGCCGTCATTTTCGGTCACGAGGATTTCCCTCCGACGTTAACTCTCGATTACAACCGCCTTCGCGCGCTGCAAGCAGATTTTCATGCTCTGGTATACCAAGCGGCATGCCGACAGACCTTTGAAAAAACGTTAAAATCCATCGGCTGGAAGGGTAAGATATCGAAAAGATCATACACCGACTTGTTCCTTAGAGTGGCTGTCTTGATATCGGACCCAGAACGGCAGTATGATTACTGGCAAAGGAGAGGGCCTGTAGCGCTGGAGGTTGTCAGAGCGGCATACACGGTCTGTAGCAATCGCGAGCTACCTACATCCGAACACGTAAAATTTGCAGAGGATTGTCTAGGTCATTGTTGCGACCCGAGAGAGCGGGTCTTCGAAGACCTGCGGATCAATCTCGCCAACTCATTGAAAAACAAAGTCGACGATGAACTGTGCGCAATAGATGATCTCACCCCCTTACAACTTATGAGGCGCCGAATTCCCCGGAAACCGGGGTATGCCATTCAGAGTGAGGATGAGGGTTTGATCCATATTGTCATGCGCACATCGCACATTGCCGAGCTGCACTGGCGGATCTGGGGACCCATACTATACGAGCAGCCTATGCACGTTGGAGGCAGAGCAGAGGGCCATACATCTCTCATCGAAGAGGGTCGATATAGCCAGCGAAGCTCGCCCTGAGGCAGGACCAGCGAGCCTGGGAGGTCGCCGAGGAACACTGGCCGGGGCTGATAGGTGTACGGCGGTAGAAAGGCTTGAGAAACACTGGACATGTATGGATGAAATGTAAAATCACGGGCGAACATAAACCTGCAAGGGACGTGTCTTGAGAGACCTTGTAAGATATCCTATGGGTGGATTCATCAGATGTTCAGGAAATCTTACTGAATTTTCAACCTTTTAAACTTGGGAAAAGAATATGCAAGAATGCTTCAGAACTCCTCTAAGGTGCCCTTCGCTTCATCAATCATCTGAGCTTTGTATCGTAAGAACACACCATCTATCCATAGCCCATGGATCATCCTCCTCTCCCCAAGTCTCCTAGCCTCTGCAGACTCCTCTTATCGCTCTCTACTTCTTGCCCTCACCCGCAGCACCCTCCTTTTTAGCGAAAGCTACATGCACATCAGCCTAGCCTTTTCTCCCTGCAGCTCTCGTCCAATTGCCAGAGGGTGCATGTATCTCTCGCTAGCACTCCCACATACCTTCGGCCTGTTTCTGACGCATTATAGCCGCCTGCTGCTCTTTGGTACGCTGGAACTCGGTACCCGATTGCTGGAGACACCATGGCTATGTCAGTCTCTGTTTCCCTTCTGAGGAAGAAGCAAAGGGAAGGGCGTCGGATCGGAATCGACTGACAGTGTTCTTCTTTTTCTGGGCACCTTGTTCTTTTTGGTTTTTTTCCTGTGCAGGTTGAGCATCAGATTCAGGGGATTTTGTGTCCTGCGTGGCTTACACGAGCTTTGTCACGCTGGTTGCCACGAGCCATGGCGCCGGTTGAAGTGTCCGCAATGGAAAAAAATCGGTGTACACAGAGGGTGAGTGCTAAGATGTTCGCTATAAATTCGTATTTGGAGCGATCCGGACCCAGGTGTGGTATGTAGGACGGAATAAAAGAGAAAATTGTCAGCGAACTTTTCCACGGAACCGCGGCAACCGCAAGCGGCGCTTAATTTCGGTACTTGAATTTCAAGTTGAAAATGATTAAAGAGGTACCCGTTTTTATCCACCTTTACTATAGTATGTTTGTTGGGATTCCGTTCGCCATGGGGGCCAAACAGTCTTTAAGATCTCTTTCTCTTGGTGTCTTCTGGTAATCTTATGAGGATGGTCTACTTCCCTTGACCTCTCAAGATTACCTTGCCCCTTAATCTAGCTTCTACAATCACTCATTTGTCTGGGTCACGATTTTGAGCCCGATACCACTCTTTGATCATTTTCTTAAGCGTTTGCCCTCTCTGTGCCCAGGACCACTTTTTGTGTCTGAAGCTGCAAAGGTCGTTTCCTTTCAGCATGTCTAAGCACACAGACCAAAAAAACCCTGTCGACATCGACTTCACTTTGCGAAGAGTGTTTGGGAAAGTCAACTTCAGGTACTTATTGTGCTTTCTCTTTCCCAAGCGTTTGCCGTTCTCTGACCGGACATCAGACCATATCAGCGTGAGATTATTACAGCGGCATTAGAGGGGCATGATGTTTTTGTCCAGGCTGGTGAGCATTATTCATCGAGACCTAGACAAGCACGCAGCTTATCTTACGGGTCAAAAACAGCTACTTCCTTTGGGTATCCGCTCCCTCGGCTTGTTTCCAAAGGCCTATTGACGTAGTCATTAGGAAGAGTCTATGCTTTCAGTTGCCTGCTATGATCGACCATGGAATCACCATTGTTGTTTCACCTCTGCTTGCTTTAATGAATAATCAAGTCGCGGCGTTACGTGCAGCGGATATACCAGTGGCGACTATCAACTCCAGCACGCTTACCGCAGATCGCAGGGACACTATGAAAGATCTCTGCTGCGGTATGCGGGATCACTCCCATTCAGTATTCCCAGCTGAGGATCAAACTGTACAGGCCACCCAATGACCCGTCTGCTATACGTCACACCAGAGCTGGTACTAACGGAGACGTTTCGTCGAACTCTTGAAACGATTTACAGTCAAGGAGAGCTTTCTCGTATCGCTATCGACGAGGCTCACTGCATCTCTGAATGGGGTCACGACTTTCGTCCAGCGTATTGCCACCTGTCACATTTTCGTCTCGCCTACCCTACTGTTGCCGTAATGTGCCTCACAGCGTCTGCTTCGCCCTATGTTCGTGCGGACATCATTAAGACCCTCGGGCTTGACCCTGCTAATACTAAGAGTTTCGTCGCCTCAACTACTCGCTGTAACCTTATCTATGAGGTTCGCTTCACATCTGACGAGTCTGACAATCGGTTCTCATGGCTGCTTTCCTGGCTTCAGAAGATCTACGCCCGTCGTGCCAACGATCCTACCCGCTCCCAGGAGATATCCAAAGAAAACTCGACTAATCATCAGCGCCCTGACGCCATCTCTGGTATAATTTATGTCCCCTACCGCTCCGACTGCGATGCACTTTCTGCTCGCTTTCGTGAACACAATATCGGCGCTGCTCCCTATCATGCGGGGCTCTCCAACCACGAACGCAACGAATGTCAGAACAAATGGATCGCCAGTGCTCCGGGCTACGACATCATAATAGCTACGACCGCTTTCGGGATGGGCATTGACAAGCAGGATGTGAGATTCGTAGTGCACTGGAGCTTGCCGAAGAGCTTCGAAGGGTACTACCAAGAAGCTGGACGGGCAGGCAGAGATGGACGAGCTGCTAGGTGTATGATGTTCTACTCGAGAGAGGACCGCGATCGAACGGGGTATCGCATCGCGCGAGACAATGGCAACGGCGGCAATGGGCAACGCGATGGCAGCGGAGGCGGCGCAGCTAAGGACAAAGAAACACAGCTCAAGTTTCGCGCCGAATCGTTCCAAGCGCTAGTCAAGTATTGTGAGCAAACAGATCGGTGCCGGCATGTGACCATTGGCGAGTTTTTCGGGGAGCAGGGCGTTGAGCCCTGCAAACAGGGATGTGACGTTTGCATAGAAGGACAAGGTCTGAAGAAAAGGAAGAGAGAGGGGCTCGCGAGCGAGGAATGGGTTTCTACACAGAGGCAACGTGAAGATTTCTACGGAGATGGCTATGACTAAATGGGGTTTGACCGCGGATGGAAGATGGTCACTGCATACTCCACAATGAAGCTGGCTTGTATTGAAACGTTGAAGTAGATCGGTATGTATTGCATCGCATGCATACAAACGGGCTCACGCTTAGCAAGTTTCAGATCTGACCAAACTCCTCGCCTTCGCACGTGGTGTCTGAAGAATACTTCGTGTTCCTTCCGGTTCCCCAAAAGTCATCTCAATCTAGCAAGTGCAAGGCAAGGAACCGAAGCTAGCGAGAATGGCGATGCGACTTTGCCTAATTTTGTCCTCCTACACATCCGCCTAACTTACATGCCTGGTGGCGGCGGGACCTGTTTCGTTTTTCGTCAGCAGCAATAATATCCACTTACGCGAATGCACGAGGATTCAAGCCTACCGAATTATAGCCCCCGTTCGCAGCGGGAGGAGACGCACTGGGCGGTGGCGGTGGTGGCGCATCGTCATTTGGAGGAGCAGGCGGAGCCGAGCCCGGAGCACCTGACTGTTGTGCAGCTTGTTGCTGGTAGTACTGATAGTATGCCATATAATTCTGATAACCACCATAAGCGGCATAAGGATCTTGGTTGCCGTAATATTGGGCGTAACTAGCAGTGTAATCTGTCGGACTGCTGGCCCCTGGAGGGCCGGGTGTCACTGGGGTCGCAGTGGCCACTGGAGATTGCGCTCCTCCATATGACCCGTAACCACCTCCATAGCTCTGACGGTCGCCTCCTTGCTGATAGCCGTAACCGCGTTGTTGGGGTGGGTTCTCCTTGAAGCGAGCGTACTGCTCTTTCACGTTCTGGAGTAATGATTCGCAGAGATCTTTCGCGTGCTGGACTTCTGCGGGATCGGGTCCACTGACCATCATCAGTATGAGAGCTTTATTTGGATCAGCAGCTTAACAGGACCTACGCTACATGGAGATACATCGGTTCATCGCT
This sequence comes from Pseudevernia furfuracea, assembly GCA_022315425.1. Lineage (NCBI taxonomy): Eukaryota > Fungi > Ascomycota > Lecanoromycetes > Lecanorales > Parmeliaceae > Pseudevernia > Pseudevernia furfuracea. The sequence continues at coordinate 461,160 of JAIUPT010000022.1, forward strand.
CTCTTGGTTTGTGCCATGCTCTATAAAGCCAGAATTGCGGCCTTTGATTTGGACACGGCAGCGAGTTTCTTGCTGGATATGCTTGACGTAAGCACCACCGTGGCCTACCACCTGGGCCCTGAGGTTGAAACCAGGGATTGGCTCGAGATCAATGGGAATGCGCTCTTCAGGCCATTTGCGCTTCAGGCTGTTAGCTTGCCCGGGCATTTGCGGATATGGGCTTACTCGTCCAAACTCATCACGCTCGACTTGATCTGGCTCTCTACGTCTGAAACGTCTCTCATCCACAAGGTTGGGCAACTCTTGCTTCATGAGCTCATTAACTTTCTCCACCGCTTTCTCAAGACCGTCTTTCGAAGTGCTGGTAATGTGAAGATAGAGGGGCGGATTCTATTGGGATAAGTACTCAAGCTTCATCACCAAATGATAGAGACTTACCGCCGCAGTGGCCATGCTTTTGTCGGGGTAATAGTTTCCTCGGGTGGTGACATCTTTACACTATGAGCTTCTGTACTTCAAAATCTGTAAGTTGTCAGGTATAGCGTACCGGCGCCTGTCTCTTCTTTAATCTAGATGTCACGCAGTGGTGGTCAGCAGATGCCAAAGAGGGGTTGCAGAGTGCTATATCAGCCCATTGTAAGCTTCGAACAGTCTCCCGCCAAAGGTAATGAATAGGAATATAGAACCGCATCAATGCGACATGAATATTTGAACGCCGGCACCTGGGAGTATCAGTGGATATGACAAGAATAATTACCATCTTCTGTGTTGAGCCCTTGGTCAGCGTGTATCGGTTTCGTAGATCATTGACTTCAATGTCCTTGATGTAGTCCCCATCTGCAATGTACATGTCGCCATTGATATTACTGGTGCTCGAGCCAGCGTTTGGGTTGGGCGAAGATGCTTTCGCTACTGGGCTTTCTGTCTGAGACATTGTTAGATAATGTGGAGTTTTCTGAGCCGAGCAGTAGCTCACGGCACGGATCGGAGGAACATCGACATGCTGTATGCCTTTCTTGGCCTGTATCGAGGCATTTATTCGAGCTGCGGCGGCCGCTAAGTGAAGTATTAGTTTGTCACCATTGGCCAAGATGGTCAAGCTTACCGGCTGCAGCAGCTGGGTCGAGCGGAGTTTTAGGAGTTTTTCTGTCCTCTGCTCCAGGGCTAAAAGGGGTCTTTGGAGCCAAAGGACTGCGGCTTCGTTGTGTCTCCGAGGTCTTGCTAGTAGGGGAACGCGAGCGTCTGTCAAAGCGTGAAGAACGTTTCACGTCAGGCTCTGTCTGGTCAAATCTAGAGCGTTTCGAAACTTTGCGTTCCTCGTCTGCCATTTCAAGATGGTGTAGAGATAGCTAAGTTCAAATTTGCTACTTTTTGTCGAGGTTGTAAATTGTGACTTTTTGGATGCGGAGGTCGAGAGTGAACAAAGTGAAATTCCCGGTCGGCTATTTTTCGGCGCCATTTCAGCACTAGTAGATAGTTTCATGAATACGAGTAAGGTACCTTATGGAAGTTCAACACTCAGCGCGACACTACAACACTCGAAAGGCAAACTGATTCGCAGTCCTTGACCTTATGATTGCTTTGAAAATACCGGAATGGACGAACTCTTCGATGTCTTCGACGATCAGTCAACTGGTGGAAAGCCCCAAAGCAGCAAGCAAAAGCCGCGCAAAGACAAGAGCAAGAAGAGACTGGCCAGTGGAGAGGCCAAGAACATCAACGGAAATCTTAATGGCGGCGAGGACGTCTCTATGATCGAGGCTGCAGAGCATGACCAGCCCACACAAGAAACGAATGGAGATAGCCAACCGGAGGCCAAGCGACAGCGGAAGGATGTTGAAGCAGAGCCCCTAGTTACAGACACGTTCGAGACAGAGCAATCAAGAGAAGTAGCTGCATCTGCTGGGCTTCAGGCAGCAAAAGAAGGTACTGCGGTCGTCTTGTCCCATCAGGTCAGACATCAAGTCGCTCTTCCCCCGGACTACGACTATGTGCCCATTTCAGAACATAAAGCTCCAGAGACGCCAGCACGCACATGGTCTTTCACCCTGGATCCTTTTCAACAGGTATCTATAGCGTCAATTGAACGAGGAGAGAGTGTGCTAGTGTCCGCCCACACCAGTGCTGGAAAAACTGTGGTTGCAGAGTATGCAATTGCCCAGAGCTTGAAGAACAATCAAAGAGTCATCTACACGAGTCCGATCAAAGCGTTGAGCAATCAAAAGTACCGAGAATTCGCTGCAGAATTTGGAGATGTAGGCTTGATGACTGGGGATGTGACTATCAACCCAACGGCAACATGTCTGGTCATGACTACGGAGATTCTTCGGTCCATGCTCTACAGAGGCTCTGAAATCATGCGAGAAGTGGCGTGGGTGGTTTTCGACGAGATTCACTACCTGCGAGACAAAGCCCGTGGTGTAGTGTGGGAAGAGACCATCATACTTTTACCTGATAAAGTCCGCTATGTCTTTCTCTCGGCCACAATACCAAATGCAATGCAATTTGCAGAATGGATTACCAAGACACACGGCCAGCCTGTCCATGTCGTCTACACCGACTTTCGACCAACCCCTTTACAGCATTACTTCTTCCCAGCTGGAGCCGATGGTATCCACTTGGTCGTTGACGAGAAGGGTGTTTTCCGCGAAGATAATTTCAACAAAGCTATGACCACTATAGCGGACAAGCAAGGTGATGACCCTGCAGACGCAATGGCAAAGCGGAAGGGCAAAGGCAGGGACAAGAGGCTGAACAAGGGTGGAACGAAAGGCCCTTCTGACATATATAAAATCATAAAGATGATCATGATGAAGAGCTATAATCCCGTCATCGTCTTCAGCTTCAGTAAGAATTTGTGCGAAGCATACGCTCTTCAGATGAGCAATCTTACTTTCAATGAGAAATCCGAGAAGGACATGGTCGAGAAAGTCTTCAACAGCGCTCTGGAGATGCTGACCGAAGAAGACAAGCAACTACCGCAGATCCAGAACATCCTTCCATTGCTGAAGCGCGGAATTGGAATTCATCATTCTGGACTACTGCCAATTTTAAAGGAGACCATCGAAATTCTTTTCCAGGAAGGACTCATTAAGGTACTCTTTGCAACAGAAACCTTTTCGATCGGTCTGAACATGCCTGCAAAGACTGTGGTTTTCACGAGTGTTCGCAAATTTGATGGTGTCTCACAGCGATGGGTAAGCCCCTCAGAATTTGTTCAAATGTCAGGGCGCGCTGGTCGACGTGGTCTTGATGATCGAGGCATTGTTATCATGATGATCGACGAGAAAATGGAACCTGCCATTGCCAAAGAGATCGTTCGCGGAGAGCAAGATAAGCTGAACTCGGCGTTCTATCTCGGATACAATATGATCCTGAATTTGATGAGGGTCGAAGGCATATCTCCTGAGTTCATGCTTGAGCGATGTTTTTACCAATTCCAGAACACCGCAAGTGTATCAGGGCTTGAGAAAGAGTTGCACGATCTAGAGACACAGTGGTCGAACATGCAAATTGTCGATGAGGGAACAATTCGAGAGTATTACGACTTGCGAAAACAGTTGGATAGCCACTCAAAAGACATGCGCGATGTCATCAACCACCCCAACTATTGCCTGCAGTTCATGCAATCCGGTCGCCTCGTAAGAATAAAGCACAACGACAACGACTTTGGCTGGGGCGCGGTTGTCAACTTTACCCCAAGAAAACCTGGCAAGGACCAAAAAGCCGAAGACATTACACCGCAGCAATCCTACGTCATAGACGTACTCTTGCAAGTGACGGACATCTCATCAAATGGCACACGAACTTTTCAGGACCTGCCGCAAGGGGTCCAACCAGCAGTTGATGGGGGAAAGTCAAAGATGGAAGTCGTGCCAATTTTGTTGTCGTGCGTCGAGTCCATTGGTCATGTTCGAATCTTCTTGCCTGCGGACCTGAAATCAGCCGATCAGCGCAACACTGCGAAGAAGTCCATTGATGAGGTGAAGCGAAGGTTCCCGGATGGGATAGCTGTACTTGACCCTATCGAGAACATGGGCATCACAGATGCTTCATTCAAGGACACGCTAAGGGTACGTTTCACTCGTATGGAGTATTCGTATTGTGCTAAACGGTCTACAGAAGATTGAAGTGCTTGAGTCTCACCTACTTACTAATCCGCTACACAATTCTCCCCGTTTGCCAGATCTCTACAATCAATACGCGGAAAAGGTCGGATTATCGGATAAGATCAAGAACGTCAAGAAGCAAATCACTGCTGCCCTTTCAATCATGCAGCTTGATGAGCTGAAATGCCGGAAGCGTGTCCTCCGCCGCTTCGGATTCATCAACGATGCCGAAGTCGTCCAGCTCAAAGCTCGCGTCGCCTGCGAGATTAGTACCGGCGATGAGCTTCTACTCAGCGAACTCCTCTTCGATCGCTTCTTCAACGAACTCTCACCTGAAATGTGTGCTGCGGTATTGAGCTGCTTCATCTTTGAAGAAAAGTCCGATGCGCCTGCACTGAAAGAAGAGCTTGCCAAGCCATTCCGTGAAATCCAAGCCAAAGCAAGAACAATAGCAAAAGTATCCGTTGAGAGCAAAATGCGAGTAGTTGAAGATGAGTACTTGGCTTTATTCAAGTGGCAGCTCATGGAAGTTGTTTTTGCATGGGCACATGGAAGGTCCTTTGCAGAGATATGTAAGATGACTGACGTCTATGAAGGCAGCCTAATTCGTCTCTTCAGAAGGCTTGAAGAGCTCTTGAGACAGATGGCCCAAGCTGCCAAGATGATGGGTAGTGATGACTTGGAGAAGAAGTTCGAGGAATCATTGACAAAAGTTAAAAGAGATATAGTTGCAGCACAGTCGCTTTACTTATGAAGCGTCGGATTGTTTTCAACTAGATTAGTACTGTTTGTGGCCTTTTGGTCATGACACCACGATTTTGAGCAGGGCACTTGGTTGGTACACCAGATGCAGATGTGAGCGTTTTTAGCATAGCGGATGCTGCATATAGACGGCAGGTCAATAGGAAGACAACAACCCACAAACTTTCGCCTCTACAGGTACGACACCGACCTGACGACCAATTATGAGAATACAGCAAGAGAACGCTGAACATTGGGTAGAAGGCCTTTAGAAGCCATGTTGAAGATTTCAAGCATGAGATCAACAACGCGGGTTTGTGGTCTTGTACCCAGAAATCTGCTAAGCTCATGGTAAGGTCGAATATGCAAAAGATTGGATTCGTTTGAGACACTGGCGGAAATGGTATGTATATATGCAGTGTTCATGCATGCCCTTGCAATCCCTGCAACGTCGGGCAGAGCAGAGAATAAAAAGCATGGACATGGGGTGGAAGTAATTACAAGATGGGTATTCTAGCGGTTGCTTGCCCAGTAGATAAATGTGTTTGTGTGAGAGTGAAAGAAAGTAGTGTTGTTTGTTGTATCATCATCACGACATGCTCTCATGTTTGACACTCACACGAATCCTCGATCATCAGTGTGAGTGGGAAAGCACCAGTGTTATTACAGTGCCAAGCATGGACCTTCGACACTTTCCGAGCGACTACTCGTAATAAATAATACGAGTACCGAGTACCTTAAGTAACTATCCACCCCCACTTCTTCTTCTTCCACTTCCGTCTACTTTATACCTTCCTTACCCTCAAAGGATCTTCGGTCTGAGGGTCACATATTACTCCTGCAGCTATGAATGTTCTTGCTACACCTCCACCTCCCCATCATTTTTCCAACCCACGTCTCTCGCCCTCCCGCTCAAGTCCGCCTTTCCCACTTTTCCGCCTGGAAAACAAAGCTAATTGACCTAACAGTGTCGTCTTATACTCCCACCGCCTCTGTCAGCCGGAAACGAAAAGTAGAAGACGATGAGCCTCAAGCCGAAGACAGAATGTCCTTTTCCCCTTCCATTTCTCCAGTCCCACATACGCGCCCACTACCCGCCTATCGACACGCCAAGAGACCCAGGTCAGGTCCTGTCGGCAGAGCACTTGCCCTGCCCAGACTTTTAGAGACATTAGATGCCGACTCGCTACGGGCTGTTCTACAGTCCCTCTGCACAAGGCATCCTGAAATAGGCACCGAAGTTGAACACACAGCACCCAGGCCCAGTGTTCCATCAGCCCTTAACGTCCTCAAGAACTACGAATCAGCTTTACAAGCCTCCTTTCCCTTCGGTGGTGACTCATCTTCGGACTATGCGTACAATCGAGTGCGAGAATCTCTCATGGCTCTCCTCGACGCTCTTGCTGACTTCACGCCACATTTTCTGCCACCGAACGAAACCCAGGCATCCCAGTCCCTTACCTTTCTCGATGGAGCAACAGATTTCATCCATAGACTACCAGACTGGTCCTCCTTCCAAAACAGTCTACACAAGCACAACGCTTACGAAGAGATCTCTGGAGCCTGGGTATTAGCTATAAGGGAAGCAGCAAAGAGGGCCGGAGGTATGCAATTACAATATGGAGGATGGGATCAGAAGCTGGCAAAGCACAACCAGCAAGCGAGTGGGAAGCTTCAGGATGCTGTGAATGAGCTCAGTGCAAACATCGGGTGGATGGGTGGTCAGCCTCAAGCCCAGCAGCACGGGAGCCGGGGGGATGAAATAAATTCCGTGAGACAGGAGCTCTTGGCCGGAACTTACGGCAAAAATTTGCCCGTACATGTTGGACCGTGGTAATAGCGGGAAAGACCAAGTTAATTATGCATTTGGGAACCACATGCGTCGGTTGAGCCGGTTCGAATTGCGGTCAAAGGACCTAGGAGCGTAATGCATAGCGAGGAATAGGCGTGTTAGGCATGACATTGGTCCCTTGTGTTCATAGCAGGCGTTGCATTTAAGAGCGAGATCGTTGGGTTTACGGCATTGCATGCCTGGCATGGTGGACTACCTCCACCAGCGTTCTTTGATAGCGATATGGCATGGTAGTGAGTCAAGAAGCCATCTTGTGTTGTTCTAGCCTAATCAGTGATTTACTGTGTAGGTCTCTTCCCTAAAATGCGTTGAATGACAGAGTGTTGCTCCTGCCTTATTAACCACTCTCAGAGTCGTGAAGCCATGAACCATGAACCATGAACCATGAACCATGAACCATGAACCATGAACCCCACTCCCTCATGCCAGAACCTCTGACTTGACGGCAGCATTACAACGCCCAACTTCTTTACAGTTTTACTTGCATCTAGCACAACATCAGTGGGGACAATGGCAATACTTCAAGGATCGATGGTGTTGATCGAAGTGAACGGAAACAGCTTGCGTGAATACCGTGATCATGAGTGTCAAGAAGTCCGTCTGGATTCAATTTCAAATTACATCGAGTCCTTTTCTGGCGCCGCGTTCGCAGTCAGAGTTTCCCTGCCAAAGATTTTCTCGTTCACTTCTGATGCACTGGGCGTCTTTCTGTATCTGGACGGTACACACCTCGAGAGCGGCATTTTTAAGAAAGGGTTACACGACTACAGGCTCAAAGGCACATTCGGAGTCGGCGAAGGAGCATTTGGATACAAGGAGTTCACTTTCAACGAAATCAAACGTCCGTTGTCTACTGCCGTTTACAATTGAACGCTAACCAGCTGACGTCTGAATCATAGTCGAAGAATCCTCCACGTCAAAGGCAAAGGATACAGGAAGACCTAGTTTCGCCTATCTGGGAACTATCGCTGTCTAATTCTTTCGCATGCGTATGGTTGGTCCTCGGATCAAAGAGGGAGGCAGCCGATCTTCGGCACTAGGTCTCCCAGATGACCTGCGAGTGTCTGAGAAGGAGCTCAAAGGCAGGAGTGTCACGCACAATGCCAAGTTGGGATACTCCAGATTAGGGGCCTTCAAACGTTCGGCAGGACGAGACTTCATGCGGACAGAATATATGGACGGAGAGACGTCTCCTCTCGCGGTCTCCAAATTCAAGTACTGCTCCAGGAGTGGGTTCATGGATTGGTGTCTCGTTGGAAGGGCGCAGGTCCTGACGCCTTACAGGGGCCTTGCAAGGTTTGCTCCTTATACCTCGAACGCCAAACCCTCCTAGATCCACCACTCCTGTCCCATTGGAAGGACGTCCATTTGAAGAGCCAAATGCGGCGGAGAAAGACGGGCTTGTGAGAAGGCAGCAGGTGCTTCCTCGCGATCAAGGAAATACTCACGGGCTGTTGCTGAGGGAGTACTTAGGCAAGGTATAGAGTGCAGCACGAAAGCCGTGTCAAGTTGGAAAGTGGCGTCAAGATGGGGCGAGACGTCAAACGGGAGCGCGATGAAGAGTATAAGGAGATGATGGCATCAGCGTCGGCGAAGAAGGTCAAAGGTCCCATTGCGAACGGGGAAACCGTGGAGTTTTCAGACGAGGACTGAAAGAAAGAGGCTGGAGAAGCGCAGCAGAACAGCGTTGCAGTAGGCTTAAGCTTGTTTGCACAGAGATAGAGATGCACTATTCTCACGTGGAATCGGCCATCTTGGCTATTTGCCTGTATCGTGATCAGATGCTACGAATGTTTGCCAGCGTTGTCATCAAGCTATTTACTTGATTGCTAATGTACTCTAGAATGGAGCATCGCTGGCTGATCTCAATCATAGAACGCGTATCTACAGTATTCGTGGTGGTAGCAGATATTTCAAAGACGTTCCAAGCGCTCAACGGGGGTATCTTTCCAGAGGCTCCAATGCTCCGTCCAGCTCCAACGCTAAAAAATGCAAAGAAAAGCAAAGGCTATTGCTGTAAAATGGCAGTTAAATCACCATGAAGAAGCTCGCGGGCTATCCGCTACAATCCCCATACTCGGACATCATGGACGCGTAAGATCTTTGTAGGAGATCCTATCGGCGATGGTACATAGTGTTCTGCAGATTGAGCAGCGAGTCGGCCCGCTGAAACACATCCCCCTCGAAAGATCGATTCAAAGAAGCACTCGCTGGCGTCGCAGGCACCGTGGCTTGGGCAGCTGGGCCCAGCGCAGCAGACAAGGGAGTGGCAGGTACACTCGGCGTGTATGGACTGGAGCTCGAAGCTGCGTTTGAACCCCCAGACCCACGTGTGCGGTGCTGATAAGCGTGATATCCGTTCGGAGCCGGTGTCTGCACTCGCGACGGAGGCTGGGTTTGAGGCTCAAGTTCAAAAGTAAGACGATTCCACGGAGAGTTCGTGATCAAAGTAGCTGCTTCGGTTGCAGACTTGTGGACGGGACGAACTTGATGTCTCATTTCGCTGGGCACGAGATTGAGCAGCCTCGCTTCTCTGAGAGACGCCAGAAGGCTGCTGTAGGAGTCGACAAAGTCTTTAACAAGCCGCCAGAAGTCCCTGGCATTGCGTGCCTCGGGATCATTGAGCTTGATAATCGAAAGTCGCTTCTTTAGCTTTTCACTCATGTTCAAGCAAGTTTTGTTGCGGTTTACAAGTGTCAACCACAGCTCACGGATTTTCTCATGGGTGTATTGTCTCTGGGAGGCTTCTGCGGCATTGTTGAAGAACGGTTGCAGCTGCGGAATGATCTGAAGTCCTTGATCAGCGGACTTCCGGAGGATGACGAAAATTTGCTCGAATTGAAATCTTTGCTCCTTTTCAATCCGGGCTTGCTCCGGCATCATTGTGACGCTTCCGCTACGAGAACGAGTAGCAAGTCTGGCGGAACTGAATGACTCGCCTGAACGAGGTGTGCTAACTACGGAGCTGGAGGTTGAGCCGGGAAACATTGCAGCGCGACTGTTTGAGCTGCTTCGACCGTTGAGATACAGCGGTACAGCAGTCTGAGTGCCCAGCGCTGCATGGAGATCGACGTGACTGCTGAACTGCTGAACACCACCTCCATTCCTCCATCGTCTCTCGGGTTTCGGTCGATCTCGGGTTGGCGTCACAGAATCATCGCGATTCTTTGAACTCTCTCCTTCACTAGTATCTGCTTTAATTTGTGAGACTTGCTTTACGTTGACCTTCTGGGCCTTCTTTGCCGGCCGTTCCCCACCCAAGGTATGATTAGAATTGTATACCTCGTTGAGGCTTCCGTAGAGAAGGAGCATCAAAGTCCGAATGTATGTCGGGTCGGCATCTTGAGCAAGCTTTCTAACAGAGCGAGTTGTAAGCTGTGCAATAGGCTCGTGGGTCAGGATACAAGCATGGGTAGCCTGGCGTACAGCCTTCCTCGACGCGTCTGTGAACCCTAAGCCTTGGACCGCATCGCGCATGCACTTGCTCAATTCTTGATCCAAATGCTCAACGCGGATGGCAGCATTGTGAAAATCCCTTTCCAAGCTTGATCGCTTAGGCTTCCCTTCCTTGATCACAGGAAATAGAATACCAAGATGATGATGTATGAGGTTCAATGAGTACAAGATGCCTTTTGCAGCTTCGATGATCCTGGTTCCGGGAATATTTTGTTGTTTTTGTCGCGGTAGACTCGACAAAGGACGCCCAAGCATGCCGCGCTGATCTTCGATACCATGTAAGGATGTCATATTCGAAGGACTGATATCGCCAGCGCGAACTCCTTGACGCAAAGCAGAACCGTGGCTTTGTCCACGCAGATGATGGCTATTTCTGTTGGCACGTGTCTCATCAAGAACAGTAAGATCAGTCTGCTTCTTGGGTACGATGCCCATGCGCTTGTTTCGGGTGTTTTGTGTAGCTTGTAGAATGCTTTCGCTATTGCTCCGATTCCTTTCATTGCCCAACGATAAAGGTGCAAGGCCAGGTCGACGAAGTGCCGCATTCTGTAATAAAACATTGTTTTGACTGGAAGGAACTCTGTAATGTGAGCGAGCTGGTAGAAGTGGCTTTGCAAAGCCTGGGGACCTCAATTCAGATGCCGATTCGGACTCGCTTGTGTTGTGTCCGTAATTCCTCGCTTGCAAGGGGAAGCGTAATAAGGCACGTGGCGTCTCTAAAGGTCCATCGCTGCCACGATAGCGGTAAGCAGTGTGCGAAGATCATGTTCCGTAATACGTACCTCGAGTCGCCTTCAGAGTCTTTCGCGGCAGCCAACGTTCTCAAATGTTCTAGCACCTTCTTGGTCGACATTGTATCCTTCTCGATCTCGTTGTCAACAAATGCTGGCGATGGACCCGGGGAGAGATCGCTGCCCTCTACAATGCGCTTAAGCCTCGGTGTCAAAGGATTGCCAGTCAGTTTCAGCATCCTAAGCGTGATAATACTTCCGAGGCAAAAAGGGAGGTCTCCAATGTTGTTGTGCTGTATTGAAAAAACCCGCAACGCTTTCATCTGTTCGATTTCGTCCGGAACTTCGCTAATCTTGTTTCTGCTGAGATCGAGTATCTCTAACTGTGGCAGGCCAAAAATCTTTCTTTCTATTAGCTTTCCTTTCGAATGATCCCATTGATTTTCAGCTTACGGCCTTGGGCACCTGTCTGAATCGGTTGTCGCGGAGATTAAGATATCTCAAAGCGGAGCAACCAGTAAATTCGTACGCGATATGGGATAGCTGGTTGTGAGCCAGCTGCAGCCTATGACAATCAAAACTCAGCATGAAGTTCGCTTTCAGAATAAGTTCACGTTGGTGCAGAGCCAAAAAAGAAGAAAGGAAAGCGCGAAGGTATAGCTGCCAGGAGGAGGGCTCGTACCTTTCGACATCTTGTCCTATGATGGCAACGACCTCCTTTGGTATCTGTGAAAGATTCCTTTTCCTCAAATCAAGGGTCAATTTGGGCTTCACTGTTTCGCCAGCATTCTCCACCCCAGTTAGGGATTGCTGGAGGGTACTGTGTGCTTCATCGACGGCTTTGTCATGGGCTTCTTGAAAAAGCTCCACACTTTCACGCGTTGTCAAGCCTGATAGCTTGTCGTGCCTCTCCCGGGAAGGCTCTTGGGAAGGAGCCATGGATATTGTGGAAAAATCATAATCTGAGGGGTACCTTTCCCTTAGAGTAAGCACGAGGCTGAGCTTAGTGCGGTGCGCGCAAGAGGACGCTCACCCAGTGTATGAAGATTCAGGCATGTTGGACAATACTCTCAGTACAAGCCGAGGATCATCAGAATGAGGGGACGGTATCGTTGGTCGTTTCGTTACACGAAATGATAGAGGAATGGATGCCAAGTCGATTCTGTTGGTTGGGAGAGCGAGATGCAAAACAAAATATTACAGACACTGTGAGAGATACGGGATACACTCAGGCACTCCAGAGTGCAATGTGAAAGTGAAAGAAGGGGATGTCAGTGAAAGCATAAGGTACTTCCTAGGGTAGGTAGTGTTCCTACTTTACAGTACATACCCCCCGAGCCCCCCTACCTTTATATGCCATGCGGAATAACCGCCACTAGACAAGGATACCTCGGCTGCTAATGTCAATCCCGCAGGTTGCCGTCATACTGCGTTTGGGGTCCCCGGGCCCCCACCCCCTTGGTGCCAAAAATGTTCTTCTTGCTCCCCGGAGTTCCGTGTACCATAGAGTAATTTGCTGGGCTTACATCCTGAGGTCTACTTTTATTTATAGGGGTAAAAGGGGTAAAAGGGGTGAAGAGGATAGGAGCAAGCACTTGGAAATGTCGCAGCCTGCTCGATGTTCCTTTATCCTTGTTCTGTGGAGATCAAAGCCCTAAGATTGGCAAGATTGGCAAACAGAGAAACGCATGATGGCGTTAGAATCAGTCGTGGCGCTCCGCACTCGTGTCATTGCTCCCACTTTCGTGCTTGTTCCATCTTGACAAGTTGAGATCGCGTTGACTTTCTTAAGGGGGCCTAGCACATCATCCGCCGAATCAACATTGGCTTGAAAAGCAACGTTCTTTGGTCTAACATTTACTAAAAGTTCATGGCCTAATCATAGCACCACCCAAAGCACTCTGACCTTGAGCGGGTATCTGATCGGAGACTTCCTCAAGTGCAGCTTCGTATTCGGCAGGATTTGAATCCAGCGCCATGTCCCCGCTTTCCACACCACCCGTATACATCGCTGCCTGTCTTTGCTCGGCCAGAACCACCTCTTTCGCTGCCCATTCCTTCCATCTCTCATACTCTTTGTCTTCTAGTTCCATCCCAATGTCTAGCGCAGACTTTCCAAAGTATGCTCCGGTGGACATTGCTTCCTCTTTTGCTACCCTTCGCTCCACGTCTTCTTGAAGCCGTAGGTCGTAGAATTCTTTCCGTGCCTGGTCGTAGGCTTGGGCGGATGTAATCCCTGGCACGTTATGCCGCAGCCATAGCTGTCGCTGGACAACGCTATCAAACTCAGTACTGGATCAGAGCGACCGGCGGGGAAATATCACCTCTCTCCACTCAAAGCCTTTTCTGATTGTTCAATGTGACTCCAATCCGTCTTCTGAGAGTCTTTCCCATCATCTTCGATCACTAGCCGTGGCCTTGCCAGCTCCCACGGATGATCTTTGAAGAATTCTTTCCGTAAAGCATCTTCTTCGTAGTGTATCGTCTGCGGTTGGAACAGCTTACTCGGCTTCTTCGTCCTTGATCTAGCCTTTCGTTGCTGATGTGGGAGGGGCTGCGTCCGAACGAGAGGCTGAGCAGGCGTTATGGAAGCGACGACGTTGTACCAAGGAGGAGTTCGCGATAATCGTTCTGTATTGAGGAGCTGGGTCGCGGTCTGGTGCACGCGCAAAGGACGAAAATCGTACCGACCCATCGCCGGGACTTTTGAAGTAAATGGCTCGAAATGAAGGAATGCCAAGTTAGAAGACGTCCAACTATGGGCTTCAAGCTTTACTTTAACATTCATCCGAGAACCCCATGAGGCGCAAAATCACCGCAGAGGCGCCAAGGCGGCTGTTCCCGCTAGAGCGTGGAGTAGAATTTAGGTACTTTGATGGTACTGTACCGATAATCAAAACTTCTCTTTGACGACTCCATCGATGTTGATGTTGATGTTGATGTTGATGCTTGGTTACACGCTGCTCTCGATTTACTTGATTTCGTGGCCAATGCCAAATTGACGCTATGCTCTACGCTTCATGGCCGCCCTCAATGCCTCGATGGCGAGGAACTCCACGAGCCGAGTCAAGAATGTCAAGAGACCTCTAGGACCTCAGCTTCTTACTTTTGTCTTCACCTTCCTACAGCCTGCCACCTTTATATTGTTGAGTACCTTGAAAGAGCAACCGATCAAAGCTGCCACCAGGAAACAACGACCTACCCCTTCCTCAACTCCTCCCCCTTCTCCGCCTCAGCTCGACAATATATTCATTGACGCCTTAGCCAAGGCATGTCTATGCAGGCGGCATACTAGAGCTAGCATGGCCCAAGAAATCCCTCCTACTCCTGGTTACTTGTATCACAAAGCCAGGCGGAGAAACGCTTACGACGCAGCGAGGCAGATACGGCATCTCCATCGCGCTGCAATGCCCCCACGCCCTCCTGCTAAATTTCGATATCTCTCGCGCGATGACTACCTGAGCATGCTAGATTACTATAGGGAATCGTACAGCACCCAGGCCGACGGTTTGGCAGAACTACAACCAGCCACTCGGGATTTATCCACGTCGAGGAGTGAAGACGCCATCATTCCGCCTCCAGAAGTGCATATATGTAGCGAAGAGCCGCCCTCACTAGCCCATGAACGAATAAATGACAGTGATTTACCAGCTTTGAATCACCTGCTAGAGGCACTGGGCAGGGACGATTGTACACATGAAGAAGCCTTCGAAGCTTACTCTGCGTTACCATTCCCTGGAGTTTCCTTTCTCTCACCCCATAAGCGTCGGCTGCTTTTTCGTCGACTCTCCGTCTTGGAAAAGAAAAGCAGAACTTCAAAGATGCGCTATCTTTCTGTCGTAGACGACATGAACTCTACAGATCTACCAATGACCCCCGCGGAGTGGAATAGCGCAATAGCCTTTTGCGGGCAATGTTTTGGGCGTGTTACAGCGGTAGATGTTGAAAACGCGCTTAAAACATGGAAGGAAATGGAGCAAGAAGCGAGTATTAGAAGTGGAAGCATAACCTTCAACATCCTTTTCGATATGGCCGCCAAAGCAGGCAAGTTCGCGCTCGCAGAAATGATTCTGAATGAAATGGGGAACAGGAAATTAAAGTATAATCGCTATTCTCGCAACTCCTTCATATTCTACCACGGCCTCAGGGGAGATGGCGATGCTGTCCGAAGGGCCTATCGTGAATTCGTCAAAGCGGGCGAAATCGTCGACACAGTCGTCATGAATTGCGTTATCACATCCCTGATCCGAGCTGGCGAGCCCGCAGCTGCAGAGCAGGTCTACGAACGCATGAAGCGAATGCACGCAAAACAGACCGGTCATCGTCTGCCCCCTGGCAATTGGCGAGAAATTCGCGACCTAAGCCGTCTGCTCTATCGAGCAGCGGAGCACTTTAAAGAAGACCCCTGGAAGCTACAGAAATTGCGAGAAGAACAGTCCATTACCCCAGATGTACAAACCTACGCCCATTTCATTGAATATCATGTCTCCCAGACCGGCGAACTCAGGCGCATCGCCGCTTTTCTGGCCGAAATGCGACATCTAGGATTACCCATGCACGGACGTATTTTCACTAAGCTCTTCAAAGGCTTCACATACCATGGTGGCGTACGGTACACCTCTTGGACCCGAGCCCGCCTGGAGATCGTATGGGAATCGATGCTGGGAGCAATAGATCAGGGGCTAGATGATGTACGCGTCATGAAGTGGATGGTGCTCTGGGCCGTCCAAGCCTTTGATCGCTGTGCTGGACGGCAAAGGACGTTGGAGATCTGGAGCGAATTGAGACAGAGATGGGAGCCCGGCGATGGGGATGTGGCGTTTGTGATGACCACACTCGGAAAGATACTCACAGTGAATAGCGGTCATTATACCTTTGACGCTCAACATAGCCGTCAATAGAAGAAAAAATACAAAGAGACACAACGCCTAGCTTCCACAATGTTTACGAATTTGCTTAACATGTACGGGGTAAGGCCCTGTTTACCTCGACGAATCTTAGCAATTACATCACTAGCATTCACTCATGGTTATGAGGACGCGAGGCGAGACTATGCTTGATTGTAAAAATATTTTGGTACGGACATTGTTTACCTATGTACATGATGCTCAAAGCTTGGGCGGTCTTTCATGTGCTCTTCGCAGGTTCCTGCATTCTCATACACACAGACGTCTCTCGTACCAAGGAAGACCACTACCAAATCATTCCAAGCCTCTGCTGCGCGAGATGGGGGTTTGGAGTATGATCGTGTCATAATAATCGTTTGGGCAACGGAAAACAGAATTCCAAGAACACTGGTCGGCCAAGATTGTGATGGCGATGGCGGCTTAGTTTTGCGAGACTTGTCGTACAAAATTATGATAGTACATTCAAAAGTCTCGGTAAGGGACCAGAAAAGCGAACAGTGTCTAGACTTCAGAATCCGGCACTAGGGGCTTGTCACAAAGCTCATCTTCTTTCCGCTCCCTGGCTCCGTCAGCTCACGAGATCTTAGCTCATTAGTCCTTGCCGTTTTTCAATCAGCTTTCCAGTGTGTTGTCAATCCTCCATCAAGGTCCTCTTTCCCAAGGTACAGCTCCAGTGCATACATCCCCATGGTCGCTGCGATATTGACCCATCTCCACAAATTACCTCCAGCATCACCTCCTTGGCTGGTCCACCAGTCACCATCGCCGCCATCTCCGCTTGTTGATGCAAAGTGCTGCATCAGGAGGCTAGTGTAGACAGCAATCAGAATGCTGGGGCTAAACCAGCTAAGCAATCCAAGTAGCTGGCCTGCGCCATCCGAGTCCTCAAGGGACGCTTCCTGAGACAGTGCGCGCGCTCCAGATTCACGGATAGCCGGTATGATACGAGTGGAGGCGTAGAGAACGAAAAGGCGATAAGCGAGTGAAATGATCACTGATGGAGTGATGGTACTCAGTGCTGCAATGATGAAGTTGAAAGCTGCAGGTATTGCGGAAGGCAGAACTGATAGAGCTTGTAGTAGGGTAGTGTACGAAGCCATGATGATTGGCGGAAATGGCGGGAAATCCGCTGCCTCAGCTGGAGGGCGTAGTGGCTCGACAGGGTTAGTCGGTTGGTAGTCGGTGAAGATCTGGTAGAGACATAGGACGATGTATGCGAATAGGAGCGAACTTTCGACAGGATTTCCTTTCCCACTGCCGATACCCCAAGCGCAGAGGAAAACGGCGCACGTGACTGTTATGCCAATAAGTGTGGCATCGACGTTACCAATCTCTGGAAAACGAGTGACCCTCCAGAGGAAGTAAACTGAGCTCGAGATCACCGATGCAGACGTGACAAGCAAGCCGATCTACACAACATTGTTAAAGATGCTCAGATAGTCTAAGGGGAGACATACCATCCAGCTGTCGCTCCTCCCACCCCTATTGACAAGCCACCTGGTAATCTGGCCTGCAGCTTGAATGACTAAAAGGCTGCAGAATCCCTCGCATAGCTGGAACACCGGGGTTGACCATCTGAGCGTCTTATTCCAGCTTCCCACAGTCGCTGTCTCTGCCAAACCATCGGGCCCGAAGATCCATTCCCATACTGATGCATCTTGTGCTCTTTTCCCGCTGAATGTCCTCTCAACCCAGCTACTGTTATCGACGGGCTCGACCGAAAATCGGTTTAACGACCATATCAGGAGTGTTGGCACCACCAACCATTGTGTCCAAGCAACGAGTTGAACCAGGGTATACCGATATCGAGACTTTTCGGGAGTCGCCAATCGTAGGATGGAGTATGAGAAATAAAAGGAAGCGATTGAGAGGGAGAATGCAAGGCCGCAAGCCCGCCCGCCGACGTCGAACGCCAATGGTATGCTAAGAATGATTGCCGTTAAAAAGACGACGGACGAGAATACCCTCAAGATCCACATGAGCTCTAACAGCGCTCAGGGCGCGCACAGGACGCTGTGAGGATTGAGAGTGTTGGAGTCAAAGCAGAGGACTGGGCTTGATGAGAGGGAAGAAAGCTAAGGTCTTTTCTTGCGCTTGAGGAGGTGAGGTTGATTTATTCTAAAAGTCAACATGCGTCTGGAAGGTTGGTGAATCTTATAAGTGGTGTCAAGAGTGTGTCAAGAGTGTGTCAAGAGTGTGTAGATGTAGAGGAGGTTTCTGTCACTCCGACTGCCTGTTCTCAAATTTTAGAAGCAGGTTTGTAGGTAGACCAATAGATTGTAGTGTCGCGTGCGGTTTCTCTTAAACCCTGCAGGTAGTAGTGTAGGCGCTGAGCGGAAGCAGCCTGAAAAACCCTACCTACCTTACCTAGTCCGACTGGTCGTCGTTAAAGCAGGCTTCGACCACCATCATCATCATCATTGTTAATATGTTAGCATCTCTTCCTTGGGTTTCCTTATGAGAAGACTGGTGCAAGATAGTGGAGCAGATAGTTACTGCGTATGTACGTAGTGAAAAGTACTCAAAGTAAGGTAAAGGTATCTATCTATCTTACTCAATTTGAGCTCCGCATCTTGGCTTACCGAGTACGAGTAACCGTAAAATGGAAAGCTCGGTGTCGATATACCAAACCGCCAAGCTAATTCGATCAACTTTCCCCGCTGAGTGGGCAAGTCCCAGTTAGTATTACCTTTAGTAACGCATTACTATGTAATCTCTTGGTCTAGTCGTAACATTTAGCAAAACCCCGTCCTAGCCATTACTCTTGTTGGATCTCCAAGTGGTGGAACTCTGGATGCTGCGCAACATTTACAGAATGACAGAAGCAAAGAGATTGAGAATGGATCCCGGTCCATTGATTGGCACTCACAAGTATGTCGCACCGTGTCCCATGCACCAAATTCTAGCTGACATCTCCAGTGGTCACTTCCACGCCGACGAGGCCCTCGCCGTTAACCTTCTCCGCATGCTCCCCACCTACAATCCATCAGCCCTCGTCCGCACCCGTGACCCAGCCCTTCTCTCCACCTGTCACACTGTCGTTGACGTTGGCGGCGAATACCAGCCTGCCCAAAATCGCTACGACCATCACCAACGTACCTTCACTACCACGTTTCCCTCACGCCCAACCAGGCTGTCCTCCGCAGGCTTGGTCTATATGCACTTCGGCAAGCCGATAATAGCTTTGCAAACGGGTCTGGATGAAGGTAGCGAGGAAGTAGACATCTTGTGGAAAAAGGTCTACGAAGACTTCATCGAAGCACTGGACGCGCACGATAATGGCATCTCAGTCTATGATCCCTCCGAGACAAAAAACCTCCAAAAGCGATTCTATGACGGGGGCATAGGCTTGGGCAGCTTGGTCGGAGATCTCAATGCCAATTTCGAAGATCCTTCCCCCACCAAAACGCCGGAGGAGGCGCAAGAAGCTGAAAACGCCCGCTTTCTGCAAGCGAGCTCCCTTATGGGATCGTGTTTCTTGAGAAAGTTGCAATACTACCACCAAGCTTGGCTGCCCGCGCGCACGCTCGTGCATCAAACCTACGACACTCGCAAAGAGTACGATGCGAATGGGAGGGTAATGCTGTTTCCCAAAGGTTGTCCCTGGAAAGATCATTTGTACACAATTGAGGCGGAAAAGCCGGACGAAGAGAAAGTACTGTATGTTCTATATCCCGAAAGCGAGCATGAAGGCGCAAAATGGCGTGTGCAGGCGGTAAGTGTGAGCAAAGATAGCTTCGAAAGTAGGAAGCCGTTGCCAAATAATTGGAAAGGGATGAGGGATGATCAATTGAGCGAGGTCAGTGGGATCGAAGGCTGTGTCTTTGCTCACGCAAGCGGCTTCATTGGAGGCAACAAGACAAGAGAAGGGGCGCTGGAGATGGCAAAGAAAGCCATCGATCTGTGAAGGAAATGTAATCGCGAAAAAAAAGCAAGGCATAGCGAGGCGTTCAAGAGTTGAAAGCATTCTAAAGGTGTAGAAGCTCACACTTTGACACAGCTATCTCCATTGGTCAAGTAGCTGCAAAAGCATAGAACAAAGTTGCCAGCCATCGCCTTGTGTGTGGGTACTCCGCAGTCAATAACTCCGTAAACACCAGCCTCAGCATTTCGCTCTTCCTAGAGCTATGTAAGCAATAGCGAAGATCGTGACTCGTTGCCAGCGTTAAAACCACGCTCATTTGGCTATTCATTCGCGACATAAAACCTCCCAAGGTCTGGTGAAGTGATCGAAATTCAATGCTGGGACCGGATAGGGACCCCCTCCTTTGATGGCGGACTACTTGCACTTCCCCGCTCTGGGCTCTTCGGACTAAGCACGCTTCCCTCGTCGACGCTCGTCTCCCTCTGTAAGAAGCTACTCTCTTTCACGGGACTGCCGCTTGATGCACCGGGGATGGACCCATTGCTAGCACCATTGCTGTTACCATTACTTCCACTGTTGGGGCCTGGTGAGGTCAGGTGAGGTATGTTCTCTGGTAGGGGATGTTGGCTTCCAATGGAGGTTACGCCGCCTTCGGATGCCTTCCCGGCTTTCGAAAGAGCGTAGTCGCCCGAGTCGAAGTACTTGCGCTCCTTGTCGAGTCATAATGTCAGCGTCAATGTTTGGAGGCAGAGGGAGGTAGGGACTTACTGTGAGCTTGTTCTGCAGAAGGTCCTTCTTGTTGGGCAGCTTTCCATAGAGACGGAAAAGCTTTTGCTCCTCTTCACTGAGAGACTGTACAGAAAATTAGTAACGCCCAATTACTTCATCTAGATCGGCCAGGTATTGATGGGTTGTCGCTCACGCTGATGTCCACCTTATTCTTCTGGTGAGGATTCATAATGAGAAACCCAGGATGGGAAAGGTTGTGAAAATTGAGCTTTAAGGAAGAGCAACCAAGTCTACTCCGTAGCTGTAGCGGTATTGGGATGACCAGCTCTGGATAGGGAAGCAACTTGAGCTTCGTGATTGAAACAAAGGTCTTAATGTTAAAGTTGACGGCAAGGAGAAAGTTCGATCTGTGCTTCGAATACGAGATTGGCCCTTTCTAAACACTATCGTTTGCAGATTGTAAGTAACTCGCGGGACAAAGTAAGGGCACTGATAGAGGTGGCGGAGTAGTCTTGAGGCAGCGAGCGGCGGAATGGCAATGAGAGTAGAAGGAGGGAATGAAGAGGAGATGATGAAGGAAAATTGAGAAAGATTTGTAGGTTAGAAGGAAGGTATTATTGGTGAAGCAGGAAGTCGTCACTTGTGGGACGTGAGGAGGGGAGAGGACGAATGTTTTGGGATCGACCTCATGATACTGTAATATATAGCAGACTACTCGTAAGTCGTAAGGTATTCCGGCTAACTTTTCTTTTATTAGCTCCCGAGCCCGATTCTCCCTATTGGTCAATTCTGTAAGCAAAACCTAAGGTAAGTCACAAGCCCACCAAACATTTCCCTTGCCTTTCCCCTTGCCTCTCGGGCACCTCTTCAATCCTACTACCTTTCCTTTACAGGCTTCCTTGACTGAGTTACTGTACTCGTACAAATCAATATCAACCTTGAACTAGTCGCCGAGCCCTTTAGGTTACGTCTGGGGAAGCTCGGTTCATATCCGGCATAACGCCAAGTACAGCCAAAAATGGGAAGCCTCCTAGGCAAAAAGATGAAAAGTTATATCGTCGAGCATTTAGATCCTGAGCTTGGGCCATGGTCGACGCTCGAGTATCGATCAATCGCTCAAGAATCTGCCAAAGCCGGCGTGAGATTCTTCTTGAGCTCTGTCCCAAAAGTAATGTCATTACCACCAGAGCTTCGACATCTTGAATCTTTGATAGTAGAGCATTCGAGTGTAGAAGAGCTCTTCCAAGAGGAAAAGGGACGAGTATGCTTGCTTGATCCAGCCGCCACTGTTGAACTGAGTCCGGAAGATGGGGCCAAATTCGACGTCTTTCTGTTTGGTGGCATCTTGGGTATGAAATCCATAGAGTATTTGAAAACGAAGAATCTTGGTTGACTTGAGATCAGGCGATGACCCGCCTCGCGGTAAGGAGGAAGGATTCTTCAGGGTATATCGTAGGCACTAAGTCAAGTATAGACAGGACATCTGAGTTGCGGAAGAAGGGCTTCACTGGGAGGAGGCTAGGCCCGATACAAATGACCACAGATACGGCAGTGCGTGTGACTCAGACGGTAATACAGCAGAAAGGTTATTGAAAAATTGCGCCTATAATACGTGCGCTGGAAGCTGAATAGTAGACGTAGTACCCCTGAAGGACATACCATACGTCGATTATCCCGAGCTACATATCGATGACCATGAAAGCACGGAGATGCCTTTCCGCTACGTCAAAAACGCGGATGGCTCGCCTTGCATGCCAGAGGTGAGTTGCACAAAGTCCCAGCTGGAACATCAGGCAACGATATCTCTAATTAGTACAGGGGATGGTGAACTTGATCAAGGCTGACTCAGAGAAGGGCTTTGGCGACTTGCTTTGAGCGATGTCTACTGGTGGGCCCAACAACATAGCATGCATTACTAGCGACGCTTTTTGCTGATGACGAACGTTATGTAGCTTGAGACTGCTCAAGGACCCACTGGACTCGTCTCCGTGGACGCTCCTACTTGAACTCAGGTAAGCACAGAATTATAAAACAACAAAGACTTGCCTACCTTACAGTCCAACACGCGTCTGAATCATTTGCTCTTCGAGGATTCCTGGGAAGTAGCCTTCTGATGTCGCCCAAATCAAGCCTTTCCGGCCACAATCTTCGAGCTTGACCTTTTGGATCGAACGCTGCGTCTGATGTTGGAACCTCCTGCTACCTGTCTTGCTTAGACGGAGTACTCTGCACTTGTTGCTGTCCTTCATACAAGCCAGTATAATACCCTGCATAATACCAAGACATCATGAGATTCTTGAGGGCTTCATCTTTGACTGAACAGAAGTCAGTCATATTTCTCCGTACGCTACTTGGTAACCTCGCTACCATCGATAATTGCTTTAGGCATCCCTGGCTTTCCTTGTTGGTCCACTGCAGTGCTTGCATTGGCTATGCGTTCCTTTGGCTCAGACTCGATAGTGGAAGGTCCCTTATGACACATGAGCCATGTCAAGAAAGAAAATGCTTTCCCTCGCCACTTACGTGAAACGAGTCACTGTCAGGGTTTGCCTGAGCGCTCTCAGGCTCCTCTAGCTCTCCATCTTCCAGCTCTTCTAATGAGATACTGTTGCTTGGCATGCCAGCTGCTGCTTGGGAAAGGCCATCTTCAGTCATATGCGCATCCTGTTCTTCAACTCCAGCCTCTTTGATCACATCTTCGACACGCTCGCCGCGCTTATGTATACTGTGATAGAGCTATACTGAGTCTTAGCAAGAAATGGGGCGTGATTAGAAGCAGAAAGTACCTTGTATTCTGCGAGAGCATCATCCCAGGACTGTAATAAGGCAGAGTCATCCCAAACTTCCGCTTGTGAAAGATGCTTTCCCTTCTTTCCCATCTTTGGAAGAAAGGTGATTGGATGTATATGTATATGGTCCAAAGGCAGAATGGAAGCTCATGGTTGCTCCAGGCCAAGAACTAGCGTCCTACGGCTAAGGCGGCGCCAAAAGACGTCAGTTTCTGCAGTCAGTCTTGGCACAACAACGCGAAAAACAACATCCCCGCCTCCTCTTCTAATAACAAGTTTAACAACAAGAACATTATCCACCAAAACAAATCCACGATTCCACCCCTTTACGTTTAAACATAATAGAGAACCGCCTAGGCCTAAAATCCTATACAACTATCACCTGTACGCTTGAACCTTTTTGTTGCCGACCATGCCAAGAGCCAAGCCGCCCAAGAATTTAGGTAAATATATGTCGAGATCCACCTTCGACAACGGTCCGTCTAACAAAGACTGCGTCTATAGTTGTCGACGGAACCGCGAAGCTTGCCGCCAAGTCGAAGCCCAGTGACAAACATGAAGCTCCCGACCTAAACATCGAAGAAGCTACAGTAGCATCACCAAGACCATCTCGCAAGCGTGCAGGCGATTACTTCGACTTTGATGATGGCGCAGACGTGGAACCACCGAGAAAACCAGCCGATTCAAAGGCTGCCAAGCCCAAAAAGAAGACAAAGACAGCACTTGCTGGTAAAGACGAAATCTCAACCGAAATTGAAGCAAAGCCAGCCGCGACAGCCACAAGAGGCAAGAAGCCCAGTGACAAACATGAAGCTCCTGACCTAAACATCGAAGAAGCTACAGTAGCATCACCAAGACCATCTCGCAAGCGTGCAGGCAATTACTTCGACTTTGATGATGGCGCAGACGTGGAACCACCGAGAAAACCAGCCGATTCAAAGGCTGCCAAGCCCAAAAAGAAGACAAAGACAGCACTTGCTGGTAAAGACGAAATCTCAACCGAAATTGAAGCAAAGCCAGCCGCGACAGCCACAAGAGGCAAGAAGGAAAAAGGGGCGAAAGGCGAAGTCGCTGATTCTCCAAGCGAGACTATCACCAAGGCAGTTGAAAAAGAGAAGAGGACAAGGAAGCCAACGGTCGCCAAAGATGATGTAACCGAAGAGAAGCCTGAGAGCTCGAAGAAGTCAAAGAAGGCGACCAAGGAATTAGTTGCGGATAAAAGTTCCAAGACCGACGCTATCCCAAAGACCGCCAAGGCTGAGACGAAGACGAAAGCCAAGAAATCAAAGGCCGAGAAGGGTCCTACCGAACAGGAAAGTGCTACGGTCGCTCCGGACGTTACTATGGATGAAGGGCCATTTGAAAATCTCTTGGAGTCAGAGAAAGGGCAGGCTCCTGGGGTCACGGAAAAGCAATCCACGACTGGACCTCAAACCAAAAAGGCTGCGAAACCTGCCAAGAAACTGGTCGAAGGATCCAAGGCGAGCAAGATTGAGTCGGCTAAAGATTCAGTGGCGGAAACAGCTGCCGATAGCGCAGATCTTGCGAAGAAGGGAGCCAAGGCTGGGACTGAGAAGGTCAAGAAAGCTGCAAAAACTAAGGCTCCAGCTACTGAAACAGCTGCCGACGTCGCAGATGTTGTAAAACAAGGGGCCAAGGCTGGGACCGAAAAGGCCAAGCAAGCTGCAAAATCTATGGGTCAAGCTACGGAGACGGTTGCTGATGTCGTGAAGACGGACGCCAAAGCTGGTGCCGAAAAGATGAAGAAAGGAGCAAAATCAAAAGATTCTAAGCCCGCCAAGGACGATGAGTCCGTCAAGCTCACAGGGTCTACCAAAGAACAATCAAAGCCGGAGGAATCCAAATCAAAGAAGCGCAAAGCCCCCGCGAGCGCAGATACTGAGATGGTGAAGACTGACATTCTCGATCCATTATCCGAGCATACTTCGACCAAGAAGAAACAGAAGAAAGCGGACACCAAGTCTATATCCCTCGGAGATGCTGTAGGAGAGCTCTTAGCCACTGCAACCGAAGGAGCCAACGCCGCAAAAGCCTCTCTTGGGGGTCTTGCCACTTCAATCATGGGAGGCGCTAGCGAAGCAGCAGAGGAGGCAACGGACGCAAAGAAATCAGTGCAAGCTTCAGCTAAGAATGCCAAGGGTAAGGGCAAAGCCATAGCAGAGGATGTAGCTGAATCATCTATCAAGATAGCAGCACTTGACGAGCCTAGGGATGCCAACTCGGAAGACGACTCAGCAGATGAGCCGGACGACCACACGACCGCCCTCCTCGCAGGCTTGGAAAGCGGCGACGATGAAGGACCCATTCCGGGTCCAGGCTTTGAGCAAGGCCAGCAAATTCCTCGGTTGCCCCAAGCGGAGACAACCGCAAAGAAGCTCGAAGATGTCAAAAATGGTGCTAATGAGGGACCAGGCATAGTGTACGTAGGGCGTATTCCTCACGGCTTCTACGAGCATGAGATGCGAGAATACTTTTCCCAATTCGGCGATATCAGTCGCCTCCGCTTGTCCCGCAGCCAGAAAACTGGTGCTTCCCGACATTACGCTTTTGTTGAGTTTACTTCCGCTAGTGTTGCTAAGATTGTCGCTGATACGATGGACAATTACCTCATGTTCGGGCATATCCTCAAGTGCAAGGTGTTAGCAAAAGAGCAGCTTCACGAGAGTTTGTGGAAGGGCGCCAATAAGCGCTTCAAAGCTGTGCCATGGAACAAGATTGAGGGGAGGAAGTTTGAGATGGGACTTGGTAGGGAGCAATGGGCCGGAAGAATCGAAGAAGAGAAGAAGCGTAGGGCGTCCAAGAATGAGAAGACTAAAGAAATTGGGTATGAGTTTGAGACAGGCGAGTTGAAGGGCGTTGACGAAGTGCCCGTCAGAGATGCAGGAAAGAAGATCGAAAATGGGGAGAAGGTCGAAGAGGAAAAGTCGTTGGTAACGGCTGGGGGTGATGGTGGCAATGGTCCTGTTGTCGTGAGCGAAGAAGTCACGACTAAGAGAGTGAAGAAGGTCAAAGGAAAGGCAGAAGAGACCACTACCACTATGGCCAAAACGACGAAGAGGGCACTGGATGCTGGCGAGGACGCAGTGGGTCCTGCGGTCAAGAAGGCCAAAAAAGGGAAGAACGTAGCTGCCTGAAGGGTGCTAGATCGCTGAACATTCAAGATTTCTTGAATTTTGAGTAGATGGGATCAAATCTTGTAGCAACAAACATGCATGCACAACGGCCTTGGAATACTCGTCAGCTATTGGCAAGCACACATTAGCTAAATAGTTTCCCAATGTCAGTGTTCCTCTAATTCATCTAGTGCTTCTGCTCCTTTTGCCATGATCAATCTTCGGTTCTTCTCCCACTTGATCCATGCCATGCCTTGAAGCAAGCAATCAGCCAAATCGTCAAGCTTTCCCACTGAATCCTGCGCAACGCCCAGTGCTTTGGATCCTGACAACCTCTTCTGCTTTACCGACGACTTGCTATCTTTCTTCATTTTCTTCCTCAAATATGCCTTCCCCAACTGCGCAGCGGCTCCTTTTAACTCAAAATGAGCTCCTTCCTCCAACCATTTCGCAACCAATTCTATCTTTGCTGTCTTAGTCTTCACGCTTTTGGAACCCGGTCCTTCCTTTAGAGCACCCTGCTTGTTCGTAATCCAAAAGTTTGACACCTTCGAAGGAGCAATCGGCTGTACAATGCCCTTCCAAAATCCACGTTCCAAGAATGTTTTCAAGACGGCATAAATCATAGCCTCGAACATGTTGACGCGCAAAGTCCATTCTTGCACTGCTGACCCACCCATTGATCTGAATCTTTGTCTTTCAATCAGAATATGGGTAGGTCTCAGGTCCTTTAGGAGAGTGGTGACAAGGTCGTATGCATGCTGGGAGTAGGTTGCTGGATCGAAGGCCTCCTTTGAATTTGAGATTTTGAATTTTCCCGATCGCTTTTCGTCTCTCGTCGCCTTTCTCGGCACAAGATCCTCGGCTTGCTTCAACTTGGGTGAGTTTTCAGCAATAGCGATACGAGTCCAATCTTGGATCACGGGGCTTCCAAGATTTGTTGCCTTCTGGCGGGCGGTACGAGGAAGGACGAGGCAACAGTATGCGAGGTTTCGAATGCCCATATCTATACTGAGGATCCTGCATGGCTCCTGCAGAGTATCTGAGGGATTTCTAGGACCGAGTGTGAGTGTCGCCTTGGGAAGATGGTCTAGTAGCTGAGAGGTCAGGATAGGTTTGGTGCCAGACGAGTTGACGCCAACAGCTCTGGCTAAGACTCCGAGCTGGGCGTTTTTACAGGAGCCGAGCCAGGATAGCCGCGACGCCATCCATACTTGACTGGTATGAATGTAATAATGTATCGACAAATCAAGTCCTCAAGTTGCAGTTGAAGTTTCAGCGAGACGCGATTGGTACAGTAACGCGTACAGTATAAGTACATGTTCCGCGTGTGCAGGAAAGTAATAAACTCTCCTGCCGAGGTGTGCAGGCGGGCCGGGCCTCTACAGAACAGGCTAAGGTACTGACTTGTGTCTTGGGGTCATTATTACCTTATTATTTCATCATCAATCGTCATCCATCCAGATTTGTGTATTATTCGTCCTCCACTTTATTTTCATTTTTTATCTCTCCATCTCATCTAGCAGGTAAGTATCAACCTACCCGTTAAATCACATACTTGTTCAAGCTGTCTCCCTCAACTCTCCTACGTTCCGTCAGCCATCCTACTGCTGCAACAGCAGTACTACGCCTATCCGCATTCTCCCGTCAATTCTCGGTCTCTTCCACAGCCATGGCTCCTATCAGTAAAGAGTGTGATTATCTCGTTATTGGAGGAGGCAGTGGGGGTCTAGCCTCTGCAAGAAGGGCCAGTGGACAGTGGGGTGCGAAAACAATCGCTATAGAAAGTAAACGCTTGGGGGGTACAGTACGTGTATTCGGAGTGCTCATTGCCGTTTTTCGACCCAAATTCTGAGCCGTGAGACACGTTCCGGGTGTTTGTACCCAGATGATGTTTCCTAGGACTCGAAAACCCTACTTTGATAGGAAATGCTGACTCCGAAGTCTTAACAGTGTGTCAATGTTGGGTTCGAACCACCCACGCGCCTCACAAAGATAGTCTTGGAATACTAATCTCTATCAAGGTGCGTCCCGAAGAAAGTCACCTGGAATGCTGCTGCAATTGCAGAAACCCTTCACGAAGCCAAAGCATACGGTTTCTCCATCAAGGAGACCGCTCCTTTCGATTGGAAAATTTTCAAACACAAGCGCGATGCTTACGTCAAACGCCTGAACGGTATTTACGCCAAGAACCTTGGAAACGATCACGTTGAATTCCTTCACGGCCGCGCTCACCTCCTTTCGAAGAATGAAGCCGAGGTTGTTCTCGACGATGGCAGCAAAGAAACCATTCGCGCTAAAAAGATTCTGCTGGCCACAGGCGGCCACCCAAATATCCCAAAAATTCCAGGAAGTGAATTGGGCATAACTTCTGATGGTTTCTTCGACCTGGAAAATAGGCCGGAGAAAGTGGCTCTTGTCGGAGCAGGCTACATCGCTGTTGAAATGGCTGGCATGTTCCACCACCTTGGTAGCGAGACACACCTGTTCATTCGACACGACAAATTCCTGCGTAACTTTGACCCCATGATCCAAGACAAGATCGTGTCCGAATATGAGCGCCAGTACGTATTTTTGGCATTTACTTTTCCTCTTCTGACATGTCGTGGGAGTTTTTACTCTCGAAACGTGTTTATAAACTCCCTCGATCAGGCAATACTGACTGCGAGATTGTAAGAGGTATCATTATCCACCGAAACTCCTCGCAATCCAAAGTGGAGAAGCATCCCGAGAAAGCTGGCTGGTTGAAATTGCATTACTCAGACTCTGAAAACAAATCGGGTACACTAGATATTGACTGTCTTCTCTGGGCTATAGGCCGTAGCCCCGAAGTCGAAGACCTGGGTTTGGATCAAGCGGGCGTCAAGCAGAACGAGCGCGGTCAGATCATTGCGGACGACTATCAGAATACCAATGTCGACGGTATATACTCACTTGGAGACGTCTGCGGCAAGGTCGAGCTTACTCCGGTTGCGATAGCGGCCGGACGCCAACTTGCCAATCGACTCTTCGGCGGCCCTGACTTTAAGAATGCGAAGCTAGATTATACAAACATCCCCTCTGTTGTTTTCGCACACCCAGAAGTCGGCTCGATAGGCATGACAGAACCCGAAGCCCGTGAGAAGTATGGCGACAAAGTCAAGGTATACAATACGAGTTTCACGGCAATGTACTATGCCATGATGGAGCCAGATGAGAAGGCGCCCTCGAGCTACAAGCTTGTTTGTGTCGGTCCTGAGGAGAAGGTGGTCGGATTGCACATTCTAGGGAGTGGCTGCTCTGAGATGCTGCAGGGCTTTGGTGTTGCAGTCAAGATGGGTGCGACAAAGAAGGATTTTGATAGCTGCGTGGCTATACATCCTACGAGTGCTGAGGAGTTGGTAACATTAAAGTAGAAGGCATGAGCCCGTATGAAATAATAGAATCCTATGCATGCCTTTGGTGCTTGGCAATTAAATCCATCTTGATCTGGTGTGAGGCTACGCTCTGAGGCTCTACGAGTAATACTGCAAGGCCTTGATTAGGTAAAGCTTGTGCCTTGCATAAAGATGTGCAGGATCTGCACATGGGATGAAAGCTTGTGATGACGTGAGGTCAAAAACCGTTGAAACAGTTGTGATCTCCGGCCATATGTTATTCTTGATATTTGTTAATCAGACTTTACACAGACAAACCGAATCGCCACAAAGCTGTTTTTGTACACTTTAATACATGGCATCCACGCATCAGCTGAAGGTTCAGGACATCTTTTCTGTCAAGGACTATGTCTGCCTTGTATGCACCCTTTCCCAGCGGTTGCTTCCCCTTTAGTCCCTTTTGACTTGATTTTCAGCACATGTTGCCGGAGTATCATGTCCATTCTGCCGCCTAAAAGCCCCTCGGACATGTCTTGTTATTAAATGTTCGTCCTGAAGTAGAATTGCTAACTCGGGAGTGATGTAGGTCACTGGAGGTGGTACAGGCATTGGGTTGATGGCAACTCAGGCCCTGGCGGCTAATGGTAAGACACAGCTCCTTTTCCTATATCTGTGAAATCTCTCTCTTCAGAGTCCAGGACATAAATTTTTTTTCAGGTGCCAAGGTCTATATCACTGGCCGCCGAATGGAAGTACTCGAGAATGCCGCCAAAACCCACAGTCCGGGAGATGGAGGACAGATCATACCGTAAGACAATTCGGCAAGCTGATAAAAGAAAGAACGTTGACCGTAAATAATGTAGCATTGGACCATGTGACGTCACTTCGAAATCGGATCTCGACAAGCTTGTCAAAGACTTAGCCTCAAAGGAGAAATATCTCAACTTGCTCAGTCCGTCGCTTTATCTTTCTAGCTGCTAACAAGCTTGTCTTACTGATTCCAACTGCATAGTAACCAACGCAGGCGTTTCTGGGCCCAAGGTTCCACCGGACTCGACCTCTGCTGACGAGTTACACGACAAGATCTGGCAGGGGGAGTCGGTCGAAGACTGGGATAGCGTCTTGAAGACCAATGTAACATCCGTTTACTTCAGCGCCGTTGCATTCCTGCCTCTCCTACAGGCATCCATTGGAGAAAATTTTGGTCCACGCTCGCCTTCTATCATCGTCATTTCAAGCATGAGCGGCATAATGAGGCACAGCCAAGGCCACTTCGCCTACAACGCTTCTAAAGGGGCCGTGGCTCATCTTTCTGGGCTTTTGAGTTCAGAATTCGAGAAGGCGGAGGTAAGGGTGAACAGCATAGCTCCGGGCTACTTTCCAAGCGAGATGACCATGAACGAGAGCGATGACAGTAACAAGACCCATATGCCGGCGGAAAAAATCCAAGAGAAAGGGCATGTGCCGGCG
The DNA here is from genome assembly GCA_022315425.1 of Pseudevernia furfuracea. Classification (NCBI taxonomy): domain Eukaryota; kingdom Fungi; phylum Ascomycota; class Lecanoromycetes; order Lecanorales; family Parmeliaceae; genus Pseudevernia; species Pseudevernia furfuracea. The sequence continues at coordinate 492,299 of JAIUPT010000022.1, forward strand.
AATAGACCAGGCAGCGATGAGGAGATGGCGCAAGCCGTGATTTTCTTGTGCAAGAACATGTATGTCAATGGAGAGCTGATTGCGGTCGATGGTGGGGTACTCAACCAAGTGCCGGGAAGATAGTTTGAAAGACTATGGAGCAGTACTAGAGGCAGCATAGAAGACCAGAAGAGATGATGCTACACATGCAAATTAATGTCTAGCATGCAGGCTGCTGATGTCTTCGATACCACCATCTCCCCTTTTGACCTTCCCCTCTTTCGGCTCTAATCCAGACGGGTTGAACGGAGGGTGTCCAGAAATCTCTTGTGTGCCCGTTTCACCAGTCAACTTTTCTATGATTTTGATTTTACCCTCTGCACGATTGAAGCGATCGTCAAATTCCGACACAGAACTCTCGTCGTTGGCTGTTGAGAGACTTTCCGGCTCTGTAAGAGCATATAGCGTTCGAATATGTTTTTCCAAGCGCAAATTGGCAGGTAGTTCCGGAACATTCGTTTGCCCTGGTAAAATTTCTGCTTCAGGCTGGACAGCTCCTCGATCGCTCTTCTGCACTGATCGGTTCTTAAGAAAACTTTCCGTGTCTGCAGCGCTGGTAGCTTGCCTGTCAGATATAGGAGTATCTCGCGGGTTTGCCAGTCTCCCCGTCCATATCACTGCTCTTCCATACAACTTGCCCATGGAGGCATATTTCTCGAAGCCCTTTTCGAGCCCGAAAAAGCGGCCTTCAATCAGTCCGGCGCGATTGCCGTCCGAAACGCCAAGATCATAGCCCTCTTTGTTAAAAGTGTCTTCGAGAGTGAGAAGGTAATCGAAGGAGTCATCTTCAGTAGTAAACATCATGAAAATCTTTTGTGTTGCCAGCGAAAGAGAATGAGTGGTGTCGCGAGTCGCAAGAGACATTTCGAGACTCCCGAGGTCTCCCCGTAGAGTAAGTTAACGCCACGGCGGCACAGCGCGCCTGGAGGCCCGGGCACATCTCCATTTATTGACTACTTTATTGAGAGCACTAGAGATGGTCAGCCATCAGCACATTTGAATTTCATTCTTCACAAGTCCCATTTCCGCCATTGTTATTAAAGCCTCGAGCCTGGCTGTTAGTCTTGGGCAAGCTGCCACCGGTTAGCTAACGGATTTTTGGAAGGAGCGCTCTTCTCTTGCCTGATGAGGACGCTTCGGCCATAGCCAAGGACACCTCGTCCTAATCGATTATCAGGCTGCAGGCACGAGGGTTTCAAGGATTACCTCCAATTCTGTGTGCGACAATACCGCGACCCTGTGATGCCTGTTCCACGGCTTGATCCTGTCCGGCGACAGTTGCTTCCTACCTTGTTCCCGACTTTCATATGGCTCAGCTTATGTATGTGGGTGTGGAATGTCTCAGCGGCAGAGAAGACTGCAGCAGACTACTATGTCCAATCTTTGCCTGGCCAGCCAGAGGGCCCGCTTCTGAGAATGCATGCTGGGTAAGTGGTCGAATATCATCCTGTCTTCTGTACTCGGATTAACATTCTCAAAGTCACATCGAAGTCAATCCTGCGCACAACGGCAACCTCTTTTTTTGGCATTTTCAGAATCGCCATATAGCCAATAGGCAACGGACGGTATTATGGTTGAATGGCGGACCGGGCTGCAGTTCGATGGATGGTGCTCTGATGGAGATTGGACCCTACAGACTAAAGGATGAATCGACTCTTCGATACAACGATGGATCATGGGATGAGTTCGCTAACGTCCTTTTCGTTGACAATCCTGTTGGGACAGGCTTCAGCTATGTTGATACAGATAGCTACGTTCACGAGCTCAAGGACATGGCTGATCAAATGATTCTCTTCCTAAAAAAGTTCTTCGAGATGTTTCCCGAGTACGAAGATAATGATGTGAGTACCCACCGTTTGAAAAAGAACTTTGCTCAATAGTAATATTACAACAGCTTTACATTGCTGGAGAATCCTACGCAGGGCAACATATACCATATGTAGCCCAAGCTATTCTCTCCAATAACAACTTGCCTAGCCAGTCCAAAAAGTGGAATTTGTCTGGTCTTCTGATAGGGAACGCTTGGATATCGCCCGTCGAACAGTACGACTCGTACCTCACAATGGCTTACGACGCTGGCGTAATCCAAGGCGGCTCTGACGAGGCAAATGAACTTGAAAAGCAACATCAAAGGTGCACCGATGCACTCAATCAGCCAGGAGGCTTAGACAAAGTTGATCTGCCACCATGCGAGTCCATCCTCCAATCAATACTCAGGCTGTCTCAGAAGGACGGACAGTGCTACAACATGTATGACGTTCGACTTCGAGATAGCTACCCTAGCTGCGGTATGAACTGGCCCCCGGATCTCACAAATGTGACTCCATACCTACGGAGGGATGATGTCAAAGCGGCTTTGCATATCAACAAAGACAAAAAGTCCGGGTGGACGGAATGTTCTGGAGCGGTGGGCTCAAATTTCAATACCGCCAAGTCCAAGCCAAGTATACAGATTCTGCCCGACATCCTGAAAGAAGTGCCTGTAATCCTCTTTTCTGGAGATCAAGATCTTATCTGCAATCACATCGGCACCGAAGAGCTCATCCACAACATGGAATGGAATGGCGGCAAAGGCTTCGAGCTTTCTCCCGGGACATGGGCCCCTCGCAGGCATTGGACTTTCGAAGGAGAGCCAGCAGGACTCTATCAAGAAGCTCGAAACCTGACTTACATCCTGTTTTACAACTCGTCCCACATGGTACCTTTCGACTATCCCAGACGAACAAGAGACATGCTCGATCGCTTCTTGGGCGTAGATATAGCGAGCATTGGCGGTAAGCCAGCGGATTCCCGGATTGATGGCGCAAAAGGGGTAGAGACGAGTGTGGGCGGTCACCCTAACAGCACATCAGCCGAACAGGCAGAAGCAGAGAAGCTTGAGGAAGCCAAGTGGGCTGCATACTACAAATCGGGTGAGGTAGCACTGATTGTAGTCATCATACTTGCGAGCGTTTGGGGCTTCTACGTCTGGCGGGATCGGCGCAGAAGAGCAGGCTACGATGGGGTATTTGGAGGCTCAAACGCCCATCTGGTCAGGAGTAAGAGGCAAGGGAGGGACGTTGAAGCAGCAGATTTCGATGAGAGCGAACTGGATGATCTGCATGTTGCGAGCCCGGATCCACACGACGATGGAGTGGAGGGAAGATATAGTCTTGGCGGAGGGAGTAGTGATGAGGAGGGAAAGGGGAAGACTAATGGGAATGGGCATGTGAGTTTTAGGGATTAGTGATGGATTCTTGAGCGTTGTTCCATTGGACCGGAATCAAGATAAAAGACCGAATTTGTACTACCACACAGGTATAAATTTTTCGAGAGGGTGAGCACTCACACCATTCCCTCCATACCGTTCTGGCCGTGCCTAATCTGACGGTATCCGAAGTACAATGCTCCAGAGGAGGATCCTGCCTCGAGCAAAATTCTAGCTTCGAGCCTTCGTCTAGAGCAAATAACCGCCATAGTCAAGGCCCGGGCCTCAACATGCTGGTGGCTTTTCCGTACAAATGAGCGGAGTGACGCAGGCTTATAGGGGTAACGAGCACTCACTCGATAGAAAGATATTCTAACGTCCAGATACCCTTTGCATAACCTTTTCTTTCTTACAATATAAGACGTACCTATCAATGGGTCAGAGTAGTATACAGTAATGTTCAGTTATTCAATGCATGCTCTGTATATGGGAGCAATGGAATTTGCTAGCTATGGCTCCCAGGCCTCGGGAACAGTGCTCGATGTTCATCAGATACCAAAAGGCATTATCGTGTCTTCAGCGGCACTCCGACACCACACTGGGTCTGCAGAGTGCCTAAGTGCTTGACTCTATGATATTTATATCATCATTTGAACAGAATTTTGATGGACGTCTGGCCCGTTTGACCGAGCGAACCTTGCCATTTCTGGCTTCTGCTCCCACAACGACAGTGCCAGGGAACGCGAAGGACTAGAAATCCAAGATACAGACTCATAGTAATGGAAAATTTAGGAAGGACTCCTCGCCTCATTTGTAAGCCCCATTGAGTTACGATCATCTCTCTCACTCCAATCCGGAAACCAGAGCAAGTCAGACGAAGGCAATCACATATCTATCCATCTCGACGAATTTATCCCCCATCCACACACCTATGGACCTCCTTCCTCACATCCAAACACAATCATGACCTCCTCTCCCCACTCCCAACCCAAGCCATGCGGTGCACAGATCAGTAGAGCTCGGACTCATATCTTCATCCATGTGGTCTCTCCGACTGCACCTCGAGACCGGAGAAGAAAGTGAGAGGAGTACAGACAGCCAAGAAAGGGGTTCCGAGGGTAGAAGAGGTGGGGAGGAGGTGAACCCCGAAACTTGCTTTTATGGGGGTGCGTTTCCGCTTTCTCAGTACTCCAAGGAGCAAGAGGTGTCCGGGGACTTTCTCCCAAAGCAGTATGTGTGATTGTGAGAAGTCCAACACACGAATGCACTGACTTCTCCTTTTGTAAGCTTTGATTGCGATTATTTGAGCGAGGAGTGAGGAGAGAAAAGAGGAGTTGAATTGAAGATCTTTTTGGAGAGAAAAGTCGGTAGGGCTTAGCGCCGAGTTGTACAGACGCGACGCTGGAAGTTGGTCGATAACTTTTAACTTATACCTTCAGTAACGTACTGCCTGAAGTAAGTGGGTAAAGCGATGCTTTTGCTACAACACATGGACTGAGACTTTCAACACTCGTTCGTCCCTTCCCTATTCCTCTCGACTTCTCTTCCTGTGATTTCACTTCTCAAACCTCAAAAATGTCCGGCCTCTTCGGAAGTGCCAGCTCAAGTGCATCCGCCGCAAACAGTACCACGGGCGACATCTCGAAAGACATTGCACTGAACAACCCACCAGAAGACAGCATCTCCGATATTTCATTCTCGCCCCAATCAGAACACCTCGCCGTCGCATCATGGGACAAGAAAGTCCGCATCTACGAGATCAATGCACAGGGAGGAAGTGAAGGTAAAGCTCTCTTTGAGCATGAAGCTCCGGTACTGAGCTGCTGCTGGTCGAAGGTACCATTCCGCGTCTTGTGTACCTGTAGGCGCCCATACTGACATTTGTGGCAGGACGGTACTAAAGTAGTAGGCGGCGGTGCCGACAAAGCAGCTCGGCTCCTCGACCTTGGCGCAGGCGCTACTACTGCCCAGCAAGTCGCTGCCCACGATCAGCCAATACGTTGCGTGCGCATGATCGATGTCCCCGGACAAGCTACCCCAGTACTTGTAACAGGGTCCTGGGACAAGACAGTCAAATACTGGGATCTACGGCAAGCCAACCCCGTAGCGAGTGTTGGTTGCCAAGAGAGAGTCTACAGTATCGACAGCAAAAACAACCTCCTCGTCATCGGTACAGCAGACCGGTACATCAACATTGTGAACCTGGACAAACCATCGGAATTCTACAAGACCTTGCAATCTCCACTGAAGTGGCAGACCCGCGTGGTGACCTGCTTTTCAGATTCTTCTGGCTTCGCCGTCGGCAGCATAGAAGGCCGTTGCGCTATTCAATACGTCGAAGATAAAGACTCGTCCTCAAACTTCAGCTTCAAATGCCACAGACAAACACCCCCAACCAGCAGAGACATCAGCAACGTCTACTCAGTCAACGCTATTTCTTTCCACCCCGTTCACGGGACATTCAGTACTGCAGGCTCTGACGGTACATTCCACTTCTGGGATAAAGACGCGAAGCATCGCCTGAAGGGGTATCCGGAGGTTGGAGGGACCATTTCCAGTACCGCCTTCAACCGGGGCGGGAATATTTTTGCCTATGCCGTGAGCTATGATTGGAGCAAAGGGTATTCCGTGAATACTCCGCAGTCGGTGAACAAGGTTATGTTACACGCGGTGCAGGGAGACGAGTGCAAGCCCAGACCGAAGGCTGTGAAGAGGTGATCCCGCGACGGAGCGGTCAGGGTTGGCATTCCCCCGAACGAAAGGGAGAAATCATTCGGCGGATCTTTTTTTGAGCGGCTTAAATACCACCAAGCGATTTGCGAAGAGCAGTGGAAACTCGAAAGGGAGGTTTCCAGGCCATTCGTGGAGCAATGTTGTCAGAGGTTGCACCAGGGATGGAGCATCACAGGAATGACTTGCTTTTGACTTTAGAGCCGGGAGCATAAAAAGCCAGGCAGGAACAACAAATTCTCACGAAGACAGATCACGATTTGATGCATTACACGTCTGTTTCGATGATCTCTAGGCTTCATACCTTAGTCTTTCATACCTTCTTTCTTGGCCAGCAAATTCAATGCACTCCCTGCCAATATGAAGCCAGCTTGATCTTTGCTGATCGTATGCCTGACCTTGATTATCCGCTCTCCATCTCGATTTTCAACCTTCAGACTCACGTCTCCTTTGCCGCCGTTTTGTAACATGTCATACAGACCAGTTGTAGAAACCACGTCTCCTGCCCGGACTGCTGCATAATCGCCCTCGTTTTCAAAGACTAGAGGTACAATACCTTGCTTCTTCAAGTTCGTCTCATGTATCCTAGCGAAGCTTTTGGCGAGTATGACACGCCCGCCCAGATACCTAGGCTGCAACGCCGCATGCTCTCTCGCGCTACCTTCGCCGTAATTACTCTCAGCAACCACCATCCACTCTTTCCCTTGGTTTTTCCACTTCTCAGCTAGTTGCGGAATGCCGCTCCTTGGCGGCTCACTAGACTCTGCAAGATCAAAATGGTCATAAGCGATGTTTGTCTCGCCGGTCTCTGCATTTACGGCGCCAATCAGCGTGTTCGCACTTATATTGGGTAAATGGCCTTTGTATTTGAGCCATGGGCCTGCGGCCGAGATTGTGTCGGTGGTACATTGACCTTTGATTTTATAAAGGACGCGGAGACCTTCAAGTTCCCCAGAAGGAAATGGAGCAAACGGTTCAAGAACAGCGAGACGATCAGAGGTTGGAGATATTATGACCGGTTGGTCAGGAGAAGGAACTCCAGGAGTTGGAGCGAGCAGTGGATTGCCTTGGGCGAAGCCCGCAGACGGGAGCTCGAGTCCTGAAGGAGGAGAGAACTGGAATCGGCTGCCAGAGGGCGTGGGAATGGTGTCGGTCAGTGGGTTGAACGTTGTGCTGCCAGCATAAGACATGGCTGTGACGATTTCAGGTGAGGCCAGAAAGTTCATAGTGGATGGGTTGCCATCGTTCCGCCCCTTGAAGTTGCGGTTATAGGATGAGAAAATAGCATTCGTTTCCCCTTTCGACACGCCGTCGGTACGTTTCCACTGGCCGATGCATGGTCCACAAGCATTGGCTAGGACAGTACCTCCAGCGGAGGAGAAGGTTTCCAATGTCGAGTCCCGGGCAAGTGTTGCTCGTATTTGCTCACTGCCTGGCGTGATGAAAAAGTCGGCTTTTGGCTCCAACCCGGCGGCTGACGCTTGCTTGACAATGTCTTCGGCCCTGGTCATATCTTGGTACGAGCTATTCGTGCAACTTCCGATCAATCCTGCGCCAAAAGATTCCGGCCATTCGTTGATCTTAACCGCATCTTTGAACTGTGAGAGAGGGGTAGAAAGATCTGGCGTGAATGGTCCGTTAATATGCGGTTCAAGACTAGAAAGGTCGATAGTAACAACTTCATCGTACACGGCCTCAGGGTCAGCGCGGAACAACTGTTTTCCTAGCGACTTCCGTGCAGCGTAAGTGCAGACTTTTTGTAACAAAAGTGATCTATGCGTAAGTGATCTATGCGTTGATCGCAGGTAAGGCACCATGCTTTGCGTGAACGGAAATATAGACGTCGTGGCACCCACTTCGGCTCCCATATTGCATATCGTAGCCATACTAGATTACCATTTCGGAGTTAGTATTGTCTATGAGACGGTGAATATTGAGACTTGGAACATGTTTACAGAGGATATACTCCTAGACATGTCTCAAGACTCAAGGTTTGGTCCCAAAGAGGAAAAATAGACCCCAAAAATACGTACCCAGTACAACTTATAGAGTCCACACCCGAGCCAAAATATTCAATAATAAAGCCCGTGCCTCCCCGTACGGTCAGGAGACCTGCCAGCTTCATGATAACGTCTTTTGGGGCAGCCCAACCGCTCAATTGCCCTTGCAGTTTAACACCAAGAATTCTAGGAGCTTTCAATTCCCACGGCGCATCCACCAAAGCGTCCACCGCATCTGCGCCACCTACACCAATAGCGATGGCCCCCAAGCCGCCAGCATTTGGAGTGTGACTGTCAGTTCCGAGCATCATGAGGCCCGGCGCAGCATAGTTCTCCAGGACAGTCTGATGTATTATGCCTGCGCCAGGCGGCCAGAACTCGATCCCATACTTCTTGGCCGCTGACTCTAAGAAATCGAACACCTCCTTGTTACCCGTAATCGAAGCAGGGAGATCAACATCCGCGCCTCTTTCTCCGACTATCATGTGGTCACAATGAATACTCGTAGGCACTGCTGTAGATGAGAGGCCGCAAGACATGAATTGCAGCAGCGCCATCTGTGCGGATGCATCTTGCATGGCCACCCTGTCTGGCTTGAGTTTGAGAGTGGCATTTCCCCTGACCTCCTTGCCATTCTGGGTGTTTGATAGCAGAGACTCCGCAACATTATCCAAATGCGAATACAGAATTTTCTCCGCAAGAGTGAGCTGTGTCTCTTTTCCAAGTACTTTGTAAACCTTCTGCAGCTTTTTGTGAATGCGTTTGTAGGGAGGGATTCTTGAAGCGAGATCTGAACTTGGCAGAGTCCTTGGTATCGCCTCTGTGGCCAAGTATCGAAGGCGAGGGGCACCAGTTGGGCGTAGACTTTTGATATTCTGACAGGGTCAATCAAGCTGACTTTCTGATATCGCGGATGTCATACCAACCTTCAATGAAGCAACCGCCCCGGCCTTGGATCGCGCACATAAAGAGTGCATGCTTGCTACAAACTAATTTTGTCAAGGTGGGAAGAATGAGCCAAAATCGATAATCTTATCGAACACCAACGCAGCCAGTTTTTCCAACCACTTAACTACGGATCAAAAAAAAGTCATTTGCAGAATGTTGCAGCACTGTTTGGGTTCTCGGTAATTACTAGAATATCAGTAGACAATCCTACGTGTTTATGGGCATTTGCACTATTGAATATCAAGCATCAATGGATGGGCAAATTTTCGGTGATTAATAAATGGATAAATTAATTAGTCCCAACTATCAACAGCGAGATGTAGCTAACCAGCAGAGACTGCTCCTAGTCCCGCTGTTTGAATGTTCCAAGATCTCTCTCATCAAGCCAGTAATGCCTATCTATAAAATGATACATCTGCTCCGAAGGAAGCGAAGAGGTCGAAGGATCACTTTGCATTGCCGCCCTAGATGCATAAATGTTCCCGCCAAAGCGAGGCCTCGAGTAGGCTCTATACATGACACGCGGCATGGAGCCTCAGGTGAGTCACAGGGCCATGGCGATACCAGCGACTGCCAGGAGTCCAGCAGCGACAGAGCCAACGTTCTTTGTTGCGGCCCCAGTGAAGCTTAGTCCGGATCCAGTTTTTGACGGAGCGACGGGGGTGATTGGAGAGCCGGAGGCTACACCTGATCCCGAGCCTGAGCCTGAGGCTGAGCCTGATCCCGAGCCCGAGCCCGAGCTCGAACCCGAACCTACAGCGCCGGTTACGAAGGGGCCCGATGCCCCAGTTCCAGTTGCATATCCAGTAGCACCAACTACGGCGCTGGTGCTGTGGATGAGTCAGTCGAAGAGCTATACTGGTCAACGGATTGGGGTATCTTACACAATAGCTGTGGTCTTTGTGCATGAACATTCCTTATCGAAATATGTGGATGTGGATGTATATACGATCGGGTAAAGTGCTGAACTGTTGGAGCTGCCGGATGGAGATGCGGTGCCTGATGCAAATGCTGTGCCTGATGCGGATGCTGAGCTTGAAGTTGAGTTGGAGCATGCTAAGGAGGGCGCTGAGTTAGCTGATGGTCTATAAAACATGTCGACAAAGGACTTGGTAACGTACAGCCATAACCCGCCTCCTCGCAAGCGGTCTTGTATGAAGACAAGGCGGCGGCCTGGTCTCCAGAAGGGCAGAGATCGGACTGGATGCGCGACTTGAACTCTGCCGCTTCTTTACAGCAAAGAGTCTTCTGGTCGGCTGTATAAGATCCTGGGGATTCAGTCTGGAATGAACTATGATGCCTGTTAGATTATACGGCGACCTCGACGTTGAAGGAACATTCATACGAAAAGACTTTCATGAAGCAGGCAGGCTGTACGACTGCTTGTGCAACAGCTATTTGAGCATGAGCCGCGAAAAGAGCGCAGACGAGAGCGGTTTTGGCGAACATGGCGAAGAATGTTTGTTGTTGCTTTGTTCTGGTGGGTGGATTACGAGAGGGAGAATTAAATTTGAAGTGAGCGTGTATTGAGCAAAGGATTGCGACAGATGAAATGAATGAAGTGAGTGCTAAAGAGCGACTGGAGGTCAAATGGGAAACGGGAGAGGGATAGATGTTAATGAAAAGGAGAAGAAGTATTAATATTTATTGAAGGAGAGTGTGCGTGTTTTTGTTGCAAAAGAGAAAAAGAGAGAAAGATCAAAGATCAAAGATCAAAGAAAAGAGCGAGGCACATGAAACTGGAGGGAAAAGGGAAACTCAGGGGTATGGGGCTTACGCCTGCCTAATAATAACAAGCGTCCCATTAGGCCTTAGCACAAGTTTTAAGCGTTTTAGCGTGTCCAGTCGGATTTCGCGTCTGACCTTTCTTTCTTCCTGTAGGCTGTACCTGCATATCTCAACGGCCTTCCCGTCAGGTACACACATACGCGAGAACTATATACAGTACATATGTAAGGTATGCATGTGCCATGTCGTTCAAGAAAACCTCGATTTTTGATGACTTCGTATTGACGGATAAAAGGTTTTCCAACACGGAGTAATACTTCCATAATTAAAGCGATTCCGCTGTGATACACTATCATATTAGTAGATTGATGGATTTCGCTCCACAGTGCAACCTTATACTGCTACAACTGCAAACGAGTCGGATTAAAATATCGGTTCCAGCATCACAGAGAATCAGCCATAACGTCTTGAGAAACGAATGAACCTTGTTGCGAGCCAGATCATCAGATAGTAAATCCATCTTTGAGCTAAGTTTTTTTCCATCTTTAGGTGTTTATTCGAGCCTGGCGCCAGATTCGAACCCTTCGATACGATTGCAGACTCAACGCTGCCTCCTCTCAAGATGATGAGATTGTATGGGGTTTGAGGTGCATGACTGTTGTTCATCCACCTGTAGCTTCCCTATAGAAAGATATGCTTCCGTTCGCTCCAGCTGTAGCAAACCCCTCATTCTTCCCAGTCTTCGGCAACCACTTGACGCTCCACAGAGTCTTCTCTATCTCCGTATGCGTTGCGACACATGTTCGCTGTTCGATAGACCACACCTTCACTTTGCCGTCAAATGCCCTAAAAACAGCATTAGAAGGCCTCGGGAGGAGAAGAGACGGTCACAAGCATACCCGCTCAATAAAAACTCTCCGGTATCACTCCAGTCTAACGAGAAAATCCATGCTCCGTGACCGGTAAGAGCTGCTACCTGGTCGCCAGAAGAGACGTCGTACAAGGCGATTACCCTGGAGTCACCAGCAGCTGCGAGTAGCGTACCTCTTGGCGAAAATGCAACGGCTCGCACAGGCTTGACGAGGCCTAGCAAGAATTTAGCAGAGGTCAATGCACTCCGATTGTGGATGGCTTGCCGGGCAGTGAGTGCAACAACCTTCCGGTATCATTGTTGAATATGTAGATTCCACCATTCTCATGCCCAGAAGCCGTAAATCTTCCATCCACGGACTACCAACGTATCAACCAGCATTCTCCGCGCCCTGTGAATAACGACATACTAAGTCTATGCTCATCCCGAAACTCCCTTTGGTCTCGAATTCGCGAATTTTCGCCCCATCTGCTGCGAGAGTGTCCCATACATTGATTCTCCCATCGAACGACGTAGCAGCAAGGTATTGGCCATCCTCGGAAAGAGCTATTGACCATATCTCTCCCGCTTTGTTGCCATCTGCTTAGATATCAGCACTCCAATCTCTTCAGATGGGATAGCTTTGGAATAGGGAAAGCCGCACCCACAATCTTGGTCCTTTCACTCCACCGCCCATCATCTCGTGCTGCCCAGATTTTGACCTCGCCCCCGAAGCCCACACTAGCGGCGACATGTCCATTCGTGCTTATGGCAGTATGATGGCAGCCTAATTTGTGAGCATTATCAAGAGTCTGAAAGAGGGGAAAGTCGGGTTGGTTGGTGGAGTGGACTTGGATGGACGAAGAGCCGGAAGAGGACAAAATCTGAGATGCTGCGGTGCTTAGGGAAAAGATGTCTGTAGGATGGGCTAAGACTTGATGAGTAAAGTCCTAGTAAATGGAACGTCGGTCAGCCGTAGTCTTACCATGATCAATAGTGTGCGTGGTAAGGTATTGCTTTGACTGGCGAAATTTAGATACATTTCCTGCACCTTAGGGAGATTATGATCTTACCATCGTTGACGATATCCAGTCCTTTTTGCATACTTGGTTGGAAATGAATAGAAAAGAAGGGAATATTGCTAGCGACGAATATTGTGAAGGTTAAGAAGTGAGGAAGTTAGGAGTTTCACTCTACAGGCAAGGGTTCACTTCTCTCGACCAAGTAAGTCATACCATGAATGAGAAAATCTTGCTCTGACCGTGCAATATGATGGTCCGCTTAAATATTTGCAGATAAGAACGAACTCTATGCTATGCCCACTATACGACTATACGCTGATGCACGGAGCCCGAAGCTTTTGCATTTAGCACCGTACGCCAACCCAATGCTCCTATGCACCACGCTCTGCCGCCAAACCTCCGATCTCTAGTACAGGTTTGCATTATGCGTCCGCCGTTGCTGTCTTCTCCTCAGACCCTCCAGATCCCTTCTTACCCCACATATCTCGGATCTCTGAAGAAGATCAGCTAAGCAAATCCCTGACAAGCAAGCAAGTTAATACGGACCATCGACGCAAAACGGACACAGTAGATGCGCTCTCTTGACATTGCCACAAGCCGAGCACTTGTTCAGGGCAGTTACATCTTTCAAAGCCTTCCCTGCCATGAACCGTTGACGCTTTTTCCTATGTGATGTCTTCTTTTTAGGTACCGCTCGCAGAATTGATTCCCAGAGCCCAACCAATATTGATGGGACGTCGAATCGATTGACAGTGGGTATGGTAACTAATGGATGTAGGATTGGTCGTAGGAGATGTCCGACAATGGGGGCCGTCCTTATAGATAACGAGGATATGGTGGCTGGAGACATAGTCGCGAGTGGCATGAGGAGCGGAGGGAACAACTGGCGCAGGCTCATAGTGGGCACTTGATTCAATTAAAATGCGCTTTTCTGGTAGTTCATTTGTGGATGATACTTCGTCAAGCGCCGTATTGATTGACTTTACTCCGTACAGGAAAGAAAATCAAGCCTGCGCGCTAGCGCGACCCCCCTTTCAAATGTTTGCCGAAGCTCGCCCCCAGCTGCCTCCTTGACCAAATGATGAACAACAAGTCCAGCCTTGACACACTGACCTAAGGACTCGACTCATTCCTCATTCTAAGCACACTCAGGCTCCACCCTGTTCAGTCCATCATGGCAACTGCGATGCCTCCCCAGCAAGGTCCCGTGATGCCCAAGAGCCACGTCGGTTTTGACAGCATCACTACCCAGATTGAACGCAAACTCCTCAAACGTGGTTTCCAATTCAATGTCATCTGCGTTGGTATGGCTAAAATATACATGCTGTGGCGACATCTTTCTATTTCTGACAATTGTTGCAGGTCAAACAGGATTGGGGAAATCGACCCTTATAAACACCATCTTCGCATCTCATCTCATAGACTCCAAAGGTCGTCTCTCTCCTTCTGAGCCTGTCCGAAATACCACCGAGATCCAATCGGTCTCACATGGTGCGCCCAAAAATCTCTGAATCCTGGAGAGGCGCTAAAGATATACGATAGTAATTGAGGAGAATGGCGTACGCCTACGACTCAACATTGTCGACACTCCAGGCTACGGTGATCAGGTTAATAACGACAGATGGTAAGGAGCCACGCTCCACACTGGTACACAGGCAATCTAATTCGCTGTAGTTGGGATCCCATTGTCAAGTACATTAAGGATCAGCACTCGGCATACCTACGAAAGGAACTTACGGCGCAACGAGAGCGATATATCCAAGATACTCGTGTCCACTGTTGTCTGTTTTTCATCCAACCATCAGGTCATGCGTACGTTGCCGTTAGCATTGATGCTCGATTTCGCACAAGACTATACTGACCCTCTCCAGCCTCAAGCCCATAGATATTGTGGTTCTGAAGAAGCTCTCTGATGTTGTCAACGTCGTACCTGTGATTGCGAAGTCTGATTCGTTGACCTTGGAGGAGCGCATGGCCTTCAAGGAGCGAATCAAGGAAGAATTCACGTTCCACAATCTGCGAATGTACCCTTATGATAATGAAGAGCAGGATGCAGAGGAACGTGCTACAAACAGCAGTATCAAGGATCTCATACCCTTCGCCGTGGTTGGGTCAGAGAACTCCATCGTCGTTGGTGGACGATCAGTGCGTGGCCGCCAGAATCGCTGGGGTGTGATCAACGTTGAGGATGAGAACCACTGCGAGTTTGTGTCACTGAGGAACTTCCTGACTCGCACGCACCTACAAGACCTCATCGAAACTACATCGCAGATCCATTACGAGACTTTCCGTGCAAAGCAACTACTGGCACTCAAAGAGAACAGTGCTGCTGGTCAGGGTAGCAGACCTATCAGCCCTTCTGCGGATCGGGAGTTGAGCAGGCAGTCGCAAAGAATGACAATGAATGGATATTGAGAAAAGAACGCCCGGAAAGTTCTCCAGATTCCAGAAAAGTCGACTTGTCTCAGCGTGCAGCAGCTCTAGTTTTCATTTGCAAGGTCAGTGGGGAATGTGCGACTGGGACTTTCTGACCCACATAGGTAATCTGCAAGCGACTGTCCTTTTAGAGATGAGTTTGCTCATCGAAACCCAAAGATTCATGTGGACTGTGGACAGCACGAGTAGACCGCTTAGGACCTAGTTAATTAGCCTTTCATGATCATTATGAAGATGAGAGCCTCCTCTATGGTTCTATTAAATGGGATCATCAAGCGACAAACTCAAACCTGGCCTCCAAATTTCCCCCCATCGACAATCCACTCCTCCACCTCCTGATACGCCCTGTCCAAGGCATCGTTGACAACGACCTTGTCATGCACACCTTCCTCCTTTGCAAATGCCATCTCCTTGTCCGCCTGCTCTAATCTCTTGTTCACACTCTCCTCGTCATCGGTCCCTCTGCCCCTTAATCTCTCCTCTAGTATATTTAGCGAGGGCGGTGATAGAAACAGGAAGCGTGCTCCTAGATCCGTCTTTTTGACTTGTTTGACACCCTGAAAGATGCAAAAGGAGTCAATCAGCCGCCCCGTGTTTAGAACAAAGAGCGAAGAGCCGTGCATTGATAGAGCACACACCTCCATCTCAATATCCAGGACACATATCCGCCCCTTCTCGGCCACATCCTTGACAGCCTTCACGCTTGTCCCATAGTAATTTCCTCCAAATTGAGCATGTTCGATGAAACCGCCATCATTTACCAAAGCCAGGAATGCTTTTTGGTTTGTGAAATTGTACTCACGGCCATCCTGTTCGCCGGGGCGGGGTGAGCGGGTTGTGTCTAGGCACTTTGTGAGGAGAAGAATCGGAGTAGAGGCGCGTAAAAGGGCTCGTACGGGAGACGGAGAAGCCAAAGGTGTCTGGGTGATCTGCAAAGAGACGCTTGAGTATCGTCGATTTACCTGAACCAGAGGGACCAGATATAACGATTGGCCGGTGGATTTGGGTCGCTATCAAGTCAAAAATTTAGTCGCAACGCAATTGTACTCGCTAGGATTGCACTCGAGGATTGAATCGTACCTGAGGGAGCCATTGTGGAGTAGTGGGACGAACAGGAAGATATCGTAAAGAATGACAGTCTTACGCACAGTAATACCGATCGTGTCGCTGTAGCTTTACACAGAAACATTGAAACTGATTCACAACTCACGACTCACAAGTGGCCAATTGGCTTTCCAGGGTCCTGCAACAGCGGCCCGGTAATTCGGTATCGTATCAAAAATAAGCTGTAGAGTGGTGGAGTATCGTATCTCCTAGCTTGAGGTATCTAACAGCGAACAGTCACACGCGCCAAATTTTGATCACCATCCACCTGACTGGAATGATTATTATTGTATCGTCAGCCATGATTATAGGTATCAGCTATGGATTTTATTTAGTAAATGCAATGAATATGATCATCAAGGAGGCTTGGAGCCACCCGAGCTGCTAGGTGACCTGGGAGACTTGATTCCTTCTTGTGCCTCCTGCTCCAAAAAGTCGGACCAAAGTTCTGCAAGAGATTCCTTCCTTGTGCCGCCTTCTGGAAAGAAGTCGGTAGATAAGGCTGGTGTACTAGGCGTCCTGTGCCACGGGGATAATGGCACACGGAGATTTGGATTCGACGCGCCCGGTCGCGCAAGACCAGCTTGTTCTCGTTGTTCTGCAATTTTCAGTGAATAAATGCGGGGTTTTGGAGCGGAAAGGTCTGCCTTACCATCTGTCCAGGCTAGTAGGCTTGCAATTATTTGCAATACTTGGAATTTCTTGGGATCAGCTCTTTCCAGAGCCAAGAAATGCAAGAAATGGTTGGTGACGAGTTGTCTGGAGAGATCAACAATTGTAAACAGTGGATGTGGTGTGGGGCTTACTTGTCAATGGTGTCTTCGGGTTTGCCCTTTTTAAGGTACCTCAACGCCTTTGTCAAATGATCATTCAAAATCACTGCCTCATGCCGAAGCTTTCCAATGAGAAGGTTCTTCTCCTTGACCTCTTTCTCGAAAGGCAAAGCTCTCTCAAGCTCCTGCATCGTTGACTCGAGTGAATTAGTAGCGTCAGCTGCTTTTCCATGAACTTCTTCAAGTTGTTTCTGTAATCTTTCGACCTGCGCCTGCGAGTTTTCTACAAGCTCTCGTAGTTCACGTCTCCGAGCTGAAATAGCTGTTAGAATACTGGATCTCTCAAATTGAAAGTGACTTACCATCTTGGAGTTCCTGAAGTGCCCTCTGAAGCCCATCGACGGTCAATGACTGACTATCACGCTCCGAGGCTGCTCTTTCATGAGCTTCACGATGGCTCGCCACTTGCTCTTCCAGGTCTGCGACCCGCTCTGCGATACTCTCCCGAATTGTTCGTTCTTCCATTGCGAGGACCTCCCAGTCTTGCATAGCTTGCTTCGCCGCCTCAAACTCTTCTCTCGCATATGTTTCTCGCTGTATTAGATCATCTCTCTCTTTAGACCAGTTTTGCTGCGAAAGAGTGGTTCTGTTCCGAAGACTCGATAATTCTTTTGATTTCTGCTCTCCCTCTTCTGCTAAAGTTGCCAACTCTGCATCACGTGCCTCGTTTTGTTCACGTAGATTGCCGCATTGCTCCTCAAGGTCTTCTATTCGACTTCGTGCCTGTGACAAGTCTTCCTATACCACCATGAGCAATGAAAGTGTAGAGGCAAGTTTACACCTACAGCATCTGCCTTCAACCTTTCACCCAGTTGTGACCGTATCGTGTTGACTTTTCCAAGCAGATTTCGATATTGTGTCTCAGCTTGTTCTTTCTCGCCCTGTGTGTCCGCAAGCTGTTCCCGCATACTGCCCAGCTCCTCTTCGTGCTTCCCTTGTACCTCCTCTAGAGATCTCCGAACCTGCGCTACCTCTTCCCGGAGAGCTGCTCGCTCATTTACCAGTGCTTCAAATCTCGCATCTGTATCAGTCGCCGTAGGTGCCGTACTTTTGTCACCAAGTGAAACATCTCTAGAGGTCGTTGACTCTTCCTCGGCAACAGATTCCTCTTGGGTATTCCCCTCGGCTGACGTATCTAGACCATCGTTGGTACTTCTCGATGTACCATTGGTCATTGGCTGTCCTAGGTCGACCTTGGCCTTTTGCGGCGAGCTCGGTGGTTCTGTAGGTGTCTTGGATTCTGGCTCTTCTCCGTCGGCGTCATCATTTTCGTGCTCGTCGTCGACTTTAGCGCCATTGGCCTTTCCAAGATCCCCGTTCGGCTTCGCTCTGCTACCCTTTTTTTTCTTGTGCTTCTTGCTCTTGGAAACTGATACTGATTAGCCGGGGGCAATGTAATGGCAGTCTGCTGTGGCCAAGAGATGACTTATTCGTAAGGCAACTTACCTTGAGAGGTTGTATTTGGAAGGTCGAAAGTCGCAACAGATGACATTATGTAGCGAATACCCTAGAATGATTCGAGGTGGAGCTTAGGTAGTGTCGTGGTAATACTAAATGGACAGCAAATCAGCGCCCACCTTTATAGATCTTACATTTCGAAACTAAGTTTCATTAAGCGCCAAGTGGAGTTGACTTTGATTGATACGCCGCATGTCAAAGAGCCGCTGCCGATCGCAAGAACTAGAATGTGTCATTGCAGCATTTCTTCATTGCTTGATATGTATTTGACTAGGACAGATCAATGATTTGATACGGACTAAGACTCCTCCTCCAACATCTGCTTTCGAACATTTTCACCATGGAAGCTCCAAAGAAAATTCTTCCCGTCAAGGGAAAGACGAACGTCTTAATTACAAGTGCCCTTCCTTATGTCAATAATGGTGTGTGCATTTCGATTTGGGTTTTTCTATGCTTAGGACTGTATTATCAGTCTCAAAACATACCATCACGTCAAGGCCCATTTCTGCCGGATGAGCCATTCTATATTCCCATGGCTTGAGTTTTGTCTTCCCATCGAAACGCTGACTCCAAAAACTTGTTTAGTGCCCCATCTTGGGAACATCGTTGGCAGTGTTCTGAGCGCAGACGTCTTTTCTAGGTAAGCGCACTTCTACAAAGCCCTGTACGCCCTCATTGACTTGACATAGGTACAATAAAGCAAGGGAACGACCAACATTGTTTGTTTGCGGCACCGACGAATATGGAACAGCTACGGAAACCAAGGCATTGGAGGAAAAGGTTTCTCCGAGAGAACTGTGCGACAAGTACAATAAGATACACGCGGAGATATATGAATGGTTCGAGATCGGATTCGATATCTTCGGAAGAACTTCCACCCAGCAACAGCAGGACATAACGCAGGATATATTCCGAAAACTACACACAAATGGCTACCTGGTCGAGCGGACTTCGCAGCAGCCATACTGCGAAAAGCACAAGTCTTTTCTCGCTGACCGGTATATTGAGGGTATTTGTCCAAAATGTGGCTACGAAGACGCACGGGGGGATCAATGCGACAAGTGTGGCTCGGTAGACTACGGGCCATTGGACCTCAAGGAAGCCCGATGCAAGATTGATCCAGATGTGACTCCAGTTGTACGGGAAACAAGACACATTCACATCAGACTCGACAAACTTCAGCCGGATATACAGAAGTGGTTCAAAAAGGCCAGCGAAGACGGTGCATGGTCCAGCAACGGGAAAGTCATCACAGAATCTTGGTTAAAGCAAGGGCTGCGGGATCGAGGCATCACCAGAGATCTGAAATGGGGAACCCCAATACCACTTGATGTTTTCGCAGACGAGAAGGATCAAGAAATTTATAAAGACAAGGTGTTCTATGTCTGGTTCGATGCCTGCATTGGCTATGTGTCGATAACCGCAAATTATATCGAAGATTGGGAGAAGTGGTGGCGCAACTCAGACGTGAAGCTTTATCAATTTATGGGAAAGGACAATGTGCCTTTTCACTCGGTCATTTTCCCTGGCAGTCAAATCGGCACCAAAGAGCCGTGGACTATGCTACACCATCTGTCGACGACAGAATACCTGAACTACGAGAATGGCAAGTTTTCCAAATCGCGCGGAGTCGGTGTCTTTGGAAACAATGCGAAGGATACTGGAGTCCCCGCCGACGTATGGCGGTACTACCTTTTGAAGCACAGACCAGGTATGTGATTAGGGCGTCATTCTCGTTACCCACAATTCACAGATCAAGCACTTAGACCGCGTTTGCGGGCGGATTTCGTTCTTACTACAGGGGTTGCTGCTATGGTTCAACTTGGATGAGAAGTACTGACACGGGATTGCACTCACAGAGACTGCTGACAGCCAATTCGAATGGAGGGATTTCATTGCGCAAAACAACAATGAATTACTTGCAAAGCTAGGGAATTTCGTCAACCGCATCGTGAAGCTTGTCAACAGCAAGATCTACGAATCCGTCATACCAGATTACACGGCCAGATATTCGGATCCTGTATTCGAACAGGCCAAGGCCGAGATCAATCGGCATTTGAAACAGTATCTAAAGGATCTTGAGGCAGTCAATCTGAAGGATGGTCTACAAAGCGCTATGGACATTGCACAGGCAGGGAACAATCTTGTAAGTGTAATTTTACACGCCAACAACCTAAGACCTGCTTGATAATAAATCATCAGATTCAAAGCAACAAACTCGACAACAAGCTCGCTGCAAATGAGCCCGAAAAAGCTGCAGCGGTAATCGGTCTTGCCATAAATACCATTTATCTCTGCGCCAGCGTATTCGAACCATACCTTCCGGCGACTTCCAAATCTATCCTTGAGCAACTGGGCGCACCTTTTCTTTTTATCCCCGATCACTGGACGGCGGACAATATAAAGCCAGGTCATCCCATTGGCAAGGCAAAGCATCTTTTCACACTGATTGACCCGAAGAAAGAGGACGAATGGCGGGACATGTACGGAGGGACCCAAGCAGAGAGGATAAAGAAGGAAGAAGAGACAGCGAAGAAGGCAGCAGCCAAGGCAGCGGTGAAAGCCAAAAAGGCAGAGAGAAAGGCAAAGAAACCAGAAGGCCAGTTTGACAAGGAGCAGGCACAGCAAAGCGTGGAGGAAACGGCAACCAAGGGAGCTGAGGCTCTCGAAGTGGGCAAAGAGCCAGTGGATGCTGTTACAGATGGAGTTCAACAAGTCACCCTGCCTTCATCATAATCGAAAGTAGCAAAAACAACTCGCAAAGCATGTCTGATGGCTGATATATTATTGCCAAGTTGGCGAGAGCCGCATGAAATTGTTTTTTTTTGTTATCGTTGAGAAGTCTATCGCCAAAAGGGTATAGTTAGAATTGCACGAGAATTGATCACGATAAGGTAATCCACCGAGCCACCGTAAGAGTTACTTTAGCAGTACTCGTACCTAATAATAAGTTTAGCTGTCGGGGTTCAAACGAAAGCGGGGCTCGCAATCAATTAGCTCCTGCCTCCTGGCGGTGATAGAATATGTCATGTACCTTACGGAGTAGATTGTAGGCATTCCTCTGACTGCGACGAATTGCATTTTATATTATACGTACCCTCTCGTCTTCTGAATGAATCCAATCAAATCCCCCCTCTGAAATACATCAACTGCGAATACGGTTACCAGCCCTCACACTATCTCCTCATCTACAAAACAATGTCTCGTATTACTGCCCTTCAAAAGATTGGCGCATTTCGGCGACTTGTCGCGCTGGACACCCCGCGAGCTTACAACTCCTACTATCCGGCAAAGAATAGGTAGACTCTGCCAATCCAGCTTCTTGTAACAGCAGCTGAGTTTCTCTCACCTCAAGGGATTCAAAGTCCATCCGCCCATTTCACTGCAGTAGCCAAATGAGGACGCTTGGGGACACCTCAAGCATTGATTTTGCTTACTTCCCCCAATACGAGCTCCGTGAGCCCGCAAACAATGACATCATGCGTATTCCCATCCTTCCCTTCAATTCTACAGCGCCTGCAAGAAGCGACGAAGCTCTTGAGTCGGTGATTCGACCGGAGATCACAACGGCGAGTGCGAATGGAACACACATCGAGTCTCCCTCCGCAATGTCAGACGTGACCGACAATCCAGGACCAGATCTCGATCCCTTCGACTTGACAACCACGGTTACCACGGCGGCGTCAAAAGCGACGAGTGTGCCCATGGAGCAACTGCAAGCGCCGGGGGTCGTGCAGGAACTTTGGAATGGGCTGCTCGATGATATCTTAGGGGCAAGGAAAACTGCGAAGGCGTGAATGAGGAGGGAGAGTCAGGTTGAGGACTAGCAATGTCAGTCTTTCTATTTGTTCAAGGGATTCTCGATTCATGTGGGTTTTTTGAGTGGAAACCTGAAAGGCTACGATACAACCAACAAGATTGCTATTTGCTAGGAGACTTTGATCTGAGCGCGGTACTTGTTCTTTAGCTGACGACGGGTGCTCGCTTCGGGTGGGATGAAGACCAGGCTGTGGAAGGAAACGTTTTGTGATACTCGCTATCGATGAATTATATAGTTTTGTTCAAGACTGAATGCAATCACCAAGTTGCGAGTGAAACCTCTGTTGCTATAATGATATGAGTGTTCATCTTTAATTGAGCACAGGTATTACTAGGGAACGGGAAAAATAGTATGTATACAGGGGCAAGAATACTTTACGAGGCAAAGCAAACTGGCGCGAAACTTAGGTAGAAACCCTTAAATTGATTAGTGGCATTCAGCCTTGATCTACCTTAGTTATGCATGCGACGACAGTTCCACAATTTTATTTATTACCTTTTCATCCCTTTGCTCATCTAGTCATGTCATGGACCTCTCCCGTGATGTTGATGCCATAAAACAATGCCCAAAGATCGCTCTTACAACCTTCGGGACATTGAAGTCAACAGAGAGCCAGAGCAATCTCGCTCATTGCTTGCCCAAGGCGCCGGTGACGACGAAGAAGATGAGCCCACGCCAGCACATCAACCGCCTCCGCTTCCACAATCTTCGCTCTCCCAGACCGCTTCAAATGGTCTTCCTCGCACTCCGCGCACGATAAATCGAGTTCGCTTCGACGTTAGAGAGACGGACAGCGGCGAGCATGGGCTCAACGGCCATGCGCGTACACGGAACCGAGAAGGCGGCGATGGGTTCGAGGCCGAAGATGATCTCTCGGAAAACAACTCTGAGAGTAGGAGGAGTAGCGCAGTTCAGAGGGTGCCTCTTCTCACTGATGTCGAGGCACCGAGTGTTGTGGTGGCCGAAGATTTGGATTTCAATGCTGAGGGACTATTCGACAATGCCAGGCCGAAAAGTGGTATAATGTAGGACAATTTTGCATTGAAAACTTGCGGGCTGAGCTTAGGTGCTGAAACTTTTGCAGAAGTGCATTCATGAATATGGCGAATTCGATTATTGGGGCTGGCATAATAGGCATTTCTCACTACAAGTTATATGGCTCTCGCAGTCCCAAACTTATACTATAGCCCTAGGTCAGCCGTATGCTTTTCGACAAGCCGGTTTGTAAATCTTACTATTCGAGTGTGGCTTTGAAAACTGGAGTCCTTACCTATATCGCTAGATCAGCGGGGATTATCCTTCTAGTTGTTTTGACAATCACAGTGAGCCTTCCGTTAACTTTTGTGGATTATTGAACACTGACCGTCGTCTAGATAGACTGGACAATACGGCAAGCCCCTCCCTCGCTCTCGATTTCCTCACTCTTTGATGTTACCATACCCCTTTTCCATATCTAAGAGCGAGAATTGACGTGCTTTGCAGCTTGATCGTGGTTAATTCGAAACTCAGCGGTGCCAATTCCTTCCAAGGGTATGTAACGACGCATACGTTAATGGCAACTTATAAGACGTTTACATTCGACAGGACTGTGGAACACTGCTTTGGTGCCTCTGGACTCATTGCGATTTCCATCGCCCAATGGGCATTGTATGAAAATTCGAACCCCTCACAAAGCCAACGCTAACTAGGCTCCTTTCAGTGCTTTCGGTGGCATGGTCGCTTTCTGTGTCATCATGGGAGATACGATCCCCAGCGTGATTGCGGCACTCTTCCCGTCCTTGTCAGACATGTCTTTCCTATGGCTTCTAACCAACAGACGAGCTATGATCATTGTGTGCACTCTCTGTTTCAGTTATCCTCTGTCTTTATATCGTGACATTGCAAAAGTAGAGAAAATACTACCCTTTCCTGTAGCTTGGCCCTCGTTGACCAAATTTCAGTTGGCAAGAGCTTCGACTTTGGCACTTTTGAGCATGGCGGTAATGGAATCATGCTTCGAGGCTTGCCAACCTTTCACTGATGCGAGATGTAGGTTATCCTGATTACAGTCGTGACGCAGGGCCTTGTGGTACCACAGGGTCTCAAGGGTGGCTTGCAGGGCTCGCTGTTTGTGCGGAGCGGCGTGCTTCAAGCAATCTCGGTAATATCGTTCGGTAGGTGTCCTCGTTTTAGCGCGTCGGAACCCAGAGGCTGACGATTGTAGCATTCGTCTGCCGTACAAGTCTCGAGCTCTTTGCACCTCTGCTCCACTGACGAGCTGTCAGATCACAACTCCCTCCTGATATACGGTTCTTTGAAGAAGCCGACAATGGACAGATTTGCTCGCGTTACGCATTACTCTACATTCACGTCGATGTTAGCTTGTGTGACGATGGCTTTGGCTGGCTTTGTCACCTTTGGAGAGAAGACACAGGGCAACATCTTGAATAATTTTCCTAACAAGAATCTTATGGTGAATATCGCACGTTTGTAAGTCAATTTATTGGGATCCTGGATGGTCTTCTGCTGACGTAAGAGTAGTCTCCTGGGAGCCAACATGGTGACCACTTTACCGCTTGGTTCGTGCGCGCTAGGTCTGGTTGATAGACTTAGCTGACAATGTCACAGAGTGCTTCGTGTGCCGGGAGGTTATGTTTGTTCGTCTGGTCCGTTTCCAGAGGTTGTCGTCACAGCTGACAGTCTAGAATTATTGGTTCCCCAACGAGCCGTACAACCCTAACCTCCATCTGATATTCACAACATCTCTTGGTAAGTCGCTTTTCAAGGCCTTTATGGATTGGCCGCAGAGAGTAGACACGGCCATTAAGCTAAAACAATGGTTCCTAGTTGTAACGGCAATGACCTTGTCTTTGATCACCTGTGATCTTGGTGCTGTATTCGAGCTTATCGGGGCAACAAGCGCGTGCGCAGTAAGTATTCGACACACGGCAAAGAGAAAGCAGCTAAAGATCTTTCTTCTAGCTTGCATATATTCTTCCACCCCTATGTTACATCAAATTAAGCACTCGTAGCTGGAAAACCATACCCGCGATCCTCTGCGTTGTCTTCGGAGTAAGAATTTCTCATGCATATTCAATTACTTTAGGAGAAATGATCGCTGTGACTGACTGGCAAGTAGACAATAGTGATGACCATCAGCCTGATACAGGCAGTTGCAAAGATGATTAGAAATGAAGGTGGCGCTCACACCTGTCGATAGAGTGTAGAAAATACGATCCTGGATTTTTCTCACCAGAAAAAGTTTTAGAGCTTCTATATTGTTATAAGGGTCGAGGTCTTCCGCTTGCAATGCATAAAGACGTTGATTCATCACAGTAGATGCTGCGACCAGTGCCCCTTGCCTTGGGATCCCAGTGGCCCGTGTCCTCTTCCACTATGATCAACACTATGTTTGCCGTCTTGTGGAATAGCTACCATACTTACTACCCTGTTAACGAGGTATTTGAGTTTAGTTGCCCACCAGGATCTTCGCCGGCAATTAGCAGGTAATCTGTCAGAAAATTTGCAGCCTAGAGGCGCCGAAATTCTCTCGCTTTCATATCGACTTAGGCATCGACGCGAGAGGTCGGTCGTTCATGAGCAGGATTACTTTAAAAAAAAGCTTAAGGAATGAACAGGCCCTGTTGGTGCTGCTCTTTTCGATAATTTAAGGATCTATACCTCTGCGGCTGTCACTTTACTGGCTCTGTGCCTGTTAGCTCTCCGTTAAAGCATAGGCTGCGGGCACGCTGCCAGGGAAAGTCGGAATAATAGAGCTGCTTCGATATACCGAGTGCCGATTTTTGGATACTCAAAACCTTTCTCTATCGGACAGCAACAACTGCCACTTCATTTTGACACGCTGCCTAGCAATCCTGAAAAAGAGTAGCAGTCGATGTGATACAGAATCCTAAAACATCTTCAATCCGAAGCAATTCTAGTCACAAATGACAGTTTCCCTTTGGAGTTATACGCAAATCGGCATCAGATTGAAACACCCAGCGCCCTCGACCAGAAAAACATTACTGGCAACTCTCCTGGCTGACGTCTGGAACAGGGAAAGTACCCTTTTGCCCGACAATTGGTGTGAACGAACCTTCGACACTCTGCCCTCTGCCCTCTTCCTCTCACCCACCCCAACTTTCGTTCTCACATCTCATGCGTCCAAGTCTGCAGATGGTATATTGTGACGCCTGCCCGCCTGATATTCTCCAAGGACATTAGAGTACACTCCAAATTTCTGACAGAAGCAAAGCACAAAAGTAAGGCGCCCCGTTGTGTTCCTCCTATTTTTCAAAAGCATTAGACTCGGACTTTCTGACAAAAAGATACCACAGAAGGAAAGCACGAAAGTGGAGCGCCCATTTGCCCGCGAAATTTGGTATGAACAAAACTTCGACATGCTGCCTTCTTCTGGTCACTTCCAAAGTTCTTTGCATATCTTCGATGTCTGTATTCACAATACAAAATTATGATGCCTGTCTGTCTGCTGCCCATCTATTACCCACATACTGTCCATCTGTTGCCTGGTCCTATCTCAAATTGATAGGGCTCTCGGTCTTCTGGAAGAGAAAGTATAAAGGTGAAGTGCCCAGTTGTTCGCCGAGGTTGATATGAATTTTGCTTCAACCTTCTGTTCTATTCATCCTTTTCTTTTGTCCTGTTCTTATCTTCCGTCCTATCCTTTTCTTTCGTCCTATCTTTTGTCTTTAAACCTTCACCTTAACTCGTGCCTGAATTCACTGAGCCTCAAATTTTCCAAGGCAAAGGCATCATAAAAGTGAAGCGCCCAGTTATCCGTGGAACTTAATATGAATTTTGCTTTGACCTTCTGTCACTTCATTTTATCCTGTCCTTTCGTCCTGTCCTTTCGTCCTGTCCTTTGACTTGGATCCTACACTTTGAGACGTGCTTAGATTCACTAAACCTCACTTTTCTAAGATAAAATAAACGCAAGAGTAAAGCGCTTAGTTGTCCGCAGAACTTGATATGAATTTAACTTCAACCTTCTGTCCTATCCTTTCACATCAAAGTACCTTTCCATATATCTGTCTTTCTAATACACAAGTTTGAAGCCCCGACCCCTAATCCAGGTCTTTAGACCATAGGCTTTGACTTCCCAGTCGCAATTGACAAGCGCTATATCCTCCTTGAAATAGGATGTGAGCTTAGCTCTCATCTTTCTTCTCTGTAGAGTTAAGTGCTTCTCCTACCCTTTTGCATAATAGAAAGTTTTATAACTTGTTCAAAGCATGCTACTTCCACGTCAAGCTTCCTTTTCATAATAAAAACATCTTGACTCCATATCTACTGCCCGACCCCTATTTTAAGTCGATTAGGCTTCGACTTTTAAGTCACGATTAGCAAGCGCCATATCCTACGCCAAATTATGTGTGAGCCTAGCTCTCACTTCACTTCTTTACAAAGTGAGGTCTTGTAATTTATCTAATTTCATAGCAAGCTTTCTTTTCATAATAAAAGCATCTTGACTCTTATATATCTGCTGCCCGACCCCTATTCTAAGTCGATTAGGTCTCGACTTTTAAGTCGCGATTAACAAGCGCCATCTTCTACGCCAAATTGAGTGTGAGCCTAGCTCTCACTTCACTTCTTCACAAAGTGAAGTTTTATAATCTACCTAATTCCACAGCAAGCTTTCTTTTTATAATAAAAACATCTTGACTCTTATGTATCTGCTGCCCGGCCCCTATTTCAAGTTTATTAGGCCCCGACTTTCTGGTCGCGATTAACAAACGCCATATCCTACGCCAAATTGGGTGTGAGCCTAGCTCTCAGTTCACTTCTTCACAAAGTGAACCTAGCTCTCACTTCACTTCTTCACAAAGTGAAGTACTATTTATTTTCTATTTCCACACCAAGCTTCTTCTTGTTCATAATACAGATGTTTTGACACTTGTATATCTGCTGCTCGGCCTCTAATCCAAGTTTATTAGGCCCCGACTTTCTGGTCGCGATTAACAAACGCCATACCCTCCGCACAATTGGGTGTGAGTTTAGCTCTCACTTCACTTGTCCATAGAGTGAAGCCCAAAACTTGCTAAGAAAAAGCCCCAAACCTTACTTTCCAAAACATACCAACAGCATCTATCAACCACAACCAACCCCTTCATACCATCTACTACTTGGGCCAACAACCCACCCTACCTCTACACGTCGGCGGTAGTAACCCACGACCGTCACAGAATCCCATACGCGATGCCAAACCTCGTTGGGTTTCGAGGTGGCTCTCCACCACTCTCGATGGAGGATCAAGCAAAGGACGACACCTTCAACAATGCCATACAAATGGAAGCATTGGGAGGCAAACGAATAGACTTGCTCTTGACGACAGATTATAAGGAGAACAAAGCTGCCTATGTCCCTACAGCGTACCTTGAACCACAGCGACTCGTGAACAAGAGTAAAATCGGCGAAGGAGAGAAGTCCAAATTGAAAGGCTGGAATGGTAAGACAGCCTATCTATGCCAATCACCGCGTCGCGTGCTAATCATGAGCCAAGATGCTTGGACGCGATTGCAAGACGATGGTACTGACGCACAAAATCTACAAGCTGTCAACGAGGGCTTGGGTCAGACTCACCGAGCCAGACTCATGACGGACGACAGCGTTCGAGACTATACTGGAGAGGAGAGTTTCCGAGGAGGACGTCGTGGCGGTAGGGGTAGCCGTGGTGATCGTGGTGGCAGAGGTGGCGGCCTAGCTGGACGAGCTACAGGTCGAGGTGGCGGAGGGAAGGCCAAAGGGTAATAATCTCGATCGATACTCAAATAGTTGGGTCTCGTCTTGCTGACTAGGAACACAGAGAACGTAAGGTTAGATTCCAAAACGTACCGCTCGTTCAGCCCATCACTCGTGCCCGCGCTCCAAAAGGGCATCCTACTGCTCAAATTGGCGTACCTCGGCGCCAGCCAGCCTCCATCTTGAAGACAGTCCCAGCTGTAAAGCCAGCCAATGGGAAAACCACCATGCCAAACGTACCTCCCGCGTCCATTAGGCGGCCGGCGTAAGTGCTCGATCTTTACAAGTTTGTATGAAGTCACTGACCAAAAGTAGTAGTCATTATGACGGAACACTTGCTGCACCCAGTGCGTTCATGGCTTATGTTGGTATACGCAAAGAGCAAACTCGGGATGATCCCGATATCAAGGTCGCTGCTTCCGCCGCAAACATCCCAGAGGACGAAGCGACTGGACAAAAAATTGGCACTTCGATCACAACAACCATAAATACCTCGAACGAGAAGACGGTGGCACGCAAGCCTAATGCGACCGTCGATATTCCGAGTCTCAAGACGACAACAGCAGCAGCTGGCAAGCCTATTGTATCCGTCGACTCTCGTCCCAAAGCTGATCTGATGGATCTCGAGATCGGTCAAGAGACTACGCAGCCAGTACTCCAATTCACAGCATCCAGAAATGAAGAGCAGCCTTCTCATCGTGTTGTGGAGCCATCGTCATCTTTCGATCAACATATGGAGGCTTTGGGGAGGAGCGGTGTATTAACTGCAACTCAACTGGCAACTCTCAAATCGATCCAAACTCAGGTGCACGCCCGCGAAGATGCCCGCGAAGATGCCCGCAAAGATGCCCGCAAAGATGTTACTACTCCCGTGAAAGAAGTTCCTCGTCAGGAGATTTACAGCAGAGCGGAGCTCGTATCCCTACGTCCAAAAGCTGCAGTCCCCAAGGTCACGACTGGTATCGCGAAAAGATTCGCAGAGCACCAGGGTGTCTTCTCTATTGGCGAGCATGTACACAAGACCAGGTATCACAATTCCGCGTCTTTGGATGAGGATCTTGAGAAGCTATCGATCTCGGAAAAGAAGCCTGTCAAATCGACAGCAACGAACCTTCCAAATACTGAAAAGTCGAAGATCAATCCCTTCCGTCCTGCACAAGGCAAGGGGAAAGGCCCGTCTCTTCCAGCTCATCTGTTGAACCAGACCCCTGTGACGGACCAAGGGGCGGCTGCACGTGCCCAATACTCGGGAGGCAGGGAGAACTTAGCCCCAATCTCAAATCGACAGTCTCCGGCGGCTGATACCTCAACGATGCGCCCTACTCGTCGAAACATGATCAATCAGACCGGGTTTATCGCTCTTGCAGAGAACCGTGTCAATTCTGCTGCTGCAGGTAAGGAGGGAGAGGATCCATTGCTCGTGGCACGTAAACGAGGGTTGTGAGACAAGTGTCGGAGGACCGCCCTGGCATTCCTACACTGATCGATCTGGCAAAACGAGCTTGGAATTTTAGTTAGCTAAATTAGAGACAGATAGACATGCATGCAATGCTTTGACCCAAAAGGCTCCTTCTGAGGCAACCCTGAAGCACCTTTGCCATGCAAGTGATCATCGATTGCCTTCGTTACACCTCACCAATTCAGTATCCCGTCATTGCTATTAACACCTTCCTCTAATCCAACCTTCTGGCGTTTAACGTCTCCACCTGCATCAGACGCTACGTTTGTGACATCGCCTAACGCTGAACGTGGCTCGTTGTTCTCTGCCGGTCTCTTCATCTGGGGCGGTTTGTACGAGCCTCGATTCTGCAACGGACTTGCGGCTCCCATCGGCATACCAACTCGCCTCGTCTTATCTGTCTGGGGATTCACGAAGTTGGCACGGGGCACTATTGGTTGTGGTGGCGCCCCGACAGCTTCCCTGCCGACAGGCTTGGTTTTTGTATGATCAACTCCCGCGGTCTTTCGAATACTTGGGCTCTCTAAATGGGGATTGAAGGCTGGAGCCTTCAATGGCAGACCATGACCATTTTGAAGCGACTCGGCGGCTCTCGCTGTGAAAAAGCCAACAGGTGGATCGTGTTCTGATGTGCTCGATGAATCAAGACTTGGCGTTTCCAGTGAAAGGACCTTTCCCTGGGACGGTGCATTTTGAGGTAAGCGTGGTGGTGGTAGCTGCTGTCCCGATATTGGTGGTTTGACTTGTTGCGGAGGAACAGGACCATGTTGTGACTTTATTCCCTCTCCTGGGTTCTGCGGAGCTTCAACCACGTTGATTGGAAGTGCTGATTTGCTTACTCCAGTATTCATAGGCGTTTTTGGAGCTGCAAAATGACCGGACGCCGTTGAATGATTGCGGGTGAGCGTCGACTCAAGTCTCTGCATGCTGTTATTATCCATTGTACGCGTGGCTGGAATATTTGCTTTGTCCGGAAGGCTGTTCCTGCGTCGAAAAGATTCTGAAGAAACAGAAGGGTTAAGCAACATTCCATCTGGGTGATCGCCTTGAGGTACACTGAAGTCTGCCTCGTCGAAGTCGTCGCCTGGTCCGCTAATCAGCGCTTGTCCTTCAAGGAGCTGGTCAGTGTCTTACTGCCAAATTCATCTTCAGGGTCTCCATTCAAAGCTGTAGAGTGGTTTAGCAATAGCTCAAACGCAGTGTGGACATAAGCCCAACAAACCTGTAGGTTGCGTGTCTTCTGTCTCTGTAGGCCATTCCCTCCTCAGAGAGGGAAGACTAGGCTGCCGGGTAAGAGCATCGGCTGCAGATTCCCTCTTGATCGGAACGAAATCAGGATGCCTGTGCAAGTTTTCGGGGTCCCACTTTGTCTTATGACTACGTTCAGTGGACGGTGGCAGTAATCGACTAGTCCACTTACTGGGGCAATCTTGAGTTTCGTAACCTTGGCTACGTAGTCTTTGTCATAGACACAATTGCCAAGAAGGTTGCCAAAGTTGCGTAAAGCTCTCTTCAACCCATCAGTTGTCCCCTCCTTCTTTGCTTTCTCAAAAGCTGCGGCTTTGCCTTTGCAATTTTCGATATGCCCGTACCCAATATCCTAATGAACTTCAGTATACGTGAACAGGGCCCCCTTCGCTCACGAACGATTACCTCGTGAAATGTACCATCTCGGAGTGTCACTCTGACAATGACTGATAGACCAAGGCTGACTTTCCCAGTGCTCTGACTTTCATCGACCTATCCTGGACTTAGACCCTCATCGGCATTACACACCGGACCCTCGCTTACAAAATCGATCTGCACGTTCTGGATTCCACTCGACCATCCATTGAAACCAAAAACCTCATTTGCGAGATTGATGCATTTGTCTGCCGACAAGTAGTGAACCTTGCCTCCCCCAGCACCCGGTCTTGATGAGATATACTCTGGTCCCAATTGCTTCTCCAGACGACTCGATAACGTGGCGATTTCCTGCGCAGTGTATTCACTGAGATGAGGCTTCACCTCCTCAAATGGATTGACTGATGTAGTAGCAGGCTTGTGCTGTTCGCCTTGTCTGGTGCATGTCAGCGCATACTTGAGTAATAATTGGGATAGATCACTGACCCCGGCATTCTGTATTCAGATAAGGCTTGAGCATAGCAATAGCAATCTAATGGAGAACTGCCCTAGTGGTCTTCTAATGTTGAGCTGAAATGAGGTCGGTCGCGCGGCTGCCAAAGACTCGTGACGCGTCGCGCATAGAGTAAATGCCAAGTCACGTGCTTGCCAAGTTTTCAAGTGCAGGTAGGAGCGACACAAATCTTGGCAACCGAATTGATTGCCCACACGAGCCACAGAACAATGTTCGGGCTGCTTTCTATCTATTGTCATCGAACATAATTTAGTTAGACCTGATATTCATATTTATCTATATCTTGAAAGAAGGTAGGAGCCACTACTTGGGTTTCCATTATGTCACAGACCCCCGTCGCTATGAGATGTGTCCCAGACGCCTTGCAATGACAATATTGACCCCTGTGCTCTACCCGTCTCTATGCAATTATTGATGATTCGTGAAACCATGAGAAGACACAAGCCATCATTTGACAATCAACGAAGCACTCGGTACTAATCCGAGTTCCTTCAAAGACGCTCCAAAATCTACTGCATCAAACACCTTTTTTGGAAAGTTTTGAATGAAGCTTCCAACTTCAAGACCCGAATCTTGCGTTACAGCCGAGGCGACTTCGAAAAGAGTGGTGTCGACAGAGAAGGCTTTTTGAATGTTGCCGGTCGGCAGCTGTAACCGCAGGCGTGTTTCGGTGTATGCTGATGCAGGCTTCGAGGCTACAGGGCCAGAGGTTGTAGGGAGGAGGGCGGCGGCTTTCGAGGCTGGTGGTGGTGCTCGTCCCTCACGTTCCGCTTTCTCCTTCTCCGACCTCATTCGTCGCTCTTCTTTGTCTGCTGCAATCTTGGCTTTAATTCTCTCCTTGGCGACTATCTCATCTTGCTTCTCCTTGCGCTTTGAGGCAGCATCCTTGAGCTGCTCCTTCTTCTTCAGATCTTCCTTGATATCCTGTGTCTCCTTGGTACTCTTCCGACGGATCTCCTATCATCCCGGTCAGCTTGGTCTACGCATTGAAGATCCAGTAGGGTCTTACCTCATTCTTCTTCTTGTCCAATTGATCCTGCTCGGATGTGCCAGACCGTTTCTCCGCAAGTTTCCTTCTCAGCTCTTCAAGCTTTGCCTTCTTCTCGTCCTCGGTAAGAGGCACAATCTCCTCGGTGGATTCGGAAAAGTCAACATGGCCGGTCTTGGTAGCATGAAATTCGGCTTGTGCATGGCTTCTTAGCTTCCTGCCACATTCACCGCATACGAGCGACTTGGCTTCCTCGCCCGGCTTCAAGTCTGCTGGCACTGTGTTGGGGTCTGTTTCGGCTTTGGCATCTGCTGCTTTGATTTGGTCGAGCGACTTCCCTTCCACCTCCTCGAGCCACCCAACTGCTGCTGTCACTAGTCGACATGTCAGTGTTCTATCCCATCTGTGGATCTCCTAGACTACTTTAGCCGCAAATGGTGACTTACAGTCGCCTTTTTTCTGCATGGCCAGCTCCGCTCTTGGTTTGTCGAAGCCCATTTCAAGAAGAGTGTCTAGATCGGTAGATGCCATTTGATTGTAGGCGGCCTGGGAAGGAATTAAAGTTGTTTGAAAGATGAAAAGTTGCAGATTGTAGAAGGATTCTATTTGAAAGATGTAGTGCAAGGAAGAAAGTGTTAAAGTAAATGTGTTATTGATTTCATTTTCAAGCAGCTTCCACACCTGGAACTGAACTTCGAAAGCAGCAGAGTGAACCGGGCGAATGTCAGCCCAGCCGCGAGCCGGCGCCTAGTTCTTTAGCCAAGACAGGGTCCTTTATCCAGCCTCTCAACATCATAGCACATCATAGCACTCGAAAGATGGGTATTGATAATGATCACTGATCACTGAATTGCAGAATCAATACTTGTCCTTCCCATACAGGTTTTGGGAGAGTGTCGTACTAATCTCGATTTACCTCCTCCAAGTATCTCACCACGATTCTTGCATAGCGAGAGACACAACGATACAGATTCCCGAGTGTTTATCATGTCGGTCACGCTCGATCCCCCCGAGCTTGGCTTTCGCCGTACGTTCTCGATATTGCAGACCTGCCCTCGTTGCCGACCTGACTGCTTCAGGTCCTTTCACACATGAAGTTACGCAACTTCTACGTCTAAGCAATCCGAGCAAAGATCCGATAGCGTTCAAGGCAAGCTCTTCCATTATGCCTGGCTTCTGGCAGAGCGACATGAATTAATTGATAGATTTTGCAGGTCAAAACTACAGCTCCGAAGCAGTAAGCCTTGGCACTGAACAGTGTTGATATATTTATTGAGGAAAGGCCAGGTATTGTGTTCGGCCCAATTCAGGACGCATTGAAGTCGGCAGCGAAGTTGAGGTGCAAGGTAGGCAGTAACGTGAAAGACCATCATAGTCCGGGCTCTGAAACAACGCAGTTCTGCTTCAGGCAATGAAAGAAGACCCTGCACTTGATGCTAGATGCCGCGACAAATTCTTAGTTCAGTCCGTCGCAATTACGCCAGAGAGGGACTTGGGTAGTGTTACAGCAATTGTTAGTTAGGGCTTCTCACATGCGCAAGGATATGTGCTGACGATTCAATAGTGGCAGAACGTAGAGAAGATCTCAAAGGGTTCCATCGAGGAGAGGAAGATTCGTGTGGTGTTCTTGCCCGCTGATGGCACGGCTTCTACCCCACAGCACAATAATGTCAATGGAACAGTAAGGAGCACTCGTTCGCACTCCTTTTCGCGGTTACTGATTGCATCTCAGCATCTCGGCAGTGACGCACCCCCTGCCTACGGTTCACCCGCCCCTTCATATGGCTCCCCCGCTCCGGAAGCCGTCACCCCAAGCACCCGTTCTACGAATGCCGCTGACTCACGTTCCTTCAACGACAGCAAGAGCATGACCGAGTCTGTCAGCAATGGAGCAGCATCAGCGCAATCTACTGTTGGCGCTGCAGCTTCCAGCGTGGCCAACGCGGTACCCACGTCTGGCGATGACTTGCGAGCGCAACTTGCTCAAGCGCAAGCTACCATTGCGAGGATGACACAGCAATCCGAAGAGCAAGGTCTAAAGCAGAGGAAGACGGATGCGGTAAACCAAGACTCTCGAGAGCGTATTACGACCGGTACGACCGGTATGGGAGTTCAACAGCAACCAGCGGATGGCGTGCCTGTACAGATTGTTGCGGCTCTGTGCTTGTTAAGCTTCCTCTTAGCCTATTTTCTTTTCTGATGGGCGAGAGTCTGAACAGAGATGGCGCAGATGTCCGATAGAGCGGTTTCTTGGGGATCTCTGTCTGTGCGCTACGGGAGCCTGATACGCAGAAGCTCTGCAACGGACTTTCTTTGTTCTAGAATTCTTCACCAGATCTTGCGTCATAACTCGGCTTGAGGCATAGATGAAGGATGGGTTGGAAGGGATTAGTCGGGCTTTGCTATTCATTACACCCTGTATCCTGTAACTCGAGAAATGTAGCAATGGTACTGAACCTTATAAAACCTAATGTACTTCTATGTAACGGTCAGATATCGATGATTTGAGCTAGGTTTGATCATATTCATTTCAAGTGGCTATTCCATAGGGGCTGATCCAAAGCTTCTTAGGTCACTTGACCCCTGGATTTCCAGCTCCCTTTCGCTCATTAGATCCCAGCTCGTCTTCTCTCCAGCCGCCTACCTTCCTGCCTCCTTCTCTCCTCTTTACCCGACACCACAAGCCCACCTCCTTGTCCCATATGAATTGCCAAATTACCCACGTCCAACTTTTGTGGTGCGGCAAATCTGCATAGTAGTCCTTGGCTATCTCGTGCAACACCGGCAAACGTGTCCAGGGTATAGCTGGGAAATCGTGGTGCTCGTTGTGCAAACCGACGTTGTAGGTAAGCAGGTTTAACGGCCCGTAATAGGAGAAGGTCTCTGGAACGGGTACGAGTTTGCTGGCTTCGTTTGCGCTTTTTGGTTGTGGGTCGAACACGTAGTGTTCGGCGATGAAATGGCCTGCACAAGGATGCAACGAGCCGGCAAAAAAGGAGCTCATGATCAGGTATGCCAAGGCTCGGCCGCCAGCATACCGCAAGAGAAGGTAATCAAAGGATAATTGAGCGATGATGTTGATGAGGTGGATTCGGGTCAATGGTAATTGGTAGACCATCATTGGACGGAGTGCGTAGAAGAGAATTTGGAAGGTGCAGAAAAAGGCCTTGCCTAGAACGGAGTCGAGGAAGAAGGCCTCTAGGGATGTAGGAAGGTCGGTGTCGAGGCCATCAACGCCTAGGGATTTATGGTGGGTTAGATGATAGGGCTGTCGTCCGGTTAGCTTTGCACGAGCGACTTGACGTTAGCCATTGAATTACACACTCTGAAGGCCGCGCTATAGGGGACTCCGATAGGTAGATTTGCAAACACAGCAAAAAGTCTATTGGCCAGCGGAGCTTTAAAAGCCAGGTTGTGAGAGATCTCATGAATGGCCAGGAAGAGGTTTTGATTTGCCGTTGCACCAACGACGTAGGCCGCGAGGATATATCTCAGGGAAAGGACTGGTGTGTTACGCAAGGATAAAGCACAAACGACTTGCAAAGAAACAATAGCGACCACGAGGTATTTGGTCAGAGGTTCTGGCCCACAGAGCTTGATTACCTGTAAAGAGGAGCATTAGCAGTGGCAGCAGCCAGGAAGGTCCGAACGTTCTCATACCTCTGGATGTGCTTTAATGATTGCTTGTCTCCGTGTCCTGTGTGGCTCCTCGGTATACGACCAAAAGAATCGGTCGCCATCATATCTTGCTGCTGCTTGATTAGGGAGATCGAGCCGTGAGGATGCCTGCACCGTGGTCGTCACCGATGTCGAAGGCATAAGTAATCTTAGGAAACAATGTGGATGTAGGCTGGTATGACTTGACTATCAGCATATACCCATGTGTAAGGTAGCTTTTTCATTTTGTAAACAGGGTCGAATCTAGTCTAGTGGATTTGTTTTTTACAGACTAGCACATTTCGGGATCGATACGAGTACTAATCAGTTAAGGTATCTTAGGTGACAGAATTTTTGGATCAAGTACGGTCTACGCAGCGAAAAATGGATGTTTCGAGTTTCGACTCTCAAATCAAAAGTAAGACCCGAGACTCTCCTGACTTTCGGTTGTTCCTGTATGTACATTGAGGCATGTAATATGAGTCGCCTCAATGTGCCTACTCTTCTACAGCCGAGTAGCTTTCTGTTCCCTTGTTTCCGTATACGTGGAATTGAATCTAAAGTGCAGCTCGCAGTCAGTACTGCCTATTCAGGTTTTATCAAGGCTTGAAAACGTTTCAAGAGTAGATACTCAAGACACGCCTCAAGACTCAAGACCTGATCCGAAAGAGAGCACGTGGACTCTGAATGTACGTACAAATATCATTACGTCCTCCGCAATCGTCCCTGAAACAAATTAGTCTGTGTCCCTTTGTTTGACGAGTGCACTCTACTTGCCTAGAGATCCAATGAGCCAAGGCAGATTCGTGAGAAGATACTCCTTTTTGAGGGAATGGAAGAGTATCTAAATACGGTAAGCATGGATACAGAGGATAGCGGCTTCCTCAAACATACGCCGCCGCCATAGCTAAAGGCTCCGAGTCAGCAATTTTTGTCGAAGGCGCTTCTTAAACAATGTCACGAGCAGGAGAGTATTCCGCGTTATGTCGTGTCATGTCGTGGCGGACCACAAATAGCGTCGAAACGTAGCATTCAGAGGTGACTATGACTTACGATATATTCCCCACGAGAGATAATACAAAAAAAAGGATCGAGAGTCCTGTCTAGGGCATTAGCCATGATAAGACTCTTAAAAAAAGGTGCGGGTACTATGGCCACCTTCGCAGGATTTTTCGCGAGAATTCTTCATTATTTGGGGAATTCTGGCACTGCGCAGGGTTAGCATTGGGGACAGAATGTTAGTATCCATGAGGAACCTACCCGAGGTAGAGTAGCTATCCATATCAGCAGAGAACAAGCGTAGAAACATGGAGGATAGAGAATTTGTACCGCTGATAAATAGCCTAAGATCTGTGCAGGCACACTGTCATTGGTGGCATTCTCAGGGTCCTCTATGGTAGGCTTCCACAATCCAGTTGTGAAAGCAATATAGAAACCGACGGTGCCAAGAGCACACACCGCGAACACACTAAAAGAATTCTTCAGCCAAGGACTAGCATGACCAACGTCTTCTGGAATAACTGAAAGTGCCGCTGCTCCCTGTCGTTTCTGAGACACGGAGGAGCGACGCCTGGAGCCTGGTAGACCGATATCACTCGGTCTTCGGCTAAGCAACGGCTGGTCTGGTCTGTCTTCTATGTCTACTCGGGTGGATTGAACGCCTTTCTTGCGAGAGTTGACGTAATGGTAGTACAAAATTTGGGCGATCAAGACTGCGTCAGCAACACAGAAATATAAGGCCAAAGCCTATCACACATTTCACAGTCAGTATTACTCTGTTAGAGTGCAGAACTAGTTGCCATGCATCTTTGAGAGCGGTATCGAAGCTGAAAAACAAGTGCTACTGCCGTAGCGTGTCACCCAGAAAAGAGCTCTCTTTATCGAGTAAAACCAACACAGAAAAGGCATACGATTACGGTGGGCACCAGACGGGCAAGAGTTGCTCCTATCAGATTTGCAAGGTCACCGATAAACCTTAACATATTTTTAGAGTCAGCATATATCTTCTGCGGTGCGACATAGAGTCGTGAAACATGTTTCAGGAGTGTTCTTCTCCTACGAGAATTCTCGCAACCCAGAACACAGTATGAATGAAAGAGGAAAATGCTTGGAAAATATGACCAACCAAACGAGCAAGAATGCCAGCGAAATGCCGTCTGCGGACTTGGACATATAATTCTCAAGCAACTGTGGGACAAGTACAAAGAGCCAGCAAGCCAAGGATACCGAACCCGAAATCCCAGAAAGGATTTCATGAGCAGGAAGCATTGTCCATGAAAGACCAAGGCGCCGGCCCGATTATCACTTTCACGGCGCTGTTTGGTGGGAAATGTGGGTGGAAAACAATTAAGACGAGGTCACGAGCAGTGCAAAGAAATAAACAAATTCCATCATATCATGCAGGAGTATGCAGGAGTATGCAGGTACAACGGTACGAAGTACCTCGAGGAGAAAAATTTGCTAGCGCCCACCTAGCATGGCTTAGTTATTTGTTCTATTTTCGTCCTTGATCATTTCAACACTCTACCTTATACATACAAATTTACAATCCATCCACTGCGTTCCCTAAGGCAAATCCTGTCTGAACTGTCGTTATTTTATCAAAAATTCAACACCTGCACTTCGTCTCGAAATTCAAGCATCCATTTTCCTTCAGCATGTTCCGTCTAAGTTTCGCTCTTCTCCTTGTCTGCGCCATCCTTGCGGTGGCTGAAAACCTGCAGTATCGTCAGGACAACAATACATCTGTAACCCCGGCCCCGGTCAGCCCCTCAGCAAGCTCTTCATCCACTTCAACTTCCCAATCCGTGGATGCGCAGTCTATAACCGCGGACTCAACAACGTCCTCTGATTCCAAAACAACCTCGCTCCAAGGTGCGGCCAAGACGAGCTCAACAACAGCGTCCACCACAGATGCTCAAATACAATCGAGCACTTCGGAAGATCCGAAGTCCTCGACATCGAAAGACGGGTCCTCCCACACTACATCCTCGAGTACAACTCCCACTGGCAGCGTGACACGAACAATAGTGACTACGATTGTTTCAACGAGCGGAAGCGTGACTTTAAGCATTACCTCGACATCTAGTCAAGTAATAGCCGCGGCTTTGGCCTCAGCCACATCCTCAGGAGCTCCTGGACTCAGTGGAAGCAACGGTGGATCGGGCAGCTCAGGCCTTTCTTCGACGAGCAAATCTGTAGTTGGCGGTGTCGTTGGCGGTGTCGGAGGCGCAATTCTGCTGGGAGGTCTGGCGATCGTTTTTTGGCGCGTTTGGGGCAAGAATCGACGGTCACACGATTTGATGGACCCACAGCCAGGGCAGGAGAAGAGCAGCAGTGTCAGTGGTCACAGTCCCTTCGTAAGTCCACCCTGCAGCATGATTTACGTGAAGATGTCTGACCAGTGAATGTAGCGATCTACTTTGGATCAATACCATAACCCGGGGCCAGTCAATACGGCTTCCAACTTCTAGGCATCGAGACAATCATGGTCAGCGCATTTTGACAATTCAGCATTTTAGCCATCAGCGGCATTCTTGGGAGTCTGTAGCATAGATTTGCGTCGGAAATCGTTGACGAATCTCTTTTGTCAATATCATCAGCCGCATAGGATTAATTCAAGTCAAAGATTCAAATAGCTCGCTGGAACGAGGGGTTTAATCGAAAGTAAACACGCTAGCACACGCGCGGAACCCTTACGCGGTTCAAAATATCTTCGACTAAGTACACGCAAATTCCCTTCCTCTAATACTTGTAGCAAAACCCTGAAATGGCAAATATCTTCCAAATCAGTCCGTCTTCCTACAACCCAGAGTTTTTAATCCGAAAGTCATCTCCTTTGGCGCCACTTAATCCTAATGCTTGCCCGCGCTTCTCCCTTCAGATGGCGTCCGCAGGGGAGACGAACAGTGACACGTTGAAGTACTCATACAAACGCGCTACTCATAATCTTTTACTGCAACGCAGACCTGACGAGGAAAAAGAACGAAGGCAACAGGTCTTCTTGAAGAAAGTTCGTCAGGTTAGCGATGACAAGAAGTGGGAATCCCGCAGCGAACAGGTGGGC
Source organism: Pseudevernia furfuracea (assembly GCA_022315425.1). NCBI lineage: Eukaryota > Fungi > Ascomycota > Lecanoromycetes > Lecanorales > Parmeliaceae > Pseudevernia > Pseudevernia furfuracea. The sequence continues at coordinate 533,499 of JAIUPT010000022.1, forward strand.
AGCCGTCATGGTTGAGACAGCTCGAGAAGCATTCGGGCTGACAATGTAAAAGATCTTAAGAAAGGATTTCCTCTCTCGGCAGAAAGAGTGGGAACTCGATCAATCACGCTCGGCGCCAGAAGCCCCCCAGGCTCTCGATGACGACGAGCGGGAAGCGGAGTCTCGTTCCATGGCGGGTAAGAGTGCTGAGCCTGTTCGCATGTGTTTCAGTTGACATTGTGCCTCGCAGAAGTGGAGATGGTCGACCGAATCCTTTCACAGGAGACTCAAGAGTTTGAGGCGCTCGTATCATCGATGCAAGATAACGCAGATCAAAAAGACCACCACCAACAGAAAACGATATCCGAGTACGGCAGTGACGAGGAAGAATACGATCAGTTATTCATGGAGGTCATGTCGAGACAGGGATTGGCGGAGAGAAGCACTGACGCTGTTGGAGACGGCGCCCCAGAACAGGACCAAGAGATGGACATTTCATTGGGATAAGAACTACCGAAGTCACGTTGTACACCTTTACAGACATCTCCAAAATTCTCCCTTGGGGAGGGAGTTACGCTCGAGGCTGGACCCATGTAGGGCAGAGGCCCGGCCGATTATTTTCCATGTGCCCCAGCGACCACAACAGATATGTCATTGCTGAGCACAGCCAGAGTCTATGTCACCTAAAGCATCTTGTGCAGCATTCATGTCACCCACGAGATCTGCTGGGGGACTTCCAGCGGCTTGCATCTAATTTAGCTTGGTTAGCTCCAGTCGCATAGACGTAACGGGCTAGGACCTGTACCTGTTGCATTCGATCCACAATGAATTCCCTGTCAGGGGAATGGGAGTCGGAGTAACTTCTCTGTTCAAATTTTTCCACGATTTCCCCTACGAGTCTTTGCTGCTTGTCATACCTTCGCAAATCGTCTGCACTTGTGGTGCTTCTATTTTTGGACATCCACGCTGGAAATTTGTCATGTAATTCTTTCATCGGCTCGTACAGTATTTCCTTGTTTGTCAATTGCTCCATCATACCGAGAAGCATTTTGTTGAATCCTTCATCATCTCCTGCCCCTTCTACGCCGCCATCTTGCAACTCCGTCAGCATCTTTGCGAGCATGTCATCGTGGTCCTCGGTTTTTGCTGCAGCCGTGGCTTGGTCTCCTGAAGCTTGCATTCGCTCCATGGTCTTTCGGATGGTCTCCTGGAAAGGTTCCTCTGTATTCGACAACACCGCTTTCCCATTGACCCCGTCCTTTGATTTCGAAGACGTGCCAGGATCTGCTGCAACGCCCAATTCACGCATCATAGCTTCAATCTCTGTCTTCATCTCCGGTGACTCATCTACATTGCCCATAAGCGCAGCCATTTGGTCTTGCAGTTGCTTGCTGAACTCCTCCGCAGCTGCATCCGAATCATCTGGCTCTTGAAGACCTTGCACCGGCGCAGGCTCAGGTTTTTGTGGGGCATCTTGGGATTTGCTGAAGTTGGTGTTTGAGAAATCATCGAGCATATCTAAAACAATAAGTAATGAGCGCGGGAAGTGCTGGGAAGGGTTCGCATCATGCCATCTAGATCGTCCAAATCATCCTCTTCTGGATCAGGCACATCATCATGTATCAAGGGTGCTTTGCCAGAAGTCTCAGTAGCCTGCTTTGCGCTCCTCTGGCGTTCATCTTCTTCCATCGTAATCTAGCCCCTTTAATCCCTTGAGGTCCGGTACTCTCGGAACATTTCTGTAAACAAGTACTGTACGAGTAGGATAAGCGAGATCAAAAGGTGGGCGTTTTCAGTCACTTGCAGTGGGGCCGTTGATCGACAGGCACTGCGGGGACGCCGCAAATCTGCCGATTAAATCGTCCTTCGAATTGCCATTGCATGTGGCTTACCTTTCGACACACTCTGGACAAGTCTTCTTGCGCCTGAGGGTCTCACTTCATCTATTGTTTTGGTCTCACCCCCCACAAACTCACCATTCACCCAACAAATCGCCTACCTCTCACTTCTTATTTCCGAGCACATGACCATCGACTTTCCAGCTCTTCAACGACACTTGAACTACCCACCTCGGCGAACATAATTACAGCTACCAAGATGTCCTTGTGTCAGAACCGTCTTCAGGAGGAGAGGCAAGCTTGGCGCGTCCACATGACAGCTCAGAAATAAGGCTAATCAGAATCAGAAAGCAATGGCGTCGTGATCACCCATTTGGATTTTTCGCAAAGCCCGTTCGTACTGCCCAAGGAGTCTTAGACTTGAAGAAGTGGGAATGCGGAGTGCCTGGCAAAGACAAGACGCTTTGGGAGGGTGGCCTTTTCAAATTGGATGTGCTTTTCCCAGATGGTGAGTTAGGGCGTGATTCATTTTACGTACACGGTGCTGATCTAGTTTCCAGAGTATCCTACAAAGCCTCCAAAGTGTAAGATGCCAGACTGAGGCCCTGAGCTAGAGTGATCTGACAAGGATGCAGGCAAATTCGTTCCCCCGCTTTTCCACCCCAACGTCTATCCCTCCGGTACTGTTTGCCTCTCAATCTTGAACGAAGAAGAGGGCTGGAAGCCAGCCATCACCATCAAACAGATCCTATTGGGCATCCAAGATCTGCTCAACGACCCAAACCCCGAATCGCCAGCGCAGGCCGATGCCTACAACCTCTTCAAGAGAGATCGCCAGGCTTACGAGAAGAAAGTCAAAGCTATTGTGAAAGACAATGCAGCACCGTGAGACGGCCCTTGAGGCCTCATGGCAAACATAAATAGATGATCAGAGGGGCAACATCATGGACTACGTTGGCGCAGGGAAGACGGATCCATATAGGCACATGATGGATTGCAATTGCAGGCAAAGGCGGGTTATTATCTAGAACAGTGCCAAGAGCGGGTCTTTGCCCAGCAAGCATGCAAATTTGTGAGTCTAAACAGGATATTCGAGGCTCCATAATTTGATGGAATTTACTTGAAACCAACAACTCTCACCATCTTAAGTGCTCCATCTTCATTTGAAGTACCTATCTCAGTACCGAGCATCTACCTTATCGAGCTATCGAGCCTATCGTAAGCTGCTTTCTTATCGCCTTATCTCCGCTAGCGTGATTTATGTGAGTCAAAATCACATTTCTTTAAGTTGTGAAGGAAGAAAAGGGCACGCTCCTCATTTTCTCTCGATAATTTCACTTTGTCTATCCCTTTTTCAATCTTTTTGAAGAGAATGTGTGGGATTTTTGCCTGTCACTGGTAAGCCTTATGACCTCCATTGGCTTACGCCTGCTTACGATTATTAAATTCGCTTTACGGCCTTACTGACTCTACCAAGCCATCCCGATGTGCAAAAGTTCAAGCCCACCGCTCTGCGGATGGCCAAGGCGTAAGATACTCCAATGCCGGTATCTCAAGGGAGATTTAACCAGACCCACGACAGCGCTCGCCATCGCGGTCCCGACTGGAGTCAGCAAGTCGAATGGACTTACAAAAGACGAAGGGCTGATTGTCGTTAGGTGGTAACTTCATTGCGAATAACACAAGTCAGATGCCCCGTAGCTGCGATGATCTATGCGACGGTGCTAAAATATGGTAGTCTTGGCCCACGAGAGACTGAGTATTGTTGGGGTTGGTGAGAAGACATGCCAGTGAGATCTTTCACGGTTCCTGCTGAGCGTACGCAGATACGGGAGCCCAGCCTCTAGTCAATAATGATGGCTCATTGTCTCTTGCTGTCAACGGTGAGATCTACAATCATAGGGTCCTGCGCAAGCAGCTGAAGTACCCCTACAACTTCAAGACCCACTCGGATTGCGAAGTCATAATACCGTTGGTGCGGACTGAACACATTTGGCTTCGAGAAGTTTCTGACAGTCTTTTAGTACATGGAACATGGCCTTGATGCGCCAAAGTACCTAGATGGCATGTTCTCCTGGGTTCTCTATGACAAGAAAGCAGATCGTACAGTGGCGGCAAGAGATCCCATGGGAATCACAAGCTTTTACCAGGGATGGTCGAGCGCAACCCCTGGCGCAGTTTATTTCGCATCAGAATTGAAGTGCTTGCATCCGGTCTGCGACAGTATCAGGTGGTTTCCTCCGGGCCATATCTACGATTCCAAGACCGATACAATGGTTCGATATTTCCAACCTCGTTGGTGGGATCCGCTTAATGTACCATCAACGCCGATAGACTACAACTTGATACGAACTTCTTTGGAAAAATCTGTTCGTAAACGGCTGATGGCTGAAGTACCGTACGGTGTGTTGCTCTCCGGCGGATTGGACTCAAGCCTAGTCGCGTCAATAGCCCAAAGAGAGACCCTCAGACTCCGGTCAGCATCAATGGGCAAAGTGAATGGATACAGCAATCACGAGCAGCCATCCAGTGAAGGCCTTGTAGGAATTGACGATGACGATGAGCTATCGACCGTAACGTGGCTTCCCCAGCTTCATTCCTTTTCGATTGGTCTGCCCAATTCACCTGATACTAAAGCTGCTTTGGAGGTTGCAAAATTTCTCGGAACCAAGCATCATAGTTTCAGCTTCACCATTGAGGATGGCTTAGATGCTCTCTCAGACGTCATCTTTCATCTCGAGACCTACGACGTTACTACCATTAGAGCTTCGACTCCAATGTTCCTCCTCAGCCGTAAGATAAAAGCCATGGGAGTAAAAATGGTGCTGAGTGGGGAGGGCAGTGATGAGATTTTTGGGGGCTATCTTTACTTTCATGCAGCTCCAGACAAAGAATCCTTCCATGCAGAGACTGTTCGTCGCATAAAAAATCTCCATCTTTCTGATTGCTTGCGAGCCAACAAGTCGACGGCAGCTTGGGGAGTCGAAGCTCGCGTACCATTCCTGGACAAGGAGGTTAGTATTGCATTCACAGCTAAAAAGAAGCTCCTAACCAATGTAGTTTGTGGAAATTGCAATGGACATTGATCCAGCAGAGAAAATGATCACGAAGGATCGGTTAGAGAAATACATCTTACGCAAGGCCTTTGATACAACCGACGAGCCGGATACGAAACCATACCTCCCGGACAACATCCTATGGCGCCAAAAGGAGCAATTCAGCGATGGTGTAGGCTATGGGTGGATAGACGCCCTTAAAGACAACGCCGAACTTCACGTGACGGATGAGCAGATGAAGCAGCCCAAAGCTGAGTGGGGAGATGATGTCCCAGATAGCAAGGAAGCGTACTGGTATCGCAACATGTTTGATGAGCTCTTTCCGCTTCAGTGTGCATCAACGGTCATGCGCTGGACACCTACGTGGTCAAAGCAGACAGATCCAAGCGGACGGTAAGATATGTCTTGAATTGAAAGGATTTCAACTCAAACCTTTACAGGGCGATCGTCACGCACCTTGCCAAGTACGAAGAACAGAATTAGACGGTCTACCATTTCTCCTTTGCGCTACTCCCTCGATATCTGGAGTATGTGAGGGTGTTTGCCGTGCTATGTGGACCAAGCACTAGACTCTGGACCTGAAAAGACGGAGGCATCATAGATTCCCGAGAAAGCGAGCATTTATACCTGAGGAGGGAAGCGTTCAACCAGCATTCTTTCGATACAGTACCATACATGAATTACATGCTTTTCACACGTGCATTCACATTTTTCCAGTGAAGCATCAAAAGTTTGAAACAAAGCGAGAGCGCAATCCAAGACGATTGACTGCAAAAAGAGGTTTAATGGAGAAACATGTAGAGGTGAGAATAGCTTTAATGACGGCCAAGCAGGTGCAATGATGTTGAGATGTGGTTGGACAGCAGTATTAGCTTAGTAATCAACCCTAAACGGCTCAACTTAGCTCGGGTTCATTTGTTTTCATCCAACCTGTCTCGCCTGTCTCCCTGCACCCTGCATCATCATCTTCGGCTTTACCAGGCAATTGAGTGCCATTATCAAGTCCTTATCATCCGTCGACATGTCTGTTCCTCCAGCCTTCTCCGACATCTCCAAGACCTCAAACGATGCGAGTAACCATTGCGGTTTACATAGAATGCATAGCTGATGCATGTACAGCTCTTGAACAAAGACTTCTACCACATTGCAGCTGGTAATTGCAGCCTCTGAATTGTTCTGATGGAACCCGTGAAGCTTATGAATTTTCAAAGCCAAAATCGACGTAAAGTCCAAAGCTCCCAATGGAGTGAGCTTCAACGTCAAGGGCACATCTACCCACGAGGGTCCTACGAGTGCTTCCGTGAGCCTCCAACGCCGAATAGAAGAAGAAGCTCCGAGCTTTAATATGCCTATGATGCTGACATACTCACTACATTAGGTTGAAGCCAAATACGCGGATCCGCCCACGGGTACGGTTTTCAATTTGCTTCGCTTCATCACTGCGACCCATTTTCATACTTCTCCTAGTTTCAACCACGTTATCATCCTCAGCCCCGGAAATGCAGCATTGCTGATCTTTTATCAACGTGCAGGCTTGTCTCTCACTCAAACATGGACAACCGCAAACGTTCTCAGTACAAAGCTGGAGCTTGACAACAACTTCGCCAAGGGCTTGAAGGCCGAAGCTCTCACAGACTTTGTTCCAAGCTCACAAAAGTTTGGCGCAAAACTCAATTTGTACTTCAAACAACCCAACTTTAATGCCCGCGCCTTCTTCGATGTCCTGAAAGGTCCTGTTGCAAACGTTGATGCGGTCTTAGGGCGCGACGGCTTTTTGGTCGGTGGGGAGGCAGGCTATGATGTCCAGAAAGCTGCGATTACCAAATACTCGTTGGCCGTTGGCTACACAGCGGCAGAGTACAGCGCCGCTATCACTGCGACGAGTAGCTTGAGTGTCTTCGCCGCCTCCTACTACCATAAGGTCAATTCGCAAGCCGAGGCAGGCGCCAAAGCAACTTGGGACTCGAAAGGCAGCAACAATGTTGGCATGGAAGTGGCAGGCAAATACCGTCTCGACCCCACGTCCTTTGCCAAGGTATGAGCCACTCAGTCCACTTTTGCTTTGATACAACTAAGCTTAGCTCGTGAATTAGGCCAAGATCAATGACCGAGGCATTGCTGCTTTCGCGTACAATGTCAAACTTCGACCTGGTGTCACTGTGGGCCTCGGGTTGTCCCTCGATACTCAAAATCTCAACGAAGCAGCGCACAAGGTAATGCTTCTAGGTCGTCACCCGAAGCGTGACGTTAACTGACGGTCAACAGGTCGGCTCAAGCTTCGAGTTCGAGGGTTAGACTGAAAGAGTTGGCCAGGGATCGAAATATCTTTTCTTGCGGCTCACGTGATTGTAATTAGACGATTGCTCTTTCGATGTAGCGGCTTTAACCCGGTGCACATTGTCAGTACATGAATTCAGGCTATTTGAACTTGTCTCAATGATAGCGGTAAAATCGAAGTAATAAAAGCAGTTCTTGATCTTCTTCGGAAACTCACGTACACAATGGAGGCATAGTCTGCCAACAGGGAGTCGTGATATTGAGGGATAGTCGTTTTCAACCCTGGTCTTTCTTACGTCCATCTCTGCTTCTGTCGAAGAGTGCAGGTATTGAAATAGCAAACGATACCACCGCTGCGATCAGAAAGAATTGAAACAATACACTGCCCCCTTCCGCAAATTCTACGCTCTCCTCCTCCATACGCCTACGCCGTCGTTGATCCTGCTGTTCCTGAGTACGATGGTGTCCTTCTTTGTCAAAATGAGGAACGTCATTGAAGCCGGTCTGTCCTTGACCCGGTCCAAATCCCCCGCCTCTGGGCTCAGCGGTACCAGCAGATCCTGATCGCTCGGCCTGCGCCTGCCTCTTACTGCCCTGTGCCCCCCATCCACTACTCCGATAGAAGCTTGGTGGTGGTCCTTTGAACTGAGTCCGTCTTCGACTTAGTCCGCTTGCGGGTCTCGAGCCAAAAGGAGTCGAAGAACTCGAATGAGAGCCTCGGGGTGTGTTGGACCGAGATGCACCTTGGGCGCCTTGAATATTCCGATCGTAGCGTTCTCGTTTCTGCGGGCTACTGAGGACGGTGTAAGCCTCTGATATCTTGACAAAGCGCTCCGAGGCGTGGGGGTCATTGAGATTATGATCTGGATGGTGGGACTTGGAGAGAGAGTAGAACTGCCTGCGTGGTGTGAGCACTTGATAGAAAGCCATGCATTTCATTGCGCACTTTTTGATATCTCCCGCAGAGGCATTTGGTTCAAGGCCCAATGTTTCGTAGTAGCTTCCTGATTTGCTTCTCCATGCTGGTGTTGTGTGGAACAGCGCAGTGTGAGGCAAGGCTGGTCGAGGAAGCAGGAAAGCTGTGGGAAGGAATGGCCGACTTAGTGGCATGCCTCATGCCGAGGGGCGTACTTTTTTAAATCAGATTGCATGAGGGCAAGTCATTGTTGCAGAATACGAACCTCGATTAATGACATAACTCGGACTGGAAGCCCTCAAGCGCTTAAAATAGCCGCTCCCGCATTCCTAAAGTACTTTAGTTGTGTCTCTGTCAGGTAGAGTACATCAAGTTGATACCTTAGACTCCCTCGGATGCTCTCGAGCGTTTGAATTGAAAAGCCTGAAAGATCTTCTCGATTCAGAAATTTGATAACGAAGCCATCCTATTGTAGCGAAGATTTTTCAAGATGGCCGCCAACATGGCAGATGAGATCCAGAAGATTAACCGTGAAAATACATGAATATCAAAGACTTGTTGGCGCTTTAGCTCATATTTGTCTAGTAAACCACTCCGAGACAGAAGGCACTATGCTGAACGGCCATATCAGTCCGGCCTCTGCAAAAGCTGAGAATGACGACTCGGATGAAGACAGAGATGAGGATGGTGGGAACATCGACGCAGGAGCTCCTGGATGTAAATTGCTCCATGACCTTGTTGAGGCAAATGGCTAAGAGTGTACAGCTGCAAAAAAGAAGAAAAAGAGGAAACCTAAGAAGAAAAAAGGAGGGGCCAGCGGTAGCAAAACGCAGACTGCCCCTCCAAGAGTCCCTGTCTCGAGTTTGTTTCCAAACGGCCAGTATCCTGAAGGCGAAATTGCCGAATATCGAAGCGAGAATAGCTACCGGACAACCAACGAAGAGAAACGACATCTGGATCGAATGAACAACGACTTCTTGAACGAATACCGGCAAGGAGCGGAGGTTCATCGACAAGTCCGACAATGGGCACAAAAGAATATCAAGCCTGGCCAGAGCTTGACCGAAATTGCTGAAGGAATTGAGGATAGTGTCCGAGCATTGACTGGACATCAAGGCTTGGAGGAAGGGGACAATATTAAGGGTGGAATGGGATTCCCCACTGGCCTGAGCATCAACAACTGTGCAGCCCACTACACTCCAAACGCAGGCAATAGGATGATTTTACAACCAGACGACGTCATGAAAGTGGATTTCGGAGCCCACATCAATGGCAGGATCGTGGATAGTGCATTTACCATGACCTTCAACCCGGTTTACGACAACCTGCTGGCGGCTGTCAAAGATGCCACAAACACAGGTATTAGAGTGAGTCGATTGAGCAGGCATCAATTAAAAGGCTAGCGTTAACATTTTGAAGGAAGCGGGTATCGATGTCCGCGTTGGCGATATCGGCGCCGCGATCCAAGAGGCGATGGAGAGTTACGAAGTCGAACTCAAGGGTCAGTCGTTACCAGTCAAGAGTATCCGAAATCTTAATGGCCACGACATTGTTCAGTATAGTATTCATGGGGGTAAAAGCGTACCGATCGTGAAAAGCAACGATCAGACGAAGATGGAAGAAGGCGAAATATTTGCCATCGAGACGTTTGGAAGCACAGGAAAGGGCTATGTACGAGACGATGTAAGGTGCTCATCCCAATGCATTGCCTCAAGACTCACTTGATGCAGATGGAAACATCGCATTACGCCAAAAGAGCCGACGCGCCAAATGTTGCTCTTCGAGTCTCGTCTGCTCGGAGTCTGCTGAATACCATTACGAAGAATTTTGGGACACTGCCCTTCTGCCGGAGGTATCTTGATCGCCTTGGCCATGACAAGTATCTACTCGGAGTATTTTTCCTAATGGTCCTGCTAAGCAGCTCAAGAATGCTAATCTATGACAGTTGAACAATCTCGTATCAAGCGGCATTGTGGAAGCATACCCACCTCTATGCGACGTCAAAGGGTCATACACCGCTCAATATGAACATGTGAGCCGCTTCTATGAGCTTTGCTGCTTGCTTGGAGTGGCTGCTGACCACTTTTTAGACCATACTAATGCGACCTACTGTCAAGGAGGTCATAAGTCGAGGAGATGATTACTAGCCATATCGACGGTCGAGAATACCCGTAATGACTGCATTGGACAGGTGTATACGAATTTGGCAGAGTATTTGTTTGATCCGAGGTAAAAGTAAAGTAGATACCCACGGAATACGAATCTCCCAACAGATGAGCTGGACAAAAACTCTCGAGGTCAAAGCCGTCACAGCCGTTAATATCTTGTGAACATGATAGGACAGGTAAGCTGCTAGGGAAAGTGCACTCATAGGTGAAAAACCAAGAGAATCTGGTAACCAGTATGCAGAATCAGCTGAATGCTTGTATTGTCTTTATTCCCCGCAACTTCTTCTGGCACCACGTCCCTAACGATTGTGCGCTCACTTCCATTTTGATTACTTAAACTCTTAATCACATGGAGTATCATTGACTACGCCACCTATGCATCGTTGGATCATGGCTAAGAATAAAACACAATTCCTCGAAAACGGAAGTCCCAAGAGAGAACGGAGCTCAGTCGAATAGACCAAAGCCCATATCCTCGTCCGATTCCTCCTTCTCCTCTTCTTTCTCTGCCTTCTTCTCTTCCTCCGCAGACGCATCTGGTGCAGCTCCTCCACCGCTTGCAGCACCGGCAGGCGCGGCGGCAGCTCCTCCGCCTGATCCAACGTTCAACAGCATATCTTTGACATTCTTTCCCTCAAGTGCCTATACCACGTGTCAGTTTTCATTTTAAATGCACGTAATGCCCAATATCGGGGCGCACCTTTGCAAAAAGGGTAGCCCATATTGGTTCGACTTCATCGACATTGGCGGCTTTGACGAGGGTTAAGAGCTTGTCGGCCTTTGTACTTGGGTCAGCGTCTTCAACACCGAAGCAGTGGTCAGCACTTACAGTAATGTCGATGTCGTCATCAGCGAGGACGAGAGCGGCATATGAGATTGCAAGCTCCGACTGAGACATTGCGAAATCGTGTATCTATGAGTGGATGTGGGCGTGTTGGTTATCGTGGTAAGTAAGTGAAACGGTTGCCAGTCACCAAATAGATTTCAGTGTGAGTAGCCTTCGCTTACGTATCGGTGTTATCTTAGCGTCTTGGCGTTCTGCTCCTCTGGCCCTATGAGGGGCTCCTCTCGATACGTTTTTAGTCACTTGCACTACCTTGATTGCGTTGCGAATTGCAGCCTTCTGCCTCATCCTCCCCATCTTTGACAAACCCCATTCTCGATAACGTCCTGCAATAGCAATCCTTCATGACGGATAGGCTTGCCCCAACATGACCGACTCCCCTGCAGTTCAAGCTCCTCTAGACCCGAAAGAACAACCCATACTTCATCGTGTACTCCACCTTCGAGATGAGCTATCATTGCTGAAGCAGGATAAGTCTACGTATATCAAGTCCCACGATGTCATTTCCCTCTACGACCAAGTGATCGAGCAGGTTCATTCGCTCAATGTTGTACGTGAGGAGCACGGCAAGCCTCTGGAACAAAACAGAGGTCCGTTCTTACTCTCCGCGGCTTCAGCCTACGATCATGGAATGCCTGGCTTACTGGTCTTATGAACAGTCGACAACGTATTAGAGGATTGTTTCCAATTAATCTCTCTCTTCTTTTTGACCATAGGACGCAACAATGAAGCACCCGCTGTGTAAATATGCCCCTATTCGCCCCCGTACAATTGGAAACTGACGCCTATTTCCGATCCCAGATACTCCATGACGTCCACCATTAGGGTTTGCTTCTTCGAAATCGAAAATTCTGATTTTGCGCTTACATTGAATAGCGTCTTCTGGATCACCTAAAAGAAGCCGCATTCTTTTCAGCTAAAGATCTCGACTCTGCCAGTCATACTCTAGATAAAATGCAAGATAGTCTGCAGCGAGGCAAAGAGACTCATTCCCCGCACCTTCTGACTTTGCTCGATAACCGCCTCAATACCTGCCGAAACATCCTTGCTGAATTGCAAGCTTCCTTGGCTGATTTGTCGCCCGCACTTGCACCTGTTCATGAAAGATTGGTTTCAATTTTACGCTCGATCTCCGCGGCAAATACTCGCCACAAGGTTTGGTTCTTCTTCCCAGATATCGATTGGAAGTAGTTGACCATTGGTCTAGTTCCCAGTGGCAGAAGTTGAGGCCTTCCAAGAACAACTGAAAGAGATTCAAGGTACTATGGTCGATGGCAAGTTTCTAGCCAAAGATAATACTGCGCCAGCCGGCCAGGCTATTGTTGCCGAGCTTCTGGATCGTTGCTTTCTTTGGTCAGGCATTGTGCTCACCAGGTGCGCGTCTTCTGAGCAAACGCAGGAACCGTTCAAAGCTAATATTGATGTCAGGAAAGGCAAAATAGACGAGCGATTCAAGACGACATATGATAAATTATACGAAATCCGCAACCAGCTAGAAAGACTCTCTCTGACGCAAGCCTGGTCTTTACGAGAGACCGACCTATATAACTACCAGCGTCAATTAGACAGAGTCGATGAATCTCGGATCAATGGGAATTTTGAAGACTCCACTGGATACAAGGCTGATCTCCACGCGCAAAGAGTACGACTGAGTCTCCCATAACCCGAACACCTTTAAGTCTAACACCTGCAGACCCTGCTCTATCTCCTCCGTCGTAGCTATGCGTACATTTACAGTCTCATAATATCCTCGGAACCGGTCTCAGAGGCGCTCCTACCGGTTTTCAATCAATTGCAAACCCTTCGTCGATGCTTGGTCGAGGTCAAGCGATCCGGAGGCGTTTCTTCGTCAAGGGAGCTTTATCCTTACAGCATGAAGGTATGTTTAAATCTGAATCTACGAGCTAGGACCCTTGAAGGAACTCTTGCAGCTAATTCACGTAGTTGAATTCCATCGACAATATGCGCGTTGATGGCAAATTCTTAGTGGGTTCAGATATACCTGAAGGGCAAGGCAGTGTGAATGCATTGCTTGCTGAATGTTTCGACATAGCATATGAATTAAGAGTCCAAGCTGAGGAAAACGACTCTGAGTGAAAGCAGAGGAAGTTGCGAAGGTGATTGCAGGGCAACTGTCTTGCTCTTCAGCGCGGCGTTAATGTGAGCCACTGGATAGTGCCTGCAGACAGGTTTTAGGGCGCTCGAGGTAATGTAGCACATATCCTTTTCTCGGTTCGAGGTGAAACAGTTGTATCTAATTACCACAGCCTGCTTCCTGCCATTGCTGCTCGGCTTCATAAGCAGTTCGCTCCGGTGTCGGTGCCTCCTTCCCGACAAAACCCATCAAGGGAACGTCCCAGTCGCTTCTTCGGTAGTCGTTGGTCTAAACGTTTTGCAACTCTAGCTAAAAATCGAGATTCAAATATAGAGGCCGCGTTCCTTTTTGCGTTTCTTCAGACCACCGAGTACCCGAACTAAAATGCCACCACTAGTGTATTCATATGACCACCGTTATTATTTCGAAAGGCTTTTCCGTCACTCGCACACTTGATTCATTGCTCTATCGTCATGGGCACCAGGCACATATGTCCAAGGAAGCGCACCAGTCGAGAAAGACAGGCAAATGTAATCATTATTTCTAGGTCCCTACAAGTTAAAACTACAAATCATGATATAGCTCCTATTACCGACCATCTATAGGGGTTATCGCATGACACAGTATCAAAAAACGACTATTGAAAAAGGAAAACTCGCATTTCAATTCTAATCGCTGGTTTAAACTACACTTCTGTAGAGCAACCGCAGCAGACTTTCGAACAATGACTCTCCGACGACTTCACCTTCAAGTGTCTCAAGCTATCTTTGAATACTACGTGACTTTTATCGAGATGATTATGAAGACTCTTTGCGCTATTCAGCGAATCAAAAAAATTCAAATTCGATCTCATAGTTATTAACAAATTCTAATCGTATGTTGTGGACATGGAAGGAGCGAGACAGCCATGCCAAGCCTTGGCATCCTTGGCATGGACTATTAGTAGCAGCTTCTCCATAGTAATATCATCCATCTTACACCCAACACATGAATCCACTACAGTGGTAGCAATTGTTTTACTGCTACCCTAACATCGTAGCAGAATATTTGTCAAAATTCTAGCCGAGGTGACTTTTCACGATACCAACCCGGCGTTCAGACTTGGTGAATTTTGTATGTAGCGATCTACTGTACTAGTTACACAACTCAATCAGATGTTTCACATATCTATATTTTAATAGATTATGAGTTCGAATCGCAGAGTATTCTTTTAGTAGTATTACGTTCAACTTCGAAGTCGTCTGCTGACTTATTTAGAGTGTTTTAATTGAGCTGAGAGTCTCAGCAAACAAAACATTAATATTTCACTTTAAATGTTATATCTACAGAATAAACTTTATCTTTAAAAGACTGAGACTTTAATCGAAAGAAAGACGTGAAAATAGGTTTGATCTCGAAATCTAGCAATTGTCAAAATTCGGGTCACGTGACATGGTCACGTGATGCGCTAAGGCGCATCCTCATAGTCGCTCTTTACTCTCGTAGTATTCTATAGTTTTTAACAACTAAGTGTCCTACCACCTATTTTTCACAGGTTATGAGTTCGAACTTGCTCGGCGACTGTTTCACTTATATCCTATGTCTATCAGAGTCACAGTGATCTCTAAGCATCACGAGTTCATCGCAATGAACGCCGCGACAGCTATGAAACTCGTTATACGATCGTGCGATTGAATTTCACTAAGGTCTCTGAAACATTGTTAGCTTCCCTGCGTGAGACACGTTAAACACGCTCAACGAGAATATTTCTCTCGCGATATATATCGCTTCAACGTTAATAAAGCGTTTACGTGAATCGAATCAATTATAACGACTCAAGAGGCTGAACTTCAGCATCAAATCGTCTAATCACACTTCAGAGTTGATTAGTTATCAACAAATCTCTATTCAGAGCGCGTATACGTCTGTTGAGGGTCAAAACAATAAGAATTTCTTATTGAGATAGGTCTTTCGATTTTATAAGTTCTCTGAAGAAGAGAGCTGAGGCTTAGTTATCGATAAACCTTCACTTAGAGCGCGTATACGTCTATTGAGAGTCAAAATAACAAGGATTTCTTGTTGAGATAGGTCTTTCGACCTTATAAGTTCTCTGAAGAAGAGAACTGGGACTCAGTTATCGAATTCTTTTCATCGTCACTCGACTTTATTCTATCGTCGAATATGACTTCATTTCACGACGACAGTCATCGAAGCGACTATTTTAAATTCGAGTCTCTATCGAAGACTTAGCATAAGAAGAACGTTATTTCTCTTCGAAGATCTATACGTCTTTAGTAATTGTCTTCGATACAGTCTTAGCGAAAATTAGATCAATTCAAATCTTTCTTGTCTCTAAGTATCTTTTATCTTAACAATATCGTTCGTATCTATCGAAGATTTAAGTACAAGCACTTCTTATTTCTTATATAAGAACTCGAAGATTAGTAACAAAAGTTATCAGATATCGATAAGACTCTCGAGGACTCTGACGAAGATTAGAATATCTATTTCACTCTCACTGCTTCCGCGAACGTTAGCAGTGTCGACTTTTAATTCGAAGTTAACGAAGACACTCTTAGTGTTTTAAGTGACATTAAGTTATTCAATCTTCGTGTTAAAAGTTCTCTGAATCTCACTTCTTCGACTTCGACTTCTTCGACTTTAAGATCTTTATTCTTTATCGCCTTAGTTACCTCTCAAGCTAAGTCTTTCGTTTGAATATCATCGTCGTCACTATTTATATCGTACGTGTCGTCCTTAGAAACCTTTTTAGTAATTCTTAGCATCTATGACCGACGGAGAATCAAGCGTATAAGGCGTCATAAGAAACATGTCAACTCTAGTAGCTTCAGCGGCTGACTCTCTCGAAGAGGAAAGC
Organism: Pseudevernia furfuracea; assembly: GCA_022315425.1. NCBI lineage: Eukaryota > Fungi > Ascomycota > Lecanoromycetes > Lecanorales > Parmeliaceae > Pseudevernia > Pseudevernia furfuracea. The sequence continues at coordinate 549,529 of JAIUPT010000022.1, forward strand.
GCTTTCCTTCTAAACTTCATTATTATTTTGAAGTTCAATCTGGAATATCGTCGATGAAAGTAGAATATCAACAATTAATTAATGCTTAACAATCTTGTTTTCTTTAATGCGATCATCAGTCATAGAGTTTATATCGTTATCTTTTATCGTTTCGGGGATAACGATCGCGAACTCGTCGAAGTCGAATTCGACGATAAAGACTCTCAGACTATGCTCGATGCTCTAATCAAGGACTATTAATCTAAAAACACGAATCTCTATAAGAAACTAATGCGTCGAATATTCGATCTCATTCTTGAAGAAGAGAGAGTTCGTCAATATAAAAAGAACTTTCGCAAGGTCATCTTCGACATTATCAGCCTTCATAAATCTCTCGTTATTTCGAAGTCTCTGCGAATTCTAATTTTTCTTATGAGACTCGACGACTCTTACGACATATTCGAGTCAAGTTATATTCAAAATCATGATCTCTTTGAGAACAAGTTCGTCAAGTTTTAAGAGATTGTCGTGATCGCCGTGAACGAAGAAGTTAGAATCTTCTTCAAAGAAGGAGAACTAATTATATATGTCGTTCGTAACGATAAGAGCAAAGGCAAACAAGCTGCTTTTAATAATCTCGACGACTCTAATATTAATCGTGAGATCTGTTCTTCGTGTAAGACAGCTAATCGCAAATTCAAATATCTTTTTATCAAATGCTGAATCAAGTTTTCTTATTTCAAGTCTAAGAAATTCATAACGAAAGAGAAAAAGAAGAAGAAGATAAAGATCTTCGACTTCGAAGATAAATCCTTAAACAACAAGCGTAAGCGCATCGAAGAGACGTCTTTTAATGTCTCTGCTTCAGAGAAGAACGATTATCTCAATGTTAATTATGTCTTTCTGAAGGAACTGAACTTCATTATATACTATTCGAATATCAACTCGAACGACTTTAATATTCTCGATACGACTAATAATCAAGTCATTAATCTGATCGTCACGAAAGTTCTCGAATATAGTCTTATGACTGCGGATTTCGTGAATCTCCTCACTCGAGTCGTCGTAGATTCAGACTGCTCTCGTTATTCTTTCGCGAATCGTTTGATATTCATTATCTACGAAAAGATTTATTCTCGATCGATCAAGAACATCGAGAGAAGCGAAGTGCAATCTCAAGACTGTGATATTATTAATTTCGACTGTGTGATTAGAGAAGAGTGTGTGACAGTCACTCTACGAAATGTCTTATATGTGCTCGATATGAGCGTCAATCTTCTCTCGATCGATAAACTTTTAAACTTCGACATCGCTGTCTTCTTTCATAAGATAGAATACACTCTTATCAAGAACGATTTAAAGCTTATCGATACTCGTAATCGTGATCTCTTCTTTTTGAATCTCTGATAGAGTCGAAACAGTGCTCTAACCGCCTATAATATATTCTCGAATTTTATTCATCAACTCTGACATGCTCGCATGAGTTATTTGAGTTAAAACAATCTGAACAAGCTCTCAAATATGATCGTTGAGATGAACTTCATTAAGAACATTGCGAAGAAGTACATCTACGAATATTATATCATGAGACGTCAAAAGACTGTTTCTTATGATAGTCTCATAGAGTCAAAAACGCAGTCTGACGAATTTGTTTATAGTAATCTCGTAGAGTCTCTATTCTCTACTAAATTCAATAACTGCAGATACTTTATAATATTTAAGAATAATTTCATCTTTTATTTTGAAGTGTACTGTATTCGTTATAAGAGTGAAACGTTTGTTATGTTCTTACGTTTCAAAGTCTTTCTAGAGTCACGAAATTATAAGATTTATCGTATTCGCCTCGATAATGGGAGAGAGTATATGTTTAAGACCTTCTTAAATTATCTCCTTCAATGCGAAATCAGATAGAAGCCCACTGTATCTGGAAATCTCGAAATAAACGAGGCGATCGAACGTTTTAAACAGATCTTGTTATATAAGATGCATTTTATACTGCTAAGTTCTCAGCTCAACAAGTCTTTTTGATCTGAAATCGTGATCATTATCAATTATTTGATGTTGCGATCTCTCAACGTTCGAACTATTATAACGTCATTTGAGACTTTTTATTATCGAAAGCTCATTTTATTTCATCTACGAACGATTGATTTTATCGTCTATGCATTAAAGCGTATTTAAAAGAAACTCGTAAATAAAAGCGAAAAGTATATTCTTCTAAATTATGAAGAGAAGTTTATTTTTCGCCTATATAATCTCATCAAGAAGAAGATTATTCGAGTTAATAATGTTCACTTCGTTAAGAAGCGTCTCTTAATTATGAACCTCGAAGAAAAGACGAACGCTTATGAGTTCTCGATCAAGCGATAACGTCTTTATATATTAGTATTCGCTATAAAGAAGACACTTGATGAATAGCGTATTATTAACATTTCGAAAGATATTGTTCTTATTATAAAGTTCTCAACGACTGCATCTGTATCTGTAATAAACAAATCAAGATCAAATTTTCCATGATCAGCTAAAAAGCAGACGTCTACATCAAAGCCCTCGTTCTTCGCACGAGTCGTATTATCGATCGCGTTCGCGCGAGCCTCTCGATCAATTACTGCATTATTAACTATCGAAAGAATAACTCGTTTTTTCACTGTCGTCGAAATGATTCGCGAAGACCTCGAGTTAAGTGCGATTCAAAGAGTACTTCTTGATCATCTCGACACTACGATTTCGAATCTGCGAGATCTATTATCTGACCCTCTCTCGAGAATATTCGCGACCTTTGCGTTACTGACGAATCATGTCAATAAGTCGAATATTTTCGAGCCGACGATCTATCAACAGGTTATTTTCAATCAACTCTTCCGCATACACTGAGAGCTCGTCATGTAAGACGAATACAAATCTCTCATGAACAACAATACTTGATGCCTGATTTAGACGTTTTTAGATATTCATATTCTGAGAGGTCGCTGAGTCTACACCGTGAAGCGAGGCCTCGCTGAGGAAGTCACTCGCTATAAGGCCCGCTGAGTGATTCGAGAGTTCGAACAATAGAAGGGTCGTGACTATTATGACACGTTCGTCTCAGTGATCAAGTTCATGAGTTATAAGACGATCTTTGCCCTGATAGCGGTCCTGAACTAAAACGTGAAACAAATGAACGTCAAAATCGTCTTTCTCTACGATAACGTTCAAGAGACGATTTATGTGCGATAGCCCGATGATTTCAACAAGAACGACATCAAAGTTTGTAAGCTAAATAAGATTCTTTATGAACTTAAGCAATTCCTTAGAATTTGATATCAACACTTCTCGAAGTATATAAAGAAACTCGAACTAATATTCATCGAATCGAACGAGAGTGTCTTTATGAACGTCAAGAAGAGCATTATTATAGTTCTCTATGTGAACGATATATTAATCATCGATCTCAGCAAAATCGATATTCAGCGCATTAAAAAGACCCTCAATGACAAGTTTCACATGTTCGACTTGAGACCTTACGTCTATTATTTAGACATGATCGTCAAAAGAGACCGTGTCGTCGATATTCTTCGCCTGGGACAAGTAGTCTATATCACTCGTTTCTTAAAGCATTTCAATTATTAAAGTCTTAATCCAGCCTCTACGCCTCTAAAAACTAGTCGTAAGCTATAATCTGCGAAAGAGGGCTATGTTGCCTCGAGAAAGCTGTGCGAGAACTATTAATCTGTCGTGAGATCTCTTATGTATGTCATGTTAAAAACTCGTTCTAATATCGCCTATGCTATCTCTCTTATCAGCCGCTATTCAGTCAACCCGACCCAGACACACTAAAATACAGTGATTCGAATCTTTCGATATCTTAGAGACACGATATATTACGAACTAGTGTACAAAGGATCCCTTCAAGCCCTCATCGAATATATCGATTTCGATTGGGCTGACGACTCGACTCGAAGGTCTATCTTCGACTACCTATTCAACGTCGATAGCGACGTCATCAGCTGATTATCAAAGCGTCAAGTCATCGTCGCGTTATTCACTTGCGAAGTCGAGTATATCGACTAAACGTTGACTATTAAAGAAGTTATTTGATTAAAAACTCTTCTTAATCAACTTCTGCGACCTCGAGACTCTAATTCAAAGATTATCATAATCTTCGACGATAATTAGAGCGTAATTGCTCTCGTTAAGAACGCTTAGTTCCATGCTCGCATTAAGCACATTGACATCGCTCACCATTTCGTGCGTGAAAAAGTCAACGACGACATCGTGAATATGCAATTCGTATTCACGGATAAACAAATGATCGACGATCTCATTAAAGCTCTCTGCCTCGACAAATTCGTTGCTTTTCGCGATGCCCTTGAGATAAAATCAGTCTCAGAACATCTCCTCAGCGTCAAAGACTAACTCTCAGCGCTCTTACTTCTAATCTGAAGTCGTCAGTTTCAGAGAAATAACGCTATTCATCTTGTCTGTGAACGTCAGATCTTCTATTCTCTTTCACTGCTTCTTGTTTCACTCTCTCATATATTTATCGACTTCGTTTTGATAGAAATTGAGTGTGTACCAGGTTTATTTCAAAGAAAACTTTCAAAAAATCGCCTTTTTTCGAAAAATGAAAGTTTTGTATGAAGAATCAGAACGGATTTTTACATGTTTTCGAATTTGATATAATCGTTTTCAGAACTTGATTCGAATTTGACATAGTCGTTTTTAGAACTTGGTTTCTTCACTTTTGTGAACCGGACTTCGCGCTAACCCGATTGAGGTTTTTTGCGTCGCGAAGTGCGAAAATCGTGTTTTCGCATTTTTGAGTATGCGAGCGAAGGGGAGTGTCAAAATTCGGGTCACGTGACATGGTCACGTGATGCGCTAAGGCGCATCCTCATAGTCGCTCTTTACTCTCTTGGCATTCTATAGTTTATAACTAAGTGTCCTACCACCTATTCTTGACAATAGACGCCTGCTTTTCAGCTGATCATAAGAAATTTGATCTTAATCTGTTTATTGCAGATACAGATATAGTCGTTAAGAGCTTCATGATGAGGGCAATGTCTTTCGAAATGTTAGTAATACGCTATTCATTAAGTGTCTCCTTTACAGCGAATACTAATATATAAAGACGTTATCGCTTGATCGAGAACTTATAAACGTTCGTCTTTTCTTCGAAATTCATAATCAAGAAACGCTTCTCAACGAAGTAAACATTATTAACTCGAATAATCTTCTTCTTGATGAGATTATATAGGCGGAAAATAAACTCCTCTTCATAACCCAGAAGAATATACTTTTCGCTTTTATTCACGAGTTTCTTTTGAATACGCTTTAATGCATAGACGATGAAATCAATCGTTCGCAGATGGAATAAAATGGGCTTTCGATAATAAAAAGTCTCAAATGACGTTACAATGATTCGAACGTTGAGGGATCACAACATTAAATAATTGATAATGATCACGATTTCAGATCAGAAAGACTTGTTGAGCTGGGAACTTAGCAGTATGAAATGCATCTTATACAGCAAGATCTATTCAAAACGTTCGATCGTCTCGTTCATTTCGAGATTCTTAGATACAGTGAGCTTCTATCTAATTCCGTATTAAAGAAGATAATTCAAAAAGACCTTAAACATATACTCTTTCTCATTGTCGAGGCGAATACGATTGATCTTATAGTCTCGTGACTCTAAAAAGACTTTAAAACGTAAGAATATGATAAACGTTTCACTCTTATAACGAATATAGTACACTTCAAAGTAGAAGATGAAATTATTCTTAAATATCACAAAGTATCTATAGTTATTGAATTCAGTAGAGAATAGAGATTCTATAAGATCACTATAAACAAATTCGTCAGACTGCGTTTCTAACTCTGTGAGACTATCATAAGAGACAGTCTTTTAACGTCTTATGATATAACATTCGCAGATATACTTCTTCGCAATATTCTTGACGAAATTCACTTCAACGATTATATTTAAGAGCTTATTTAGATTATTTTGACTCAAATAACCCATGCGAGCATATCAGAGTTAATAAATGAAATTCGAGAGCACACTATAAACGATCAGAGCACTATTTCGACTCTATCAGAGATTCAAAAAGAAGAGATCACGATTACGAGTATCGATAAGCTTCAGATCGTCCTTGATAAGAATATATTTTATCTTATAAAAGGAGACAGCGATATCGAAGTTTAGAAGTTTATCGATCGAGAGAAGATTGACGCTCATATCGAGCATATATAAGACATTTCGCAGAGTGACTATTACACACTCTTTCTTAATCACACAGTCGAGACTAATAATGTTACAGTTTTAAGACTGCACTTCGCTTTTCTCGATGCTCTTAATCGATCAAGAATAAATCTTTTCGTAGATAATGAACATCGAACGATTCGCGAAAGAATAACGAGAGTAGTCTGAATCTACGACGACTCGAGTGAGAAGATTCACGAAATTCGCAGTCATGAGACTATATTCGAGAGCTTTCGTGACGATTAGATTGATGACTTGATTATCAGTCGCATCGAGGATATTGAAGTCGTTCGAATTGACATTCGAATAATGCATAATGAAGTTTAGTTCCTTCAAGAAGACATAATTGACATTGAGATAATCGTTCTTCTCTGAAGCAGAGACATTAAAAGACGCCTCTTCGATGCGCTTGCGCTTATTGCTTAAGAATTTATTCTCGAAGTCGAAGATCTTTATCTTCTTCTTCTTTTCCTCTTTCGTTATGAATTTCTCAGACTTAAAATAAAAAAACTTGATTCAGCATTTGACAAAGAGATGTCTAAATTTGCGATCAGCTGTCTTATACGAAGAACAGGTCTCACGATTGATATTAGAGTCGCCGAGATTATTAAAAGCAGCTTGTTTGTCTTTGCCCTTATCGTTATGAGCGATATATATAATCAGTTCTTCTTCTTTGAAGAAGATTCTGACTTCTTCGTTCACGGCGATTACGACAATCTCTTAAAACTTAACGAACTTGTTCTCAAAGAGATTATGATTTTAAGTGTAACTTGACTCGAACATATCGTAAGAGTCGTCAAGTTTCATAAGGAAAATTAGAATTCGCAGAGGCTTCGAAATAACGAGGGATTTATGAAGACTGATAATGTCGAAGGTGATCTTGCGAAAGTTCTTTTTATATTAACGAACTCCCTCTTCTTCAAGGGTGAGATCGAATATTCGACGTATTAGTTCTCTATAGAGACTCGTGCTCTTAGACTAATAGTTCTTAATTAGAACATCGAGCATAATCTAAGAGTCTTTATTATCGAATTCGACTTCGACGAGTTCGTAATCGTTATTCTCGAGACGATAAAAGATAGCGATATAGACTCTATGACTAATGATCGCATTAAAGAGAACAAGGTTGTTAAGCATCAATTAATTGTTGATATTCTGCTTTCATCGACGATATCTCAGATTGAACTTCAAAATAACAATAAAGTTTAGAAGAAAAGCGCTTTCTTCTTCGAGAGAATCAGTCGCTGAAGCTATTAGAATTAACATGTTTCTTACGACGTCTTATGCGCTTAATTCTTCGTCGATTATAGATGCTGAGAATTACTGAGGAGATTTCTGAGAGCGATACGTATAATATGAATAGTGACGACGATGATATTTAATCGAAAGACTTAGTTTGAGAGGTGACTGAGACGATAGAGAACGAAGGTCTTAAAGTCGAAGAAGTCGAAGTCGAAGAAGTGAGATTTAGAGAACTTTTGACACGAAGATCGAATAACTTAGTGTCACTTGAGACACTAAGAGTATCTTCGTTAACTTCGAATTGAAAGTCGACACTACTAACGTTCGCGAAAGCAGTGAGAGTGAAATAGATGCTCCGATCTTCGTCAAAGTTCTCGAGAATCTTATCGATATCTAACAACTTTTGTTATTAATCTTCGAGTTCTTATATAAGAAATGAAAAGTGCTTATACTTGAATCTTCGATAGATACGAGCGATATTATTGAAATGAAAGATACTTAGAGACAAGAAAGATTTGAATTGATCTAATTTCCGCTGAAACTGTATCGAAGACAATTACTAAAGACGTGTAAATCTTCGAAGGGAAATAACGTTCTTCTTATGTTAAGTCTTCGACAGAAACTCGAATTTAAAATAGTCGCTTCGATAACTGTCGTCGTGAAATGAAGTCATATTCGACGATAGAATAAAGTCGAATGACGATAAAAAGAATTCGATGACTGGGTCTCAGCTCTCTTCTTCAGAGAACTTATAGAGTCGAAAGATCTATCTCAACAAGAAATTCTTATTGTTTTGACCCTCAACAGACGTATACGCGCTCTAAGTGAAGGTTTATCGATGACTGAGCCTCAGCTCTCTTCTTCAGAGAACTTGTGAAATCGAAAGATCTATCTTAATAAGAAATTCTTGTTGTTTTGACTCTTAATAGACGTATACGCGCTCTGAGTAGAGATTTATCGATGACTAATCAACTCTGAAGTGTGATCAGACGATTTGATGCTGAAGTTTAGTTTCTTGAGTCGTTACAATTGATTCGATTCACGTAAACGCTTTATCAACGCTAAAGCGGTGTATATCGCGAGAGGAATATCCTCGTTGAGCGTGTTTAGCGTGTCTCACGCAGAGAAGCTGACAATGTTTCAGAGACCTTAGTGAAATTCGATCGCACGATCGTATGACGAGTTCGACGTTCGACGTTCGATTAGATTCGATATGCCGAGGGTCGATTTGCGATAGAACTCTCAGCTCTCGAATTCCAAAGACGATCATTTTGTAGAGAGCAATGCTCATTTCAAGAAGATTAAAAAACAGAGTCTCATAGCTGTCGCGGCGTTCATTGCGATGAACTCGTGATGCTTAGAGATCACTGTGACTCTGATAGACATAGGATATAAGTGAAACAGTCGCCGAGCAAGTCCGAGCTCATAACCTGTGAAAAATAGGTGATAGGACACTTAGTTGTTAACTATGAAATGCTACGAGAGTAAAGAGCGACTATGAGGATGCGCCTTAGCGCATCACGTGACCATGTCACGTGACCCGAATTTTGACAGATTCGAACGTTGAAGAATCGCAACATCAAATAATTGATGATAGTCACGATTTCGAGTCAGAAAGACTTATTGCGTTCGATCGTCTCGTTCATTTCGAGGTTCTCAGATATAGTGAGCTTCTATCTAATTCCGCACTAAAGAAGATAATTCAAAAAGATCTTAAACATATACTCTCCCTCATTATCGAGTCGAATACGACAGATCTTATAACTCCGTGACTCTAGAAAGACTTTAAAAGGTAAGAACATAACAAACGTTTCACTCTTATGACGAATACAGTACACTTCAGAGTAAGAAATAAAATCATTCTTAAATATCATAAAGTATCTATAGTTATTGAATTAAGTAGGGGACAGAGACTCTACGAGATCACTATAAACAAATTCGCTAGACTGCGTTTTTAACTCTATGAAACTATCATAAAAAACAGTCTTCTGACGTTTTATGATATAGCATTCGCAGATATACTTCTTCGTAATGTTCTTAATGAAGTTCACCTCAACGATCATATTTGAGAGCTTGTTTAGATTATTCTAACTCAAATAGTTCATGCGAGCATATTAGAGTTAATAAATAAAATTCGAGAGCACACTATAGGCGATCAGAGCACTATTTCGACTCTATCAGAGATTCAAAAAGAAGAGATTACGATTACGAGTATCGATAAGCTTTAAATCGTTCTTGATAAGAATATATTCTATCTTATGAAAGGAGACAGCGATATCGAAGTTCAGAAGTTTATCGATCGAGAGAAGATTGACGTTCATATCGAGCACATATAAGATATTTCGTAGAGTGACTGTCACACACTCTTCTCTAATCACACAGTCGAGATTAATAATGTTATAATCTTAAAACTGCACTTCGCTCTCTTCGATATTCTTGATCGATCGAGAATAGACCTTTTCGTAAATAGTGAACATCGAACGATCTACGAAAGAATAACGAGAGCAGTCTGAATCTACGACGACTCGAATAAGAAGATTCACGAAATTCGCAGCCATGAGACTATGTTCGAGAGCTTTCGTGACGATTAGATTGATGACTTGATCATCAGCCGCATCGAGGATATTGAAGTCGTTCGAATTGACATTCGAATAGTACATAGTGAAGTTCAGTTCCTTCAGAAAGATATAATTAACATTAAGATAATCGTTCTCCTCTGAAGCAGAGACATTAAAAGACGTCTCTTCGATGCGCTTACGCTTGTTATTTAAGAATTTATTCTCGAAGTCGAAGATCTTTATCTTCTTCTTCTTTTTCTCTTTCGTTATAAATTTCTCAGACTTGAGATAAGAAAACTTGATTCAGCATTTGACAGAGAGATATCTGAATTTGCGATTAGCTATCTTATACGAAGAATAGATCTTACGATTAATGTTAGAGTCGTCGAGATTGTTAAAAGCAGCTTGTTTGTCTTTGCTCTTATCATTACGAGCGACATATATAATTAGTTCTTCTTCTTTAAAAGAGATTCTAACTTCTTCGTTCACGACGATCATAATAATCTCTTAAAACTTAACGAACTTGTTCTCAAAGAGATCATGATTTTGAGTGTAACTTGACTCGAACATATCGTAAGAGTCGTCAAGTCTTATAAGGAAAATTAGAATTCGCAGAGACTTCGAAATAACGAGGGATTTATAAAGGCTGATGATGTCGAAGATGATCTTGCGAAAGTTCTTTTTATATTGACGAACTTCTTCTTCTTTAAGAATAAGATCGAATATTCGACGCATTAATTTCCTATAGAGACTCGTATTCTTAGACTAATAGTTCTTAATTAGGGCATCGAGCATGGCCTGAGAGTCTTTATCGTCGAATTCGACTTCGACGAGTTCGCGATCGTTATTCTCGAGACGATAAAAGATAGCGATGCAGACTCTATGACTAATGATCGCATTAAAGAGAATAAGATTGTTAAGTATCAATCAATTGTTGATATTCTACTTTCATCGACGATATTTCAGATTGAACTTCAAAATGACAATAAAGTTTAAAAGAAAAGCGCTTCCCTCTTCGAGGGGATCAGTCGTTGAAACTGCTAGAGCTGACATGTTTCTTGCGATGCCTTATGCGCTTGATTCTTCGTCGGCCATGAATGCTGAGAATTACTGAGGAGAGAGAGGCGATAGGGGACGAAGACCTTGAAGTCGAAGAAGTCGAAGTCGAAGAAGTGAGATTCAGAGAGCTTTTGACACGAAGATCGAATAACTCAGTGTCACTTAAGGCACTGAGAGTGTCTTCGCTGACTTCGAATTGAAAGTCAACACTACTAACGTCCGCGAAAGTAGTGAGAGTGAAGTAGGTGCTCTGATCTCCGTTAGAGTTCTCGAGAGTCTTATCGATATCTAACAACTTTTGCTGCTGATCTTCGAGTTCTTACACGAGAAATAAAAAGTGCTTATACTTGAATCTTCGATAGATACGAGCGATATTGTTGAGATAAAAGATACTTAGAGATAAGAAAGATTTGAATTGATCTAATTTTCGCTGAGACTGTATCGAAGACAATTACTAAAGACATGTAAATCTTCGAAGAGAAATAACGTTCTTCTTATACTGAGTCTTCGATAGAGACTCGAATTTAGAATAGTCGCTTCGATGGCTGCCGTCGTGAGATGAAGTCATATTTAATAATAGAATAAAGTCGAATGACGATGAAGAGAATTCGATGACTAGGTCTCAGCCCTCTTCTTTAGAGAACTTGTGAGGCCGAAAGATCTATCTCAATAAGAAATCCTTGTTGTTTTGACCCTCAATAGACGTATACGCGCTCTGAGTGAAGATTTGTTGATGACTGAGCCTCAGCCCTCTTCTTCAGAGAACTTGTAAGGTCGAAAGGCCTATCTCAACAAGAAATCCTTATTGTTTTGACCCTCAATAGGCGTATACGCGCTCTGAGTGAAGATTTGTTGATGACTAAGTCTCAGCCCTCTTCTTTAGAGAACTTATAAGGTCGAAAGATCTATCTTAACAAGAAATTCTTGTTGTTTTGACCTTCAATAGACGTATACGCGCTCTAAGTGAAGATTTGTTAATAACTAATCAACTCTGAAGTGTGATCAGACGATTTGATGCTGAAGTTCAGCCTCTTGAGTCGTTATAATTGATTCGATTCACGTAAACGCTTTATCAACGTTGAAGCGATGTACATCGCGAAAGAAATATTCTCGTTGAGCGTGTTTAGCGTGTCTCACGCAGGAAAGCTGACAATGTTTCAGAGACCTTAGTGAAATTCGGTCGCACGGTCGTATGGCGAGTTCGGCGTTCGACGTTCGATTAGATTCGATATGTCGCGGGTCGATTTGCGATAGGGCTCCCAGCCCTCCGAATTTCAAAGACGATCATTTTATAGAGAGCAATGTCCACCTCAAGAAGATTAAACAACAGAGTCTCATAGCTGTCGCGGCGTTCATTAAGATGAACTCGTGATGCTTAGAGGTCACTGTGGCTCTGATAGGCATAGAGTATAAGTGAAACAGTCGTCGAGCAAGTTCGGGCTCATAACCTGTCAAGAATAGATGGTAGAACACTTAGTTGTTAACTATAGAATGCTACGAGAGTAAAGAGCGACTATGAGAATGCGCCTTAGCGCATCACGTGACCCGAATTTTGACAACCTTTGCGTTACTAACGAATCATGTTAATAAGTCGAATATTTTCGAGCCGACAATCTATCAACAGACTATTTCTAATCAACTCTCTCGCATGCACTGAGAGCTCGCCATGCAAGACGAATATAAATCTCTCATGAACAACAATACTTAATGTCTGATTCAGACGTCTTTAGATGCTTATATTCTAAGAGGTCGCTAAATCTACATCGTGAAGCGAGATCTCGTTGAGAAAGTCACTCGTTATAAGGCCCGCTGAGTGATTCAAGAATTCGAATAACAGAAGAGTCGTGACTATCATAACACGTTCGCCTTAGTGATCAAGTTCATGAGTTATAAGGCGATCTTTGCTCTGACAGCGATTCTGAACTAAAACGTGAAACAAATAAACGTTAAAATCGTCTTTCTCTACGATAACGTTCAAGAGACGATTTATGTGCGATAGCTCGATGATTTCAGCAAGAACGATATCAAAGTTTGTAGACTGAATAAGACTCTCTATAAACTTAAGCAATCTCTTAGAATTTGATATCAGCACTTCTCGAAGTATATGAAGAAACTCGAACTAATATTTATCGAATCGAACGAGAGTGTCTTTATAAACGTCAAGAAGAACATTATTGTAGCTCTCTATATGAACGATATATTAATTATCGATCTCAGCAAAATCGATATTCAGCGCATCAAAAAGGCCCTCAATAACAAGTTTCACATATTCGACTTGAAACCTTGCGTCTATTATTTAGGCATAATCGTCAAAAGGGATCGTGTCGTCGATATCCTTCGTCTGAGACAATGTCAAAATTCGGGTCACGTGACATGGTCACGTGATGCGCTAAGGCGCATTCTCATAGTCGCTCTTTACTCTCGTAGCATTCTATAGTTAACAACTAAGTGTTCTACCACCTATTCTTGACAGGTTATGAGCCCGGGCTTGCCCGGCGACTATTTCACTTATACCCTATGCCTACCAGAGCCACAGTGATCTTTAAGCATCACGAGTTCATCGCAATAAACGTCGCGAAAGTTATGAGACTCTGTTTTTTAATCTTCTTGAGATGGACATTGCCCTCTATAAAATGATCGTCTTTGAAATTCGAAGGGCTAAAAGTTCTATCGCAAATCGACTCTCGACATATCGAATCTAATCGAACGTCGAACGTCGAACTCGTTATACGATCGTGCGATCGAATTTTATTAAGATCTCTGAAACATTATTAACTTCTCTACGTGAGACACGTTAAACACGCTTAACGAGAATATTTCTCTCGCGATGTATAATCGCTTCAACGTTGATAAAGCGTTTACGTGAATCGAATTAATTGTAACGACTTAAGAGGCTGAACTTCAGCATCAAATCGTCTAATTACACTTTAGAGTTAACTAGTTATCAACAAACCTCTACTCAGAGCGCGTATACGCCTATTGAAGGTCAAAACAATAAGAATTTCTTATTGAGATAAATCTTTCGATCTTATAAGTTCCTTAAAGAAGAGGGCTGAAGCTTAGTTATCGACAAATCTTCACTTAGAGCGCGTATACGTCTGTTGAGAGTCAAAACAATAAGAATTTCTTGTTGAGATAGATCTTTCGACCTCGCAAGTTCTCTAAAGAAGAGAACTGAGACTCAGTCATCGAATTCTCTTTATCGTTATTCGACTTTATTCTATCATCGAATATGACTTCATCTCACGACGACAGTTATCGAAGCGACTATTCTAAATTCGAGTTTCTATCGAAGACTCAGCATAAGAAGAACGTTATTTCCCTTCGAAGATTTACACGTCTTTAGTAATTGTCTTCGATACAGTCTCAGCGAAAATTAGATCAATTCAAATCTTTCTTGTCTCTAAGTATCTTTTATCTTAATAATATCGCTCGTATCTATCGAAGATTTAAGTATAAGCACTTCTTATTTCTCGTGTAAGAACTCGAAGATTAATAATAAAAGTTGTTAGATATCGATAAGACTCTCGAGGACTCTAACGGAGATTAGAGTATCTATTTTATTCTCACTGCTTTCGCGAACGTTAGCAGTGTCGACTTTCAATTCGAAGTTAACGAAGACATTCTCAGTGTCTTAAGTGATATTAAGTTATTCGATCTTCGTGTCAAAAGTTCTCTGAATCTTACTTCTTCGACTTCGACTTCTTCGACTTTAAGATCTTCGTTCTCTATCGTCTTAGTTATCTCTCAAGCTAAGTCTTTCGTTTAAGTATCATCGTCGTTATTATTTATATCGTACGTATCGTTCTTAGAAACCTTCTTAGTAATTCTTAACATCTATGATCGACGAAGAATCAAGCGCATAAGACGTCGTAAGAAACATGTTAATTCTAATAATTTCAGCGACTAACCCTCTCGAAGAGAAAAGCGCTTTTTCTTTAAACTTTATTGTTATTTTAAAATTCAATCTAAGATATCGTCGATGAAAGTAGAATATCAATAATTGATTAATGCTCAATAATCTTATTTTCTTTAATACGATTATTAGTTATAGAGTCTGCATCGCTATCTTTTATCGTCTCGAAGATAACGATCGCGAACTCGTCGAAGTCGAATTCGATAATAAAGACTCTCAAATTATGCTCGATATTTTAATCAAGAATTATTAGTCTAAGAGTATAAGTCTTTATAGAGAATTAATGCGTCGAATATTCGATCTCACTCTTAAAGAAGAGAGAGTTCGTCAATACAAAAAGAACTTTCGTAAGATTATCTTCGACATCATCAGCCTTCATAAATCCCTCGTTATTTCGAAGTCTTTACGAATTCTAATTTTCCTTATAAGACTTGACGACTCTTACGACATGTTCGAGTTAAGTTATATTCAAAATCATAATCTCTTTGAGAACAAGTTCGTCAAGTTTTAAGAGATTATCGTGATCGTCGTGAACGAAGATGTTAGAATCTCCTTCAAAGAAGAAAAACTAATTATGTATATCGCTCGTAACGATAAGAGCAAAGATAAATAAGCTACTTTTAATAACTCGAGCGACTCTAATATTAATCGTGAGATCTATTCTTCGTGTAAGATAGCTAATCGCAAATTTAGATATTTCTCTATCAAATGCTGAATCAAGTTTTCTTATCTCAAGTCTGAGAAATTTATAACGAAAGAGAAAAAGAAGAAGAAGATAAAGATCTTCGACTTCGAAAATGAACTTCTAAGCAAAAAGCGCAAGCGCATCGAAGAGACGTCTTTTAATGTCTCTGCTTCAGAGGAGAACGATTATCTCAATGTTTGACCCGACTTGACAGAGGGTTAGTGAGTCTTAATCTCGCACTCGCGTATAGCATGTTGATTGCATGCTATTTTTGAATTTGGTAGACGTGTCCTTTACAGGGGACAGATCTCATTTGAAAGCAGCATAAGTAGCTGCATTCCATCTGCGTTTGACTCTTCATTCGAATTAATCTCTTTCAGAGCAATAGCATTCTTTCGTAGACACGCAAGCAACACGCTGTCACCTAACCTCGTATTCTACTCTTATTAACACATTCTTTTATTACTAGATCACTCACACCGTATTTCATCGTTCAATGGCCCCCGCAGCTATGACAACTCGTTCTAGAGCGATCAACCCCGTTCAAAAGACGTCCCAGAAGGCGTCTTTCTCAAAGAAGGTCACATCAAAGACATCGACCAAGAAGACCACTGCCCCAGTGACATCAAAACCTCAGGGTGTTACGAAAAAACGTCCTGCCCGTCGCTCAGCCGTTTCAGAAACCCCACCACGTGATGTTACTTCAGAGGCGTCGGCCTCTGAGACCTCGACCGGGATAGCCAGTCCATCCGTCGTCGAAGAAGCCCCCCCGCCGTCACACCGTACTCCGCTGAATCAGCAAATCGCAGCCTTGGTCAAGAATTATGAGACTAATACGCCGCGATCCAAATCTCATCACGCGTCTCATCGTTTCAAGTCTCACCGTCGGTCTCACCACCGATTCAAATCTCATTATGAGTTTCGTCACCGATTCAAGTCCCATCACCGTCGACACGATTTATTCTTAGAATTCTCGAAGTTCTCTTCGTTAGATTCGAAGATAGAAAACGAGTCAAGAGTCTCTTTTTTGCATAAAGAAGGTAATAAACTCTTTCTTAAACTTTATAAGCGTTTTCGAGCCGTTGATATTAAATACTTCAAATAAATCTTCTATAAAACCTTCAAGCTCAAGAACCTAATCAAGTTAGTTCACGATTATATCGATTGAACGTGAAGTATCAAGAACGATAAGAATAAGAAGAATAAGAATACTCAGAAGATCTTCGATCTCAATCAACTTCTTCGCTGCTTTGACGTGTATTATTAGATCGTTTGTTTCTTCGCAGCACGTTCTCATATAGTCTTAAAACTTTATAAGACTCTTATTAACTATCGTATTCGTCTATCAGGTCTTTTATCGTTCTATTTTCAACGGGCCTTGCTGAGACAAATTAGAATCGAACGCCTCGAATGAAGTGTAAGAGAACCTCTCGAATACGAAGATTAGCGACGACGAGACTGAACAGCTCGTTGCGAGTCAATCGAATAATTTAGTGACTCGTTGTCCCAGCGGGATCGAATTGACATTGAAGATCTAAGACTTGATATATGTCATGGCAGCGTGATTCTGCTGACAATTAAAGCAAACATGTGCGTATCTGCATTGCTCGTAATTGCATTTGTCGACGTTGAAGTTGTTGCAGATCATTATGTCTTCTAAAGAGAAGAACTTAATAATCTAATTATTCGAATATTGCTTGATGTCGTTGATCGCAGAGACTGTCTTTCGAACAAGAAAGTTGAAACAACGTATATTCTCGATAAACCATGACAGAGGGATATTTTATTCGTTGAGTATACGCGCGAACATGAAAGAGTAATAATACTACTTAATAAAGTCGAAGCGATAGTGAACTGAAAAGTTCGATTGAAGAATCACTCGAATATCACTTATGTCAAGACGCTAGTGAGTATTCTTCGAAAGGGGGTCAAAATTGAATATCGAGGTTCATCTCTCAATCATAGAAACAAGAATCATTTTTCAGCCCTCAGCGCACCTAATATACTAACGACGAACCTTCAGAAACAGCTTCAGTAGAATCGATTGGTCATAATAAATATGAATTTCGAACCCCAATTCGTTTGCTCCCCTCTGGGACTCGTATCGAAACATGACGACGGTTGAAGACGTATTCACGATTTATTCTTCTCATATGACTATTCAGTCAACGACGACATATTTCAAGCGTGGGGTGCACTAAAATATACGATATTCGATGAGACAGTGAACGCACTATTGCAGCAGGGTCGAGAAGCTCGACTAATCAAACGAGATCTCAAGAATACATTTCGACATATCTCGATAATCTCTTTAGATCAATGATTGCTAGACTTCCTTTGTGACAATTTCTACTAACTAGAACGTTATCTATCATTCGAACTTCGAACGTTATCGTTTTTATTCGACCTGTTCGTCAAGAACGTCAATTGAGTGCTTATTGCGATGTTATATTGATTCGTGATACTTTATTATCTGAACGACTTCTTCGCGATTCTACTCTCGTGAGTCGATGCAGAGACATATAATCGACAGTTCGACGAGCTGTGCAGCGATTTGAACCTTATAATCAATCACACGAAGAATATTCTTGATATTATAGTCAATTTTCTGAGAATCGAACTCGATAGTATACTTATGCAGACGAGACTCCCTTCGAACAAGCTCGATCGAGCGAGAAAGACGATAACAGATCTTTTAAAAAGGGCGACAATTTCGCATCGTGAGCTCGAGTCAGCGATAGAATTTCTATTCTTTACGACGAAAATCGTTATTCTCGAGAGAGTATTCTTGAGAAGACTGTTCGACGTTATTCGAAGATCGATAACGATTATTCGACTATTTATCGATATGAAAGTCGATCTGCTATAATGAAAGATCTTTCTTAAAGACTAAAATGATCTTAAACTGCTACGTAACGTCGTCAGTCGACGATTATAATACATTTGAATTAATGTCTCGAAGAAGCTTGACATAAAAGACTATATTCTAAAACACTCTAATCTTCTATCACACGTTCAGAACGTCTTCAACACACGCGTAATCTCGCGACATACTCGCAAAGATATTCAGTTCAAGAAAATAACAGCTATACTTTATGCAATTCGCGTATAGATGAATAGATTATTAGATACTCGCTTAATACTTCACTGTGACAACGAGAACTGCGTTCATGAACTTCGAAAGTTCTTTATTCGTGAACCTGCGATGATATCGCTTCGAACGATAGCTATGCTGATAGTCAGTCACGATATTCTTCTGATCCCTACATGGATTTCGATCAAGACAAACGAGCTAACGAATGATCTTTCTCGTTTTCGATATCGAAAAATTGCTGACAAATATTCATAGCTAAATCATCTATCGAGACATCGATCTATCACTCCGCCCCGCTAGGGCGAGACCCACCGCGATGATGATACAATCAGATCTCGATGTCGCGAGACCTCGCTCGTCTTCTCTGATGAGGGTTGACACGAAACATTCGCCGAACCTATTCGACGTCAATCAAGTTCTACAACACTCACTGTGCGATGAATCGCATTTAATTCTTCTTTTCGACGATCTTTCTCTCGTTGAGAACCTGAGTAGCGACCCTGAGTATCAGACGAGTTAAGACGAAGTTCATTAAGACATATTTAATCGATGTTAGGTCAGCTTATGTGAATATGGAATTTGAGAACTTGATAGTCTTTCATAGTGCATAGCTAAAGAGAGTCGTAGACGATACTCGTCGTTTACGAGACGAAGACGAAACTCGAGAAAGATGTTCAATTACGAAGAATGTTCTTTTACGACTTCTAAAATACTTTTATAAGATCACTAAGCATAATATAACGATGTAGATAATATTCTATTTCGTCTTTATAATCTTTCTCAGAGTGAGCGAGTTCACATACGAATCGAAAGATCTTCGCGACGAGGACTTCGATAATTAATTTCTAATACGTCGCCACGTGAGGCTATACGAAGATTATCTCGAATTGACGTTGTCAACATTTAAGACGAATCTCTTCAGACAAGGCGTCACGTTGTTCGTATCAGACACGAACGACGAGATATATGTCGTGCGTGCATTGAGATATCTATTTAATAAGTGATCGATATCGCTATTCTCGCCCCTCTTCGCGATCGACGAGAGCTTTATTAAAAGAACGATCACTCACAATCTACGTCTAGCATTGAGATTCAGCGATCTTTTAGATCACTACTCTGATCATTTCTTTCGTCGAGGGGCAGCTATCACTGCGAGATTAACAGATCTAAGCGAAGACGAAATCAAGCTGTTAGACAGATGAAAATCGAACTTCTATCGTCTCTATATCAAGACTCACCCAGCCTATATTCTCGCCGCGTCGCGTCGACAACAGCGTGTCATCGATTCATTCCTCGAGAACGAATCGAATAACTAGTCGTCACCGCGTCCTCTGTTTCTTAGCGCTGGTGCGATCGTTCTCTTCGAGGCCGTTGCTTGAGATTTGAGAGTTTTTCTAGCGCTGGGGTACGAGAACACGTCTGCTCAGGCCTCTGTTGACTCAGAATCCTAACGTTGAACGGCTTAATCACATCTACGAGTTCTATATAGTCTCATGTTGCTCAGTTGAGTCTTTGTCACGTGCGAATTAAGGACACTAATTGGCCCGGCTTGACAGGGGGTTAGTGGGCCTTAATCTCGCACTCGCGTATAGCATGTTGATTGCATGCTATTTTTGAATTTGATAGACGTGTTCTTTGCAGAGGACAGGTCTCATTTGGAAGCAGCATAAGTAGCTGCATTTCATCTGCGTTTGACTCTTCATTCGAATTGATCTCTTTCAGAGCAATAGCATTCTTTCGTCTCGCTCACTCACACCTGTTTTTACATGTATTCACGGCGTTTCTACATGTATATAGCTTCGTTTTTCACTCCAGGTCTATGCTTCTATAAGCATGGGAGTTTTTCTAGCGCTGGGGTACGAGAACACGCCTGCTCAGGCCTCTGTTGGCTCAGAATCCTGGCGTTGAACGGCCCAATCACATCTACGAGTTCTGTATAGCCTCATGTTGCCCAGTTGAGTCTTTGTCACGTGCGAATTAAGGACACTAACAATTATCTCTTTTTGAAGAAACTAAACTCCATCATATACTATTCGAATATCAACTCGAACGACTTTAATATTCTCGATGCGGCTGATGATCAAGTTATTAATCTAATCGTCACGGAAGCTCTCGAATATAGTCTTATAGCTGCGAATTTCGTGAATCTTCTTATTCGAGTCGTCGTAGATTTAGACTACTCTCGTTATTCTTTCGCGAATCGTTCGATATTTATTATTTATGAAAAGATTTATTCTCGATCGATTAAGAGCATCGAGGGAAGCGAAGTGCAGTCTTAAGACTATAACATTATTAGTCTCGACTGTGTGATTAGAAAAGAGTGTGTGACAGTCATTCTGCGAAATGTCTTATATGTGCTCGATATGAGCGTTAATCTTCTCTCGATCGATAAACTTTTAAACTTCGATATCGCTGTCTTCTTTTATAAGATAGAGTACACTCTTATCAAGAACGATCTAAAGCTTATCGATACTCGTAATCGTGATTTCTTCTTTTTGAATCTCTGATAGAGTCGAAACAGTGCTTTAATCGTCTATAGTATGTTCTCGAATCTTATTCATTAACTCTGATATGCTCGTATGAGTTATTTGAATTAGAACAATCTAAACAAGCTTTTAAATATGATCGTTGAGATGAACTTTATCAAGAACATTGCGAAGAAGTATATCTGCGAATACTATATTATGAAACGTCAGAAGACTGTCTCTTATGATAGTCTCACAGAGTTAGAAACGTAGTCTAACGAATTTGTTTATAGTGATCTCGTAGAGTCTTTATTCTTTACTAAATTCAATAATTATAGATACTTTATAATATTTAAGAATGATTTTATCTTCTACTCTGAAGTGTACTGTATTCGTTATAAGAGTGAAACGTTTATCATATTCTTACGTTTCAAAGTCTTTCTAGAGTCACGAGATTATAAGATCTATCGTATTCGTCTCGACAATGAGAGAGAGTATATGTTTAAGATCTTCTTGAATTATCTTCTTTAGTGCGAAATTAGATAGAAGCTCACTGTATTTAGAAATCTCGAAATGAACGAAGCGATCGAACGTTTTGAGTAGATCTTGTTATATAAGATACATTTTATACTGTTAAGTTCTCAGCTCAATAAGTCTTTCTGATTCGAAATCGTGATTATTATTAATTATTTGATGTTGCGATCTCTTAACGTTCGAATTATTGTAACGTCATTTGAGACTTTTTATCATCGAAAGCTTATTTTATTTCATCTGCGAACGATTGATTTCATCGTCTATACGTTAAAGCGTATTTAAAAGAAACTCGTGAATAAAAGCGAAAAGTGTGTTCTTCTGAAATATGAAGAGGAGTTCATTTTTCGTCTATATAATCTCATCAAGAAGAAGATTATTCGAATTAATAATGTTCACTTCGTTGAAAAGCGTTTCTTGATTGTGAATCTCGAAGAAAAGACGAACGCTTATAAGCTCTCGATCAAGCGATAACGTCTTTATATATTAATATTCGCTGTAGAGAAGACACTTGATGAATAGCGTATTATTAACATTTCGAAAGACATTGTTTTTATTATGAAGCCCTCAACGACTGTATCTGCATCTGCAATAAATAGATTAAGATCAAATTTCTTATGATCAGCTGAAAAGTAGACGTCTATATTAAAGCTCTCGTCTCTCGCACGAGTCGTATTATCGATCGCGTTCGCGCGGGTCTCTCGATCAATTGCTACATTATTAGCTGTCGAAAGAATAACTCGTTCTCTCACTGTCGTCGAAATGGTTCGCGAAGACCTCGAGTTAAGTGCGATTCAAAGGATACTTCTTGATTATCTCGACACTACGATTTCGAATCTACGAGATCTATTATCTGACCCTCTCTCGAGAATATTCGCGACCTTTGCGTTATTAACGAATCATGTTAATAAGTCGAATATTTTCGAGTCGACGATCTATCAACAGATTATTTTCAATCAACTCTCTCGTATGCACTGAGAGCTCGTCATATAAGACGAATATAAATCTCTTATGAATAACAATACTTAATGTCTAATTTAGACGTCTTTAGATATTTATATTCTAAGAGGTCGCTGAGTCTATATCGTGAAGCGAGACCTCGTTGAGAAAGTCACTCGTTATAAGACTCGTTGAGTGATTCGAGATTTCGAACAACAGAAGAGTCGTAACTATCATAACACGTTCGTCTCAGTGATTAAGTTTATAAGTTATAAGACGATCTTTGCTCTGACAGCGACTCTAAACTGGAACGTGAAACAAATAAACGTCAAAATCGTCTTTCTCTACGATAACGTTCAAGAGACGATTTATGTGCGACAGCTCGATGATTTTAATAAGAACGATATCAAAGTTTATAAGCTGAATAAGACTCTTTATGAACTTAAGCAATCTCTTAGAATTTGATATCAACACTTCTCGAAGTATATAAAGAAACTCGAACTAATACTTATCGAATCGAACGAGAGTGTCTTTATAAACGTCAAGAAGAACATTATTGTAGCTCTCTATATGAACGATATATTAATTATCGATCTTAGTAAAATCGACATTCAGCGCATCAAAAAGGCTCTTAATGACAAGTTTTATATGTTCGACTTGAGATCTTGCGTCTATTATTTAGACATAATCGTCAAAAGAGATCGTATCGTCGATATTCTTCGTCTGGGACAAGCAGTCTATGTCACTCGTTTCTTAAAGCATTTTAATTATTGAAGTCTCAATTTAGTCTCTACGTCTCTGAAAATTAGTCGTAAGCTACAATCTACGAAAGAGGACTATATTATCTCGAGAAAGCTGTGCGAGAACTATTAATCTATCGTGAGATCCCTCATATATATCATGTTAAAAACTCGTTCTGATATCGTCTATGCTGTCTCTCTTGTCAGTCGCTATTCAGTCAATTCGACTCAGACACACTAAAATACAGTGATTCGAATCTTTCGATATCTTAGAGACACGATGCACTACGAACTAGTGTACAAAGAATTCCTTTAAGCTCTCATCGAATACATCGATTTCGATTGAGCTGACGACTCGACTCGAAGATCTATCTTCGACTATCTATTCAACGTCGATAACGGCGTCATCAGCTGATCATCAAAGCGTCAAGTTATCGTCGCGTTATTCACTTACGAAGTCGAGTATATCGATTAAACGTTGATTATTAAAGAAGTTATTTGATTAAAAACTCTTCTTAATCAACTTCTGCGACCTCGAGACTCTAATTCGAAGATTATTATAATCTTCGACGACAATTAGAGCGTAATTGCCTTCGTCAAGAACGCTTAGTTTCATGCTCGCATCAAGCACATTAACATCGCTCATTATTTCGTGCGTGAAAAAGTCAATGACGACATCGTGAACATACAGTTCGTACTCACGAATAAACAAATAATCGACGATCTCATCAAAGCCCTCTGTCTCGACAAATTCGTTATCTTTCGCGATGCCCTTAAGGTGAAATTAGTCTCAGAACATTCTCTCAGCGTCAAAGACTAACTCTCAGCGCTCTTGCTTTTAATCTGAAGTCGTTAATTTCAGAGAAGTGACGCTATTCACCTTGTCTGTGAACGTTAGATCTTTAATTTTCTTTCACTGCTTCTTGTTTCACTCTCTCATATATTTATCGACCTCGTTTTGATAGAAATTTGATATGCACCAGATCTATTTCAAAGAAAACTTTCAAAAAATCGCCTTTTTTCGAAAAATGAAAGTTTTGTATAAAGAATCAGAACGGATTTTTATATGTCTTCGAATTTGATATAATCGTTTTCAGAACTTGATTCGAATTTGACATAGTCGTTTTCAGAACTTGGTTTCTTCACTTTTGTGAACCGGACTTCGCGCTAACCCGATTGGGGTTTTTTGCGTCGCGAAGTGCGAAAATCGTGTTTTCGCATTTTTGAGTATGCGAGCGAAGGGGAGTGTCAAAATTCGGGTCACGTGACATGGTCACGTGATGCGCTAAGGCGCATTCTCATAGTCGCTCTTTACTCTCGTAGCATTCTATAGTTAACAACTAAGTGTTCTACCACCTATTCTTGACAAAGACGAACGCTTATAAGCTCTCGATCAAGCGACAACGTCTTTATATATGAATATTCGCTATAGAGAAGACACTTGATAAATAGCGTATTACTAATATTTCGAAAGATATTGCTCTTATTATAAAGTTCTCAACGACTATATCTATATTTATAATAATTGCTCTTATTATAAAGTTCTTAACGACTGCATCTGTATCTGCAATAAACAGATCAAGATCAAATTTTTTATGATTAGTTAAAAGATAGACGTCTATATTAAAGCCCTCGTTTCTCGCACGAGTCGTATTATCGATCGCGTTCGCGCGAGTTTCTCGATTAATTGCTACATTACTAGCTATCGAAGAAATAACTCGTTTTTTCACTACCGTCGAAATGATTCGCGAAGATCTCGAGTTAAGTGCGATTCAAAGGGTAATTCTTGATCATCTCGATATTACGATTTCGAATCTACGAGATCTATCATCTAACTCTCTCTCGAGAACATTCGCGATCTTTACGTTATTGACGAATTATATCAATAAGTCGAATATTTTCGAGTCGACGATCTATTAATAGATTATTTCTAATTAACTCTCTCGTATGTACTGAGAGCTCGTTATGTAAGACGAATATAAATCTCTTATAAATAACAATACTTGATATCTGATTTAGACGTCTTTAGATGTTTATATTTTAAGAGATTGTTAAGTCTATATCGTAAAGCGAGATCTCGCTAAGAAAGTCACTCGTTATAAGACTCGTTAAGTGATTCGAGAATTCGAATAGTAAAAGAGTCGTGACTATTATAATACGTTCGCTTTAGTGATTAAGCTTATAAGTTATAAGACGATCTTTGTTCTAATAGCGACTCTGAATTAAAACGTGAAATAAATAAACGTCAAAATCGTCTTTCTTTACGATAACGTTTAAGAAACGATTTATGTGCGACAGTTCGATGATTTTAATAAGAACGACATTAAAGTTTATAAGCTAAATAAGACTCTCTATAAACTTAAGTAATTTCTTAGAATTTGATATTAGTACTTCTCGAAGTATATAAAGAAATTCGAATTAATACTCACCGAATCGAACGAGAGTGTTTTTATAAATATTAAGAAGAATATTATTATATATAGTTCTTTATATAAACGATATATTAATTATCGATCTTAGCAAAATCGATATTTAGCGTATCAAAAAGGTTCTTAATAACAAGTTTTATATGTTCGACTTAAGATCTTACGTCTGTTATTTAGACATAATCATTAAAAGAGATCGTATCGTCGATATTCTTCGTCTGAGACAAGCAGTCTATGTTACTCGTTTCTTAAAGCATTTTAATTATTAAAGTCTTAATTTAGTCTTTACTGTCAAGAATAGGTGATAGAACACTTAATTGTTAACTGTAAAATGCTACGAGAGTAAAGAGTGACTATGAGAATGCGCCTCAGCGCATCACGTGACCATGTCACGTGACCCGAATTTTGACACTCAGCTTCGCTCGCATACTCAAAAATACGAAGACACGATTTTCGCACTTCGCGACGCAAAAAACCTCAATCGGGTTAGCGCGAAATCCGGTTCACAAAAGTGAAGAAATCAAGTTCTGAAAACGACTATGTCAAATTCGAAGACATATAAAAATTCGTTCTGATACTTCATATAAAACTTACATTTTTCGAAAAAAGGCGGTTTTTTTAAAAAGTTTTCTTTGAAATAGATCTGATGCATATTCAATTTCTATTAAAACGAGATCGATAAATACATGAGAGAGTGAAACAAGAAGCAGTGAAAGAAAACTAAAGATCTGACGTTCACAGACAAGGTGAATAACGTCACTTCTCTAAAATTAACGACTTCAGATTAAAAGCAAGAGCGCTGAGAATTAGTCTTTGACGCTAAGAAGATGTTCTAAGACTGATTTCATCTCAAGGGCATCGCGAAAGATAACGAATTTGTCGAGACAGAGGGCTTTGATGAGATCGTCGATTATTTGTTTATTCGTGAATACGAATTGCATGTTCACGATGTCGTTATTAACTTTTTCACGCACGAAATGATGAGCGATATTAATGTGCTTGATGCGAACATGAAATTGAACGTTCTTGACGAGAGCAATTACGCTCTAATTGTCGTCAAAGATTATGATGATCTTCGAATCAGAGTCTCGGGGTCGCAGAAGTTGTCAAAATTCGGGTCACGTGACATGGTCACGTGATGCGCTAAGGCGCATCCTCATAGTCGCTCTTTACTCTCGTAGCATTCTATAGTTTACAACTAAGTGTTCTATCACCTATTCTTGACAGGTTATGAGCCCGGGCTTGCTCGGCGACTGTTTCACTTATACCCTATGCCTATCAGAGTCACAGTGATCTCTAAGCATCACGAGTTCATCGCAATGAACGCCGCGACAGCTATAAGACTCTGTTTTTCAATCTTCTTGAGATGAGCATTGCCCTCTACAAAATGATCGTCTTTGGAATTCGAGAGGCTGAGAGTCCTATCGCAAATCGACCCTCGACATATCGAATCTAATCGAACGCCGAACGTCGAACTCGTCATACGACCGTGCGATCGAATTTCATTAAGGTCTCTGAAACATTGTCAGCTTCCCTGCGTGAGACACGCTAAACACGCTCAACGAGAACATTCCCCTCGCGATGTATATCGCTTCAGCGTTGATAAAGCGTTTACGTGAATCGAATCAATTGTAACGACCCAAGAGACTGGACTTCAGCATCAAATCGTCTAATCACACTTCAGAGTTGATTAGTTATCGACAAATCTCTACTCAGAGCGCGTATACGCCTGTTGAGGGTCAAAACAACAAGGATTTCTTGTTGAGATAGATCTTTCGACTTTATAAGTTCTCTGAAGAAGAGGGCTGAGACTCAGTCATCGAATTCTTTTCATCGTCATTCGACTTTATTCTGTCGCCGAATATGACTTCATCTCACGACGGCAGTCATCGAAGCGACTATTCTGAATTCGAGTCCCTGTCGAAGACTCAGTATAAGAAGAACGTTATTCCCCTTCGAAGATCTACACGCCTTTAGTAATTGTCTTCGATATAGTCTCAGCGAAAACCAGATCAATTCAAATCTTTCTTGTCTCTAAGTATCTTTTATCTCAACAACATCGCTCGTATCTATCGAAGATTTAAGCATAAGCACTTCTTATTTCTCGTGTAAGAACTCGAAGATCAGCAGTAAAAGTTGTCAGATATCGATAAGATTCTCGAGAACTCTAACGGAGATTAGAGCATCTATTTCACTCTCACTACTTTCGCGAACGTTAGCAGTGTCGACTTTTAATTCGAAGTTAGCGAAGACACTCTTAGTGTCTTAAGTGACACTGAGTTATTCGATCTTCGTGTCAAAAGTTCTCTAAATCTCACTTCTTCGACTTCGACTTCTTCGACTTTAAGATCTTCGTTCTCTATCGCCTCAGTCATCTCTCAAACTAAGTCTTTCGTTTGAGCATCATCGTCGTTACTATTCATATCGTACGTGTCGCCCTTAAAAACCTTCTCAGTAATTCTCAGCATCTATAATCGACGAAGAATCAAGCGCATAAGACGTCGTAAGAAACATGTTAGCTTTAATAGTTTCAACGACTGACTCTCTCGAAGAGAGAAGCGCTTTTTCTCTAAACTTTATTATTATTTTAAAGTTCAATCTGGAATATCGTCGATGAAAGCAGAATATCAACAATTGATTAATGCTCAACAATCTTGTTCTCTTTAATGCGATCATCAGTTATAGAGTCTATATCGCTATCTTTTATCGTCTCGAAGATAACGATCGCGAACTCGTCGAAGTCGAATTCGACGATAAAGATTCTCAGATTATGCTCGATGCTCTGATCAAGAATTATTAATCTAAGAACACGAGTCTCTATAGAGAACTAATACGTCGAATATTCGATCTCACCCTTGAAGAAGAAGGAGTTCGTTAATATAAAAAGAACTTTCGTAAGATCACCTTCGACATCATTAGTCTTCATAAATCCCTCGTCATTTCGAAGTCTCTGCGAATTCTAATTTTCCTTATAAAACTTGACGACTCTTACGACATATTCGAGTCAAGTTATATTCAAAATCATAATCTCTTTGAGAACAAGTTCGTCAAGTTTTAAGAGGTTATCGTGATCGTCGTGAACGAAGAAGTTAGAATCTTCTTTAAAGAAGAAGAACTAATTATATATATCGCTCGTAACGATAAGAACAAAGACAAACAAGCTACTTTTAACAATCTCGACGACTCTAACATCAATCGTGAGATCTATTCTTCGTGTAAGACAGCTAATCGCAAATTCAGACATCTCTTTATCAAATGCTGAATCAAGTTCTCTTATCTTAAGTCTAAGAAATTCATAACGAAAGAGAAAAAGAAGAAGAAGATAAAGATCTTCGACTTCGAGAATAAATTCTTAAGCAACAAGCGTAAGCGCATCGAAGAGACGTCTTTTAATGTCTCTGCTTCAGAGGAGAACGATTATCTCAATATTAATTATATCTTTTTGAAGAAACTAAACTTCATTATACACTATTCGAATATCAACTCGAACGACTTCAATATCCTCGATGCGGCTGATGATCAAGTCATTAATCTAATCGTCACGAAAGCTCTCGAACATAGTCTCATGACTGCGGATTTCGTAAATCTCCTCACTCGAGTCGTCGTAGATTCAGACTACTCTCGTTATTCTTTCGCGAATCGTTCGATATTCATTATCTACGAAAAGATTTATTCTCGATCGATCAAGAACATCGAGAGAAGCGAAGTGCAGTCTCAAGACTATAACATTATTAATCTCGACTGTGTGATTAGAGAAGAGTGTGTGACAGTCACTCTACGAAATGTCTTATATATATTCGATATGAACGTTAATCTTCTCTCGATCGATAAACTTCTGAACTTCGATATCGCTGTCTTCTTTTATAAGATAGAGTGCACTCTTATCAAGAACGATCTGAAGCTTATCGATACTCGTAATCGTGATCTCTTCTTTTTGAATCTCTGACAGAGTCGAAATAGTGCTCTAATCGCCTATAGTGTGTTCTCGAATCTTATTCATTAACTCTAATATGCTCGCATAAGTTATTTGAGTTAGAACAATCTAAACAAGCTCTCAAATATGATCGTTAAGGTGAACTTCATTAAGAACATTGCGAAGAAGTATATCTACGAATGCTATGTCATGAGACGTTAGAAGACTGTCTCTTATGATAGTCTCACAGAGTTAGAAACGCAGCCTGACGAATTTGTTTATAGTGATCTCGTAGAGTCTCTATCCCCTACTGAATTCAATAACTATAGATACTTTATGATATTTAAGAATGATTTCATCTCCTACTCTGAAGTGTACTATATTCGTTATAAGAGTGAAACGTTTATCATGTTCTTACGTTTCAAAGTCTTTCTAGAGTCACGAAACTATAAGATCTATCGTATTCGCCTCGACAATGAGAGAGAGTATATGTTTAAGATCTTCTTAAATTATCTTCTTTAGTGCGAAATTAGATAGAAGCTCACTATATCTGAGAACCTCGAAATAAACGAGACGATCGAACGTTTTAAGCAGATCTTATTATATAAGATATATTCTATACTGCTAAGTTCTCAGCTCAACAAGTCTTTCTAATCTGAAATCGTGACCATCATCAATTATTTGATGTTGCGATCCCCCAACGTTCGAATCATTGCAACGTCATTTGAGACTTTTCATCATCGAAAGCCCATTTTATCTTATCTGCGAACGATTGATTTCATCGTCTATGCGTTAAAGCGTATTTAAAAGAAACTCGTGAATAAAAGCGAAAAGTGTGTTCTTCTGAGATATGAAGAGGAGTTCATTTTTCGTCTATATAATCTCATCAAGAAGAAGATTATTCGAGTTAATAATATTTACTTCGTTAAAAAGCGTTTCTTGATTGTAAATCTCGAAGAAAAAACGAACGCTTATAAGCTCTCGATCAAGCGATAACGTCTTTATGTATCAGCATTCGCTGTAAAGAAGACACTTAATAAACAGCGTATTACTAACATTTCGAAAGACATTATCTTTATTATAAAGCTCTCAACGACTGTATCTGCATCTGCAATAAACAGATCAAGATCAAATTTCCCATGATCAGCTGAAAAGCAGACGTCTACATTAAAGTCCTCGTCCCTCGTACGAGCCGTATTATCGATCGCGTTCGCGCGAGCCTCTCGATCAATTGCTGCATCATCAGCTATCGAAAGAATAACTCGTTTCCTCACTATCGTCGAAATGATTCGCGAAGATCTCGAGCTAAGTGCGGTTCAAAGAGTACTTCTTGATCATCTCGACACTACGATTTCGAATCTGCGAGATCTATCATCTGACTCTCTCTCGAGAACATTCGCGACCTTTGCGTTACTAACGAATCATGTCAATAAGTCGAATATTTTCGAGTCGACGACCTATCAACAGATCATTTTCAATCAACTCTCTCGCATACACTGAGAGCTCGCCATACAAGACGAATACAAATCTCTCATGAACAACAATACTTGATATCTGATTCAGACGTCTTCAGATACTCATATTCTAAGAGGTCGCTGAGTCTATATCGTGAAGCGAGGTCTCGCTGAGAAAGTCACTCGCTATAAGACTCGCTGAGTGATTCGAGATTTCGAATAACAGAAGAATCGTGACTATCATAACACGTTCGCCTCAGTGATCAAGCTCATGAGTTATAAGACGATCTTTGCCCTAATAGCGACTCTAAACTAAGACGTGAAACAAATAAACGTCAAAATCGTCTTTCTCTACGATAACGTTCAAGAGACGATTTATATACGACAGCTCGATGGTTTCAACAAGAACGATATCAAAGTTTATAAGCTAAATAAGACTCTCTATGAACTTAAGCAATCTCTCAGAATTTGATATCAGCACTTCTCGAAGTACATAAAGAAACTCGAATTAATATTCATCGAATCGAACGAGAGTGTCTTTATGAACGTCAAGGAGAACATCACTGTAATCCTCTATGTGAACGATATATTAATTATCGACCTTAACAAAATCGGCATTCAGCGCATCAAAAAGGCCCTCAATGACAAGTTTCACATGTTCGACTTGGGACCTTGCGTCTATTATTTAGATATGATCGTTAAAAGAGATCGTGTCGTCGATATTCTTCGCCTGGGACAAGCAGTCTATGTCACTCGTTTCTTAAAGCATTTCAACTACTGAAGTCTTAATCCAGCCTTCACGTCTCTGAAAATCAGTCGTAAGCTACAATCTGCGAAAGAGGGCTATATTGCCTCGAGAAAGCTGTGCGAGAATTATAAATCCGTCGTGAAATCCCTTATATATGTCATGTTAAAAACTCGTTCTGATATCGTTTATACTATCTCTCTTATCAGTCGCTATTCAGTTAATTCGACTCAGACACACTAAAATACAGTGATTCGAATCTTTCGATATCTTAGAGACACGATGCACTACGAACTCGTGTACAAAGGATCCCTTCAAGCCCTCATCGAGTATATCGATTTCGATTGAGCTGACGACTCGACTCGAAGATCTATCTTCGACTATCTATTTAACGTCGATAGCGGCGTTATCAGCTGATCATCAAAGCGTCAAGTCATCGTCGCGTTATTCACTTGCGAAGTCGAGTATATCGATCAAACGTTGACTATCAAAGAAGTTATTTGATTAAAAACTCTTTTTAATCAACTTCTGCGGCCTCGAGACTCTGACTCGAAGATCATTATAATCTTCGACGACAATCAGAGCGCAATTGCCCTCGTCAAGAACGCTTAGTTCCATGCTCGTATCAAGCACATTGACATCGCTCATTATTTCGTGCGTGAAAAAGTCAATGACGACATCGTGAACATACAATTCGTACTCACGAATAAACAAATAATCGACGATCTCATCAAAGCCCTCTGTCTCGACAAATTCGTTATCTTTCGCGATGTTCTTGAGGTGAAATCAGCCTCAGAACATTCTCTCAGCGTCAAAGACTAACCCTCAGCGCTCTTGCTTTTAATCTGAAGTCGTTAGTTTCAGAGAAGTGACGCTATTCACCTTGTCTGTGAACGTTAGATCTTCGATTTTCTTTCACTGCTTCTTGTTTCACCCCCTTATGTATTCACCGACCTCGTTTTGATAGAAATTGAGTGTGCATCAGGTCTATTTCAAAGAAAACTTTCAAAAAACCGCCTTTTTTCGGAAAATGAAAGTTTTGTATGAAGGACCAGAACGGATTTTTATATGTCTTCGAATTTGACATAGTCGTTTTCAGAACTTGGTTCGAATTTGACATAGTCGTTTTCAGAACTTGGTTTCTTCACTTTTGTGAACCGGACTTCGCGCTAACCCGATTGGGGTTTTTTGCGTCGCGAAGTGCGAAAATCGTGTTTTCGCATTTTTGAGTATGCGAGCGAAGGGGAGTGTCAAAATTCGGGTCACGTGACATGGTCACGTGATGCGCTAAGGCGCATCCTCATAGTCGCTCTTTACTCTCGTAGCATTCTATAGTTTACAACTAAGTGTCCTATCACCTATTCTTGACAGAAGTTAGTTAAGAAGAGTTTTTAATCAAATAACTTCTTTAATAGTCAACGTTTGATCGATATACTCGACTTCGCAAGTGAATAACGCGACGATGACTTAACGCTTTAATGATTAGCTGATGACGTCGCTATCGACGTTGAATAGATAGTCGAAGATAGACCTTCGAGTCGAGTCGTTAGCTCAATCGAAATCGATGTACTCGATGAGAGCTTGAAGAGATCCTTTGTACACTAGTTCGTAGTGTATCGTGTCTCTAAGATATCGAAAGATTCGAATCACTGCATTTCAGTGTGTCTGAGTCGAATTAACTAAATAGCGACTGATAAGAGAGACAGCATAGACGATATTAAAACGAGTTTTTAACATGATATACATGAGAGATTTCACGACAGATTGATAGTTCTCGCATAGCTTTCTCGAAATAATATAATTCTCTTTCGCAGATTATAGCTTGCGACTAATTTTCAGAGGCGTAGAGACTGAATTAAGACTTTAACAATTAAAATGTTTTAAGAAACGAGTGACATAGACTGCTTGTCCCAGACGAAGAATATCGACGACACGATCTCTTTTGACGATTATGTCTAAATAATAGACGTAAGATTTCAAGTCGAACATGTGAAACTTGTTATTAAGAGCCTTTTTGATGCGCTGAATATCGATTTTGCTAAGGTCGATGATTAATATATCGTTCATATAGAGGGCTACAATAATATTCTTCTTGACGTTCATAAAGACACTCTCGTTCGATTCGATAAATATTAATTCGAGTTTCTTTATATACTTCGAGAAGTGCTAATATCAAATTCTAAGAGATTGCTTAAGTTCATAAAGAATCTTATTCAACTTGTAAACTTTAATATCGTTCTTGTTGAAATCATCGAGCTGTCGCACATAAATCGTCTTTTAAACGTTATCGTAAAGAAAGACGATTTTGACGTTTATTTGTTTCACGTTTTAATTTAGAGTCGCTGTTAGAGCAAAGATCGCCTTATAACTTATAAACTTGATCACTAAGATAAATATGTTATGATAGTCACGATTCTTTTGTTATTCGAATTTTCGAATTACTCAGCGAGTCTTATAGCGAGTGACTTTCTCAGCGAGATCTCGCTTCACGATATAGACTCAGCGACCTCTCAGAATATGAGTATCTAAAGGCGTCTGAATTAGATATCAAGTATTATTATTTATGAGAGATTTGTATTCGTCTTACATGACGAGCTCTCAGTGCATGCGAGAGAGTTAATTAAAAATAATCTGTTGATAGATCGTCGGCTCGAAAATATTCGACTTATTGACATGATTCGTTAGTAACGCAAAGGTCGCGAATGTTCTCGAGAGAGGGTCAGATAATAGATCTCGCAGATTCGAAATCGTAGTGTCGAGATAATCAAGGAGTATTCTTTGAATCGCACTTAGCTCGAGATCTTCGCGAATCATTTCGACGATAGTGAGGGAACGAGTTATTCTTTCGATAGCTAATGATATAGTAATTAATCGAGAGACTCGCGCGAACGCGATCGATGATACGACTCGTGCGAGAGACGAGGGCTTTGATATAGACGTCTGCTTTTTAGCTAATCATGAGAAATTTGATTTTAATCTGTTTATTGTAGATGCAGATGCAGTCGTTGAGGGCTTTATAATAGAGATAATGTCTTTCGAAATGTTAGTAATACGCTGTTCATTAAGTGTCTCCTCTACAGCGAATATTAATATATAAAGACGTTATCGCTTGATCGAGAACTTATAAGCGTTCGTTTTTTCTTTGAGATTCATAATCAAGAGACGCTTCTCAACGAAGTGAATATTATTAACTCGAATAATCTTCTTCTTGATGAGGTTATATAGACGAAAAATGAACTTCTCTTCATATCTCAGAAGAACACACTTTTCGCTTTTATTTACGAGTTTC
Source organism: Pseudevernia furfuracea (assembly GCA_022315425.1). Classification (NCBI taxonomy): domain Eukaryota; kingdom Fungi; phylum Ascomycota; class Lecanoromycetes; order Lecanorales; family Parmeliaceae; genus Pseudevernia; species Pseudevernia furfuracea. Next base: position 584,808 of record JAIUPT010000022.1, read on the forward strand.
TTTTAAATACGCTTTAACGCATAGACGATGAAATTAATCGTTCGCAGATGAAATAAAATGAGCTTTCGATAATGAAAAGTCTCAAATGACGTTGTAATGGTTCGAACGTTGAGGGATCGCAACATCAAATAATTAATAATGATCACGATTTCGAGTCAGAAAGACTTGTTGAGCTGAGAACTTAGTAGTATAAGATGCATCTTATATAACAAGATCTGCTTAAAACGTTCGATCGCCTCGTTCATTTCGAGATTCTTAGATATAGTGAGCTTCTATCTGATTCCGCACTAAAGAAGATAATTTAAGAAGATCTTAAATATATATTCTCTCTTATTGTCGAGGCGAATACGATAGATCTTATAGTCTCGTGACTCTAGAAAGACTTTAAAACGTAAGAACATGATAAACGTTTCACTCTTATAACGAATACAGTACACTTCAGAGTAGAAGATGAAATCATTCTTAAATATCATAAAGTATCTGCAGTTATTGAATTTAGTAGGGGACAGAGACTCTACGAGATCACTATAAACAAATTCGTCAGACTGCGTTTCTGACTCTGTGAGACTATCATAAGAGATAGTCTTCTGACGTCTTATAACATAGTATTCGTAGATATACTTCTTCGTAATGTTCTTGATGAAGTTCACCTCAACGATCATATTTGAGAGCTTATTTAGATTGTTCTAACTCAAATAACTCATGCGAGCATATTAGAGTTGATGAATAAGATTCGAGAGCACACTATAGGCGATTAGAGCACTATTTCGACTCTGTCAGAGATTCAAAAAGAAGAGATCACGATTACGAGTATCGATAAGCTTTAGATCGTTCTTAATAAGAGTGTATTCTACTGTTCTGTCCCTCTATAAAGATTTTAGTCGGTCGAAAGAAAGTCGTATTATTGATATCTCTACGGTTGTATAATAGTTATATAATCGTCGTATAATTGGCCCGGCTTGACAGGGGGTTAGTGGGCCTTAATCTCGCACTCGCGTATAGCATGTTGGTTGCATGCTATTTTTGGATTTGATAGACGTGTCCTTTGCAGGGGACAGGTCTCATTTGGGAGCAGCATAAGTAGCTGCATTCCACCTGCGTTTGACTCTTTATTCGAATTGATCTCTTTCAGAGCAATAGTATTCTTTCGTAGACACGCAAGCAACACGCTGTCACCTGACCTCGTATTCTACTCCCATTAGCACATTCTTCTATTACTAGACCACTCACACCGTATCCCATCGTCCAATGGCCCCCGCAGCTATGACAACTCGTTCTAGGGCGACCAACCCCGCCCAAAAGACGTCCCAGAAGGCGTCTTCCTCAAAGAAGGCCACATCAAAGGCACCGGCCAAGAAGACCACTGCCCCAGTGGCATCAAAACCTCAGGGTGTTACGAAAAAACGTCCTGCCCGTCGCCCAGCCGTTTCAGAAACCCCACCACGTGGTGTTACTCCAGAGGCGTCGGCCTCTGGGGCCTCGACCGGGACAGCCAGTCCATCCGTCGTCGAAGAAGCCCCCCCGCCGTCACACCGTACTTCGCTGAACCAGCAAATCGCAGCCTTGGTCAAGGATTATGAGGCTAATACGCCGCGATCCAAATCCCACCACGCGTCTCACCGTTCCAAGTCTCACCGCCGATCTCATCATCGATCCAAATCTCATCATGGATCTCGTCATCGGTCCAAGTTCCATCACCGTCGACACGATTCATTCTCAGGATCCTCGGGGTCCTCCTCGTCAGATTCGAAGATAGGGGACGAACCAAGAGTCTCTTTTTTGCATAAAGAAGGTAATAAACTCTTTCTTAAACTTCATGAGCGTTTTCGGGCCGTTGATATCAAATACTTCAAACAAATCTTTTATGAAACCTTCAAGCCCAAGAATCTGATCAAGTTAACCCACGATTACATCGATTGAACGTGGAGTATCAAGAACGATAAGAACAAGAAGAATAAGTGTACTCAGAAGATCTCCGATCTCAATCAACTTCTTCGCTGCTTTGACGTGTATTATCAAATCGTTTGTTTCTTCGCAGCACGTTCTCATGTAGTCTTGAAACTTCATAAGACCCTTATTGACTATCGTATTCGTCTATCGAACTTTTCAGTTCACTACCGCTTCGACTTCATTAAGCAGTATCACTACTCTTTCATGTTCACGCGTATGCTCAACGAATAGAACATTTCTCTGTCATGGTTCATCGAGGATATGCGTTGTTTCAACTTCCTTGTTCGAAAGACAGCCTCTGCGATCAACGACATCAAGTAACATTCGAATAACCAGGTCATCAAGTTCTTCTCTTCAGGGGGCACAATGATTTACAACAACTTCAACGCCGGCAAATGCAATTACGGGCAATGCAGATACGTACATGTTTGCTTCAATTGTCAACAGAATCACGCTGCCATGGTATGTACCAAGTCTCAGACCTTCAATGTCAATTCGGTCCCGCTGAGACAACGAGTTATTAAATTATTCGATTGACTCGCAACGAGCTATTCAGTCTCGTCGTCGCTGACCTTCGTATTCGAGGGGTTCCCTTACACGTCATTCGAGACGTCCGATTCTAATTTGCCTCAGTAAGGCCCGTTGAAAATAGAACGATGGGAGGCCTGGTTGAAGAATCACCCGAATATCACTTATGTCAAGACGCTAGTAAGTGTTCTTCGAAAGGGGGCCAAAATTGGATACCGAGATCCACCTCTCAACCATAGAAACAAGAATCATTTTTCAGCCCTCAGCGCATCTGATATACTGACGACGAACCTGCAGAAACAGCTTCAGTAGAATCGATTGGTCATGGTAGACATGGATTCCGAACCCCAATTCGTTTGCTCCCCTCTGGGACTCGTATCGAAACATGACGGCGGTTGGAGACGTATTCACGATTTATTCTTTTCATATGACTGTTCAGTCAACGACGGTATATCCCAAGCGTGGGGTGCACTGAAATATACGATATTCGATGAGGCAGTGGACGCACTGTTACAGCAGGGTCGAGAAGCTCGGCTAATCAAACGAGATCTCAAGAATGCATTTCGACATATCCCGATGACCTCTTCAGATCAATAATTGCTAGACTTTCTTTGTGACAATTTCTACTAACTAGAACGTTATCTGTTATTCGAGCTTCGAACGTCATCGTTTCTATTCGACCTGTTCGTCAAGAGCGTCAATTAAGTGCTTATTGCGATGTTGCATTGATTCGTGATGCTTTACTATCTGAACGACTTCTTCGCGATTCTACCCTCGTGAGTCGATATAGAGACATATGATCGACAGTTCGACGAGCTGTGCAGCGATTTGAGTCTCATGATCAATCACACGAAGAACATTCTTGATATCATAGCCGATTTCCTGGGAATCGAACTCGACAGTATACTCATGCAGACGAGACTCTCTTCGAACAAGCTCGATCGGACGAGAAAGACGATGACAGACCTTCTAAAAAGGGCGACAATCTCGCATCGTGAGCTCGAGTCAGCGATAGGATTCCTGTCCTTTGCGGCGAAAATCGTTATTTTCGAGAGGGCATTCTTGAGAAGACTGTTCGACGTCATTCGAAGATCGATAACGATTATTCGACTATTCATCGATATGAAAGTCGATCTGCTATGATAAAAGACCTTTCTCAAAGACTGAAATGATCTCAAACTGCTACGTAACGTCGTCAGTCGACGATCATGATACATTTGAATTGATGTCTCGAGGAAGCTTGACATAGAAGACTATATTCTGAAACACTCTGATCTTCTATCACACGTCCAGAACGTCTTCAGCACACGCGTGACCTCGCGACATACTCGCAAAGACATTCAGTTCAAGGAAATAACAGTTATACTTTATGCAATTCGCGTATAAGTGAATAGACTGTCAGGTACTCGCTTAATACTCCACTGTGACAACGAGAACTGCGTTCATGAACTTCGAAAGTCCTTTATTCGTGAACCTGCGATGACATCGCTTCGAACGATAGCTATGCTGATAGTCAGTCACGATATTCTTCTAATCCCTACATGAATTCCGACCAAGGCAAACGAGCTGACGAATAACCTTTCTCGTTTTCGATATCGAAAAATTGCTGACAAATATTCACAGCTGAACCACCTGTCGAGACATCGATCTATCACTCCGCCCCGCTAGGGCGAGACCCACCGCGATGATGATACAATCAGATCTCGATGCCGCGAGACCTCGCTCGTCTTCTCTGATGGGGGTTGACACGAAACACTCGTCGAACCTATTCGACGTCAATCAAGTCCTATAACACCCACTGTGCGATGAATCGCATTCAACCCTTCTTTTCGGCGATCTTCCTCTCGTTGAGAACCTGAGTAGCGACCCTGAGTATCAGGCGAGTTAAGACGAAGTCCATTAAGGCATACCTAACCGATGTTAGGTCAGCCCATGTGAATATGAGATTTGAGAACTTGACAGTCTTTCACAGTGCACAGCTAAAGAGAGTCGTAGACGATACTCGTCGTCTACGAGACGAAGACGAAATTCGAGAAAGGTGTTCAATTACGAAGAATGTTCTTCTACGACTCCTGAAATGCTTTTATAAGATCATCAAGCATAATGTAACGATGCAGATAGTATTCTATCTCGTCTTTACAGCCTTTCTCAGAATAAGCGAGTTTATATATGAATCGAAAGACCTTCGCGACGAGGACTTCGACAATTGATTTCTAACACGTCGTCACGTGAGACTATACGAAGATCACCTCGAATTGACGTTGTCAGCATTCAAGACGAATTTCTTCAGACAAGGCGTCACGCTGTTCGTATCAGACACGAACGACGAGACATGTGCCGTGCGTGCATTGAGATATCTGTTCAATAAGTGATCGACATCGCTATCCTCGCCCCTCTTCGCGGTCGACGAGAGCTTTATTAGAAGAACGATCACTCACAATCTACGTCTAACATTGAGATTCAGCGATCTTCCAGATTACTACTCTGATCATTTCTTCCGCCGAGGGACAGCTATCACTGCGAGGTTAATAGGTCTAAGCGAAGACGAAATCAAGCTGTTAGACAGGTGAAAATCGAACTTCTATCGTCTTTACATCAAGACTCACCCAGTCTACATTCTCGTCGCGTCGCGTCGACAACAGCGTGTCATCGATCCATTTCTCGAGAACGAATCGAATAATTAATCGTCACCGCGTTCTCTGTTCCTCAGCGCTGATGCGATCGTTCTCTTCGAGGCCGTTGCTTGAGATTTGAGAGTTTTTCTAGCGCTGGGGTACGAGAACACGCCTGCTCAGGCCTCTGTTGACTCAGAATTCTGACGTTGAACGGCTCAATCACATCTACGAGTTCTGTATAGCCTCATGTTGCCCAGTTGAGTCTTTGTCACGTGCGAATTAAGAACACTAATTGACCCGGCTTGATAGGGGGTTAGTGGGCCTTAATCTCGCACTCGCGTATAGCATGTTGGTTGCATGCTATTTTTGAATTTGGTAGACGTGTTCTTTGCAGGGGACAGGTCTCATTTGGGAGCAGCATAAGTAGCTGCATTCCACCTGCGTTTGACTCTTCATTCGAATTGATCTCTTTCAGAGCAATAGCATTCTTTCGTCCCGCCCACCCACACCTGTTTTTACATGTATTCACGGCGTTTCTACATGTATATAGCTTCGTTTTTCACTCCAGGTCTATGCTTCTACAAGCATGGGAGTTTTTCTAGCGCTGGGGTACGAGAACACGCCTGCTCAGGCCTCTGTTGGCTCAGAATCCTGGCGTTGGACGGCCCAATCACATCTACGAGTTCTGTATAGCCTCATGTTGCCCAGTTGAGTCTTTGTCACGTGCGAATTAAGGACACTAACGTTATTTTCGAGACGATAAAAGATAACGATATAGACTCTATAACTGATAATCGCATTAAAGAAAACAAGATTACTGTCCTGTCAACCTTATAGGTTTTAAGACGGTTATGAGACGATTACGAATTAGTTCTTAATTGGTCGTGCGACTAGTTCTGCGACCAGCTTGAGCTGGTTTTATAACTAAACGACAACGATCATATAGCTCGAAAGACCTTCCCTACAATCAAATCAGGTTTAGTGAAGTTGTCGTGAAGTTGTCATGAAGTTGTGAGTTCGATTTTGAGTCGGGTGTACAACGAATATAAATTGGTTCTAAATTCAGTCGATTTCTAGTCAATTTCTAGCCAATTTCTATTTATTAATTTTCAAGAATATGAGAATACAGTGACTAAGAGATCTTCGTGACTGCGCATGGCTGCAATGGCTGCATAACGACATGGCTGCAGTGACTGAGATGTCTCCATGTCTCCATGGCTGCAATGGCGACATGGCGACATGGCTACATGGCTGCATGGCTGCAGTGACTGAGATGTCTCCATGTCTCCATGGCTGCAGTGACTACATGGCTGCAATGGCTGCAGTGGCTGCAATGGCTGCATAACGACATGGCTGCAGTGACTGAGATGTCTCCATGTCTCCATGGCTGCAGTGGCTACATGGCTGCAATGGCTGCAGTGGCTGCAATGGCTGCATGACGACATGGCTGCAGTGACTGAGATGTCTCCATGTCTCCATGTCTCCATGGCTGCAATGGCGACATGGCGGTGGCTGCAGTGGCTGAGAGGTCTTCATGGCTACATGGCGACATGGCTGCATGGCTGCATGGCTGCATGGCTGCATGGCTGCATGGCTGCATGGCTGCATGGCTGCATGGCTGCATGGCCGCATGGCTGCATGGCTGCAGTGACTGCAGTGGCTGCAATGGCTGCATCGCGACATGGCTGCAGTGACTGCAATGGCTGCAATGGCTGCAATGGCTACATGACTGCTGTGACTGCTGTGAATAATTGCGAGACTTAGAATTTTTTTTCAAGTATAGCACCTTCCTAAATAACGAAGAAGACTTTAAATTAATATAATCGTTATATAACCGTTATATAACCGTTACGCAACTATTTATAAGAATTTTGTTATATATAACGAGAATATAACTAATCAACGACGAGGGTAGAACTATTATATCCCGGTTATATAACTATATATCGTTATGAGATCATCATATACTAGTTATATGATAGTATTAGAACTTCGCGGAGGGCCCGGACAGTATTGAGCATCAATCAATTTTTGATATTCTGCTTTCATCGACGATATTCTAAATTGAACTTCAAAATAACAATAAAGTTTAGAGAGAAAGCGCTTTCTTCTTCGAGAGAGTCAGTCGCTGAAATTACTAAAGTTAACATGTTTCTTACGACGCCTTATACGCTTAATTCTTCGTCGATTATAGATATTAAGAGTTATTAAGAAGATTTTTAAGAGCGACACGTATAATGTGAATAATAACGACGATAATGCTCAAACGAAAGACTTAGTTTAAGAGATAACTAAGACAATAGAGAATAAAGATCTTAAAGTCGAAGAAGTCGAAGTCGAAGAAGTGAAATTTAGAGAACTTTTGACACGAAGATCGAATAACTCAGTGTCACTTGAGGCATTGAGAGTGTCTTCGCTGACTTCGAATTGAAAGTCGATACTACTAACGTTCGCGAAAGTAGTGAAAGTGAAATAGATGCTCTAATCTCCGTCAGAATCTTCGAGAATCTTATCGATATCTAACAACTTTTGCTGCTGATCTTCGAGTTCTTACACGAGAAATAAGAAGTGCTTATACTTAAATCTTCGATAGATACGAGCGATATTATTAAGATAAAAGATACTTAGAAATAAGAAAGATTTGAATTAATCTAATTTTCGCTGAAACTATATCGAAGATAATTACTAAAGACGTGTAGATCTTCGAAGAGAAATAACGTTCTTCTTATACTAAGTCTTCGACAGGGACTCGAATTTAGAATAGTCGCTTCGATGACTGCCGCCGTGAAATAAAGTCATATTCGACGACAGAATAAAGTCGAATGACGATAAAGAGAATTCGATAACTGAGTTTCAGTCCTCTTCTTTAGAGAACTTATAAGATCGAAAGATCTATTTCAACAAGAAATCCTTATTGTTTTGACCTCTAACAGACGTATACGCGCTCTAAATAAAGATTTGTCGATAACTGAGTCTCAGTTCTCTTCTTTAAAGAACTTATGAAATCGAAAGATCTATCTTAATAAGAAACTCTTATTGTTTTGACTCTTAATAGACGTATACGCGCTTTAAATGAAGATTTGTCGATGATTAATTAACTCTAAAGTGTGATCAGACGATTTAATGCTGAAGTTTAGTCTCTTGAATCGTTATAATTGATTCGATTCACGTAAACGCTTCATTAACGCTGAAGCGATATATATCGCGAGAGAAATATTCTCGTTAAGCGTGTTTAACGTGTCTCACGTAGGGAAGCTGACAATGTTTTAAAGATCTTAATGAAATTCGATCGCAGGATCGTATAACGAGTTCGACGTTCGACGTTCGACGTTCGATTAGATTCGATATGCCGCGAGTCGATTTGCGATAGGGCTCTCAGCCCTTCGAATTTCAAAGACGATCATTTTATAGAGGGCAATATTCATCTCAAGAAGATTAAAAAGCAGAGTCTCATAGCTGTCGCGACGTTCATTGCGATAAACTCGTGATGCTTAGAGATCATTATGACTCTGATAGACATAGAGTATAAGTGAAACAGTCGTCGAACAAGCTCGAGCTTATAATCTATCAAGAATAGATGATAAAACACTTAGTTGTTTACTCTAAAATGCTACGAGAGTAAAGAGCGACTATGAGAATACGCCTTAACGCATCACGTGATCATGTCACGTGATTCGAATTTTGATAAAAATAGATAAGAGTTAAAAGAAAGAGATCTACGAAGATAGCTCTGAAAACGATAATAGATATAATACACACAGTCTGAGATTGTAAAAAGAACAAAGTTGTTAGTCTTCTCTTACTAGATATGACAGAGACTTTCGATAACGTCTCTTATTATCGTCTGCTTCACAATCTTAGATAAAAGAGAATTTCGAAGCTAATTATAAACTAGATAAGAAGCTTTCTTATTAATAGAGAAATCTCTCTCACTCTAAAAAGAATAACAAATAGACTAAAGTCTGCAGAGACGGGGATCTTATAGAAATCTTCGATGTCGTTTATTCTTTTTCTATTCTTCAACGCTTTCTTAATTAAGAGATATACGAAGATCAAGTTAAAACTATAAGTAAAAGAATTCGTTAATGATATTTATCTGCTGACATATAAGAAGAGCACTAAGACAAACTACGAGACTCTTAAAAAAGCATACGAAATCTGTCTGTAATGAACAGAGACTCATGAAGCGACATTCGCGTTAAAGAAATACGAGTTAATTTATCTAATAAGAAGTTTAGAAAAGTTCAATATGAGAATCAACGTCGATTTAGACTCTATAACGACAAAGTTAAAGACTAGTATTCGCGTGTTAAAACTACAGATCGACGGTAAACTTCGTTAAGAATCTCATATTAGAGAAGTTAAGATTAAGATGAAATCGTAATGCAGAGCACTATTAATAACTGTAGTCTCAATATGAGACGTCACATTAAATAAAGCAAGACAAGTATATAGCTCTATTATACGATCAGCGATAATATACGCAGCAGTAACGTAACACACATTACGAGATCTTCGGAATAATAAGCGATCTCACGTTAAGACTCTAAAGACTATACAGAATAAATATCTGCGAAGAGTAATCGAGATATATAAAGTTATCAATAAGAGAGTCGTCGAAGCGAAGATAGGAATTTTCTCTCTTTAGATTACGATAAATTAAATAGTACTTCGAAATCAAGTATTTAAAGATAGTTATTTCGTTACGAAGCTAGACAATACGAGAATTCGAAGAAAACTAAGAGAGAAACGAGATAAAAGACGAATAATTCTTTAAATCTCAGTAGAAGATAAAGAAGAGTGAGTTTTAAGAACGCTTCGACTCGAAAATTAAAACTCTTTATAGATATCTGACGAAGAAAGAATGTTAAGAAGAATTAAAGATCTTGTTAAAGACTAATAGAAAGCAGTTTAAGAAGTAGTGTGAGCTTAATATTAGATTGAGATCTTAAAAGAACGACGTAGTCTCGCACAAAGAGAAGATTTATAATCAAATAAGAGATCTCTTTATAAAGATCTAATAAAAGTAGAGAGCTTTGTTTTAATTTAATTACGAACAGAGAAGATTGATCTAACACACTTTCTATATATGTATAAAGTCTCTAAGATACTCTCTTTCGTATGCGAGTGTGACTAAAAAAAATAGAATATTAGACATGTTTTTTTATTCTGCTTAAGACTGAAAAGCGAGAGACAAACTCTTTTAAAGAAGACTAAGACAGCTGATCTGAGAGAGATGCTAACAATCTCGCGAGGGGCAAAGATCGCAGCGCGATAACTAATCTCGATTGACCTTTTAGAATAGTTCTCGCTGACTAAGAAGTAGTTATATAATAGACAAAAATAGAAGCAGCAACAAGTACTTCAAGAAGATATACGAATTCGTACGAATAGATTAAGAAACGCAGTGTGATAAAAAGACTATACGACAAGAAGATGCGATAAGAAAGAATAGCGAGAGTTTTTATTCTATTTCGACTAGTCGAAGAAAGATTTCTCTTATAATATAGTCTAAGCAGTAGTTCGTAATTACTCTTCGTAGCTTGAGTAGACACGAGTATAAAATCAAAATCAAAATCAAGTATAATCTTACGTTTTTGTAATGCATTAATTAATTATACGTATCGAGAGATCGATAAACGAAGTTATTCTATAAGATCTAAAAAGATCTCAAGATCTCGTAATGTCTTTGAAAATCGTAGACTAAAGATAACTTGAATCTTTTCTTAAGACGTTAATATATCTAAATCGTTTACTCGTTGCCTCAGCAGGGTGATGAAGAAATAATCGATATATAACTTAATAAATAATAGACTAACTCGCTTGCTGCGAAAGAGTTTAAAGATTTAACATAAGTAATTGAAATATTCTTATAGAGTGTGAGAGAAAATAATATTATTATTAACGAATACTTTAATAAAATCTTTAAATGATCTCAGCATAGCGTCTGTCTGTCTCTAAACATATAAGAGTGATTCTTTATATCTTATTAAGACAATAATAGATTTCTTCTATTCTCTGTAAAAGACTATCGTGAACTTATAACGATCGTTACGTGCAATAAGAAATTAATAAAATTATCTCATAGCGTCGATAGTGAATAAATAAGCATATCTTAATAACAAGACAATAATGTCTGACTGTAACGATAGCGAATAAGAATCTATCTTCGAGATTTTATTAAGTTCGCGAATGTTTATTATTATACGTTCTTTGTGATTATTAATAGTATCTCGTTAAATTATAAACATCGAGTAACTAAACGACGTTAATTATATAAATCACGTTATCTTCTCTTGCTCATATAATTTGTCGAATATAATATCGATAATCTTCTTCTTCTTCTGCCCTACTGAATATATCTTAATAATCTTAAATACTATATTAGACTTCAGCGATATAAGCATTCACTTCTTTTCTAAGATATTCATAGTTTAATCTTAATTAATAAAAAGATTTTAATACTCATCGAGTAGCTGTGTTAGGGATTTAATTATTTTAGACTTTTTATAGACTATCACTTTATTCGATATAACATATTTTAGATGCGAATTTATAATAATAATTATATTATCTGCGAAAGACTTCGATAACGAGATTGTTTGATTAAGAGTATTTATAAAAGACTTTCTTAAATCGATATAAAAAGAGAGTGTTATAATTACTATCATAACGATAACTGCTATAATGATGTCACGCGTTAGCTTGATCTTTTAATTTCTTCAGTCTATAATAATTAGATTCGCGCTATAAGCTTCGATAGAGGCTGACAATAAGATTTAGCTGTACGTGTTGTCGGCTACGAACCTGCTATCGCTGTAAACAACGGCTCAGCGTTGCTTGTAGTGTGTAATAGAGTCAAGTGATCTCAGAGAGATAAAGACGATACGACGATGCGACGACGCGACGCGAGCGAGATCAGCAGTAGCAACAGCAGCAACGAACGAACGAAAATAAATCTCGCAGCAACGCGCTCACTTTGCGTCTAAGAAGTGTCGAGTGACTAGAAATAAAAGACATATTAACAGCTAATCACTTCATATCAGCTACGCGAGAACGTGTAATCTCGATATAATCGAAGAAATTATAAATATTCACCTTCTCTTTCACGATGCTCGCTTCGAGAATATAACGTAACGAAAACAACGAAAAACAAAGTCGAAACAGTTTAGATTATGTTCATATCAAGAAGATATTCAACTCTCGCTCTCGCTGTCGCGTGCGTTCGTACGTCTATCGCGCTCTATTCTTAACGATAATATCTATTCTTCTATAAAGTCTTCTCGACATATTTATTATAGAATTCACTCTCTAAAATCAGCTTTACGTGCTCAACGAATAACAATACTATATAGAAATCGATTAATCGCGCGTCGAACTCTCTTCTTAGAATCTTATCTTCTCTGAGCAGAGTTTTCACAACGCGAGATCGCGTCAAGACTTCAGACGAACGCGTGAATACGAGAACTTCTCACTCTCGTTCGAGTTAATAATTTAAGTCAACAACGTCAACTATCGAAGCAGTAACGATACGTAATCGATACTTTTTATCTCGATATTCTATCTCTCTTATTAGATTTCGTTCTAAGATCTAACGTCAATTACAACTATCGATCTTTTCACTCGATAATTGAACGTAAATATAGAAGCGCAAGCCCTCGAGTCTCTCGAATAACTTATATTATTATTAAGATCGATCTCGTTCATCGAGATTAGTGATATCAGACTAACTACGAAGTGAGTCGTAGTTATATTATCTCAACATCGTCTTTTCTCTATATAGTGTAGTCGTCACAACTATATTAATCGCGACCCCGTCGCGCAACGTCGTGATTCAGTGTATCACGCAGTTAGATTAGACTTTTTGATTAACTCGAGAAGCAGACAACGTTCTCATCGTACAATTAGTTAAGATCTGAATGTTATAGTACTTAGTGTGATATGCAGCGTGCGTCTAAGCAGAAAGTAAAAGTTTTTATTCTAAGTGACATATACGTTAGACGACGACACTTAAAGATTTCTCTTACGCATATAATAATGCAGAAAATCATTGTCTACGAAGTAGTTCGTAATTACCTTTCGTAGTTTAGATAGAAACGAGTATAAAAATCAAATCAAATCAAGCTTCGATAGAAAAACACTTATTCTGCTCATATTCGTCTAACATTTTTAATTTTATTTTACGAGATATAATAATCGCTTGATCGATGTCGTTTCTCACTTACACTTTTCGAAAGAATATATTAATCATATAAGCGTAGACTTCGTTAGTATACTTTAAAGATAACGAGCACTGTGACTCGGAGAGCAGATCTCGATTCTTTGATAACTTATTAAAGTATATTATTAACATCTAAACTATAACACGAGATAATAAAACGATACGTGTTAATAACTTTATAGTGCGTTTGATAAGTTCGAAGCGAGCTCGTGAGTTCATTGATATAGTTATGTTACGATAGCTGTTTATCTTGATAACTTGAATAACAAAGTTAATAATTATTCGTTTCGATATAAGAATATCTGCTTCGATAAACATATTAGTCTTGAAATCATCGATTATATAAATTTCTCGTGTGATCTAAGCGAAAGTTCGAATATTATTTAATAGTATATTCTTCATATAGAAGATGAGAACAATATACTCGTTAAAGTAATGAATCTTAAATCTTAAGTCTCGAATTAATATGTTAACACTTATTTTCTTCAGTTCGATGTTAACGAGAATAAAGATTCGATTAATTATTCTTATAATATATTCGACGTCGACATATATCTTTTTCTTCTCTTCAGCTGACTTTTAATTAATATAAATAATCGCATAGTGATAGCTACGAAAGACATATTTAATGTCAAACATAGATTTCGAGATTAATGAAACGATAATAGATTCTACGATAGACTTCTCGACATTAACGATATAAGTGTCTATAACAGCGTCTTTTACGAAAGACTTCTTTTAGTACTCTTCTCGTAGATATATAAACAGCTTATTATAAGAGATAATCTTATATCGACAATTCTCACACTAATAGTTTCTAATAGACACGATCTTCGCGAAGTAATCTTCGATCGAGTCATCGTCGTAATAGTTATATTCTTCGTAACTGTCGAAGACTTCGATAGATATCTTAGACTAATATAAGAAATGACTGATATAAGCATTCTAATTATTATTATAGTCTTGTTTAGACTCGTTCTCATCGTAGTCTTTCTTAATCGTAATTTAGTAAGCTCGCTACTAACGCGACTAAAATCTCTAATCTTAATTTTAATAATTATCGTTACTTGAGCGAAATGACTATCGATTAGACGATTTCGACGAATCTAACGCGTTTTCTTTTATTAAAGAAGATGTCATGATCTATAGCTTGATTAAGAATATAGACAACGAGACACGAGCGTTTTCTTGATTGTCTTGATATCTCTGCGATCGCTATTGATTGCTTTGATAGTCTTAATAAACTAATCGTATGCTTTGATAAGCATTCTCGTATATGAAAGACTTTCACGAACGTTGTTATTGATTATTCTGATAAGTATTGTACTGAGATTGTTAAGACTAAGATTATCTTGATTAATATTTACGATTGTTTGTTCTTCTTTGCTGATGCTGAGAATTTGAAGCTTATCGTAAATAACGATTAATATGCTCTTATCATTGATATTTTCGCTTATTTAACGACTTCAGAAATCGATTATAATCAGTGACAATCTCAGATTTTAAAATGTCTCGTTGAAACTCGAAGTTAAGATTATTTCAAATGAGCAGTATATGATTCTTCATAATTCTTAAATTCGTATTTTGAGCTGCTCGCATGATGATTTAAACGTATTCTCTTGATTCACGATAACGAGCAGCATCTTATATTAAGTACTTTTTTCGAAGCAAAATTATCATATCTTAGACACGAGACTGTTTTCATCGTATTAATAACAGACGATATTATTCGTCTATGCTATAAGTGACGAGACGCTTATTATTCTCGATCAACTTAATAATAAATCAGACTGTCAAAATTCTAGCCGAGGTGACTTTTCACGATATCAACCCGGCGTTCAGACTTGGTGGATTTTGTATGTAGCGATCTACTGTACTAGTTATACAACTCAATCAGATATTTCACATATCTATATTTTAACAGATTATGAGCTCGAATCGCAGGGTATTCTTTCAGTAGTACTACGTTCAACTTCAGAGCCGCCTGCTGACTTATTCAGAGTGTTTCAATTGAGCTGAGAGCCTCAGCAAACAAAATACCAACACCTCACTTTGAATGCTATGTCTACAAGACAAACTCTATTTCCAGAAGGCTGAGACTTCAATCGGAAGAAAGACGTGAGAATGGGTTTGATTTCGAAATTCAGCAATCGCTAGAACTATCGCTGAGATCATCTTACAGTCGGCGAAGCTAGATCTGAATCGGATCGCTCGCTAGGTCAATCAATGAAAGAAGTTATTTCGTCTATGAATCACATCAAGTAGATTGCTTTGACTCTGCAACGAGTGCTTGTCGCCTTATTGCTCAAACAGCGCAAGAGTTAAAACCTTCAAATCATTGAATACTATATCATTAAGACGCTATTAAGCTATTCATCTAAAACTCTGCTCAGACGCTACTAAGCTGCTCATCTACAAACTTCATTAAGACGCTACTAAGCTGTTCATCTAAAAACTTCATCAAGACGCTACTAAGCTGTTTATCTAAAACTCTGCTCAGACGCTACTAAGCTGTTCATCTAAAACTCTGCTCAGACGCTATTAAGCTATTCATCTAAAACTCTGCTCAGACGCTACTAAGCTGTTCATCTAAAACTCTGCTCAGACGCTACTAAGCTGTCCATCTAAAACTCTGCTCAGACGCTATTAAGCTGTTCATCTAAAAACTTCATCAAGGCGCTACTAAGCTATTAATCTGCTCAGACGCTACTAAGCTGTTCATTCAAAAAACTCTGCTCAGACGCTACTAAGCTATCTCATCAAAACTCTCAACGAATAAATCAGAACTTGAAGACTGTAGTGACACCGATCTTTTTGAATATACGATTATTAGTTATGAACTCTGAAACAGTTACTGTCAAATCGAGCAGCCTATCAACGCATATAATCAAACTCGAAACTCTCGAAGAATATCAGATCTGAAAGCGCGCTATCAAAGAGTACCTCATCAACGAGCTATTATGAAAGTACACAACGAAAAGCCAGCTTATTTTCTCGTCTCGTATTACTCAGACCGATGTAAATAGAGTAAATACGATCAACGCAGCTGCTTAGGTTCAGACTGAGTCGAATCAAGCATCTTTCACTCCAGTGCCAATGTTAAAAACTCTAGATTCGTACGAAACCCGTCGTGACAGATGAGAAGGAAAACACTTAGTGTGTTATAACGTCATTTTAAGCACCCTTGAAGTTAACTACTACAGTGATCACAAGAATACTAATAACGCCTACTTTCTCTGAATCGTTATTAGATAGAACTATAAGCTCAAAGGTTCTAATTCCCTCAATGATCGTTTTCGACGTCTATCACTATTAAAGTTAAATAATTATAAAAACGTCTTCGAATACGCTGAGAAGTTCAAAGAACTTCATAATAAAATTCGAACGATTTATAAGAAATTACGTCTAAACGACGTCTATCTCATCTTTCTTTTTCATATCGAATTAAATAAAGAATATAAGAATTACTTTTTACATTACACTCAGACTCACGATGCAATTAATGCAGTCAAAAAGTTCGTTTTCACGCTAAAATACGTCACTCAGCGATTTATTCAAATAGTAATTAATTCGTCTATTAGTCGAATAGAATCAATTCTTGAACTAATTGCTGCTCGGCCTAAAGTATACGCAGTCACGAATACGACGAATCAGACGACGCAAAGATCGCAACCGAGGGCTGTCGAAGGGCTAGACGTCGTGTACCTTCGGCGTCTCGTAAAGTTCTGTCAACACTGTCAAAAGATTTATCACACTCATTATGAGTGTAACTCGAAGAATAATACTTAGTCTGATAACTCAGATAGACGCAGGCGCAGCCGTAGTCGTGATCGTAACGATTATAACGGTCACGAGAGGGACAACCGCGACAGAAAGAGACGATACGATCGAGATCAAGATCGAAACGATCGAAATAAGAAGCGAAAGTCTCGTGATGATCGTGATGTTAATTCAGTATACTATGACTCAGAAGAAGCACACTTCGACGAAAACTCTGAGATTGATGAGTGCTTCACTGCTGTGCGACGAGACGATTTAGAATATTACGCCTCTCTTTCAGAGAACGATTATGTTATAATCGCTATCGTCGATATTATGTTAAAACGATGAGAATTCGACTTCTGCTGCTCTGTTTATGCTACTTCTATTCGATTAGTCTTTAAGATATATCGTCTGTTTATATCGATGAATGATTATCGTCTTATTGTAGAAGTGATCGATTCTCTTATCTCTGTTAATAAAGATAAAATTGAGCTTAGAATCAACGTGAATAACAAGTGCATTAGACTTATCCTCGACGATGTTCTTCATATCTCTAAACTGTCAATGAACTTGATATCCCAGAATAAGCTGATGCGTTCGAACTGTCTTATTAAAATTGTGAAAAATGATGTCGAAATAGGCCGTCGAGACATCACTGTCTGACTAATCAATAACGACATCTTTCGCTTTAACATGTGAAAGAATCATTAACAATCAAAGACGATATCTTCAATGACCGTTCCCGTATCAAAGCAAGTTCGAAAGCTCTGATTAATATTCATGTCTAGACAGATCATGATTGTTAATTCAACTATTAATTCAATTGACGAATTAATCATTTCGCCTACATTAGCAAAGCGTTCTCGAAGTGTTATATACGAGTCTGACATCATCATCAGCTTCGTTATAAGCTGTGATTCCGAGTCTAACTTCGACACGTCGCGTGACAGCACTAGCTTTGACTTCGAGAACTTCACATCTCGAAAGAGACAAAAACGTAAGTCAAATCTCGAAATCCTAACTTATTATCATCGCTACTTGAGTCACGCTGACGACGTGAAGCAGCTTTCGCACTATAAAATCGATCTGAATAAAGATGTAAGTAATAAGACGTCTTACGTGTTTTATATCATCAAGAAAATTCAGCAAGTCAAGCATATCTCTCATATTCGCCCTGACAGACGTTCTCTTAATCTAATTCACAGCGATATTGATATCATAAAAGAAATCAAAGATGATTTCAGATATTTCATCACCTTTCTCGACGATTTTATTAAACGTTTCGAAGTCGAACTATTACGTTTTAAAGGCGAGACCTTTTCGATCTTTCGCCGTTTTTTGATACGTAATGAACGAGATAAATTCCGATGTCGTAGACTTCGCACTAATTAAGAAGACGAGTATAGTAATCACGTCTTTGATCGTTTTCGCGATGAGAATAATATTCTATAAGAGTCAATTATGCTCGATAATTCTCAGCAAAATAAGTTCTCTGAGCGACTGAATCAAGACTTGAAGGGCTGCGTATTCACGATGATAAAAGACACTGAATTATTTATACGCTATTAATTACAATTAATACTCGCGGTCAATTATCTACGTAATCGACGACTTACTTAGACTCGAACGCTGACTTCTTACGAAGCAGAAATCGAGTATAAGTCAAATCTCAAATATCTTCGCTCTCTTGAATCTTATAAGTGATATATTGCTCGAAAACCTCACACTAATTAGATAAAAGATTAAAGTCGCACTGTCACTAATGCTTCTGCACGGCTTATCGACTACGAAGACGATTACATTTATAAGATGCTTCTTGACGATGATAGAATCTATCGCACCTTCAAAGTAATCTGAGATAAGATTCCTTCTCACTTTTTACGTGTCAAAAAATTCTTAGATTCTATCACAGTGAAGAAAACATTAGTGTCGATCGAATCGTTATCTCAATCTGCGAAAGAATCTAAACTCATTACGATCGTAGTTGATGATAACATAACTTCAAAATCAACGCCGTCAGTAGTCTTAGAAAACCCGATATCACATTTATTATTCGCCTTAACGTCAGCGATGACAACGCCGTTCTTAACCTCTTTATTCGAAACTTTAATAGGCGAAGGTGATGCTTCTGCGACCCCGTTACGAAATCACTCGTATCTATTAGATCGCGATCTATTATCAGATTCAATTGTACTTCTTATCTTCATTGCTCGAGAATCTTATGAGTCGAAGAATTACGAAGAGACAATCGCAGATAATAATTTTAACAGCGAAGAGTGAAAAGACGTAATCGAGGACGAGATTGACTTCTTGATGAAGAATAAAACTTAAGAACTCGTCAACTGTCTCAAAGATCGCAAATCATTAAAAGATAAATAAGTGTTCATCTTGAAGCGAGGATCAAAAGGGAAAATCACTCGCTATAAAGCACGCTGAGTAATTCTTGAATGCTCTTAACGTGAAGAACTAGACTACAACGAGATATTCGTCTTAGTAATGAAATTCATGAGTTATAAAGCTCTATTTGCCCTCGCAGCGGTCTTGAACTGGGATCTGAAGCAAATAAATGTGAAAATCGTCTTTTTATATAATGCAGTGAAGGAACTAATCTACATGTATTAACTCATTAACTTCAAGTCTTAGAAATACTCAAATAAGGTCTGCAAGCTGAATAAGATCTTATATGATTTGAAACAATCACTTCGAGTTTGATATAATATCTTCGTCGAATTCATGAAAAAACAAGACTTCACTTTCATCGATGCTGACTATAGTGTGTTCATCGACTCTCAAACAGATATCATTATTGCGCTTTATGTTGATAATGTTT